>JAQPZY010001662.1:6157500-6907500 GCA_029931535.1 Margaritifera margaritifera | reverse complement strand
GTATTTTTTGTTGAAGAGGAAACAAAGTCAGTCAGTTAGACAGTCATGCATACACGCACGCACGCAAGCACACATACATACATACATACACACATACATACATACATACATACATACATACACACATACATACATACATCTGCCATGTAGCAAGAAATGCACATATTGTTACCATTTGTATAAGTTTTCCATTTCCTTGTCTTTACTATCTCAAATTTAATGTTAATCATGTAACAATATAGGCGTACTAACAGTCATTGTATTATTAACAGCATCAGGCAAGTGTTTAAAGAAGGTCAGTGCCATGCTCAGCTAAATTATATTTTGTTCTGATATTTCTATAGACATATTTATATGATTGCATCTATTAAGATGTTTCGTTTTGTAAATACGTTAGCAGACGCAGTATTTCTCTGCTAGTTATATCACTTTGATTCCTTGTTTTGTTTCATGATCTTGTAGTGTCCTGAATTTGATAACCTGATGTAATGAATGTTGAAGATTAAATAAAGTCAGTCAGTCAGTCATACATACATGCATGTCATTAGGTCGACAAGAATGACCTGTACGTTTCAACTTTCACAGGAATAAATATTGGGACCTAGTCTATTAGAGAAAAAAGGTATTGTCGCATGCATGCTTAGTACATGCTTGATATACACGAGATAATTTCTCCAGAACTATACAAGCAAGATTCATTCATATTGTCACTTTTTTTTTTTTTTTTTTGTAGTACAGGACCTAATGAATATGTTTGTGAAAGATCAAACGGAATGGCCATTCATCTCGAGCGATATATTCGTGCTCAAATGTGTGTGTGTATATATATATATATATATATATATATATATATATATATATATATATATATATATATATATATATATATATATATATATAGTTCTCCCCGGCAGAAAATTGTTCTACCTTCTGGTCTGTAGGAATGCGAACGATGGTCTGGCATATCGCATTCCATGATATAAAAACTCGAGGAAAGTCCTTCTAATATTCAAAATACCCATCACAGTAGCGAACATATGTAGTATGTAATCTTTATTAGGTCAACCAAATATGCGCAAAGACTCGGTATAAAAATCGGTTATTATATTTTGTCAAGGGACCCATGAATATGCAAATCCCATTTCTGCATATATATATATATATATATATATATATATATATATATATATTGTTACGACTCTGTGGTCTAAAAAATGTAACAGAAGGAGAGCAAAACCAACAAAATCAAGTAAAAATCAACAAACAATTTATTTGTAGATGATTAAAATGAAAAATCAAAAAGACACTTAAAGTAATGTGAATAAAAATCCATATAATCCAATAAGAATTAGTGTCCTAATCACAAGTCCTAAATATAGAATGTTCCAAATGACTGTTGTATCCTCGAATGGGTTGATGCGCCAATGGTCTTTAATGTTCTGTTATGTCAGTAGTCTTTAATGTGCTGATATGCCAAAATGAAGTACTCCAAAATATCTTTGAATAAGTTCACAAAAATCCCAAAATCATCAATTAAAAATCAAAAATCCAAAAGTCTATGAGCACTTTTATAATCCAATGAATATTTTCAATAATTCCTCTCTAAGAATTTAGAATGACTTTCCACAACTGTAATAGCTCTTTAAAAAGACTGATAGTAATGTCGAAACTCAAAAACTGTCCACTAAACATGGTATATATAAAGATAGGTCACATGACAGAACATTCTAGAATAGTAAATGGCCTATGTGCATTTTGACACATAACTCCTAAAGTAATTCCAGTTTTATCTGTAAACAAAATCAACCTTGACCTCAAATTGAGTAAATATTGTGTTTATCAAAACTGTCCTTGAACTCAAATCTTAAGTAAACAACCATATTCAAGGACACTAGTTAAACATGTTTTTCTTGGTAAACAACATTAAAGTTTAAGCAAATATTAAAGTCAAGAATCATTTATAATTTGTAGTATTATATAAACATCATATATAACAATATATATATATATATATATATATATATATATATATATATATATATATATATATATATATATATATAGCCTCATATCGTCACCTCATTCTTCTTATCTAAACAGGGAATGTTTCTGTGGTTGTTGCTAGATGTTAAGAATTTTGTCATTGTTTATTGTACAAAATCTATTTTAAATGATCCATGTTTCACGAACTCGTTCTATGTATAAATATTATGATGATTTGTTTTGCAGCACAAACTTTGATTGTGTCTCTTCATTTTTTCTTTTTCTTTTTTCTTTTTTACATCTATGTCTTTTATTTGTATTTTGATTCTTTGTTTGTTTGAAAATCAGGGATGTTCCTGAATTTGATAAACCTGATGTAAGCTCTGTTCAATAAGAAATAAAGTTATACATACATAGATACATAGATACATACATACATACATACATACATACATACATACATACATACATACATACATACATACATACATACATACATAAATACATATGTTTATCAACATTACCTTCTGGTAGGGATTCATTTCCGTTCCACTGGTATCGTGGAGGGAACGACCTCCAAATGTTTTCTGTCCATGACTGCGATTACTCATCGTGTAATCAATACCTAGTGGAGAGAGATAAACATGATTTCAATTAACATAGATCACGTTATTTACAATGTATATATATATATATATATATATATATATATATATATATATATATATATATATATATATATATACACTATTTTGTATAAAGATTATGAGATTTTATGATCACTCCCATGGTCAGTCCATGTGTCTGTCCGTCCGACTATTTATTTGTTCGCCTTTAACTTATCATATCTCCTTCTAATCCACAGGTTAATAGACTTTTCCACGTAGTAATCATCTACAAGCTCTTTTTTCGTTTTGACGACCTCCACTAATGGTCACTTGGATGGGATCATAATTTGGAAGTCATAAAAGTTTAAATTACAGTGGCATCTTTGGCTGCTTTTGGCAATTGGTTTAATAAAGAAGTCCCTGCAGAAAAACACAATATATATATATATATATATATATATATATATATATATATATATATATATATATATATATAATTAGTTAGTTAGGTGTATCAGAGTTGAAAGGAATGGAACATATTTCCAAACAAACTTATACCAAACGCTTCAAGCCTAAATTGAAAGCACAAAGGCTCAAATATACATCTCTCTCTCTCTCTCTCTCTCTCTCTCTCTCTCTCTCTCTCTCTCTCTCTCTCTCTCTCTCTCTCTCGTAATATAATGAAACATTACTTAATTGCACATACTTGAGTTGAAAGGACATGAATCTCGTATTTCCAATGAGTGGTAGTTAACATTAAGTACGTAAAAACGATGTACATTGTAAATGTGAAGTGGAGTAACTTAGTACGTATTCACAGATTTGCCCTTTGATTTGATTTTTGGGAAAATAATATATACCTGGACAACTTTTCGTGATTGTTATGAACCAAACAGTGGCAAATGCATTTTTTCTGTTATTTAAGTAATTTTGTACGGCAAATTATTTTAAGATGTGAAAGCACAGAAATTCGAAATTCACTAAAATGTCATGACACTAAATGGCTGGAGTACCACGAGCTGCATAACTCTCACACTTATATTCTACTTAACTATCCAAAACAATAACTGAAATATAAGGATTGTGATATTACTTGGGTGCAAGAGTTGAGAGGTATCTCTTTTCAGAGAAGAGATGTACAATTTTATGAGCTTAGAATGAAACCAATAAAGTAGATTTTCAGAGATAATATATAATTACTGACAAGTTTCAATGGAATAAAAGTATAGTCAGATCTAGATTCGAACAAGAATAGCACTTTAAAGATTAGCAATGTTGATTTACGATTTCAAGCATTAAAAACATATGCTGAAATGATCGAAAATGATGCAGAGTTACAAGTTACGTTAAAGCTCATAATATTGAAAAACTTGAAAATATTGAAATTTTGCAAGATCTATTTACAGTATTCCAGCACAAATAGAAAAAGACTTTTACATGACAAATGTTCGAATGAAAACATCACATACAGACTCATTATAAAAAGTGCTGTAACATAATCAACTGTAGAAGTAACAAACATTTTAAATAAATCTAAAATAAATCGTACGTTCAAACGAATGAAGAAATGTTGCAAGTTGCTGAAAATAAATATAACTTTTTTAAGACTTTTGTCATGCTGGCTTGCTCATAGCACCTAAAGACAAATAATCGTGCATACATTATTTTATGGATGTATTTTTCCCGTTATAAATTACTAAGAAGAAGCAATACAGAATACACATTTATTACGATCTTGACAGTTCGGTTGCTTACACAAATATTATTCAACTGCGGAAACGGCGAAAAGATGGCAACATGAAAATAAAATACATACAATTAAATAACAATCAAAATTAACAATCGTCTTACACGTTGCATAAGCAAACGAGAACAGTATTTGTATATAGAAGGGCCCGAGTTAATTACGTAGGTGATTACTGTCAAGCAGATATAGTTAACATGCACGCATACGATCAATACAAAAAGATAGAGATAGAACCAGCTATGTTTTATCTACTCAAAGTATCCTTGGGATGAAAACATGAAACAAAAAAGGATATTACTTATACAGTGTTTGCAATGAATGAAAACATGAAAAGGTACAGTCTGATGAAGGCAAGGAATTTTACTACAGACACGATCTGTTAGAAAATGAAACCATTGAATACTTTCCTATGTACTGAGTCAAAAAGTATCTGTAGTGGAAATCTTTAACAGAACGTTACAAACTAGAATGCGAAAGTGTTTCACCCAAAATCAACCATAAAATGTCCAGACGGTTTGCTATTCATAATTAATGGTTAAAGCAAGCAGGAAGAGAAAATGATTTGATCACAGTGTTCGGCTACCTGGCAACATATACATTTGCAACACCTAAATTCAAATAGTTGAAACAGCTAGAATTTCCGAATCCACAAAACAAATTGTTTTTAAAATAATTTATCTCCCTAACTTTATTGGGGAAATATTTACAATCATGCAAGTCACCAAATGCAGCTGCTGCTTACATATGGGAAGACTTAAACGTTGAGGGAATCATTTGTGAAAACACGAGTTGTCACGGTACGACCATAAAGAAGACGTGTACAAGGTTGAAGAAGAAAGAATGGTAAAATGTATGTAATGGTGACAAGGAAAATATATGCAGAATCTTTGTAAAGCCCGAAGCTTGTTGAACTCATTACAGCAATAAAAAAATGAAGAAAGCCGAGTATATAGAGAGAAATGTAAAGGAACATGGACAGTTCTGACTGAAGAGTTTTAAAACTGTGTCAGATATGACAAGAATGATGCAACAAAAAATACAGTAGTTAAGACATGCATAATATTTAATTTTTTATATCACAAAAACCAGAGGTAAAAAAAGAAAACTTATGACACAACATCACAGGTAGGTGCCACCATTGTACACGTGAAAAGCAAAACAAGGCGATTACAAACTAAGCAATGTCTTATAAATGCAATGAAAGATATAGCAAAAGAAATGAAACGATATAATATTAAATTAAAAATTGGGTTCATTTTAACTACATCTCAAGCAGGTGAAAACACATACATTATGTAAAATCTTACTGGTTGTTGTCAACAAGATTTCCAGCAAAGTAAATGCGATGCAAATCACATCAATGTTAAATCTCTTAAACATTTCATACACAAATGATGTAATATCTGCACCATAAGCTATTCGTTTTCTTAGCATGCACATATTCAACACTTCCATAACTTTTTCAGTTACAGAGAATTACTACCAGTCAAATGAAAATAAATTGTTATGGAAAGCTGTTGTAAACGAAACAGACATAAAGTTCGGTATACCTTTCACAGTAATTTACATAGTGTTTTTTTTAATAACGCCAATTTCTCAGACCTTTAATTCGATTTCCAATAGCAATTAAAAATGTAACATAAAAACTCAATAGACGAAGCAAACAAGCGAAATACAAGACATAAAAGATGTTAAGTGTGTGTAAAGAAACGAAATCAAAATTGTACCAAGTGAAGGAAATGAAAAGATTAATGAGAGAAATCAACAAAGAATTAAAATGTTACATGTAAATTTTGAACAACACTAAAGGGACGATGAACGTATTTAAAAAAATAAAAAAATAGGGTAGAGCATAATACAATCTTGATCTTAGTCCTAAAGGATAGACTCTTTCTTTATCGTAGTGGAATTTGTAGTGTAACTTACTTAGTCGCTCCGGTAGACCAAAACGTAGCAAACATATTTAATGAGATTTCTTATATATATATATATATATATATATATATATATATATATATATATATATATATATATATATATATATATTACTCAATTTATCAAATACAATCCTTTATACATTTTTGATAATTAAACTTTAACACTTGGCAATGACGATTATGTTAGCATATAAAAAACTGAATGCGAGATAACATTTTGGCAGCATATACTTAATTGATCAGTATGGATGGCAATGTCTGGTCATGCGAGTCCATAATGCCATTTAACTAACCATACAAATTAAAGTGTACTAGAATTAGTAGAATCAATTTACAAATTCATTTTCTTTCCTAGATGCGAGCACTGTTGTCTAAACGTAAGATAAGAAACAAAATAATGCAAAGAATAAATGCATAGTTCTGAAACAATTTAACATAGTGTGCTACGATAAAGATATTCCTCCTAGTCATAGATGTAGATACATCAGCGCAAAGTATGTAAGACACATAAATAATGATCAGTGTTAAAGGAAAGAATAAAATTGTATCAGACTTTGAAATAAATAGTTGAACTGTTAAGAAAAGGAAATTTGTGTATTCTTTTGGTTGTTGTGTCAGGGTAAATTGCCAGACGTTCAATGTCGAACCACTTCAACTGAAATTTCCGTTTGTCCCATTTCTTTTACCAGATAACAACGATGTGACACAACCGGGAATGTCAAGATTGAATCAAAGCTAAGGATTTATGTAATATGTATTTTCGGCACACAAGTTAAACATAGAATAAGTACTACATACTATATTTCCACAGTATCTGAGACTGCTTACAAGTTATTTAAAGAACTAATACTTGGTGAACAAGGTTATGAAAGTGATGAAGCTATGGTAGGATTTTAATAATATATACAGTTTTAAGGGTAAAATTGTATTATGAAGTTGGCGGTGACAGTGTCCTTCTATTACTAACCGGCATAATTATGAAGATGGAAAGTATCAATGGCTAAAACAACAACTTTAAAAAAGATAGTCTAATAACTCATTTAAATAATTTATATACCTCCAATTAATACTGATGTCGTAACGAATATATTTTTCATCAATTTTAAAGAATATGTGATAGAAAGGCAAAATATTGACGACATCACAGAAGAGGAGAACGTGAAGATAGAATCGCAATTATAAAGTTATGAAATACTGTAATGGTGTCATTTGTACAGTCAAACATTGTGTACCAAAGTCAATGTCTAATTTAAAAGAAGTAAAACACAAATACTTAAGTAAATTCTAATTGTTGCTCAATACGTTACGTTTTGAAGTAATTTACAAACTTGTAATTCTGTTTGATACTTTGTTTACACTTTCATCATACAAACAAATCACAGACCGACTAATTCAACAAAAAGAAGTATGAAGGTCTCAGCTAGGAATTAAATAATATGTCCAGCATTCTTAAATAACCAGCCTATTGACCGCTGGTACCTGATTTTGCTTATGTTGCACTTTTGCCTAACATTTATAAGTAATTGGCTGTACTTATCGCGTCTTTTTTATCTAGTATATAAACGATTGGCTTGGAGTAGGTGGTTGAGGTTACGCCCCACAGCTTGTAGATAATTTCACTTCCTCGCGCGTGTGTCGTCTGCTTGAAAGTAAATTTTTGCTTTGAAAACAACCCAATAGTAGTTTAATTTTCGTCTCTCAAAATGAAGTCTTCTGTCTGTCTAGCTGGCTAGCTGGTGGTTTTATCGTATTTTTAATCATTAATTGCCCACCAGATTAAAACCAGCTTAAGAACTAGCAAATGCTTAAAAATATTGGCGATTCGGTATTTTTACTATGCCCCCTGTTCTCACAAGGAAATGTTCCTATATTTATACTCATATGGAGACATAGGTACAAACAGTTACATTTTCCAAGACAAAACTTGAAGAAAATATGATCGACTTTTAAACATTATCTCTAGTATTCGATACAAATATTTGCCTTTTAAAACCGGGCATTCCCCCTGAGCGCATATTTTCGCACTGACACCCTGTGGTAACAATATGGACCTAATTACCCCTATCAACTGGAACATACTGAATGATTAAATAAAACTGTTTCACACAAGCATGCGCATTTCTGGATAATAAACATTTATACACCAATTACACATGATCCAATTGAAAAAATGCCAGGGTTCACTATTTATTTACAAATTAACCGCTGTGCTAAATACCTAACTGTGGAGTCGAACAGTGGCAGCCGTTAAGCGTTACTTAGGGCTTTGACATAAGGGCTTTTCCCCCTTTTCATTACTTTTTTTTTTTTAAATAAATTGTATAAAATTTCTTATTTTTAAAAAGCAATTATTCTTTTATAAAACATAATATGCACTCAGTCAATTTGGTGATTTTGTTGAATTTAGGTAGATTTACAGTGAGAACATATTCCAAAGTCCAGTGCAGACACAAAGGTTCAGTAAATAATTGGAATGGACATGATATGGCATACTTTGATAGGAAAAATATCCTGTCCACATAATGAAGTATATTTTTTATAACATAAACAGGTTCACCATGAGCATTTGGGTAACCATATTGCGATTTTCCATATATTTGAGACCAAAATAAGTTTTGATATTATGTCTACATGTTAACTACAACCATGGTATTTCTCTCCCGTTAAAATATGATCAGATGGAAATGCCAACAATATTATGGCATGTATTAAATTTTCAAGTGAGAGTCTTGCTTCTCTTTGGAATGTATATTGCCATGGTGAAATATGTGTCAAACAATTGCCTATCAGAAGCGACTATTATAACATGTAACGATAATGGGGCAGAGGGAGCGTGGCAGGTGGGTGGGAGGGGCTGGGAACAAAAATATTTTTCAGGAAAACTTATCCAACTCCTACCATTTGCTTTGTTTTTTTTTGTTTGTTTTTTTTTTTTTTTTTTTTTTTTTGTTTTTTTGGTTTTTTTGTTATTAACTGTTTTAAACTTAGACTAAATAACAAAAGCAAATGAACCAAGGCAGCCTAGAGTAGTGAAACAATAGTTACTGTCCAGTGGCCTTAAGTCGTTAAGGCATTCACTTCCGCACACGTATGTCGTCAACCTGAGGTTAGATTGTTTCAATCAAAATTACCAATACTAGGAAATTTTCAGCCCCTTACGATCCAAAATGAAATTATCTATCTATTCTGAATTAACCGATTTTCTCACCACGAAAGGAAATTTCAGCTACCCATAATACAAATCTATTTACTTTATATCACTTAATATGATAATAGATGCTCCAACATACATGTATATTGGAGAAGCTGCAAAGTTTGTTCTCGGTTTAACTTTAGTCAGTTAATAACAGCCTACTTTATAGTCCATGGATTGTTATCAGATAATATTGTTAATTATTTAACCACAAAATTAAAACAAAATTTATATTACTAAAGATTTACTTTACAATATGATACATGACGATTGAGACAAAAAATATAATTGACTCAATTAACCTTGTCACAGTGAGCCCTTCTCTAATAATTCCGTGCAGGATACTTCTGACAAAGTGATTAGGTTCTACAAAAGGCATGGATATTTAAGAAGTTGTTCAACTTATTTTATTCCGGTTTTTATTACCTCAGTTCAAAAGAGATTTCCTCATAGATCATGGACTTTTATCACACCGCATTGTTAACCAGTAAATCAGTACAAATGGACCAATATTACAACCTTTCTGTTTTTAAAACAAGCCAAAGGAATTACTAATATTAAAAACAGAGCAATGAGAACATATACAACCTGAAACACCAGAAAAACTCGGTAATATTAAAAATCTAACAAGCTTCATCTTTACATATAAATAGGAGAAAAGACACCAGTGTACCACCTGTTTATTCTACACTGCCAACAGAGTCAAGACATTGAATGACTGAAAAAAAACTTTCTAGGTGAGGGAAGAAAATTGAAGGAGAAGGAGACTTTGAAGCAACTTTCTGCCAACAGAAAATCTGTAATCGTTAAAATTGAATAGAAATAATAATGCATTAGTTACTGCCCACGAAGTAGCTGAAAACTGTGGATTTATATACGCACCGTCTATAACTATAATCCATTAAAATCATTAATAAAACATGATTATATACACTTTTGTCTGCTTATACATTGACGCTTGTGATTACGTTGAATTTTTGTATTAGGATAGGTATAAATAGTAAAGGTGTTGCTTACACAGAAATACTACTTGTAAATGATATTATTATACTCTATGGAAGTAATGTTCTTTTAAAAATGATTCCTGGTTACATGATTTAGTTAGAACATATATAACAGATCAAAGCATTACGAACGTTACAATAAGGAGCATCTAATTCACAAAACACTGCTAGAGAAGCCATCCAGTTTAGAGTATATGTGAACAAGTTTAGAATACCATTACACTTTTAGATACTAACAAAACATTGTCCGTAAAAGTAATTTGTTTATTTTCACGACTACAGTGACAATAAAAATGGCGATACTTTCGTTTCTGGTAATGTAGAGCATGGGTCCATACTACTACAGTTACTTGGGAGCATTTCCTTGTTGTACAGCGCCATGTTACAATAAAGCAACACAAAAAACAAACCTGATATGAATACGTGTCTAACATAAAACTGGCATTGTAAAACGAAATGATAGATATCTTCTGTTTGGTGTTTGTCACATAACATACACATATGTTGATTAAGAGAAATGCTAGTATGCCATCCTTTTTCTATAGGTAAAATTGGTGGAATATTGGAGTCAGGGTAATGCATACAATATACGGGTAGATAAATCAATGGTTATACAAAACCATTGATCAGAAAAGGGGAACACTAAGGTTTGCAATAGTGACATTCTTTATGCGATTTTTTTAGAACTGAGTTCCAGTCCTGAAATAAATTGTCTTTATTACTCTGTCTGAAGCTGAGTAAAATACTTTTCATCTGTTACATCCTCTGCGTCTCAAACATAACCAAACCATATCTGAATAGTATGTCTTTAACTTTTGTAACCCATGTGACATTACCTGACTGATCCAGATTTTAGCATAAAATAGCATTGCCTTAAATATGGATTAATATTCCCTTTTTAGCAGCCTATTGCAGTATTTAATACTAATACTCAAAACACAGAATAAATCTTGCACATTTGGTAAGACATGATTGACTTGGCAGTTCAAAAGTCAAGTACGAAACCTATGATCAACCTTTCCAATTGTGTATTAATATTCCAACCACAAAATCTCAGATTCTAAAGTTAACGCGAATGAGATGAAATAGTTGGAAAGCTTCTGACGGTTCTCTTGAATTCAGAATTCTTCCTTTGCTTTCGTCCAGATGAGTTTAGGAGTTATGAATAATTCCATGTATTTATAATCAGATATGGTTTTGGACTTGCTTACATTTATAATACCACTTTTCTTTACTCCTGAAAAATCTCCCATGTCTGAGTAGAATGATATTAGTTTTATCTAAATTAACACAAGTTCAGCAATTGTGTCACAATGATTCGACACTGTTAATCTGTATTTCTTAAGAGTCGATTGTAGCGGCACAATTTGCAACGTTATCAGTATACACCGATGACGTTACGATAGCTAGAGTAATATCGATATTGCTGATAACACAACTTGATGCTATACACGATATTTTGATTGTGTAATTGCTAAATGAGGTCCTACCGCGAGTTTATTTCATAAATATTTGGCCTCTTCCACTTTTAAATTGATTATTTATGTTGAACAACTCTTCTTTCCTCATTTTGGGATCTTCCGGATTCAAATGTATCAGATTTATTGTAACATTGGATTTTAAAGGTGTATATGAGTTTATATCGCCTGGAAACTGTCCCTCGTATTCTACTCCAAACACTTATTCCAGATCAAGCATCTGTCGATAAAATGAAATGTTTATTGAATCAGCAGTGGGTTGGATTATGGGGAATATACGACTTAACTATGCAATCGTAATTAAGCTATCATTTATTTTAAAATCAGATATATCCATTAAGAGAAAAAACCCTACCGAATATAAGTCCGCAGTCTTTCACGCCAGATTCTTTAATGGCTTTAGTGACATCATTAATATTTGTAAAATTATCGCTTATGACGTAGAATGGCTTCTTGCTCTGTTCTGTAGCATTCGGAAGTTCCTCATCCACACTGTCACTATAAAAGAATTCAGTAGGCTCTCGGCACAAGCTCCTGTCAGACATTATCTGAAATAGTAAATATTGGGTGATTGATTGGTTTGATGATTTTTAACGGCGCAATAACAAATTAAACGCAGTGGTCTTCTACAGCCGTCCAGATTGATTTGTCATGGCCGCTAGATGGCTATTATATGGCTTGGTGGCGACCACTCTGCACCATCTGCCATGTGGCGATTCAATATAAAATTTTGTATATTATCCTTACGCCGACCAACTCGGCTGATACGTAATTTAAGAGTCTATCAAAATAGCTCCAACAACTTTGCCCATTTATTTGTTTGCTGTGAAGACCTGCTCAAGTGAATCCAATATATGTCTTTATTTTATTATGAAGTAAGTAAAATACTTCGTAAAAACCTGTTAACTTATGGTGTTTTTGTAAATCGTAATATTGCCCATGTTCATTGGATAACTTCCTTTGTTAAACTCTTCAGTTTTGGAGGGGAGTGGTTCTTGCACGTTTTCGAGCTCTTCAACTTCAGAAGTAAGTAGTTCTTGTATGTAGTCGGCAAGCTCATAATTCATACAGGGAAGTGATCGGTTTTGAAAAACAACAGAGCTTCTAAAGTCTGGCTGGCGACTACGTCGATTAAGTACTGTGAACTTCCGGTTTACAGCCCACTGCAAATATGCACATGTTTAAGGTGCTGAATCAGCTTTGATCGACTAAGATTTTGACATTTGAAAAACTTAATTTCCACACTTGAATGCTGCATATATTTAATCACGAGCACAAGATTATATCTGCAATCAAAGCATTTTTTTTAATAGATATATCAGTATTTTTTAAAAATTGCATCTGTACTCTTTTTTTGGTAAGAATTTAGACAATTACAGCGGAATATACTGGTGATTCACTCAATGGTATAGCGTTGTTCTACACGAAAATATTCTTAAGTTTTACAAATGAATTATTATTTCCCTAATTACACCAAGGTTATACAAAATATGCATCGGTAGAACCAAACTTTCCAAGTTGTTATTGCTTGTCTATACTTTAGAGCACGCGCGCTGTATCGAAGTTATCCAGTGCTAGAGGGAGACATTACCGACAATAACGAACCTAACGGACGTATTGAAAAGAGACCTTACTCTTGGATTGCGGTAGTGTCGTGACCAGGGTTTAAACCCGTACATTTCTGGTAGGAAGTAGGAAGTCAGGCACGCTAACCACTGAACACCGCGGTAAATAAATAAATGTCCATTCTATAACCACCAACCACCAACCACTCTCACCGAGCAACTCTTTTAATTCTCTTTACCCTAAAGCAGACATGAGTATATGAAATTATCGGGTGTTGCATCATGTAAATTATATACAGTGCAAAGGTCATATTCTGTTTTTGAGTGACGTTAAAAGCTGTAATATATATTTGCATTTGTATTTTTTTTATAAGCGTCATGCGAGAAAAATGTAGGTACTTTGTCACATTTTTAAAACTTTTATTTTCGGTATCGTCTTGTGGCCCTGTTGCATAATATCAGTAATTTCCCCTTATCGTGTTTGAAATCCAGTTTTATCCCCACCTTGGACACATTCCACCGACTATAATCATTGCACGTCATTCTTGAAATGAACACATAAATCTTGCCTTAAAGTTATTACCGGTTATCGACCTAACAAAATATACTTTTCTGCCGTATATACCTACGTTTAAGAACACTTTTCCTCTAATTGTAAGATATGTGTTTCTTACTTTCTCGAACCTAATTTGTGTCCAGTTGCAAACATCCCATACCCAGATCTCTCATTGCTTAATGCTCCACCAGATCAAGTTAATAATTAATGCCTAATTATCGGCACTAGTACTAGCAACAATACCATTATATGGTAGTTCATTAAGACCATCTTTGACTTTGTGGGGTTTAAACCCATTTTTCAGTACATGATAGGCTATACATGGCGGCGAGCATATTTTGGTAGAGGAAGAACCCGGGAAGACCCAGCGAAGAACCACCGACCCACGTGAAGCTACTGGCAAGTTTTCTCACATACCCACGTTGGCCGAGCCAAGACTCGAACTCACGCGAACAGAGGTGAGATGTGTGAGTGATCTGTAAAGGCAAGCGCCTTAGACCACTTGGGAAGAATACCTTTTTATGGGGGACATCAGTTGTGGGAGTGTTTCTAGGATGGGTCCAGTCATATCATATGTGTAAGATAAATGATTATGGCAAACATTCTTATGAAATCACTTGGAAGGTTTCACCACCAATAAGCAGTTCAAAAGTAAAGAATGACTCGGACGGCTTGGAGTCATTCGATCATTAGAGGAGGGAAGATAAGTATGAATATGAAATATATGTGAGAGCTTGCCAATACAAAATATCATACGTGTACTTCCCGTAATTTAAATTCAGTAGATAATTACGGGAAATGACCGTGATTATAACAATTAGGGGTCATATCTTCGTGAAATAATCACAGAGATCGTTGAAAACTAAAGAAAGTCATATCCAATTGTTGTGCGCATTGACTCCGTCAGGTAGTGACAAACAGCACTAGGAATCGGACTAATTTAAAATCGTGTAAATAAAAAGCTGCATTATAAATTTGGATATAAACCAACTGTGATAAAGTATTATAAAAAGATTGAAAAGATCGTTATCCAGACAAGTAGGGACCATTACTCTGCTACATGATGATGTAGAACGTCAAAATACAAACTCATTCAAGACCTTAGAAACAAACTCTGTATATTACATTTGGCTTAAATCACGTTATATATTAAATGCAGCAATTTTGAAGAAATCAAAGAGGGACGTAGAAGCTCAGATGCCACAACCCGATCAAATAAGAATTTAGAACGCTGTATGTACCAGTCATATGGTTATTTGGATCAAATGGGGCAATAAAAGGAAGATGTAGAAAGCTGAGAAAATAATAGAGAACTCTTCAATTGAAAGCTTAAAAACTAACAGAGAAGCCATCGATGTAAAGCTGCAAAAATATGATTGCAACCTAGCAATCAGAGACAAATTCAGCGAGGAAATAAAAATAGCTACCATAAAGTGCTTTCACAGGGACAAACCGAAGAAAGCTGAGTGACGTAAAACTAATGACAGGATTCAAATCGGCAACCTTCTTGGTAGAAAGTCAGACACACTAATCGCTGGGTCACTGCGGCTGCTGTATCATATCAAATTTATTAAAATCTAATATTAAGAGAGAAGCAGAAGGAAAAAAAAATATATGGACGGGAAAACGGAATGACTGACATATGGAAATGTCCAATTTAACATCTCCAGTTTCATTACATAAAGCGGGAGACAATAAAAATAGCGTGTGTGAAATTAAATTCGTCTCAGCACAAAACTTGCGTTTTGTGAGGTTCCTAGTAAGTTTGGGAGAAAAGACACAGGCAAACATTTAGCAACGATAGAGAGATATGAAACGTCTGCATGCTGGAAAAGGAGACTCCCGTTCCGAAATAATAATATATAAGTTCTTTTTATGCATGATAGAGCCTCTTTGACTCTATGTCTTAAACTTTCTTTAATTGATGTGATATGAACGACAGAAGCACCTTCATAATAATAAACTTTTCTAAACATTTAGTGTAACAATAATCAATACGTGAATTGAAGAAAATCTAAACAATGTGCTGGCCGATTAGTAAAACTAGAATTAATTCGTTTACGTGAAGATTATTGTGTGAAATATCCTTGGAAATGATATTCAAATAAAATGACGGTTTATGAGACACAGAAACCTATACCTAGTCACAGAGGAGGAGGAAAAATATTTATGAGTATAGCAATTAAAGTATACGTCGTTAAATTTGATCATCGATTTTATTAGGAACACAATATATTTATACTTAAACTTCCAAATAATTTTCAGTCAGATCAAAACAAAACAAAACAAAAAAAATTATATATATTTTATTTTTCTAACATATAAATATTGACTCAGGTAAATTGCATTACGCAGTATCCTGGAAACATATACACTTTTCCAAGCTGTTGGTTAAAAAAAAGTAAAATAAAAATGCAACCCGTTCACATACCTCAAGTAATCGAAGAATCAGTCAACGTTTAGTTCCAAAGACGTTACTGGTCCGTTCCTTGCAAATAAAAAAAATATGTTACAGTAAAGCTGTTTAAAAAACAACTGTATTGTAACATAAGTTTTATTTACACATATCAGCGCACATGACAATCAAGCTAAATGGACATAGGCAATATTGTAATAAGCAGCGTGAGAAACAAGTAAAGTGGAATATAGGCAAAATGGAAATAGGTAACATGGGAAGGAGGCAAAATGGAAATAGTCGAAGTGGGAATTCGCTCGTTTACGAAATAAATTAGTATGATTTTAAACTTGTTATCTATTTTTATGTTTTTCAAATTTTGTCGTGTATTGTACCACAATATCAACTAAAGTTCTCTTACTTATATTATTAAAGCGTTAGGCACTGTATTAACAAACTAAAATAGTTTTTCAACACAAAATCATGATAATTTTACACTAGTTTTCGTGAATTTAATTTTTTACACTGACAAACACCAGAGATCAAGACTTATAGACAAACAGACCGACAGACAGACATACAATCACACAATATAAGACTGTAGACGACAGACGTACTGAGAATAGAGGCCTGGCTATAAAGAATCATAAGTACATGACATATTATACTTACAGCCGTCACACGTTAACCTCTCCTTCCTTGTATACAATACACTGTACTCGGTCAAGTATCATGAATAGTAGCAGTACATCGACGTTTGCCTCATTTACATTGTGCTGTTTATGAGTTACCGTTTACTGTTCATAAAAATATTATCACTTGATTTGTAAATACATATTAATGCTATGCATTACTCTACTTGTTACAAAATCCGAAAAGTGAATATATTAACTTTATTTTGTGCAGCACAAATGTTCTGCTAATCAAACCGTTGTGAATGCAAGTGCGCTCAAATGGCTCTCCCAGGCTTGTATAGACTTGTATTTTATCTTACGCTAGATAAATAACAAAACTTGATTACACACTAGATTTTGACATGGCCAATATAAAATGATCTGAAAGAAAAGAGTAAGTCTTCGTTCTTTTCCAGTCTGCACAGATAACAATTGACACAGGTATTTAATATCGATTATTTACTATTTATTCGCATGTTGTATCATATGCATTTGAAAGAGATGCTTTATTATGATTCACAAATGAATATTTAATTCTTCCAATTTAAATAGATCTACAACTCTAATATTTAAAAAATCATAGGTTGTGATTTCCTGCAAGAGATCAATGCAAAGCAAAGATAGATTTTTATTATGCTAAATTGAAATTGAACAAATATACAAAATACATACATACATACATACATACATACATACATACATACATACGTACGTACATACATACATACATACATACATAAGAATCCATTCAATTACATGCATACTTACATAAATACTTGCCTAAGTAGGCACATACATAAATACAAACATACAAGCAAACAGACATACATATATACATACGTACGTACATACATACATACATCGGACTGAGTTTTTTTTCCTGTCCATCCTTCTCTGTCTGGTAGTTTCTCGTTTTCTTCCTCTGCGTACTGTATGATTAAATGTGTATAAGAACGTTGCTTTGAAAAATAATTATCAAATCCAATCGTCTTTCAAAATATATAATCCTGTGACCCAAAGTCTCCATTATGTCCTACCCCTGCAATGTCTTGATTCATATTTTTTCATAACGATAGTAAACGCTAAGAATTGCAGACACGATTATTTTGTTCAATTTATCAGATTTATTGACAATTACACTCACTTATGGAATGAATAGCGTTTCGTATATATATATATATATATATATATATATATATATATATATATATATATATATATATATATATATATATATTTACCTGCATACACGAGAATACCTGTTCTCCGGTTGTGAGTTTTTGAAAGATCTTATACCACTCACGATATTTATTTACAAATCCTCAAGACTTAACTCAGTACTGTTATGTATTATGTATCCCTACTCAGTACTGTTATGTATTATGTATCCCTACTCAGTACTGCTATGTAGTATGTATCCCTACTCAGTACTGTTATGTATTATGTATCCCTACTCAGTACTGTTATGTATTATGTATCCCTACTCAGTACTGTTATGTATTATGTATCCCTACTCAGTACTGCTATATATTATGTATCCCTACTCAGTACTGCTATGTATTATGTATCCCTACTCAGTACTGCTATGTATTATAATCATCTAGATCGGGAAGTGAAATTTCCTAAAAACATGTGTCAACTCAAATTTCATGCAAACACAAAGGCAAATATGTTTACCACTTAATGAGTGTGGCTTTTATTACAAACCAGCGAAGTCTTTGGAAACAAATATCCTTCTTCTTGTGAATCTCTTTACTCAATTTTTCAGTAAAGCTTAAACATTACCCATCATCGTCTAGTGGTCTCGAACCCAGGCGTGCTGTGATTAGAAGAAATATTGGTATTTATTCTGTATTAACTCTATAACCAGCTAAGATGTCGGCCTAAAATCTCGCTGGTGGTAAGGTATTCACTGATCACGTGGCCGCGTGTGCTGCACAGTGTCTGCGCATTTTACACTTGTTCTATCGTTGTTGCTTACTATGTTATCAAAGCATGAAATACATTAAACATACATTAGTTACAACACGCTACATCTCTTCCCAGAGAATTTCTGCCTATTTTCATAAACATGCAGGCATTTTTGTAAATGGAAGAAGACGCAAGGCAATTGGAAATGACATGTATAAATGACTGAAGTAAATGATTGATGCCTAAGTATTGGCGGATGCTCCACTAACTGGTAGCACAATAGAAAGGAATGGATGCCTCCTTACTCCGTGGTCTATAAGTAAGGGTTGATTTCCATCAGTGTTGAATACATCATTAAGTTTTGACATTGTGATTAAAACACTTAGATCGTATGATTATAAATCCATGCTTCAATATATAACAAAGAATCGTACAGTCAGGAACCAAGCATCCAACAAATGAGGCCATAGAAGGATGAATCTCAAATAAATGTGAAATTTGGCAATTTAAAACATCACACGTGTACTTCCAGTAAATTAAATTTAGGCAGTAATACATAAGGTGTATTACAGGAAATGAAACAAGGTGATTAGAACAAACAGGGACCATAACTTCATAAGAATATGACGGAGAGGGTTGAATAACTAAAGGAATTCATAACCGATTGTCAAGAGCAAAACTTCCGTCAAATAATGACAAACAGCACTAAGAATCAACTAATTTCAGATGTTCTCTATTTGCACGTACGCTTCATGCACATCAGTTATAAACTGAGCCATTGTGCAGAAATGAAAAAGGTGATCAAGAACCAATAGGAGTCATAACTCTTTCCGAAGAATGAATTGCAACTCTTAAACATTTAACTGACGCAAGACGTAACCAACATCAAGCGGCATAGAACTGGATTACAATTTAACAATCATGAATAACAGTACTGTAGGGAAGTATATTTCAGAAACGGGGTCAAATGTCCCGACAAATGCTGACGTAGAATTCTTAAAACTCATCAGAGATCTATTAAGTACAACGTTGCATATCACATTTCATTTGATTTGTATGTTTGGTGTTTCACAGCAAATCGACACACCATGCCAATATAACTTGCGTAAAGTGCCTTGCTCAGGGATATACTAAGGCAGCTATCCCTGGCTAAACCAATGATATAATTCGAACCTGCACCCTTCTGGTCGAGAGTCCGAAAAACTAATCGCTGAGCCGCCGCAGTTCCTATATCATATCAAATTTGATTGATCTCCTACATTTGGAGAAGAACAGAAGGACTAAAGAACAAAAGGGCGGGAGAACGGAAGAACGGATATATCGACAAACTAAACTTAATATTTTCACTTTCATTACGTAAAGCCGGAGACAATGAAGCTGGCGTTTGTGAAAATGAAATATTTCACCGAACGAAAATTACGTCTGAACACGTTCCTAGTAAATTTGAGAGAGAAAGCCAGAGAAAAAATTAGAAATGGTAGAGATATACTGCACATTTGCATATTGGAACATGACGATCCTCTTCCCAAATATTGCACACGCCCTTTAAAGCTCGTAGAGTAAGATTTATAGGCATCATCGATAACACAAGAGATGAACAAACGAATTACAATAATACGTGATAAGAGCTAAAGAGTGGAAACGTATTACCTGTTGTATAATTGTGCTCCTATACAGTTGTTTGTAAATTAATCCGACAATGGAGGTTTACACTATGCAGTTACTCCTTTATGTACATGAAATGGTGGTCTTTGAATAGGCAAGTCTTTGGTTTATTGGATATTGTTTTGATACATATAGCGTCAATTGTAAAATATTAAAGAGAAGCTCAACAAGCAATTAGGAAGTTTATTCTATTCTTATTAGGACGTGATGCATGTAAGCCCCTTTTGTTTGAATTGAATGAAACTTTACACTTCCAAGGTCGAAGGTAATGATTCCAGGTACACGAGAATTCACTTGGGAGGTAAGATGAATTAGCACTGTACTATATGGTTTGATTTTATGGGTTTAGCGCCATTTTTCAGCACATGATAGGCTATACATAGTGGCCAGTATATCTCGTGGGGGAAGAACCTGGGAAAATCCCCGGAAAAACCACCGACCCACGGGAAGCTACTGTCAAGCTTTCTCACATAACCACATTGGCCGAGCTCAAGACTCGAACCCACGCGGACAGAGGTGAGATGGCAGTGATCGGTAAAGGCGAGCGCCTTAGGCCACTCGGCCCTCCGGGGCCCCCCACTGTACTGTATTAGCAAACCAATTAGATTTTGTTTTAGAAATGCAAGGTATATACACGAACATATAAATATAAATTGACACCTATATACCGGCGCCTTCTCCACATACACAGACGGAAGTGTCACGTAAGTCTTCTCTGTGGAGATGATACAGTAGGAACTGCAATTATTCTTCAGCTTTGCGTGGATAATCGATAATTTTCTATCACCATGCCAAATGCTTTTTTAAAGTTTTCAGTTTTGGAGACAAGGATCGTTTGATCTCCCCAAGTGAGTTAATCTGACGTACATCATCTGAAAGATTAATCCAACAATTGACACTGAATTGTATCAATGATTTCATATAGGACACTGGATTGTATCAATGATTTCATATATGACACTGGATTGTATCAATGATTTCATATAAGGAGCATATCTGCATGGGGTTTAAACAAGCAAGACATTTTACGCAATGGCTATCGTCTTATCTCGCTTAAATAAGTGGGAATCAATTCTTAGGCTTCCGCCTGTGGCATAATGCAAAGTAATTGTCAATCACTCATTTATGGTTTTGTTGATATATATGTGAAACAAATGTAACATCAGTATGACAATGTTTAGACTACTTTCCAACCTTACAGGGTCGATATGCGGGTATGTCTGCTACGCACGAATGCCTATATCACCGTCTTTGTGGCATCATTTTGTTTGGTGATGTGTGCATGGTCGAGATGGTATAGGGGTTGGTGTTTACAGGCAAGATAATCGTTGCCGTAATCCACCAATCCAGGTTCGATTCTCCGTAGGGTACGAATTAAAATTCTCTAACAAGTATGATAATATTATTTATTCGTATTTATATATGCATGTATATATAGATATAAATAGATATATAACAAAGCATGTACACTGCCAAAGTGGAGGTCAGAATCAGCTATAACATGTACAACCGTATAAAAGCAATGCAACGATTTAAAATAATATGATATTTAAGTGATTAGGTGTATACCCGATGAAAAAGCTTATATTCCTATCAAATAAACAAAAGAGTCGAATAACTTGTCCCACCCATGGATTAGTCATATTGTAGCGTACTCACTACACGTCATATTGTAGCGTACTTACTACCGTTACAGGTAAACACATGCCCCAAGTTTGTTTGCCCATTCTCAAGGATACATCGACTTTTGTCTTATTATTAATTTGTTGTTTGCGATTTACTGGTGTCAATACAAGTCCGCTCAGATTTAATAGAACTCGTTTGATTTGAAAACCTAGTTATTAGAGCGAGAAAAATAAGGTCACTCCCTGTCTTTTAAAACAATGTAATCGTGTAACTCAAAGTCTCCGTTATATCCAACCCACTCAGTACTTTGTTTTATTAAAACAGCCAACGATAATAATTGTAAGCACTATTGTTTCGTTAAATTTGTCAAATGTATTCACCTTGTCTCTCAATTGTGGACAGAATATAATTGCATATGTATCTGCACAGATGATTATATCTGTAATGAGTTTTGAAAGCTATTATACCACACACGATGTTTAAAAATCCTAAAGCCATTAGTTTGTACCGTACTGCAATATACGGTAATCTTTTCAACAAGGAAGTCAATTTGACTCAAAACACGTGTCAAGTCACACTGTATGCAGACACAAAAGCAAATAGTTTTGTCACTTTATGATTATGGTTTGTATTACAAGTCATGTTGTCTTTAAGAGGTAAGGATTCCTCTTTATCTTGTTCGTCTTCTACTTGCGTAATTCGTAATTCAAATTGTCAGTAACACTTGAAAAATACGCATCAGCGAAGAACTGGACCTAACACATGATTAAAAGTACAAGTAGTTCTCATACATTAACGATTTATCCACCGAGGATATCGGCTTTACATCCCACTGGGCGAAAGGTATGTGCTGCTCACGTGGCCGCGGGTACTGCATTGGGTATGCATAGTATGTACTTGTTGTGGACTATTTTATAAAACGTAAATTATGTACGAGTTACAACTCTCCTTCTTATGATGCATGTCTATATTCCTGTATAAAAGGAAATTTTTGTAAATGTACGAGGCCTAGAGAAAGGAGGGAAGGAGATGTGATAGGGAGAGAAAAGAAATATTGATACAGAAGTTTCGTTAGATTCTACACTAAGCGCCAACACAAATAACAGTAAATGGTAGTGCAACAGGAATGGAGTACTCCATTGTTTCCGAGACTATAAGTTAGAGGCTTTTTTACAGAATAGGTCTCTTCACAGCATATGCTAATGAAATTGATTATTGTAGACATTGTGATCAAAACACTAAGAGCATTTTACAGCAAAATCTATAGTTTATTTAGGAAATAATCTGGACATGTTAGTTGCCATAACACGGAAAGATAACATTGAATCTGAAGTGAAAACTTTCCAATATAAAAGGACAAACATGTATTTTGTTTGATTAAAATTAAAAGAAGATATAGAGTTATTACTGGAATCGGGAAAAGGATTATTTGCCTTGTTAGGGGTCATAACTTAATAAATAAATCACAGGAACCTTTCAAGAGCTACATATAAAAGTATGAATAAAGTTATTTTTTAGATAAAATGACAATTTATTAAATCTATGTACGCTAGCAAAAAACGAAAGATACTAAACGATATATCAAATTAAAGGTGCCTATCTTCGGTCCAAACACTGGCCGCAATAAGAAAAGAAATATTATGTACATATACATATAAGAGAGAGAGAGGGGGGGGGGGGGACATAGTTTTCATCTTCTTATCCCGACATATAATTGTTCATATTGCAGGCATGGCTTTATCCATTTTATTTTCCAAATATATCCCAGAAAGATATCACATACACATGCATGCATAAAAGTATAGAAGAGAGAACAGCGACTGAAAGTATGAGTAAGTAAGCAAGATAATTATTCAATTTAATTTTTAAATTCATTATACATTTCGTTATAAATTTTAAATCACTTTCAAGCTTGTGTAGCATTCTCTGTGTGTACAAGATAGTTGATATTGTAGTTTGCATATTGCCCAAATGAATTAGTTTAAAATCACGGATCATACATACGACTAGTGCAAACAATATATAGAATCTAAATGATTTTAACGATACATACATACATACATACATACATACATACATACATACATACATACATACATACATACATACATACATACATACATACGTACGTACATACATGCATCCACATGCATGTATCAAAAACATATATACAAGTATAAATTCATAAGTACATAAGCAAGTATACATTAAAATATAGCAAATAAGAACACAAGAAAAATAAGATCTGTTCATTACAATTGTTAAATTTCGTTTCATCTTATATATATATATATATATATATATATATATATATATATATATATATAACTGTAAAAAATACTTATGTTCATACATATACAACTGTATACAAAATCAGCAATTGGACATAATGCAAATTGTAAGTGACTGAAGGCTTTAATATTTATCCTTTCATTTTTACAGCCATTACAGGTAAACTCTTCTTTTAGTGCAACACATAGACCTCAACTGATTGTCTTTGAAAACAAAATTCATTGAAATTTGCCTTATTAAGATTTTGTTTTTGTTGCTATTACTTGATTTGTAAATAGATATTTATAGCATGTACCACACTATATTTTATTAAACCCGACATGACGACATATAAACTTTTGTCTCTGCAAGTCAGCATCTCCGCGTACATGAATTATTCATCCGAACTCTTGCAAAGCAATCCATTGTCAAATACAAGTGCTCTCAAAAACCTCTCCTAGGCTTGTATAGACTTGTTTTTTATTTTTTTCTAAATAAGCGTAAACAGAATGATTATACAGTAGGTGATGTTTGAAATTTATGACATGGCCAATATAAAACCATATAAAGGCAATGAGTGAGTCTTCACTCTTTTCCAGTCCGCACAGACAATGCTACACATATGTTGCTTGCATTTCAAATATGTATAGAATATATTCACAATATCTTCGCTATGTCTAAATCACAATAAGAAAATTCTTATTTTACGCACGTGACACATTTGTAGGGTTAGATCAGTTTATATAAGTTTAATGTAAAATTGTGATTACGTGCCCTTCACCTATAAAACAATATTAAATTCATGTTTCACGTATCTGTCACATATAAAGTTATACATAAAATCAATATTAATTTTTGCCAGTGTGCTAAACGATATGGTACATACAATACAGTTTTGAACCACATACTCATGGTAAGTGCATATACAAACCATTCATAGGTTGAGTCATATAAAAGGAATATCCATGATTTTGTCATGAAGGTTATACTTCGTGCTAACCAATCAGATGCATATATGCATATCTTTAGAAACAACATCATCCTTGACTTTAACCTATCAGAAATCGACATCTGTACATTTTGAAAAAGAGTTATAGCAAAATTTCCGTTTACTTCGATGGCAAATGCATCCCGTATGATTTGTTAATATTTATTTTGAGATAAATTAGTATCCTGAAGGCATGATAACACCTATTTCTCCGATGTTCTATGACATGTTTTCAAATAGTCCAGAAACTATTGATATTGAACATTTAGCACACACATGGCGATATGGTCCAAGTTAACCGAATGTTTTCGCCTACCGGAAACCGGGTTCAAACCATTATGTAAAAGTTACGTACAACACTGTCCTATGTGGATCATAATGTGGGTTACATATAAAAGTCATATTTTATTCACATATGTGTCGTTTAAACACACGCGCACACACACATATATAAATGTATATATATATATATATATATATATATATATATATATATATATATATGAATATCATCCATGCCACGTTTAAGGAAATTCTTCCAAGTCAAATAAATTTACTTATGTAATATTTCGCAAAATAACAGTATGGGTTTTGAATGCCTCTCAGATATAAACAGCAACGCAGATATATATTTTTGATTGAAATTATTGATAAAGTGTGGTTAAAAACACACACACGCATTCACACACATGCATATATTTCAATTCAATTACATGCATACTTACATTAGTAAGTACCTACGAACGCACGTGGATAAGTAAATACATTCATACGTATGTCAGTCTTTCTTGAAATATGACACACGTGTTACAAATAAAGTCGAATATGTGTTCAATAAGCCACTGCAGGATATTATACGTGTAAATGATAAACAGGGGTCTGGCCGAGGCCAATTTTCACATGTGTTGCATGATGTACAGAATAATACTGAAATTAAGATCTGTATCTGAAATATGTCATGTTTGACAAGAAAATTGTCTGGTGAACAGCCTAATATGGATTGCATTGATTTGATTAGTTTAATGCGTGATTGTGATAATTTTGCACTTGGACTCATGATACAACTGGTATAAGTTGTTTCACGAGGTACATAAGTGTCAGAGATTAAGAACATAATGCAAAACGATATTCTGTGGGTATTGTCGTGATTGTAAACGAACATGTAAGGTATAATTTCAATATTTATCAACCTAAGTTTAAAATCAGAAATACTGTATGGGTGAAAGTTTCCCTTCAATTACAAACATTTCACCGAAACATAATGCCATGTAGTTGATATATCATCTGAACACTCGTCAATACACGAAAAAGAAGACTTTTTAATAATTATTGAAGATAAGTCGGGACATTATAGAGTTAGGTAACCTATTCACAAATGTATTATTGATGGAGGTTTTAATGTGTATACCTCCACAGAACCTGCCTTTATTATATATGATTGTAATAATGTAATTGATAGGGGTATATTCTATGTCGAAGATGTAGATATAGGGGATAGGACTAACTTGGACAGAAAATAGTTAAATCGGTATGTGAGAATTTACTGAAATTGTGTCATCTATCTGGAATTAGGATTGCAAATAGTTGATGAGTGGATGATATAGGCATTGGAAGCTTTACATGTATACAGGACAAATCAGCTACAGCGATAGACTACTCACTTGTAGATCAATCAGTACTGACATGTATAGCCACCTTCAGGATTGGTAATAGGATTGAATCCTTTCACCAACCAATAATATTTAATTTGGGTCTAGTTGATTCCATTTCCCTCACAGCTGAAAATAACGAAAATAGTTATCCAAGAGATGGATATATTTGGAATGAAACATAAAAAATGTATATTTGTCCAAAACACCAGTTCACCAATTTCAGAAAACTCACATATTATATTCACAGTCTTAGAGCATATTCAAATCGACACTGAATTAAATTCTTTTATGGAGGGTATTTGTGAATCAGCACAGACGATGAAAGTAGATCAAAATAATATCATTAAAAGAAGTGATGGGGTTTAGGCCCACAAATAACCCTGGCATGATGCATGAAGCAAAGCACCGCGCACTAGATGCACTTAGAAACAATAATACGACAGAAAACTTGACTTTATAAAAACACCATATAATATGTATTAAAACGCACCCAGGCACAAACGCAAACTACACAAAACAAAGGAAGAGAGAAGTCTTCGAAAAGCGCTATAGGCGAAAGACTCGAAACGTTTGGTTTTATTTATTCTTTCTGAAGAAACAAAAATGATATACGTTATCAATGCATCTGCATCATAATGAACTATAATAACAGGAATTATAACCATGCCTCTACATATGGTAAATCTGAACACCACGATCAATTTGTTTCTACCTCGTAACAGAGCGTATGGATTGTCATGGAAAAAAAATCAGATATTGGAGAACTAACTCAAATTTCTGATTAATTTGTCAAATGTCACAATTTGCTATGTTAAACGTTTTACATGTATCTATGTTACTATTGATGCTATTGAAAAATGTTATAAATATAAAAGTAACCCATTTTATCTCTATTCTGGTTTTATTTGTGCATCCATTTATCCTTATTGATAGAATAAGAAACATCGCTGACAAGCTGGTACAAAATCTTCACAATCTACTTCCTTTCTAATTTCCATAATAAGCACACACACATACACAGACACACTCACTGATATTTAGTTGAAAAGTGTATGAATGAGTGAAACAGGACTCATATAAATGAGCACATCACTATTACAACACGTATTCTCGGAGTAAAAGACAATTGTAAAAATATGACATTTTTACATAACTAAATTAGGTAAATGAAGTCTTGCATTTAGTCGTTAACCTGATACATATAAAATCAAAATAAATTAAAACATTTAAAAATAAAAAACTGAAATAACATGGTTTTGAACATACAATGTATTGCATCAGGTGTTATGATGCCTGAAGTGACAAAGCAATTTTGGAGAGAAAAAACTAATTTTATGCCTGGATGTATATGGCTGTATGATTCTCGCATTGTACAGAGTCATGACTATCCCTATCAGGACGGAAATTGTTTAAGTGCTAATGGACGAGCTGCAGTTCTAATTGCGAAAGAACCAACACCGTCACGCGGAGATGCTACTCAATATTTATATATGAAAGGGTTGTCAGACATTTTTATGGTGTCCAAACTACACATCAGATATTTGTCAACAATTATGAATTTTAATATACCCCATAATCTTTTGCTGAATACAAGTTGCACAACACAGATGATAGTTTGCAGAAATATGTCATTCAGGTTTAACAGATTCTGGTTTAATAGTACTTTTGATCAACCTTGAAAATTGGAGCTGTAAACTATTTGGACGTTATATTGATCTATGCATTTGATTTGAGATAAATAACCAACTTGTTGTTTACTCATTGTACTTTTAAGAAAGATTATTTACAGTGTGAATAAAAGACGCATGCACTATCTAGACAAGAACACTATTTCAACGATAAAAAAACAAAGAAAATACAAGTGATCGATTATATTATTTATATCTGACAGCTGAAACAAACGTGATTCTCTTAAATAACGTAGTTCATACAAGCAGACAAATGTTTAGCAAAACCAAAGCCTTTATTACTTAACACTAGATAAATAATAAATGGATGCACCAGGGGTAATTATTGGAGGGTCAAAAGGTAATAACGACCTTGGAAATCCAGGACGGAACCATCTGTTCAATTTAGTTGATCCGAAAAGATCTGAACAATAAAGAATTAGACATGATTGACCATAGATGAACAACAGAGGAAAACTGAGCTAAGACACTTGAAACACTGAATAAAAGATTGAGAGACAAAGGCTTGGTGATTTATTACTTAGACAACCTAGATGATGATTTTGTTATGTGTGTATCTTCTCACAATAAGCAGCAATCCAACTACAGAAAACAATGGAAAACTACAACAAATAATTATAAGAAAGAAAATAGGGGGAAACTTAAAAAGTCAAGGCAGCCTAAACTTATCGATATCTACTAACCTTCTGATAAGCAACTCAAATATGAGCACATATTCAGTGCACTTGCACTTGCTTACCACTTTTGTTAAACAGAGGGACCTATATGTCGTTTTTGCAGCGTATAAATGGTAACGAACGGTGAATACATAACTCCACACAAAAAGATAAATACACAATACCTCAAACAAGCACATACTT
Organism: Margaritifera margaritifera; assembly: GCA_029931535.1. NCBI lineage: Eukaryota > Metazoa > Mollusca > Bivalvia > Unionida > Margaritiferidae > Margaritifera > Margaritifera margaritifera. Next base: position 6,877,699 of record JAQPZY010001662.1, on the reverse strand, counting down.
GTACAAAATAAACCCCGAACAACATTAAACTTGTTTACAATTCATATGCCTGACATCATTTGATTCATCTCCTAATTTTTCTTGTGATTGAAAAGCAGTCTATGTACAATTTGAACTTGATTCTTGTACATGCATTATTTACGTCTTGATCAGTCTTCAATGAATAAAGTGTTGACATTAACAAACAAAACACAACTGAACAAATCCTTAAAACATCTTGAAATTTTCCTGCTGCCTTGAAACGCCGATGACTATGAATTCATTGTGCACTATAACGGGGAAGATGGTCAAGTTTGTAATTTTAAATACAGACATTCTGAAGCTTAAAAAAATTTAACGTATCACCAAAAATATCATTACACAATTGTCATGCAGAGCTTAGAGTGTTACAATGTGAAGAGGTTCCATAACATCTTTAACGTCTTTATAAAAATTATTTAACATTTCAGAATCGATAAGTGATGAGTAATACTTTTATATTCGTGGTATAGTTGTTTCGTTAAATCTTTCAAAGCTTTCCGTGCATTCAAATGGCTAAATGCCATTTCTCAAATATTTATGTGGCATGTCTCTCAAACGCTCCAGAGTTTCTGTGAACCTTTTATCACTTAAATTTTGATTATAAAAGCTGAATAAAATACATTTCTTCTGTACGATTTGCATGTGTAAATCTGAATCATTTTTAACCAGTGTGTCGATAAACAGTTTATTATGATAACTGGCAAGTTATAATGAACAATTGTATGTATTTTGCTTTTTTAAGATTCAGATTGCATTTATTATGTTCTGGATATATACAATTGCCTGTTAAATTATTGTGGTCAGAACCTTTTGATCGTTTTTTTGCCTTACAAATGTAGCACATGTTTATTTTATTAACATTGCCTTTTTCTGCGAACGCCATAATTACACTCTACTAACTTTGCAATCTTACCCAACGCATTGCTGAATAGCCAAACACGATATGTTCCGCCATAAAATATTAAATCATATCTTTCAAGAATGACCTTGGGTACAAATAAAACTTGATCAATTATTTTTGGCTGTTTCAATGGTTCAGGATATGTCATATGTTACCGTATACTATTTTTGCACCTCCTTTACGTGATACTTTTAAAATCATAATAAAAGCATTCAAAACTTTTAACAGCAGCGGAGAGTTTTTGAATTTAAGAAAATAATCCACTTCAGGCATTATACCTATCGAATTGACCTCATTGTCACATATTATTTGTGTTCTAGTAAATTTTCTGTTGCACTGAAAAAATCAAGCATTATTTTTTATATTCTGACAGTGATGTCTATGTATCCGTGATGACACCAATCTTCATTAAGACATTAATACAAATCCTGATTGCTACCATAGTACAATCTGAATCAATTAGCATACATTAATATTCTAATCTTTTTGTGCTAATTATTTTGATATTTTGGCTATTCATACGTCCTAATTCTTTTCAAGTTGAAGATGTTTTAAAGTTTTAAATAAAATATTATATAAACTGTTTTTGCATTGACATATTAAGTATTGAAAGGCTAATTTTGATTTATTTAAGTAGAAATATTTCAATATACTATGACATACTTTAATGTGTGTTGGCTGAAAAGAGAAAACGACCATAAAAAAATCTATTTGTTTTCAGAACTCTAATAAAAATTACGAACATAGTAAATGAACTAATTGGCATTATTGCAACAGTTTTGCGAGTCAGTTTCAACGTTTTTTTGTCCGTTGTGAGTGTGTGCTTATTATAAACATTCGCCTTTATGAGCAGGTGGTCTTTTTAAACATTTGTCTGATTTTGGACAGGTGTACTTTAAGAGCAGATGTCCATGTAGACATGACTCAACCTGCACGGACTGGACTCCTCGCTGTGAAACAGTCCATAACAATGTGACCTTGAACTTCATCCCAAACCCAAATGGCATTACCTTTTTTCCCCACAGGACAGGTTTAACAAGGACCCTCCACAGGCGGACATAAATTCATGACACCGTGAGTAATTATGAAGGGAATAATGTGGGATAAGTAATCTGTACTTTTCTTAATAAAGATGTACCCCATGGCTAATCATACGAAACAGTTTAGAGTTTTTTTCCTATCAAACAATTTACAACAGGAAAACATACATTTTTTTGTATAGATCATGAAATTGGTTTGAAAAAAAAAGAAAATATTCTTGCCTTATACCTTATTATTCCATTGATTTTAAGTCTTCCTCTGTACCATTATAGCACTGCTATAAATTAGTGGCGAACGTTTTTGTTCCAAATTTGTTCTGAGTCCAATATAATGATTAGAGTGTAGTTTATGCGTGTATTTTTTGTCATTTTGAGACAAATACATGGCATTAATCACCCAAAAGTGACCAAAACTTCCAAGTAATTTAAACATTTGGTTATAATTTTACACCTTAAAGATGTATAATTGATACTATCACGCGAGGGACATATTGTAACATGTCGGGGGTCAAGGACAAAGAAAATGGAATAGATGGATTAAATCAAACCCAACTAATTTATTAGATCTTTTCAGTGTAATGATGTTTTCACCACAAAAGTTCTTATTTAGATTATACTAGTGAAAAACAAAACAAATGAGCAGTCAGCAGAATTTATCGTTTTGCTTCCAGGCTTATATACGTTTTCTCACACAAATATAAGTATTCAAAATAGTGATATGAAATTTACAAATGTGTCGAGAGTAGTATATATCAGAGGTGTGATAATCAAAGCGTGTTAAAATGACATAAATGACAGCAGTGTTAAATAGCAGGTGAAAATTATCATAAATGTTCAATTAGTCATAATTCACATAATCACAGGTTAAAAAAATGATAATTCCAAACCAAATCTTGCACAGAAAAATGATTTTATGTAAGTCAAATAAAAGTTCGGAAAAAGACTTGTGTTTATGTTTTAGATCTAAATGATAAATATGATAGTGGCATAGTCTGGAAACGGATCTCGATAGTGTGTCGCGTGGGTTGAATCCGACACAGTGTATTGTTTTGTAGCTACACAGTTTATTTCAACATCCAAATGACACCAAAAAAAAAACAACAACAACAAAATGGATGGAAATCTGTGATGTCCAAGTGATACATGTAACTGAGTAGGAAATTCGATAATGCCAATCGGAATTCAGATGTTTCAATCTATTGAACTACAGCAATGGAAAGCAGATTAAGCTTTCCACTTCATATATGTTTTGGAGATCACTCAGATGATTAAAAATTATATAAGAGCAGATGTATTTTTATGGAATCCAATCATTACGCTTTCTGCGGGGTTCACGTTTGCGTTTCGTTTTCCTTGTTCTATGTCTGCGAATTTTCATTACAAAAATAGATGTTGTTCAAACTCAAATCTTGGAGGATCATAGCTTCGAAATTGTCTTCATAAGAATATTATCAGCTAGATTCAACACAATATCAAATTTGATTACTCGAGCCTGATAGTGAAATGACACATTATTCGTGTTAGATCAATTTTGCTCTACATTGTTCCATGTAGGAAAATGATTCCAACCTCGCTTTTTTAAAAACAATATTCATGAATCAATCAATAAATGTGGTACATGTCCTTCAACATATGTACATTTTAATATAGTATAAGCTGCATTAGTAATTCATCCCTTCCTCAAAAGATCGTGGTCTTTGATAATCTGGTATTGTTCCGGAATCTCCATTAATGCTCGTAATGCAAGTGCTGCCTCTGCGTTCGCTGCTCCAGTTACAGTTTCGTGAAATTCCACGAATTGAAAGTTGTCGAATGCGCGTTCTGGTAATCCGTCGTCAAAAGATTTCATATTTTGCCAAGGGCCGTCTCCCACTCCAATTACCACGATGGACAGCGGCCATTTTGAGGCCCCCACTATGACGTCTTGGTTGATCTTCTCGTCTGTAACCTGACCGTCCGCTATAATCACCAGAATGTGATACTGCGAAGATAATAATAATAAAACAATAATAATAAGAATAATAATGCAATTGTTGTTACTATTATACAACTGTCTATTTTCTTTAGATTGATCCATGCTCAGTCACCTGACACAACATAGTTTTGATGGTTTTTTTTTTAAACTAAGAGAAAAATGGGATGGTCCTGAAAGTTGACTTAGTGACTCGTAATATACAATTTGAAAGGAAAACATTAGCAACACAATAACGTCATCTGCAATATATTGCTTATGAAAGACACTTCTGTCAGGGTTTCCGCTAGTGATAGCAACATACACTTCACTAAGAGGACAGTATCAATTTAAAGTGATAATCAAAATGTCATGTAATGATTGTATTGTGTTTTGTTAGGTTTGTATGAATCTGATTGCATAAATCAAAATTCAGCATAACCTTAAGAAGGATCGATACTTAACAATAAACCTTGGCATGTTTTACTACCAACGCTCAGGGTAATAATGTCCCTTTGATGTTAAATACGTTAAAGTAAGCTGATATTGTACGTCTTTGTATATGAATGCTGATATAGTCAAATGCATCGAAAATTAACACCAGGGCCAAATTGAACAATGTCGCAATCGTGGTGGGAATTGAGCAAAGCTAGTACCACAACACAATGCAAAAATTCCAATTGCTAGAAATGTTGTCTGAATACGTCTATGCAAACTCTGGCATTTTATGTAATAATCTATCACTTACACATCAATCCAGAACTGAGAAACATTTCAGCACACAAAAAAAAAACATTTCTAATTCTTTAAATCCAGTTCTTTGCACGTCTTCAAACAATTGTGCTAATTTTCGAAACCTGACACAAGAATAACAAATATATATACTTTTGTGGAATAAATTTTGTTTTATCAATAGGGGTGTTTCTTACTGTTTTATTGAAGTTTTGATTTTAAAAAATATTTAAAGTTTTATATGATGGAAAACTAAAATAACACTGGTCTACAGCCAAAATGCTTCTGCAATAAATGTCAAACTTTACTAATTCTGGGTCACTGAGAACGAAAATGATGCTTAAAATTGTTGATTGGCTCTAGTTTTAAAGATATCATACTGGGTCAGTATATACCACCCTTGACTTAGGAATGGCGGACGATAAGTAAGTTATAAAGGGAAGGGATCTCAAATTACACCAGAAATGACTAAAATACATCTTTGACTGGATCTATGAATAAATTTATGACTGGGTTTGGACAGTACTTGCTTTTTAGGCAAAACAATGAATGATGAAATCTGATGCTGGTATTGCGTCATACATGATATGAATTGCATGATGTTATTCCTATAAGTCATGGATGATGCAATCATAACTAAGCTTACATCACTCTACTGAAGAAATTGCCCTATATCAGCTCTACAAATCATACAGTGTCGTGCTCTCTTATTTGTCAAGTGTTTGATTTTGCAAAGGGACACATTTCTGTTTAGCCAAAGTGAGCACAGATGCCTCGTACTTGTGTGAACAATGCAGATAACTTCTGCTATGTTTGTGGTGAAGTTACTTTTGCATCACAAAAGCGCAGTATAACCATTATGGTTAAGAAGGCCTATCACCTTTATTTTGGCTGCAAAATTGGAGATCAGGACAAGAGGTGGGCCCCACACATATGCTGCAACACTTGTGCAACAAATCTGCGCCAGTGGTTGAACAGGAAAAGGAAATCTATGCCTTTTGCAGTGCCAATGATTTGGAGAGAGCCAACAGATCATATTAGCAATTGTTACTTCTGCATGGTGCCTCCAGTTGGTAAAGGTGTGTCAAAGAAGAAAAAGTGGACTGTGCATTATCCAAACATTCCATCAGCTATACGCCCAGTACCCCACGGAGAAGGACTGCCGGTTCCTGATGCACCAGAATCATTCTCATTTGAGTCAGACGAGGAAGTGGAAGAGGATGAAACTTATAATCCTGAACCATCAATGTCACATGACCCATATTTTCTCCCATCCTCCTCCTCTGAACCACACTTCATAACACAAGGTGAACTGAATGATCTTGTCATGGATTTGGAACTACCCAAGAGTAAGGCAGAGCTGTTGGGCTCCAGACTACAGCAGTAGAATCTCCTGGCAGGTGATGTTAGGGTTTCCATGTTCCGTGACCGTCAAAAGGATCTTGTCCCATTCTTCTTCATGGAAGGTGATCTTGTAGCCTGCAACAACATCGATGGTGTGATGGCAGCCCTCAACATCGTTCATGATCCAGATGAGTTGAGACTGTTCATTGATTCATCGAAGACGAGTCTTAAAGCTGTTTTGCTGCATAATGGCAGTGTTTTGCCATCAAGTCCAGTTGGTCATGCAGTCCATATGAAGGAAACCTATAAAAACACGAAACAACTTTTGAGGTGTATAAACTATGACCAACATCAGTGGCAGCTTTGTGGCGATTTCAAGGTTCTTGCTTTCTTGCTTGGTCTGCAGTCTGGATACACAAAGTACTGCTGTTTTCTCTGCGAATGGGATAGTCGTGCGAGAGATTCCCACTACATCAAGACAGATTGGCCACTCCGACAGTCATTGGAGCCTGGGATGAAAAGTGTTCAGCATCCACCACTTGTTAAATCAAGGAAGATTTTATTACCACCCTTGCACATCAAGCTGGGTCTGATGAAGAACTTTGTCAAGGCCATGGACAAAACACAAGCAGCTTTCAAGTATCTGGTGGGAAAATGTCCAAGGTTAAGTGAAGCTAAGATAAAGGAAGGTGTCTTTGTTGGTCCTCAGATTCGTGAACTTCTTCGAGATGATGCATTTCACCGTGCATTGCGTTGCAAGGAAAAGACAGCATGGAAAGCCTTCCAGTAAGTGGCAACACATTTTCGCGGAAACAACAAGGCAGACAACTACAGGAAGTTGATGGAAAACCTCATCAAGGCATGCAAAAGCCTTGGTTGTAAGATGTCACTAAAGATACATTTTTTGCACTCTCATCTAGATTTATTTCCACCGAACTGCGGAGCAGTGAGCGACGAGCACGGCGATCGATTTCACCGGGACATTGCAACAATGGAGAAACTCTATCAGGGCAAATGGAGCCCATCAATGCTTGCAGACTATTGCTTGACAGTGACAAGAGATGCTCCATTTAATGAATACTAGAGACAAGCCAAGAATCGAAGAGTAGACACTGAATAAGGACTAAACTATGTACTTATATATAGATAATAGTTTTTTTACTTTTGTTTCAATATATTTTTTATTTATATATGCCGTTTGCTGTTTTTTAAAGTGTTATATAAACAGGACAGGTGAAATATTATCATGTAAAGCAACCATAAACACATGAAAAGACCTAGGTTTACAATTTATGATTAAAACTCTACGATGTACACAATATACATAGACGTAAAATGTAAAAACTTAAATATTTTGGAAAGTTTTAATTGTCATATTTGAATTCAGCACATCAAAATCCCTAATAAATAGCACATTTTATCTCTGAAGCAGACGACTTCGAAAAAATTGTAGACCGGTGTAATCATTGTTTTTAGAACATTTTGTCCAGTAAGGGCCATGAAGAATTCTTTTTTTTAATCAATTTGTGATATCCAAGAAAAAAAAATTATAGTGATAGGTACCAAGAGGTCAGAAGTTGCACATATTGAATAAGTTTGCTTTTCCTGTATATGTAGCAACGTTGATCCATAACTGTGATGTGTGGTTGCATTAGCTCCAGTGTGGTTTGCTCCAGTGTACAATTGATGTTACAAGGCATCGGTCTGTGTGAAGTGTCGTGTGATGACATAAGTGACAAATTTAGGATTTAAAACAAGGACTCACTTGCCATGCTCAACAACAATAAAGCTTCCTTGATACTGTTGATGTAGATAGAATATATTTCTACAAATAAATCTATTTTAGTATATTTGTTAATATTTCAATTTTTAAACAATAAAATAAATCTTAAAATAGTTGGCTAAATTCTCCACACTGGTTGTCGTTTTGAGAGGAAGTTACTCCCACATTGCTTAAAATGGACCTTATAAATGTATCTGGACAAACTATATCAATTTTGTGTGAACCAGAGAGAAAGTGTTTTGAGATTCATGGGCCATATCCGGAATTACAAAACAGCATAGATATTATTTGCCTAAGCAATGGTGTACACACTCCGGAATCCAAATTAGTGTCGTATAATCATCTTCTACAGTCAGAAGATAGCTTAACACTTGAGAAAGGTGACTTTTCTAAGTTTATGCCTTCAGAGCAAAACATTTAATATATTCCTCAGAAATGATTATACTGAAATCATGCATATATGCCTCATCCTAGCTGTCTGTGTCATATTGAGACGAGGAGTCAAACCCTATTCTAAAGAAAATTGTCAAGAAATGTGTGAGTTCATTATTCTTGTTAATAAAGACAAAACATGACTCCAGCTATTACGACCTGTATGTGACCTATTAATACTGTACCAGTATCCCAAAGGGTGAAGAAACCGTCTTAGAATAGCAACTAAGCAATCAATATGTGTTTGCATTCATATGGAGTTTCCAATAATTTCAAACACATGGAACCGTATGTTAAATTAATGTGTACTAAGGAACCATTTTTGGTAAGAATGAAATCTTGTTTAAATCTCATGATGTCCACCTTTAAAAAGAAAGAGGTCATATGCACCGAATTATTCATTTTTTTACGTATATTACTCACGTACAACAAAATAATTTGATATGAATGCATGTAGGATGCTTGATTATTACAACAATGTAATGAACTTTGATTGTCCCCTGTATTATGTTCAAGGAGTCACTACACTAATATATTTAATTGATTTTTTGACATTTTGTATTAAAACCAGCGCATTAGTTATATGTTCAGATGCATGAAGTCTATCGTAATTATATTAGACACTAACCTTTGCACAACTTAAAAACTTTAAGCATAGGTCATGTGGCATTTTTGTGAATATAGTTGCTTCGGAATGAAATGACTGGAAATGTTAGTGCAAGTAACCAATCTAGATCAGGCCTACGAATAACACAAGGGGCTTATATTTTATCTGTATGATTCAATGCTACTTTCTATTGAATACAAGTAACATTTTGCACTATACAGCAAGTCTCTATGACAAGTCTTTGAACAAATATTAATGATTTTCTTAGTGACTACAACACGATGTAATAACAATATACTGGCCCAAATATTATAGTGATACCTGGAATTTCTCTCATTATGACGAGTAACGATTCCACTTAAGTCCTCGGTCAATTATTGTTGTGTCAGCTGCACATAATCATTTTTAACCTAACCTTGTAAATCTTTATAAAACCGTGGATGAGTTGTAAATGTGCCCGTCACTCACAATTAATAAATTTCATTTCAGAAGACCGAAAATGCACCAGGCGCACAATGCTCACTTCTAAATTATTTTGAGTGGGAATATTTAGTGTTTATATTTTAACAAGCAAAAGGCACTTCCTCATCGTTGATAATAAGTGAAGATAAAATGCTCTTTGGTCTGAGGAATCGTGCTCATTTTCTATCCAATATCAAATTTCTGCATTATTTACTTTTCTCATAAAGTTTGTATCGAAATCGCTGTTAGTATCTCATCGCCTGAGACAGAAATACTACAGTTTTGCAAATTGCAATAGACTCTTAGAAACGCTATCCGCGTTAAAACTTTGCATCAGGTACTACCCTAGGATTCCCAATTAGTGTCATGATATTTGATTAAATTTTAACAGAAACAAAGTGAAAAATTATTGACTATGAGGATGAAAATAGTGTTAATGCTCTAAATAATTTTAAACTTGTAGTATACTATATATTAGTAATACGTATATTCTGTTGTGTTTTATTTTACCTTTTTGGTGTTTCTCACAATTTCCACTGCTTCTTCTATTAGTGGGACAAAATTAGTGGGCCCGCTAAGTTCCAGTGTTGGTGTCACTTCATTATAAATGTTCAGAACTTCATTAAACCCCTCGCACATGCCCTAAATTTAGGAGGAGAAACACACTTATTGTCTGAAGAAATAAGCAGAACAGCATAATGTTATTGCATTAGGTGTTTTCAGAAGTACACGATAGCCATGAAGTTCATGCTACCCATTAAACTAAAAATGAATGAGGCATGTTTGGGGTTAAAGAGGAATCAAGGAATTAAGGTAAACGCTCATCCTCCCTGTTTATGTTTCTTAAACTGAGTTCGTCTTGTTTTGCAAATATTTAATATCCAGTTGTCAAATCCAAAACAAAATAGTATTAACTCTCTTTCGTTTTAAAACAACAGTACATTATCATCATTCCTTACCATCTCAAAGAGAATGGAATTATTAGAACCCTTCTATCAAAGAATTTGTTTTCTTTGCAAGTTTGTGCATCGTTGCCATAAATAGCTTACATTTGTATTACGTATTGGAAAAGAAGAAAACTAGGCGCTCCCTCCGGAGAGACACGGAAATTCCTGCTGGTGGTCTAACCTTTTCCTACAATATGCGTCCTTTGTTGTATACAAACGCCTTTTTCACACTAATTACAACACTCATATTAGCCTTTTGCACTTATTTCTCATGATTCGAAGTCATCTGCATTCCAGTATTGATATTTCCCTTTTGTGTCCCACATACCTCGGCTTTTAATGAAAATATGGATTTATCCTTAGATTTGGAGTCACCAAAACCAAACGCTGGTATTTTGCCATCATCGTCAAGTTCCTCTACAGTTTCCCCGAGAATGCATATCACCTGAAGAAACAAAAAAGTTACACATGCGGGGATTTTCAGCGAAAATAATTCATTCTACTTGAACTTCTGCGAAGAGCTGGTATATTGTCGTTGCGCCCGTTTGTCAGTTGTCTACCTGTCCGTTCGTGCCAAAGCTTGCCATTCGTTTTCCTCCACACAGTGTGGAAGATTTAAATAACAATTTGTAGGCTAGAAATGCGGTTAGTGCGGATGTGCAGTGATGTTCTGCTTTTTTTCTCTGTCCCGTTTTTGTGGAAATTTATTTTCAAAACATTGCCGAAAAGGGGGTATTTAGAGAATGCAGTTTATGGTCGCCGCTTCTCTGACACTGGTTGTAGGGTTTTATTGAAATTTTGTAGGCTATATTTATATTTGCTGTAGATGCGTAAAAAAAGATAAGGCCTTTTTCTGGATCACTGAACAAAAATTTTTAAAAATCATGAAAGAAAGGGATGGGGGTAGGGTATTGAGTCCAACATCGCTTGGAATTTTATTTAAAAATTGTCAAAAAGGCAAATGTTTGAGAATTAAGCTTGTCATTGCATCTTCTCCTAAATTGTTAGAAGAATTCTACTATTCTCGCACTTTTGCGAAGAGCGGGAAAATTGTGGCTGCCCCTGTGTGTCAGTCTGTCCGTTTGTTCAGCCATCTGTCCTCTCCTAATTCTCTCTAAACGTGACAAAGTTTGCCACTGCTTACCCCCACACAACGCTTAGAGGATTTTAACGAAACATTGTACGCTTGATATGATGTTGGTGTAAGAAGATTATACTTTTCTCCTCTGGTTCTTTTCTTAGGGAATTTTGTTGAAAACGTGTCCCTGAATAATTTATTTTAGGAACTCATTTCGTCATCGCTTCTTTCTTCCAAACCTTTTTGTAGGCTAGACATATGGTTGGTGTAGATGCGCAAAAACGTTTTACTTTTTCCCTCTGGTCCAATTTGGAGAACACTTCTTAAAACGATTGTCGAAAAAATGGGAAGTTTGAAAATTCACCTTGTTTGTTTAGTATTTATTCAACCTTATACTATATTACTGCAAGACACCTACATAGAAAATAAGTTGATTTTTCATTGCTCCAAAGGTCTTGAGAAAAAAGGAATGTATATTGTTTGCCTTAAAAGAATAGTATGTTCAAAAGAACATTCCTGCAGTGCAGGGGATGCTTGTCTGTAAATGCATGTATATCTACTTAAAACAAATATAAATGAATGGCTTTGTATGTTGCTTTCTTTTCACAAGACTACAAAATTCATGTAACCTCTGCTAGCTAATAAAATATAAAGACATTTGATGACACATCTTATCAGACAATTTATTATTAGAAGAAAACTCTAAACATGTGCTGAGATGAGTCTTCCAAAAACACACTTAGTACCTAACAATACAATGCTTTGTTCTGAGGAAATCAATATTTAGAAAGATTAAGAAAATTACCCTTCAGGAACAATTTGCGACATTAAATAATCGTTGGTCTTTGTTGTGAAGAAATTAAGGCTGCCTAGAGTAAACTCAGTTAGAAGTCGCACGGTTGTTATTCAGCTTTTATGAGACATTATTACGTTACAAGTAAAATGTAAAGAACAATATAGACTACAAAAATTTGAAATATCTTTGTTTTCATTTTTTTTCTACATATAATTAGCTCTAGTGTGCCTTCTGTCATATTCAGCTATCAAAGCGTATTCCTTAGAGAGTGAGACAACGATACAAACTTGGACCAGTCCACTAACAACGGATATTCTGGCTGTTAACGTTGAATGAGATGACGTATGATTTCGTTTGACTCATGCCCTCGCTATATCCTATACTCAAGCTCTATGACGTTAACGTTGACTATAGCATCCCCCACGCTCATGTTGTAGTGGCGTAATCCCCAAAAGCCGACGGCCATATTACTGCCAAAATGTGTTGTTGCTTTACGTTAGGAGTCAAATGCGACTTTAAAACACTAATGAAATTGATCCATAAACTAAAAAATAAGGATGATGCTATTTATGTTCTCATTGGTAAACCATTTACATTTATCTATTATTAGTTTACATAGTTACTTACTTACTTGCATGCATGAATACATACATACATACATACATACATACATACATACATACATACATACATACATACATACATACATACATACATACATACATACATACATACATACATACATACATACATACATACATATATACATACAGTACAGTATGGCATAGTGGCCTCTTCTATAAGCTACATTCTCTGGGAGTAAACTGGAAAATGTGGAGACTGAGTCGTCATTCTATTCAAAATGTCAGGGCCCTTGTTTTGCTCAACGACAAACGTTCGAAACCATTCTCAATAAACCAAGATCTAGGTCAAGGAAGAACGACTTCAGCGTGGCTATTCTTAGTCATGATAAATAACTTGATATTTTTATTGGAGTCAACAAAATCTGGAATAGAAGTTGGTACCTTAAGCATCAACGACCTCATGACACAACTCTGCAATCCTCATCGTTTCATCGTATGGGTATTCTGCTTCGAAACCTCCACGACTAAGTGGAGACTACGATACAACGCTGCTAAAGGCAATATTGTCATATTTTCAAAGAAATTCTCATACGACAAACCTCTCTTGCGCTTGGAGATAAACAGATTCAAATAGTTGCGTCAATAAAATATGCTGGGGTTACTCTTTCCTCAGACTTTTCTAATACTGTTGCAGTGACAGAAGCGTTTTAAAAAGAAAGGTCAGCATTTTATTCCCTTGCATGGATTGGCACAGAAAAGGAGGATATGTATGAATCCAATCAACAGTGCTAAAATCTGGACCAAGATAGCTTTGCCAGCTATCATACCTGGATGCGAATATATATGACTTAGAAGTTTGTCGAAAAAACTGCATGAAAAATTCAAGGTCTCAATCACCGCGCACCAAAAGAGACAACAAAAAGTAGTCTTGGAGTGTGGTTTGTTGAGGGATATGTAGATAAAACCAACTTAGTTTTTTTTTTTTTTCTCAATAAAATCTGCAGAACAAAAGGTTAATTAGCATGGACAATTGTGTTCAAGAGAAGAATTATTGATTTCCTTATATGTGGGTGTGACAGCATTAGTTTTGTTAAAGATGTATACAGTGTTCTTGCGTAATAACAACTTGGAGACTTTTTCCATTTATACGTCAACACCCTATATTCTGTATTGAAACATATTTGGAAGAAGAATATTGAAACAACAGTTCGCTGTTTTGAAGATTGATTGTGGAAATCAAAACTCGAATCTAGACGCGAACTTTTACATTATACAAGTGTCCATGCTAATCTTCAACCTCTCGCTGCCTGGAAGCTTGGAAAATGTTTGCCTGAAAAGACTTGGTCTTTTACAAAAATTGCAGATTTGTGTTTAATTTCTTCTGAGGATAAGTATAGTTGTAAACTTTGTGAATGATTAGTTGCAGACAGAGGCAAGCACATGCTTCTATTCTGCCAAAATCTATAGGATGAAAGCAGTATCATGTTTGAGCAAATAATGAACTCAACATACATAGTAGATTCACACTTGCTTTTAGGTAAGGAAAATGACATTCTACTTTCCGCCCTATTGGATAAGAGCGTGGAAAAATGTGCTGTTATGGATGACCTGACATGGCAAAACTTCATGTGTTTTTGGTGGCAGAAGGATTAGAATTGATATACGGAAAAACAAATGAACTTGAACAATATGCTTGTAGATTAGATTAGGTTAATGGACCCATTTCATTTTGACTACAATACATATTATTTATATCTGTTAGATTTCCAGTGTTGCGATGCAGAGCTGACGCGATAATTCATTTGAAAGGGCCTAGCAAATGTAAATATTTCAATATTTCCAAGAAGTTTGCGTTTTCTCGTTGATGTGACCATAATAGCAACACACACACATATATATATATGTGTGTGTGTGTGTGTGTGTGTGTGTGTGTGTGTGTGTGTTTTACTCAACTATTTCCATTGCTATGGTATTTTTCTACCCTTTTACCCATATACTTGCTTTTACGTATACATACACAGGCACACGCATGTATACATATTTACATATATACATACATACATACATACATACATACATACATACATACATACATACATACATACATACATACATACATACATACATACATACATACATACATACATACTTTGAACGCCTGCACATAGGTTCATGCTCTTGTATGCTTTATATCTATTCCATGTATATACTAGTTTCAATCTTAACATACGCTACTAGTTTATAATGATTCTATTTTAAATCAAATACATGTTATACCATATGCTGCATACTTATCTCTAAATTGTTGGATGTTCTAATAAAAAAAGCATTGTTTTGAAGATGAGACATACATTTTAGCATTTCAGTGCCTTCCATGGTGGATATGATATTAATGAAACTGATGTTTATATTATTATCATGTAAAAATGAAAACAATGTAATCTCTTATAAAGAGGAAATAAAGAAAGTGAGTCAGTCATACATATATACATATATACTTACCTCTTGATATGGATTCATTTGCGGTCCACTGATATCATGCAGGGAACGTCCGCCAAATGTCTTCTGTCCCTGTAAGCGATTGCTCATTGTGTAATCGATACCTAGACGAGAAAAGTTTAGATATCATGATGTCTAGAAGAGAAAATGGTAATAATCATGAATGTAAATCTGTACACACCTTTTTGTACAGGTTATTTTTTAACAAACATCGTTAAATGAAGCGATTTACATGAGCAGGAGCATTGGTTTTAGCAATGAAAATCATAACTCAATCCTGATCCAACAAGGTTGTCTTGCCTTGTTGAAGAAAAGTAATTTGTTCTTATGTTTAGAAGCTGAAATGATAGAAATATGTATCCTTTTGTAAATAAGTAAATTCCTAAATCTAATGATGTTAAATCATTAAAAAAAGACATTTTATACATTTCGTGAAGTAAAATATGTATTTTATTATTTGTATGCAAAAATCTTCGAGAGATAAACTAAAACATCTCTCTACCGTTGAAAGCAATTGATGTGCTATTAACTTCCATTCATTCAAAGACTTTCTTTTCTAGCTAGTGTCCAGCCTAAAATAACCTTTCCGATTACAAAATATCTCTATACGTTTATCTAACTATCTCTTTATCTTTCTTTAGGGTCTGAGACAAAATATGTTTTAGGCCACTATGAGCTCCCATTGTTGATTAGTAACAAGGCGGAACAATTGTCAATATTGTATCAACCCTTGACCTGATTTGACAGCAACTCAGTAACTTCCTGACAAATTAAAATGTTCAGGCCTTGTGATTGTAGTGTTTAATTCCCTTTTTTTCCTTAAGCATTACTTACAAAATATATTGTAAAAGTATGAAAAAGTGAACAAAAGGTGTTTTATTGAATTAAGCAAATCGGCTTAGACCATTCCGATCAAGAACAAGATTCCAACCCGACACTTAGATTAACAAATTTGATGACCTTGAATGAAATCTATTTCTCGCATGTCGTTGTTGGAAGTTGGAAAAACAGTGATCTGATCAACAAGACATACTTTTGTGATAACTTATATTCTTGAAGTTCATCGATTTATTGTTTTCGTTGAAGCTCAAATTGTCAAATAACCTTGAATCAGCACATTATCCCATTAAAGATAACCAACAGCATGACTTACGGTTGATTATTGCCGCGAAAGAATAAACAAAATTTCAGATGGTACATATAGAACGGTCATATCGTGGTGTAGGCAAGAACTTTTAATGGGATTATTTTAGGTTTCCTGTTTTTTTTTTTTTTGTTTTTTCTTTTTTTTTTTTTATTTTATTTGTGCAGTGGTGAAGTTTGAAAAGGGGTTTATTCTTATGAATCTTACCCACCGAATATTAGTCCACAATCTTCCACGCCAGCTTCTTTTATAGCTTTGGAGACGTCATGAAGAGTTTTGTAATTATCCCTTATGACGTAAAAATTCTTCCCGCTCCAGGTTGTATGATTAAGTTTCGTCTTCTCCATCTCCACGATAGAACTGCAATGAAATGCATTAAGTTCACATTGCATATCCTCGCCAGACATTTTCTAAAACGACGAATCTAGAATACAAAAGAATACTTCAACCGGAATATCCTCGTCACTTTTCATTGCGAGTGGAATAAGTTCGCATTTCGAAAAGAGACTCTGAGGTAATATTAATGGTACTTCCTAAGTCTTTGGCAAACAAATATCCAGCTAGATATTCGAAGAATATACCCACATAATGAAAACTAGACGTTGAAATACTATTCGACGACACATTTACAAAACTCTATGAATATCTGCAGTATTAATTTATAATGTTATACTTTTACTTTAACGTTTGAATGAAAGAAATTCTTCATTTAGTTTTCATAGCCCTAAACTATTCCTTGCGTTGCTGTAAGTGTTGACACGTCATTGAGTCTTTGTGACATCAATGAGGTAATTATGACGTAGTAGCAAGAATTCGATTCTAGCAATTGGCAAAAAAGAACGGAAAATGTTTCGACTGGCTAATACTTCTTACAAACAGCGCCAATTTTAAATTTCCACCAGACCTACATAAATAGTGTACACGCGTAGAAAGAATAATAACAACATCCTTTTTAAGCAAAGTGTAGATTGAAAACAAAAGAATATGTGACTTTATTTAATTATTAAAGGTCTAGGTCATGTCATATTTTAACTTGTGTCAGATTTTAGGTGCTAAGGTATAAAAATGATTTTGTGTCAATTTTGCCCTTTTTCTTTTCCAAAAGATCATTTCTTATAGGAACAAAATACACTATCCGTGATGCAAAGTGAGCAACTTTTCATACGTTTCATACGCTTATTGTAGTTTGTGTTCATTTTTGTAGACTTTGTAATCAACTTGTTGAGTTAGTGTTTATTTTTGTCGACTTTGATTTTAATTTTCAGACTTGGGTACCTTTTTTTGTTGACTTTGTATTCAATTTTATTGACTTGTATTTTTTTTTATTTTTTGTTTTAGTCTTTGGATTCATTTTTGTTGCAGCAGAATGAAACTGCTTATGTGTGCTTTGATAATATTTGTAAGCAAAGGTAAAAAGTAGTGTAGATATGGGGAGGCTCTGGAAATCAGTTGTTTAATTTTTGTTTTAAAGCTCGTATAGGGATAGAAGAATATTGATTGCAAATCCAAATTGGAAATCTCTGATATGTGAATGATTTTCTCTCACTCTCTCTCTCTCTCTCTCTCTCTCTCTCTCTCGTATGGTAGTCGTAAGAGAACAGAATTCCATATTTGAATTTAATATTTCAATGAATACGTATTTAATTCCGAAGTAATCTGTCGTACTGCAATAGAGTGTTTTCCAGGCAGTAGTCTTGATTTCTATCTTATGTTAGTTTCAGCTGTTTCTGCAAGTGTAATTTTAAACTGTAGAAGAGCACAATGATATAGTGGACAATGATTTGTTTGCAACTGAGAGT
Organism: Margaritifera margaritifera; assembly: GCA_029931535.1. NCBI lineage: Eukaryota > Metazoa > Mollusca > Bivalvia > Unionida > Margaritiferidae > Margaritifera > Margaritifera margaritifera. The sequence goes on along the minus strand of JAQPZY010001662.1, from coordinate 6,859,579 downwards.
CAGGCGGTATTCTAAACTTTCTTTTCATACACACACACAAACAGACACACACACACATACACGCACACACAAAGAAAGCTTAAGTACCAGTATTTTGCAGAATACTTTCCACTGCTCGTAACCCTCTAAATTTATCAGCCGTCACGCTTTGTTCAATCCTATCTGTCTAAACGGAAACAGGTAACAACAAATCAGTGCATGTCATGAACATGCTATAGTTTTTGAACTTGAAAAGATCGACGCCTGTATAGGATATAGAACTATTTTTCTCAAGCATTCTGCCCAAATTGTATACCATATTCAATAAGAGGGGGAAAATAGCGAGAACACTGAATCTATTTGGGCTTAGCTTTGGAATTGCTATCTTTAAAGTCTGTTCAGACTTCATGTTGCAGAGTGTGTACGTGATACAATGATGTGTTGGTTTTTGTATTTAACTTTTGCACCATCTTTCGCTGCTTGCGAGGAATTATTTATTTTATTTACGTTGACATCCATACTATTTATTGCGATATAATTCATACCTTGCCTTCGGCAAGATTACTTACAAAGCCTGTAAGCAACGTACACAATAACATCCATCACATGAAATACATTAAGTTTAGGTTGTCTTGACTTTCAAGTTTTGCCTTTTTTTCTGCATGAATACAAACGGGTTAATAAAAGCGCATAGATCAAAAGCATCATACAGTTTGCCTATATATTGTGCCAAGAAATATTGTTTGCTTCGATTTTTCATGTAATTAATCCGGTATCTTTGTTCTGTTTTTCCATTAAACTCTGCAGTTATTCTCTGTAACTGTTCCATGTTTGTGTCATGTGTAATTTTGTCCTCATCGCATTCAATTAGCTAAAATAAATTGAACACATAGTTACTTTCTGCAACTGCTAGACATTTAGCTATTGATCCACCAGTAATTAATCCTGCTGCAGCCTTTTATCTAGCGATAAATAATGCAAGGTTATGCTTCTGAAAATCATTTATCCTTTGGTCAAAGCTTTGCTATTTGAAACTAACAAAGTCTGATACTATAGCAAGTTTGTATTTTAAAATCCTGACTATTGGATTTATCCGTTAGTGGTTTCAATCCAGTTATTGCAACATTGTTTGCTTCTAGATAAAACGAAGGTGACCCTACCACTAATTGAATGATGAAATCAATATATAAATCCCTTTAAAATGTTTATAAACAATTTGACATTTTGTTTGAATAAACCTGCATTTGTATTTGAACTACATATTGCTGTCAACCATCTATTATGTATTACCTATATTCAGCAAAATGTGACGGAACATAGTCAAATGCATAATTACAGACTAGTGTCTGGGGTATAGTTTCAGAGTTGACAATGTCCAACAACCATTTTTGTTTCATGGTATCCAAAATGAAGTCCAAATCTGTATATTGGTATATTGGTGTCTCTTTAACAATTGAAATTGCAGGTCCTAAATTGACACGTACTTTAATATCATCTGCGTACTCCTTAATTGGTACAATGTGAAAACCGTAAAGCAACATACATTCTGGTGGTAGTTTAGTTTTGTTTTACTCAACTCCTTGTTTATATTATAGATTTCCTTGTATAATTTATCCATTTCAACATCTAAAGCAAAATTCTTTATGTATATTTCTTTTGTTCAATTCATTTTTGTATGTCTCAATGTTTATTGGAGTTTATTTTCAGTTTTAAGTATATCAATGCTACCACTTAATACGCGACCATTGCATCTACTCCAGTTTTGAATCAGATTCAGGCTCTTATTTCAAATCAGCTAAGTTATTCTTACCAGTTTTTCCTTTGTGTATTTAGTCAATAGTTAGCACCATACCGATATTATTAACCACGTTTTGATCGACATATTTTTTCCATATGTTTTTGTCAATCTCAACATGTAATCTAGTGTAGACAGCGGTGATTATTACACTTCTTATCGTTTTTAAATCTAATCACCTGAATCTGTAATATATAAATCATCAGTTGTTTTCCTTCGAGCTTGCATTAATATTATTTGTTTCTGTATTGTTCTTTCTTTTTGGTTATCTCTGTTAAGTTGTTATTTAGCTGCACCTCTGACACATGGTATTAGTGTTGGCAATGGTCTTGCTGTTAATGTCAATAACACTTGAGCTAAACTCATTTATTATATAATTATTTCATAGTCGTTTTATTGAATTTCTTTATTCATATCTCTTTGTAACAGATACAACTGTGAGTTCCGATCATTATTTGGTAATTTCTCCATGTCAGTCTCCAAAGCATATGTCTCAATGTTTATTTAACTAACAATGAATGCAGAGTGACAACATTCCAGTGAAGTATCTGATTCCGTTTGTTGTCGTGTAGTTATCTCTCAGTTTATTCTGTATACTAACGTTTCGATCGCAATAAATTTGCTACCCAGTGATGTTACAGTATAATTACAACATCTGAAAATGATTATTACAGTTTTAACAGCTCTAGTATTGACACAGATTTCATATTTTGTGTTGATTTGTTTCCAATCATTCTTTTCCAACTTCATTTCAGTTAATTTTACCGGATATATCTTGGTGTTTTCCATTTACAATAGTTATCTTCAATTCTTGTCTGTACCCTTCCGGTTGTGTGGTAGTTATTGCTATTTTTGACTTCGATAAATCTCAGTTTTTGTTTTATCTGTACTTTGTCCATTTCCAGGCTATTTAAACAATACAAAAATATCTGAGGGTGGTGATGATTTTGATTATTTGAAATCCTTTCTATAAAGATGATGATGTAAATACAAAGCTCAAAGCTCAATATGTGGAAATCGTGCTTATAATTTCGCAGAGTAAACCAACAAACACTTTGACTATGTCACACCAATTATAGAATTTTACTCCAAGCCCTCGGCTTGTACAAGGATGATATACAGGAAGGCCAAAATAAAACACTTTAGTATGTACAACCAGATGGTAACGCAGTTTAAATCTTGCGGCAAGGAGACATCAACACAATGCTAGCACTCAGCACTATAGGATATTTGATTTTGTTTACAATAGGCTGGATAAAAAGAGGCGACACAGGGTTGTCACCTAATGAGGAGGTGTTACCTAGATATCTATTTGAACCACATGTTCTACAAAGACCACGAATTTATGTACTCGAGGAAATAGAGATGCAACCAATAGATAGCAATGAGCCGTTTAATGAACATGTAAGATAAACTGAGACTATGATTGATGAATATCACAATATCAATGCTTTTGGTCGTTTCTAAATTGGGCCTTTACCACACTTCGCAATCGCCATGTGTAGTTTAAACATCCGAGTATTTTACTCGTGCTCTGCACAGGCTCATACTATCGTGATCATAATCCTCGGCATATTTTTACGCGCTTTCTCTTCTGTTCTCTCCTCTACAATTTCTTGACATATTGTTACCGATTGTCTATTGGGCTTTGCAATACCGTTTATGTCAAGATCGGTACTAATGGTAGGGTGTAACCTAAATTTAAAGGATTCACTGGCTCTCTGTACAGTTTTTTGTATCCGACAATACTACCCATTGTAATAACCACGTCACTTAGTAACACAATTACACCGTCACCAGCAACAACAGAGTCGAATTTCACGCTTGAGACTGTTACGTATTGTTGAGATTTTACCATATTGTTTCCATCTCTGTCGTTCGTTACCTTGTCATCGTAAAATTATCAACTCCTATACATTATAACCGTGTATGATACTGCTGAAGCAGACTGTGCAATAGATGTTGTTTTGTACCTAATATGCAAGTTACATTTGATCTAAAGATTAGATTTTACCTTGCAATACATGCATGCGAGTTCGTTACTATCTTGCAGAAATAATTGTTTCCAACCTGATTTCTAGCCTTGTTTTGTTTTACTATTTATAATTGTTCTTTTTCATTCTAACCTGAAACACAATAAACCCCAGTCACCAACATATTGGTCATTAGCTAAAGTATTGGTTTTGTCTGGTAGTAAAGCCAAATTTTGTAATAATAGATACCATTGTGTGTAAGTATCCCAGTTGTGTGATATCATATCTGGAAATTATGATCACGTATAATTTTAAATTTTACGCAAAATTTGTTAAAACAAGAGCATTGTTGTTGGGGTTAAAATCATTTTTCCCAAGTAATGGAATAGTACGTTCACACGTTTATTATCTTTATTGTAGATTGGAAATCTGTAAAGCACTAATAAGTTCAGCAACATTTTTATTTGTTAAATGCCAGTATAAAATATCACAACCAGCTATTTCCGTCCACACCACAGAGTTTAAATAAGTCTGACGGAATTTGACTTCACATTATTCTTCGTATTTATTTACTAAATCTTCGCTGTCAGTTGTAATAATAACAACTGTTTCATGCTTTGTATTTAAAATAGTTAACCTCAGTATAGTAACGTTTTAATATGTTTACAATATCAGGATTAGGATTAGCAGTAAATTGATTTGATGGACAAGGATAATACACATACTCATTGTTTTGTTGTTGTTTTTTTAATTGTTTTGTTTTTATATCTGAAATTCACTATTTAGATCATGTAAGCTGTGTGTGTCTTTGCATAATTAAAACACGTAATGTCTCGAACAATACTCACCTACACTTTGTACTAGGAATAGGAATTTCTTGTGGAAATTCATTGAGCCTCTATTTATTATTTTCCACATTCTCATGTAATGTTTTGCTGATTTGATTTCATATAAAACTATTTTATTCTGCGCAGTGTTTAGATCGCTTGTATTATGTACCTAACTTTTCCTTCTCCTCTATCAGTTTTTCTTTGTTGCATTTGGAACATTTTAAAATCGGTTATTCCTATTGTGCACATTGTCTCTGGAGCGTTGTTCCTTTGGCACATCTCCGGCGACATATGTATCTCAAATAATGACTTTACGGTTTATTTCTATACTTCAATTTTAACTACTATTAGATGTCAAATGAAAGTTCTGAGAAATCTGCATCTTCTAAATATGTATATCTACACAGTGTTAAAGGTGTACCGAAATTGACTTCATACGTGTGGTGTAAAACCTGCAGTATCCACAAACGTTAGTTAATTCTGTGATCATTATTTTGTGATTCAAGTCTCTAGTGATGCAATTCAATTTCACATGGTATGTATTTCAGGAAAATATGTTTTGTTGATGAGTGAGCTGGTATGCATGTTGTAACGTCTTTGTGTAAAATTCAAGCGAAGTTTAAATTTCCTCATTAATGCATCAACATTTATGCGATGTGATTATCTTTTATTTTGTTCTAAATATGTTAGACATGCTTGTAGTCTTTTACGTTGTATTTGTTCTCCTGTAGTTTGAATCAACTTTGTATCTCTGAATACTATCTTTGTTCATTCTTTCGCAATTTCATGTATTGCCCGGCTAGGACATTGTCTAGACTCTAGTTGGCTTATCTCGTTTTTCGTGTGTGATATTTGTATTGCATACTGGTGAAGTGTTTCGATATACACTCGTGTCACCCTCTGGTATTGCATGTATCAGGCATGTTTCAATTCTTTAAAAAACATTGCACCGCATGTTTATTCACATCTGTCGCATTCTAGTAAGTCATTACCTTCATAAAAGCTCAAGATTTGTATGTTCCCTAAAACTGACATCTCTGTTGTGTGCTTCCTCCATATTGTTTCATGGAATAATATTTTCAGCTGCTCTCCAAACTGTTAAATGATCCAACATATCATTTCCACTTCACAAGAGCAATCTTTTCTTTTGCAGTCTCTTTTTTAAAATCTGTACATTATTGTATATCCCATTTTGTCAGTGGAGATAACTCTTGTTCGTTAAACTTGCCCAATATATTCTCTCACTGCAAGACTTCCAATTTGTAAACGACAGGACCACCCAAATTTACCTTCCTGATCTTAAATATTTTCCTCCTCAAATTACAGATGTAGCCCTTTGCAAAGATTCTTTTTTTCATACCACTGACGTCATAACACGTGCATAATGCGATACATACCATGGTATACACCGTCTGACGAGAGATGTACAGCGTCATATTACTTTAGATAAACTAATCAAATTCGAATGATTTTGAGTTGCAGTGTGACGTTAGTGGAGGAGATATTGATACCATCGAATAATTTCTAAAATAAATTCACAAAATCGATGATGACCAGGAAATATGGCGCATATTTGCATAACACTGTCAATTTTGTCAGAAGATACATTAAGCACTGTTTAGTATTAGTGACATATTTACAGAGAGTGGTACTCAGGCGGTGGCACAGTCCTTCCCTTCTTTCTTTACATCATTAATTAGGTTGACTTGACACCCATATTGGAATTGTCAAGTCCGTCACAAATACCGTAGGATCCGGCATCTTAGGTTACAAATACTATCCGATAACTGTCAGATTTATAACATACTAGCATTTTATACTGCCGCATTGTAACAAAACGGACCTGTGTGCCAGATGTGAACTAAATAAGCTTGATCATCACCTACTATATTACCATGTATGTACAAGTATGCAAATTGTATGAAGGAATATACATTTGAAATGCAAATTGTGTGAACAAATATAGATTATAATTCAAATTGTATGTACAAATATACATTTTAATGCAAATTGCACTGACACAGAGACCTTTAGGGTGGATAGCTCTAACATATAAACTTCTATCCCACTCCCACCTCCTATGGGTCACTTCACGCTTCTGCCAATAAGGTACAAAATTACAATGTCTATATATATATATATATATATATATATATATATATATATATATATATATATATATATATATATATATATGCATGTGTGTGTATCGGACCCTAAAAAGACGGAATAAAATAAGTGAGACCCCGCAAATACTTCTGTATTTCATCATTACTATTACTATGATTAAACTTAATACTAAACATTTACGTCAGAAAATAAGTAAGCAAATTAAAAGGACATTTTAAACGTGACACTTACGTTTATTAAATTTCATGTCGGTATTTCTGAAAAGGTCATTGAGCAGGAAAATGTAACAATAACTAAATTATTCCTTTCATTTAAAAGAAGCTTTCAAGTTTAAACTCATAAAGGAATTCTGAAATTCGATAGTTTTTATGTCAAAAACGAAACCGAAATACCTAAGAAATAGGAAAATCACACCCAATATAAATTCTTAATATTTCATCTTTTACCTGATTGATTTATCATCACAAACTATTCAAATATCCTTATCGGCATTATGATTACTTTCCTTTCATTCTTGAAAAGTGAAAAAACACGCACTTATTAGAATACAGTATTTTTGAAAGATTCTATAAATAGCAGCTTATTTTTATACACATTATTATGGAGACGAACTGGCATTTTTCTTTATTGTTGTTTCAATAAGTAAATTATCAGTTTAATTAAGATTACCATTAAATATATTGATTTGGTAAACACTGCACGAAAGGACCATACGTGTGTTGCGGTTATAGGTGCATTTATCGTCTTTTCTTTTGTTTTCTTTCTACATCTTAATTTCGTTGTAATCAACACTTATCTAGCTATGAATTTTCGAAACATACCGAAATTCAGTCAGGATAAAAGCTGCTTTTTCATATTTTTTTTTCTCATACAGTAAAATAATTTTTTATAGATCGCAAAAATATTATGAATAAACTAATATGTTTGACAAAGGCAAAATGGTTTATAACTTCAGTTCAATTAATAATTTGAAATTCATCGGTGTACTGAACACTTTTATTTATTTCTTTATTGATTAATTAATTAAATTATTTACTTAATCTATTACTTATTTAATCAGTTCATTTATGTGCGTGTATATATATATATATATATATATATATATATATATATATATATATATATATATATATTTATATATATATATATATACATTATGCATATATATATGCATACATATATACTGTTAATGTATATCCCTACGTAGGTGATGTTTTCATCAAAACTTAAAATAATACGTGAACAAAAGTGAAAGTGCGAACATTGTGACCTATTCTAACTGCCATTATTGATAAGGCAAGGAAAGGCTATTTAATACAGCTTTACTTTGTAAAGACTGGGTGAAATCAGTTAAGTAACTCAAGACTGAGAATAATAATATCGAAAATTGACGAAAAGAAAACTAGTTCCAAGAATTATTGCTTTGAGATTTAAAATAAAAACAAACAAAGACAAAAAATTTAAAATAATTTTGAAAAATAATAATAAAAACAACTAAAAGATTAGATGAATATATACGGGGAAAAGGGAAAGTTATAAAAACAATGGAACTTTAGCAAAAATTGTTTCGGAGCAATACACTTTCAGTTTAAATACTTGTTGAAATAACTGACATTTTCACTAAATGTGTATATATACAGTTATACAGTACTGAGTGCTAGGAGATAGAAACTTTGCAATGTCACAAGGTCACGTGAAACGAGCGTGATCGCGCCCTTTAAAGTTCTTAAAGAAAGGTTTATAGACATCATCGTTAACACAAGAGATGAGGAAACAAATTAAAATAATACGTGATAAGAGCTAAAGAGTTGAAACGTATTACCTGTTTGTAATTTTGCTCGTATGCCGATCCCTTCACACAGTCGTTAGGAAATTAATCCGGCAATAGAGGTTTATACTGTACAATTACTCGATTATGAATCCTATATGCTTCTCTTAACTGGTACATGAATTGACTGTGTTTGAATAACCAAGCCTTTAGTCTATTGGGTATTATTTTGATACGAAATGCGTCGATTGTAAAATATGTAACGAATAGATCAACAACCAATTACGAAGTTTAGTCTATTCTTATTAGGACGTGATGCATGTAAGCCCCTTTAGTCTGAAATGAATGAAACTTTACACTGCCAAGGTCGAAGGTAATGACTCCATTTACACGGGAATTCACTCGCTAGGCAAGATGAATTAACACTGCGCCATATGCACAAACCAGCTAGATTTCTATTTTGAAATGCAAGGTACATACATGAAAATATAATATAAATTGATACCTATATACCAAACATATAGAAAAACGCTTTCTCTTTAGAAATGCAAGGTATATACATGAAATTATAATTATACACTGATACATATATATTACACAGGGAGGAAAAAACTCTATATTCAGAAACTAAATGTGCATGCATACATTATAATTGTGAATTGAAACCGATATACCACACAGAGAGGAAAGTGCTATTACACGCGGCATGAGTTGGGTTCCTACTTGGAATGAATTATAACCATGTAACCTGTTTGATTATGTTGGTGTCATCTTATGTAAATTTTGTGGGATACAGGGAAAATGGGTTTTCTCTCTATTCGAACTTGTTCCATCCATTTTTGGAGAGATGCTCGTGTCAGTGTGTATCAATCATGTCAGTGTGTATCAAGCACAAGGGAATGAAAGTTAGACTATAGATGTCATTACTCGCAGCAAGGGGTTTGATTCCTGCTTAAAAAGAATTATAACTCCTTAATCTCTCTCTCTCTCTCTCTCTCTCTCTCTCTCTCTCTCTCTCTCTCACACACACACACACTCACTCTCTCTCTCTCTCTCTCTCTCTCTCTCTCTCTCTCTCTCTCTCTCTCTCTCTCTCTCTCTCTCTCTCTCTCTCTCTCTCTCACAGTTTCGTCCGAAACTTACGCAATTAATACTTACCTTTAATAGACATACACCTAAAGGTGGCAAACTTCCAGCTGTATTGTGAAGTACCAAATGTTTCACCTTATCATAAACCCTGAACGTATGTAAATAGTACCTGCAAAAATAAAGAGGAGAGCGTGTTCTGTTTTCCTCATAACCAAAGAATGCAAATGTCGGATAGACAGTTGTAAGAACTTATTATGGCCTTTCCCATACAAATAATACTTTGTAATACAACATGTTTAAGATGACTGGCATATGTACAAAATTAATTTCATTAATACATAGTATAATGGCGATATTAAAAGGAGAAAATGGGAGAATAGAAAAAAGAGGTAGAAGAGAGAAGAATATAAATCCAATGTTACAGATACAGGAAGTGATTAAAGCATCCTTGGCATCCAATCGTTTGGTTGTTTCTAAATATTTTTGTACTGCCAAACCTATAATTTGATGTTTCTCTTTCGATAATTTGGAATTTCCTGTTACTAATAAATCCAAATATAAATTCAATTAATTTCAAGTCTTTAATTAACATACCTACGCCATGAAAAGAAATGATGTTGATTGGTTTCGAAGCCTTCTCCACATTCACAGACGGGAGTGTCACTTAAGCCTTCTCTGTAGAGATGCTACTGTAGAAGCTACAATTATATCTTAGCTTTGCGTGTATAATCGATAATGGCAGAGTTTGTTTTGTTTTTTCAGTATTAGATTTTGGTGGTAGGGACCATTTAATCTCCTGTAGTGACGTTATCGGACGTATATCATCTGAAAGATTATTCCACAAATTGACACTGGATGGTTACAAGGATTTCCTTCAAGAAGCATATCGGCATGACACTGAAACAATGTAAGACCTTTTACTCAGTGGATATCGATTTATCTCGCTTACATAAGGGAGAATCAATTCTTGTTAAAAAAAATAGTGGGGCATCATCGTGGATAATATTAGAGAAAGTTTCTCGCTTTTGACTGGTTGTCTTTTCACTTAAAAGAATAAATATGTTGCATAACAAGGTAAACCAGTGTTAAGCTTGAAGCTGTACACTTTCTATTTTAGTAGAATTCTCCACACTACACCATCTCAAACTACATTGACATATTCCAATAAGGGTCTAATGTAAGTCAATACAATTTTGAAAGATTTTTTTTTTTGTTGTAAAACGTAATCTTTAATGCTCTTACCATTGCTATTGCTTTATTTCCTATTATGGCTATATCTTCGATATGTTTGTTCCAATTAAAATCTTTCTGAATCGTCAAACCAAGGTGTCTACGAGAATTAACAAAGTGTAGCCTTTTGCCATCTAAATATATTTCAGGTGCTTGTATATTTTACCTTTTGAGAACAAGATTCTATCCGTTTTTGTAGCATTCCAGCGCACTTTGGCGCGCATACACTTGTTATACCACTTACCTTGTCAATAAGTATCTACGACTCTCTATACTGCACTGCAATGTATGTTCCATCTTAGCGATCTGGGATTAGAATGCTCCTTTCCTAGGGTTCTGCCTCTGACATAATGCAAGCTAATTGACAATCACGTATTGATGGTTTTCTTGATAAATATGTGAAACAATTATAACATAATTGCGACACTGTTGACGACTACTTTCCAACATAAGGCCTGCATTCATTAATTTAGGCGTATATGGATTTTGTATTTCTCTTGCTCCAGAACAGGAACAAAAGAGTAAAAGGACGGGGAGAAGATGGGGCGGGAGACACTTTAGGAAGGAAGAAGGTAAAAAAAAAAAGGTTTAAGGGATAAAATATATTAATTGAATTTTATATGGAGTTACAAATTTTAAAAGTAAGTCATTGCCTATTATCACAAACAGGGCAGATGAAGCTGCTTTGTTATGAAACTTTACCTGCACGTACATGTCACATAGGAGTGTAAAATACAAATGGAGGAGTAGAACGAGAGATCTAGGACAAACGTAAGCCATGGGGTAAAAATAAATAGAGATCAAGTTGAAAATAAATAAATAACCGCTGTTTAAAGCAAAGTTATTTTATTTTCCAATACGCTACATTACTATAAAAATGGACTGTTGTGTTTGTTTCTGCATTGCTGAGGCAAGCCACTCTAGACAGTGCATTCACAATATCCATGCACGCTTTCTGTGTGTTTGTTTTGTTTCTGGATCAGGTTCATTCCACTCATAAAGAGAGAGTAGGATCGGCACTCAGAGCAAAAGTCATGCAAAAAGGTAAACACGGACAACGAGAAAATCACTAAGTAAACTCGACTCAGAAACGTCTCCTATTCAAATTGTGGCCTCTATACTCTTCCATATCATTTTAGTTCAAATCGCTCTATGAAGTAGACAGTATGTTACCAAATGCAGACTCTTCAGTTATTTACATAGGGCATGCATCACTTGCTGTGATCAGTTTTGTGAGCTAAGAATCATGTCCTCTCTGAACCTCGATATACAAAAAAATGTGCGCTGTATTTGACACTTTCACATTTAACAATGAAATTCCATCTTTTTTGTGTGGGGGTGGGTCGATAGACTGTGCGCTTGGTCGAGAGGGTATGATAGTTCTTGCATGCGGGCAAGGCGATGGGTGCCGTAACCCGCTGACGCGAGTACGAATCTAGGTAGTGTAGGCAATAAAACTAAAATAATCTAACCTGTATGATAATAATAGTTCTCCTTGTACAATTTTACTTCATATTAGCACGTATCTTTATATATATATATATATATATATATATATATATATATATATATATATATATATATATATATATATATATATATATATATCGTTCAAAACAGACACCCGGTGAACACGTTCATATTTACTGAGATTCAAAAGAAGACAAACCATTTATAATCTTTCATAAATACTTATACTTTTGTACTTATGTGGATTAGGTGTATGTACTGTGTGAGTTCCTCAAATAACAATGATTATAATATTTACTGGACATTGGCATATACTAAATGAATATCTCTTGCCTTGAAGTTATTTACAAACTTCTACCTTAAACTAATTTATTATTCTTTAATGCATATCTGCGATGTGAAAAAAGAAAAGAAACGTTCTGCTCTAAATGGACAAGAACAATCTTTCTTATTTGCTCGTGTATCTATCTCTCACCCAACTACGTACAGCCTCATGCGCCGGCAAGATCAAGTCCTACTCTGTGAACAACGTTGATCCATATCTTCTTATGCATTATTGGACAATACTCTTCAATCTAGAATGTGCACTATACATGGATGAATACGTTTGTTCGGCTGATTTGAATACGTCTGAGTTATGTTATACTTTGTTGCAGCGTGTAATATTTGTAGTCTGAATAATATAAATCGTAATAGTGTAACGCATCTTTACTGCCAAATTGGATGTCAGAATCAGCTATAACACCTATAATTGTGTAACAGCAATAGAACGATTAAAAATATGAAATTTAAGTGATTGAATTCCGATGAAAAACATATCTTCTTATAAATAAACAAAAGAGACAAATGACTTGTTCCAACGATGCTGTAGCGAAATTACATGTTGTATCGTACTTACTGCCGTTACAGGTAAACACATCCCCTAGATTGTTTTCCCATTAGTATCAAGGACACATCGACTTTTATCGGATTTAAGATCTGTTGTTTATGATTTACTGGTCTCAATAAAAGTACGCCTAGATGACTCGCAAAGGCCTACACATAACCCGCATTTTATCTTACGCTAGATAAATAAGAAACACTGATCAAATATAAAGATTTGTTGTTTATGATTTACCTGTGACAAGACCATAAGCTCAAATGGCTTTTCGAGGCCTATACTTACCCCGCATCTTATCTTACTCTAGATAAATGATAAACACTAATTATACTTTTGGCAATGTTTTGAAACATATAAAAGAAACAGAATGAAAGGATCTGAAGGCAAAACGTGATTCTTCGATCGCTTTTAGTCAGCCCCCACCCCCTTTCCAAAAAATTATTTAATATTAATTATTTTCTATTGCTTTTCACACTATAAACGTATCAGTTACATGTAATTCCCATATGTGTAGTATATGTGATCCATATGTTCGATAAATGTAAATCAAAATATGAAGTGCATGGTTCAGGTATATTTCACGTATGTAGAGTTACATCAGTTTATATAAGTTTCATAGAGAAACATGTCAGTTACATGCAATTCAGATAGATATACAATATATGCGAGTCAAATGTTAGTTATCTATAAATCAAAACATAAAATTCATATTTTACGTATTTTTCACATAGGTAGGGTTATGCTGTTTCAGTTACTCATGAACATTAATGTGCCTCACTCTAGTTTTGAAGGGCATAACACCTTTTCTTTCTCCGATTTTAGGAGATTTATTTCGAATAATTCAGAAACTACTTATACTGAAAATTTAACACAAAAAAATGTGCATATAATCTGAGTAAAGCGAGAGGTTTCACCAACTGGAAACCGGGATCTGGCACTTATGTGAAAGTTGTGGATAGTAGTGTGCTGTTTGGATTGTATACCGGTTACATAAAAAAAATCATCAATTTCATAAATGATTCATGTATATGTCGATTACATGTGTATTCCATATCGATTCTTTCGTATGATCCTCACATGAATATCATATTGCCACATATGATCATTTTTTTCTATTTAAATAAATAATTTCTGTAATATTGCACAAAACATGCTCTATGACTACATCTGAGAAAAACATAGCAAAAGAAAAGATCGAATTTTAGAGAAATTACTGCTAAATTATGGTTAAATACACATACATACATACATACATACATACATACATACATACATACATACATACATACATACATACATACAATCCAGATCAGTTACATATAACCTTACATAAATAAATACCTACATACGAACATACATGTCAGACTCTTTATTTGTCTTGGTTTTCTGTCTATTAATTTCGCTGTCGTTTCTTTGTATTAAAACTCTATGATTCAGTGTAAGATAATTTGTTTGCCTTGAAAAACTAGTTATTATAAGTGAGAAAAATAGCCTCTCTGTCTTTCAAAACAATGTAATCCTGTAACTCAAAAGTCTCCGTTATAACCGACCCACACAGTATCTCGATTTATATTAATTTCATAAAAACATCCAACGATAACAATTGCAATCACTATTATTTTGTTAAATTTGTCAAATGTATTCACATTATCTCTCACTTATGAAAAGAATAACACTGCATATGTATCTGTACAGACGATTATACCTGTATTGAGTTTTGAAAGCTATTATACCGCAAACGATCTTTACAAATCATAAATCCTCAAAGTTTTACTGTACTGCAACATACGGCAATCTTCCCAATCAGGAAGTCAAGTTGACTCAAAACAGGTGTCAAGTCACATTGTATGCAGACACAAAGGCAACTATTTTTCTTTTTTTACTTTATGATTGTTATTTGTATTACAAGTCATGCATTTCCAATATAAAAGAGCAAGCATGTACTTCCTTTGATTGAAATTTAGAAAGAAGAAATAGAGTTATTACTTGAATGGGGCAAAATGTAATTAGACCTGTTAGGGGTCATAATTTAATCAAAACATCCCTGCGACCTTGAGAAAAAAAAACTAACGGAATAGACATTCGATTGTCAAAAGCAATAATGCGTCAGATAAGAACAAAAGTCAGTAAGAATTGAACTAAATTTAAATCTTGTAAAAAAAACCTACATGTTATGTTACTTTCTTTAATCCAGCAGCGAAAACAGGCACTGTGCTGATTCAAAAGTGGAGGTGGATAAAACCAGGAACCATAACTCTGCCAAATAAAAACGTAGAAGGTCAAACATTAAATTCATTAGAGATCTTATATTAAAGCTGCATATTATATTTGGCTGAAATCAAGTTATAATAAATGAACTAGTTTTGCAGAAGTCAAACAAGTGATTTAGAAATCCAGGTGTCAAATCCTCATCAAATACAGATTTAGAAAGGTGTAAAGGAAACAGATTAGAGATAATGCCAATGTTAATTCGAATACAAATTTAATTCAAACACAACAGTTATACATAAAATCATTGTCTAAAACTGACAAAAGATGATTGGACCAATAGGAGCAACTCTCCCGAATAATTTGTTAGAACGCTGAAAATTTTAATTTATCCAAGATGTCATCGTTATCAAGCTGTATCAAATGATGAATACAGTTACCCTGAGGAACAGAAAAATATTTATTGAGAAAATATGGGGCGAATGTTCAGACTAATGATGCTGTAGAATTCTCAAAATTCATTAGAGATCTATTAAGTATAAAGTTTGATATCATATTTTAATTGATTTGTTTATTTTCTTGTTGGAGTTTTACTACATATTAACACAGGTAACTGCGGCAAAAGATCTTCCTCAGGGACACACCAAGGTAGCCGATCATTTCTAATCTGATAAAAGGATTCGAACCCGCTCCCTGCTGGTGGTCTGTCACACTATTGGCTAAGCCACTGGGGCCTCTATATCAAATCACATTTGACTATATTTCAATAACACGAAGGAGAGAAAGGGAATGAAGAAATATCTGAAGGACGGGAGAACGGAAGGACGGATATATGGAAAGATTCAAATTAACATTCCTTGTTTTAATGCGAGAAATGGGAGACTTATAAAGATGGCAGGTGTAAAAATGAAAGTATTAAAAGCACACCTTTTGACCAAGATGGCCAGGACCTGCATTTCAAGCGTACGAGTGAAACATTGTTGGAAAGCATGCAACCTTGATCCAAAAGATAAATGTTTGAGCAAACATGCCGAAGAATGATTCATCCCAAGTATGAACGAAATCCATCAACGTGTTTAGGAAATAAAAGCATATGAACAAACTTTAACCAACATCTGAAAGCAAATTCAATATGACTGTGACCTTGACACCCAAGAACAAAGGGACACGCCAGTGTGTAGCTGAATGGATTGTTGTAGCTTCATAATCATTAACTCCACGTATGATGATAATCTATCAAGAGGTTTAGGATATATATTCTGATGAAAAATGTTAACCCAAACCGCAAACAAAGTTAAACAAAGACACGGCTTCTGGCTAATATGGGCTGGACAAAAATGCTGAGAAACGACCAAGGCAAAAGACACAGGAACTGTGGATAGATAATGGGCATTTGCAAATTAGGAACACACAACTAAGAGTTGTTGACACTATCGGGGAATATTGACTCCGCCCCCCCCCCCGCCCCGTCATAGTTTATTCGGCCAACGTATCTGCTAAGCAGGCAAGACACCATACATATAGAATAGTAGTAATGTATGAGCAACATTCCAGATCATAAACTCTTCACTCCCCCTCCCCTCCTCCCACACATATACACTTTTAATCAAGATCTACCTAATGCTTCTGATTTCATTGCCTGAATGTGGAATTTAAGTTGCTAAATATACAAGTACATACTCCAATACACCAAATATAGATTGGTAACACGTTTTGGTGACATCAGAAGGTCTATAGAACCCTAAATGCATATGTTACTCACTTTTGATAACAAAAAAAAAACAACAACAAAAAAAAACAACAACACACCAATGAATTATGAGATTTCCTTGTAGACTATAATAGCTGAATGAGTATTTTTAAAAAATCATACAATTTGCTCAGATAACAGACTCTGAGGAATTTGATTCAATTTTTGCGTGGAAACTTTTCAACGAAATTGATGAAGTTACTTCCAAAAGTCAAGGATGTGACCTGAACATTAAAATATGATGATTTACTGGTACAGATGCAAAATGTGAAGTGATGTCAATCAAACTACCTATAGATTCTAATGAATACAACTAATGAATACAACTTATATTCAGTAACAAGGTCTTGTTTGTGCAATCCTCACAATCTATATTGTTGTTGCGATGAATTTATACTTTTGTAAGAAATGTTTATTTTGACATAAACTTGAACATTTCTGTACATCTGCAACATAGCATTTTTTGACAATAGAGGGAAAGAAAAGCTTTCGAATGAGGTATGCTGTAGGTGTGTGAATCATGGATGCATATACCCCTAAATCTGAGAGGCTTAATCATCTCCTATTACAACGATGGCCTGGACACTGCTCCAGTTCATTTCAGTCAACATCACTCAATGGATCAGACAGTGTGATACCATGCAGTAAGCGTTTGGCAGCAGAGGCTAATATGCATACATGCAGACCCTTCTGTTATTCACATAGACAGGTTTTATTTGTCATGATCAAGAATAGACATCGAGAATCACCTTCTCTCTGAAAGGCCTGCACCCAACATCTGCGCATAGATTCGATCGAAATTGAACGCTTGAACAAGTCAGCCTCTGTAATGCTCAATACGAAAGGATAGTATTTTAGTCCAGCATAACAACAACAACAAAAATCCTCTTTTCCATTTTTCTGTGTAACTAATAATATACACTCCACATATTAGCCTTCAACAGAGATAAGCGAGATGGTTTGAGTTGATCACTGAACTCCTTATTTTATTCTTTATATAACATTAGTTGTATGTTCATATTTACTTTACTTTAAAAAAAATTGTTTTCAAGTAACAAATACAAACAAATTTTGGCACAATATACATGTATATGCAATGTAATACATAATCAAACATAACAGAACACAATCACAACACTGTTTATGTCTCCTTAACTTAGATAATTCATATCTGTTTCAAGTGCCAATTGCCTTGGACCATATGCTTGTTTTTTGTTTCCTTTCTGGGAACTCCATTAATATCTTTATGCAAAAGCCCGCAATGAGCTTTTTCTCTACAGAAACATTTTAAGAGGTCCAGGAACTGACAGTTAAGGAATTAACGCATGGGTAGCACGTCCTCAAAATCCCCTTTGGATTGTCACGCGCCATCTTCGATCCCAATAACCACTTTTGACAAGGAATTCATTGAAGTTTCCGCTGTCGTTTCTTCGTGAATCATGTAATTCTATTTAATATTAATTTAAATTTCATAATTTTTCAATCCATGCAATTATTATCCCTGTCAGTAAACTACATGAGATATGTTTGAGAAAATGTATGGACATAGTATTGATATTATGTTTTAATTCTCCTTTATGCATTTGCCATTATTCTGTCATTTACCAGCGTTCTGTCATTTTTGTCCATATATGAAGAAAGTCGTTTATATTCAAATAGTGACTCCAATACATTCCTACGCAATGTATCCTTCATAGAATGTACAAAAGGTGTGGCTTGTGGTTTTTAAGGCACTCATTTGCTGACATACTAAACAAAATCAAAAGGATATCATTCAACAAACAAGAGTGTAGAGACAAATATCACATTAAAGCAAGGTAACTTCATTAGACAACGTTTTTTTCTCTAATGTCACTATAGCAAAGAATGTACAGTCCAACTTCAATCTCCAAACAAAACAATACATTTGAAAAACAATGTCACGTATTTAGTTAAAAAGGTCATACGTTTTGCTTTAAACATTTTTTATCATCATAGATCTACAAGTTGCTGCTGTTGGACTGAAATTCTTCCAAGTTAGTTTAGTCTTTGCAAAGATGATGGGAAATATTCAGAATATTGTTATGGCGTGACACCAAGTAAATATAAGATAATACATGTTTGCACATCGTCTGTGTGGAATAATTCAAGAGTGTCAACAATCATGAAACTCATATGTGGGTTCATTGATATTATACACGAATAAAGTGTTCAACATAATGGCTATGCAAATATATATTATGCTATTTACTATACATGTGATGAGAAACATGAATTTACACCTCTTTGATTTATACTTGAGAAAATAAAAAATGGTCTAGTTTGTTCCCAGATACAGCTAATGAATACAAGGCGAAAACCGTAAAGAACAAGTTACTAATGACCTATGACATAATAATTAATGTGATGTCAGACGGTAAAGTTGTCCCATTGATGCCGACCATGAACCTAAATAAGACCAATACATATTTCTAGTAGTTTCCAGCGGAATATTTGTACTTATGGCACCTTTACGTGACCTTTTCTCCCATTTTTGAAAAAGAAAAACAATATGAAATGTCAAAGCCCGACTGTATATACTATCCATGTCCATAACGGTTAAGCTGTTTGGATTTTATTAGTACAATCCGATCTAGGTGATGCATGCAATCACAAATATAGCGTAGTAAGCATGCTATTAAAAGCGCCTTAATCATCTGCCAATTCGGAAAAAAAATAACTGGTGCAAGACTTTTCGTAGAAATTGCTACAAATGTTACCAATCTAAGAGACATATAAATTATGACAAGAGTGTCGAGAAGTTGTATATTAGGTGATATGCGCGACAGTTGGGCGACGTTTGAAGTAAATTTGTCTCTACTGTGATGGTTGTTGAAGTGTCTTACACCAACTTTGTGTATCTCGGTTATTAAAAACGAAACGGTAAATAAAACTGTTTAATTAAAACATTCTATTCTTTTCTGCCATTGTTGTTAATCTTTTTTCAAAATCTGGCGATAAATTCAATCTGCATAACAAGATTGAGAAGATTTATGTCTGACATCGCATCAATACCAATAGTAACATAGCTGCAAAACAATAAAAAGAAAGAAGAGCTATGCACAAATTCAAAGCAAAACAATAGAAAAAAGAGTCATGCATAACTGCAAAACAATACTTACGGTGACATAATTGTGAGACCAAAGACAGAAGACTTATTAATAGCAAAATGGCGGATTGCATAACTGCGTAAAAATACTGAGTGGTGTTGTGGAAGCTTCTTTCTTGTGCTGGACTATCGAAGCTAAGCCTAATTTGGCTAATGTTTTGGACTGTCGATGCTAAACCAAATGTTAGTTTACATTCTGCCCTATCAGGCTTTGCCAGATCTTGGCTAATTTCTGAATTATGAAAGCTTAGCCACATTTTAGCTAATGTTCTGGATTATCAGGTCTAGGTCACATTTTGGCTAAACGTCTGGACTATAAAGTTTCAAAGTTTTGCCAACGATTTGGCTCAATGCAGATGCCTGATATGATTATATGAAAAACTCAAATGAAACACTGAAAATCAATGCTTTTGACTTTACGCATTAATTACAGGATAAAAGACATACTGAGCCACGTTAAACATTCCGTGGAGCGGCGGTAACACGGTTGGTAGAACGTCTGACTCTTAATGACGCGGGTTCTATACCCGCCCACGTAATCCAGAGTCGGCTGCGTCATTCGGAAAAGCACGTAGCTCCCATGTTATCGCCATATTATACAGTGATGAAAGTGCGGTAATATAAACAACCTTCACCATCCTAAGAATATTGTTGAAGTCAAGCGTGTAATGGACACTAGTCATTAAACTTAAACTATCGTTACCACCTGCACTTCATTAGAATGTGTGCATGACATGTACCTCGACCTTTAATGGGAATATGGATTTATCCTTGGTTTTTGAGTCACCGAAGTCAAATGCTGGTATTCTGCCATCGACGTTCAACTTCTCCCGTAAATCACCAAGAATACATATCACCTGGAGAATAAAATTAAAAGTAACTTTTGCAGGTTTCTATTCGATTCTTAAGCCATATTTAATGTTTTTAAAGCCCATTTTGATCGAACGCTTTCTTGTTCTTTTTTTATGTAAACCTTGTCTACTTCGGAAGAGCTACAATACTTCCTATTTAGTTTTTTTTTTTCTTCCAAATATATTCTAAATGTTTTCAAACAAAATTAAATCAAATTGTGTTTATATGTTTCCCTAGCTTTCGGAACTGCTCACCAACACGAGTGACACATATAACACCAAGAAGGAAAACCCCAGTAAATAAGCATATGATGAATACATTCTGACCACACACAATCATTCGAAAGCAAGGGCAAATTATCGAATAATTTTACAAGTTCTACTTGAGGTACGGTTGTTTGAAACAAATGGAGTCCAACGTGAGGAAAGCCTGGTTTCCAGGAAAAATCAAAAGTTTAGAATGGGTCAACACTGACTTTTGTGCAGCTACTTCAATTAGATTTGAGACTCCGATAAAGACAGGTATAATGCAAAGACTTGTATCCCATGAGTCCAATATCTATCAATAAGGTTTAACTGAATTAGAGTGTTTGGTTAAAGATGTATCTTGAAGATAACAGATTCCATAAGATTCAAAATACTCCCGAAGTCTATTGAAATCTCAATGGTCCAGGTCATACAAATGTATTTAATACGAAATTATTTATCAGTAATTATGTCCTAGATTCTTATGAAAAGACAGGAGTGTATTCTATTCGAGGACATGTGTGGGACATACATGCATGCATGCATACATACATACATACATACATACATACATACATACATACATACATACATACATACATACATACATACATACATACATACATACATACATACATACATACATACATACATACATAGGTCAACAAAAAATTAATAACGGGGCCAAGTCCACCATAGTGAAAGATAGTGTTACATGCATGCTTGGTACTTGCTTCTTGTGCAAGAAATAATAGACCATACATGCAAGATACATTCATATCAATATTTAATTTGAGTGTGGACCATGCCCCGTTTTCACTAAAAATTCTCAAACTTTCTCCTCAAATTGGGATTACTTATGTTACTTCAGACAATGCAACTATTCTTGCCAGGGGCAGACATATTGGAAAAGGTTCAAAATCACATTTTTGATTTAAAATCTACCACATGGAAAACTTTTTATTCTTGAAAAACAAGTTAAAGAAATTATCAAAATGTCTTCAGAGATAATAAGAACATTCTAGATTTTAATCATTGATTCTTGATGGATATTCTGTAAAAATATAAATTCTAGCAACCGAACAATAGGAAAGAAAATATACAAATCTCAATTTGAGGATGAAAGTTTGAGATATTTGGTTACCCTTGAGCCAGGACCTCATAAATAATCGTATGAAAGATCAAGACGGAATAATCATTCATCTTCAGCAATACAAAAATGCTTGCTTGCAAGCTTGCATACATACAAAGATACCTAGCTACCAACCTACTTACCTACCCTCCTACCTGCATGCATGCATGCATACATACATACATACATACATACATACATACATACATACATACATACATACATACATACATACATACATACATACATGCATGCATGCATGCATGCATGCATACATACATACATACATACATACATACATACATACATACATACATACATACATACACAATCATACATACATACATACATACATACATACATACATACATACATACATACATACATACATACATGCATGCATGCATGCATGCATGCATGCATACATACATACATACATACATACATACATACATAAATGCATACATACATACATACATACATACATACATACATACATACATACATACATACATACATACATACATACATACATACATACATACATTTCTAAACATTACCTGCTGGTAGGGATTCATTTGCGAATGTAATGCAGGGAACGACCACCAAATGTCTTCTGTCGCTGAAGGCGATTACTTATCGTGTAATCAATACCTAGAGGAAACAAACGTCACTTTAACCAACATAAATCACAAACATTTGACTATACAAGGTTTCATTTTGTTACCTCCACGCTTTTTAAAAAAGTGTCAGGGATTTAGTAATGCCCACCATCTGCCCATCCATCTGTTTGTCCGATACCTCATCTCCTCTTGAGCCTGTCTTTTAATTGTTCACATATCATGAATATGCAAGGGGATGTCATTGTTGGTTCTCTTCAGTGGGGTCCTTCATAGAGGTTAAAAATTTGAACTTGAATAGATTGCTGTGTGATATTAACGATTTATCAGGTTTTTGTATGAGTTCCTGGCAGTTGACTTTGCATGATATATCGGACATGTCTCTCTTGTAATAGAATTAGAAAGAATTTAATTGCACGTAATTGAGTTGAAAGGACAAGGATCCCATATTTCCAAGTAGAATTTTCTTTGTCACGCCAGGACTTGCAAAACTGATGGTGCTTACTTCTAACACGATAGACATTGTAATTCTGAACTCGACGACATGTAGTACGCCTTCGTTGAAGACGTTGGTTTGAATTCTGTTAAAATAATATAGACTTCAAAAACTACTCGTGATATCTACGAACCAAATAGTTACAATTCCATTTCTTTCTTTTCTCTTATTGAAGTATTCGGCAAGTCAACCAAGTTGAAGATTTTTTGGGGTGGAAAATCAAAATTTGCTGAAATACCATAAGGCTGTAGGGTTATTATTTGCCGAGCATCTTCCTAGTGTTCAACCTTATGCATAATGCTCACAATTATATTCCACTGACTTTAGCAATAATAACTGGAGTAGAATGATTGTGAGATTCATAGCAAACCATATTGGGGGGGGGGTATTTGTATTTTTGTGTTTTAATATCTCAAACGGGGGTGCGGCAATTATACTTAAAGAAGTATTAAACCATACAGACTTTACAAACTGGCTTAATAGGATTTAATTTTTTTTAAACATCTTATATTATGACACACCGTTAGGTTTAACATTTCAGTTTTTGGAGAAGCAACGTGACTATTGCATGAGTTGAACATGAAATATATGATAGTAACAATGTCGGCCTTAAAAGATCATGCCTTTTCGCTTATACGTTTAGATGGATTGAAAGTGTGGCCAATGTATGTATGTATCAACATGTAATGGCACAATACGACAACAATGGCAATATGATGATAATTCAAAATTAAGTTCCAAAAATGTAAAAATAAAGAATTCCATTAAATATTTACAACATTGTGGTCAAAGTTAATTGTGTTGAAGAATAAGACACAATTATATAATTGCGAAATTATGATTGAAAACTCTTTTAAAACATTTCTTGACAGGTGTGGAGAAAAAGACAAAGGTTTGCACAGGTTACATTTAATTCCGAATATATTGAACTAAGTTTTGACAAAATTGAAAGCAAGATCGTTACAACAGTTCAACATAAAGAAAGCATAAATTCCCTTTTTGATGTTCGCAAATGCACAGATGCATATGCAGCTCAATTTACAATGAAACTTGAAGATCTCGTAAATTTTGCAAGGTCCATTTATAAAGTTTCAACAAAATCAGAGAATTTAAAAAGGAAAATGTTTGATTTAAAACACCATACGCTGACTCAGCATATGAAGTAGCTGTAACAGAGTGAACTGTGGAATTGTCAACATTTCACATAAGTCTAAAATCATTCGAACGCTTAAAAGATTGGAAAAAGATGGCAACATATACAAGAAGACAATATGAAAATGAAATAAAGAAAATTGAAAGAATCATTCAATGAGTGATGTTCTAACACTTAACACAAGCATGCGGAAAAAAGGTTTTTATACATAATGGTCGGCGTTATTCAGGTCGATGATGAATGGCAGACAGGTATAGTTGAGATGTAAACATGCGGAAAATACAACTACGTATAAAAATAGATATTAACTGTGATGTATATCTTCTAGAATTACTTTTGCGCTGAAAAAGTGAAAACAAAATAAAAAGGAGATGACATGTGCAATCCGTTCAGGAAAATTGTCAATGATATCAAACCTTAAAAGATACAGTTTAATGAAGGTAAGAAATGTTACTACAGAAAGATTAAGGATCAGCGTTATTCAGGTCGATGATGAATGGCAGACAGGTATAGTTGAGATGTAAACATGCGGAAAATACAACGACGTATAAAAATAGATATTAACTGTGATGTATATCTTCTAGAATTACTTTTGCGCTGAAAAAGTGAAAACAAAATAAAAAGGAGATGACATGTGCAATCCGTTCAGGAAAATTGTCAATGATATCAAACCTTAAAAGATACAGTTTAATGAAGGTAAGAAATGTTACTACAGAAAGATTAAGGATCAGTTGGAAAAAGAAAACACTGGATATTTATATACATAATCACAGAAAACATAGGTTAAAGAGATCGTTAAAGAATATGGTGTGAAAGCATTTCACTAAAAATTACACAAAAACATGAACGCACGTTTGGCAAACTTAAGTAATGGTTACTATTACATCTATCACAGATGCATTCACAATACTCTGGCTTGTGCAAGCAAGGACAAAAACAGATTGAAAGTATGGATCATCATGTTCGTTTACGTGACGACAGGTACATTTGGAACACCTAAATTAAAAAAGTGAAACAGATTTTCATAATACAAAACAATTTTGTACACAACGTGTTATCTTTTTAAATTAACTGAGGAAATGTTTGAAATCAGGCAAGTGATCTTAAGCAAGACAGTACTTTTACAAATTGGAAAACTTAAAAGGAGAAAATATTGGGGGAATAGTTTATGAACAAGAATTGCCATAATACGACAAAAGTTACATGTACAAATTTGGAAAGTGTTTGAATACAAAAACAATGAATGGTAAAATTGCTCCACTTGTGAAATTTAAAGGATATCAAATTAATTTCACAGCTAGTAACCCGTTGAAAACAGTACATCATAAAACATATGAAGATGGTTTCAATTATATTTCAAACAATTTAAATGGTTTGGTTTTGTTGGATTTAACGCCATTTTTAGCACATGATTTGCTATACATGGCAGCCAGTACATTTGGTCGAGGAAGAACCAGAGAAGACACCGGGAAGAACCACCAAACCATGGGAATCTACTGGCAAGCTTTCTCACATACCCACTTTGATCGAGCCGAGACCGGAACTTACGCGGACAGAGGTGAGATGTGTAAGTGATTTGTAAACGTGGGTGCCTTAGACCACTCGGCCACCCGGAATCCCCCTCAAACAAGTTTAAAAAACACAAATATACTATAAAAGAGTCTCAATCTGGTCTTTGAGAATTTGAACAAAATAAATGAGAATGAAAATCAATATATTTCCATGCCGTCTATGAGACATTTAAACATCTTACCAATTTCATATAGAAATGGAACAGTATCTGCAAGCATTTTACTATCTGCACTGTCAACGCATACATAACACATTCTGTTACAAAGAATTACACGCAGTTAAACTAAAATTAATTGGTATGGTAAACATTTTTGAAAGACACATACATACATACAATTTATTACACGTTTTACAGTGATAGGTAGAGTTTTTGAGAATGACATCATTTTCTCAGTAAGTAGACGTTAAACTACACCAATAAATGGAACAAAAATCGGTTATAAACTGTTATATATGTGGCAGGAAAAAAACTGAAAAGGAAATAGAAACAATAACTACAAGACACCACAGATGAAAAGTGTGTGTAAATAAGTGGGATATAAATGTTATAAAAATGGAGGAATTGAAAAGACTAAAAAGACAATTCAACCAAGAATTACATGTAAGTGTGGAAAAACAGTAGAGAGAGTATCAGAATATTAGCACAAGAAAAGTTGGTACCGACATATATCCAATCTTATATTTGTACACCGAAGAGAAATATTGGCTAATGCTACTTCAAACGTAATAGACTCTTCTTCTAATCTTATGAACTTCAGATTCTGAAAACAACCAACTTGAACAGACTCTTTAAGATTTCCTGCAACTTGGTTCATTGTGCAAGTTAACCAAAATATAACAAACATAATTAACGAGATAACTATATATTACACTGAAAATTAATTTTTCACGAACAAACCGTTAAACATTTTCGATAATAATACTTTCATATTTGACAGTGATGATTATGTTACCAAATACAGATCTTAATGTGATATGAGATATCAGCGGAATCAACTGAATTGATCAATAATGATGGCAATATCTGGGTGTTGGATTTCATACAGGCAAAAGCTGATCAAAGTGTACCAGAGTTAGTTAAATTAATTTACAGATTTCATATTATTTCCATATGCGAAAACTCCTCTTTAATTGTAAAATACTTTTACTCCGTGACACGATTTAAAAACAAATAATAATGGCACAGACATGAAACAATGCCACATAGTCTTCAAAACTGTTAACATTCCTCCTCGTTATGGTTGAAGATGCATAAGGGTGATAAATTAAGGCACTGTTGGAAATATTAAAAGAAATTTTAAAAAAGAATTTCGTGGTTTTAGATGGTGGTGGTGGTATGGTATATTACAATGAACGATCTGATCTAGCTGAAGAAAATAAGTTTAAACTTATTTCTTTTTAACAGATAGAAACATTTCGACAAAAGAGTCACTATAACAATATTGAATCAAAGCATAGGATTTATTTAATATTTATTTGAGGCGTGCAAGTTCACAACACGCTGTCCATTTCAAAGCATCGGACATTGCTAAAGACGTATTTGAGACAATGATACATGACAACAATATCTAGTAACTGATTTAAAATTGGGTTTCATCCTACTATCAATACAGACATAATGACGAATACTCAACTCTGTTAAACAATATGTGACAAAGAGACAGAACGTTGATGACAATATAGAAGACGACAAAGTGGTTAAGAATTATGAGGGAAGAAAGACTACTATGGTGACAGTTTTATGTCCAGCATGATATCGCACCATAAAACAATGTCCAGTTTAAAAGATAGAAACGCTGACCATGAAATAAATAAAAACAATCATTTGTATTAATTCTAATTATTGCATGAGCTTCAATACTTTACATTTTGAACTAGTTTATAAATCATCTGTCCTGTTTGATTCCGTGTTTACACCCTTAATCCAAAATACAAATAACAGACCTACCAATGCGAAAATAATCAGTATGACGTGATCAGCCAGGAATTAATTTGTTGATCACTCTTAAACTGCCAACCTATTACATTACTAATGACACCTGGTTTTGCTTTTGCTGCATGTTTTGGCTAACGCAAACAAATAATTGGATGTATTTAACGGGCTTCGTTTGATCTTGTCCAAAAATAATTAATTTGAAGTAGGTGGCTGAGGAGGCTGAAGAGGAGTTAAAGAGGTCGTCGTTTGAGGAGGAATATGATGTTTAGAAGGAGGAATATGATGTTTAGGAGGAGGAATATGATGTTTAGGAGGAGGAATATGATGTTTAGGAGGAGGAATATGATGTTTAGGAGGAGGAATTAAATAGATTGTTCAGGAGACGGATAAGTAGGGGAATATGAATTGAGGGGAGTGTGAAACACAAGATATTTCCTGCGTTAGCTATAGGTATTGCACATGTGCTCGTTATCGTTGATATGGCAGTAGCAACCGAAGCACAAGTGCTACCTTTCTTTTGTATCTATTGTGTCCAATATTTCTCATACTGGTAATATTTTCAAACTTTTTATTCTTGCTTCTATATTTTATATATAATTCTTCTCCAGATGTGCTATACATCCAATAATTTGCGCCCTTTAATATTAAACGCTATCCAACATTTCTTGCATTAAACCTTCCTTCTTGTATGGGACTGTGTCTTTCTTGGTGTCCTTTTGTATGTCCACTTTCTCTTTCTAGTACATTTCAATGTCTGATTGAATTGATTCTAGCTTTGAATTGCCAACATCTAAAGCATTTACATAACCCCCCTTAATTCCCTTCTCTCCTGTGCAGTGAATAATCTACTCTCTTCAGCTGGAAGTTCTCCGAATTGATTATTTCATTGTATTCCTTGAAATCGGTCTCCGCTTCAAACGGCTCATTTGAGCCTATTGCTGCAATCTCTATATCCTCAGGTACATTTTTGTATTTGTACAACTGTGTGTTCTAATAAATATTTATGTTGTGTTTCTTTAGTTTCTTCACTAAGTATCGTTAATCTATCCTAATTTTCATCTATTATTGTAGTAGTATCAACCATATATCTTTCAAGATTGTATGGTTTCCGTGTTTTTGCTTTTTTTTGTCCATCCTAATAGCTTTAGAACGTTATTTCTACATTTTGTAACTATTGATTCTGATGCTAATATTTCATTTAGCCTACTTGTTTTAGAACTTGTATGGATTTTCTAACTGTTTTACAGTAATACATCCTTCCTCGTAGACATTTTCTACAGATCGAATTGTTTGATTTTGCAGATTAACTATGTAAAATACCTATGCGAAAGGCATTTTAGTATGGTCTTGATGATCGTCCACTAATTTAACAGTTAATTCAGTAGATACAGATGAAAATCCTTCATTTGACAAGTTCTCATATCGTAATTGGATTTGTGATTGCTCTTGCACATTATTATCTTCGTATGCAGAATTTATCATTTTTGTTTTCATTTTAAAATCTTCTCCCCCACGTTTTGCAACTTTCACACTAGTTAAATGGATCAGACATAATTCCAAAATAAATATGGATTTAGGGAAAAGAAGAAAGGATGTAACTCCATTCATGCAGAATATGACGAATACAAAGACATAACGGCAATGGTTGACAGAAGAAAATATAATTAAACAAATCAAAAAGACATGAAATTTTTGTCAATGCAACAGCTGCTGAAAGTCGTTATTACATGTTATAATATACACTTTAAAATCTTTGAGTAGCCGATTTTTACCGATTAAAATTTAGACAGATTACAGAAATAATAAAACAAGTTAGCATACACTTCACTGAATATTTTGCTTTCAAGTTTGGATTATCTCGGTTTGTTTTGAGTACTAATTTGTCAACATTAAAACCTATAAATTATCTTAGTAAAGGAAGACAGAAATCTGAAACGCAGAAATTAATCCGAAACAATGAGTACTGGCTGTGTTGTTCTTTATCCATCAACACCTGTAATGATATTTGCTGGAACAGTTGACATTACAGGAGTTTATGCTTATCATATCCTTGGTTAGTGATGAAGTATGCTATTGTGAATGATTCAACACTCTCTATTGTGCTCCTCCATCTCTTCTTCAGAGACAAGTTCGCATTTGTTTTACATGTTTCAGTGGCATTAATATATATATATATATATATATATATATATATATATATATATATATATATATATATATATATATATATATATATACCAAAGAGACACACGCTTACCACTGGATCACACATCGTACGTAATGCAAGGTTATATGAATATATATTCAATGTTATAAAATAATTATCTCTCTTCTTTTGCGACCTGAGGAAGTAACATGAAGCAAATTTATTGTAACATTGGGTTTTTAATGGCGTACTGGGACCTGACGAGCTAGCATTTACATTGGGTTCTTAATGGCTTATTGGAACCTGAAGAAGTAGCATGTACACTGGGTTCTTAATGACGTATTGGGGTTTATATAACCTGGAAACTATCTTTCTGATTATATTCCTATATGGCACTCATTCAGCAACTATCCACATAATGTAATGATTATTTAATCGGTGAGCTCGATTTGCGCTGACGGCCGGGTGTGGTGGGGATGGCGGATTAGTGGAGAAAATTATAATACCAAAATTAATGAAATCATGATTTACTTTTAGAACGTATTTATTTATTGGGAGGAAACAACTTACGGAATATAAGTCCACAATCGTTCACGCCGGCTGCAGTAATAGCTTTAGTGACGTCATTCATATTTTTTAAAATTATCTTTAGCGACATGAAATGGCCTTTTGCTTTGCTCCACTACATGCACCACATCTTTACAGGTGCTAGATAAGAACTTGGAAGCCATTTGGCACAAGCTCCTGTTAATCATTTTCTGAAATAGTCGAAACAGACTAGCATTTAGATCGATTGACTAATTGATCGATTGACCAATTGATTGATTGATTGAATGATTTTTTGCTTGGTTGGTTGATTGATTTTTAACGGTGCCATAACACATTAAACGTTATATCATGCCGAGGCTACTGGATTAAAATGTCTTGCCCAGAGACACACCACAGCGGTTGACCAGACATGTATGTTAGTATTTAAACCTGCAACCTTCTGATAGCGAGTGAGGCACCCTAACTGCTGCGCCTCCATGGCTAATAAATGAATATACACTTCTAAGCACCAACCAATCGTCCACTTGGCAGCTGTAATTCTCTAGGCTCTAAAGCGAAAGTTAATGTCCAAAAATAGCTCGTTGCAAATCATACGCACAACTTTAGCAGCTGTATCATTCTACGTATTTTCTCATCAGAAGCAGCATGCGTTAGTATTCATAGAAACGTACGTATTGTGGTACATTTTTTAAAATACTGTTCTCAGTCCCCCCCCCCCCTTTTTTTTTTATTTTGTTTGGCCTTGCTGCATAAAGAAATTTTTTTTTTTTTTAAAACTAGTTTAAAGGAAACGTCCAGCATTCAGACTTATTATCCCGTAATAGTCCTCAATAAATTATATCAATTGTCAAAGTTTTGATTACTCAGATAATAAACATATAGGCCAAAGTGTTGGCTCTATCAAGATACTCCTAGGAGAACTGAATGAACTCCCGTTCTTTTCCGCCGACGTCGCACGGGTACATCTCGCTAATGATAATGTTTTGGATGTAGACACTTTTGTCAAGTCCATATTCCTCAGATTGATTATATATTTATGAATTAACAATTGTTTGCAAAGTAGATTAATTAAGATGAATAATAATTAAAACTGATCTATTTGCAAAATAATTATATACTTTTATAAGCGGTAATCAAATCTTCTTCACGCATAATTTATACAAAATCAATACAAAATCATTACAAAATTAATACAAAATCCACTTTTCTCAGTCCAAATTGTATAAATGTCGGCAATTGATTAAAAGAAAGAAATTTAGAAAGAGATAGTTCATTTATTAGTATAAAAAAAAAAGAAAAGAAATATAGCTTCATTTTGTTAGTGTGAGTAGCTATGTGATCATCTTATGTGTTAAAGTTGAATAAATGTTGACTCGCATGTCACAAACCCTGTCAATAAATTGAGCTAGGATGCATCGTGTCATAGTTAACCCGTCTCGCCATACGTCTCTCACAGCACGTGACAGACTTTATTTTGTTATGAACGTAGGCATCATGAATTAGATGAAATTTGTGGATAACAGTTGTTCATTCCTTATATCATGTTTGTTTGTTGGTTTGTCTGTTTGTTTTATAAAATCACATATTTGATAATTTAGGAATGAAAATGCAGCGAGCTCATTTACTCGCACTTGCGATTTTTAATATACATATGTGCTCTGTCTTTCTCGAAAGAACGAACGTGTGAACGGACGAACAAACATAAGGCGATCATGTCAAGTTCAATATTGTTTATTGGTCATTTCTTAGTCAATATTATATATCAACAATATAAATACATTGTATACCAGAAATACTACAGTACATATATGAAAAAACTAAAAAAATAAATAATTCATTAAAATAAGAAGGTAATTGGTACTTTCCGATTTTTTCTTCTTCTAATTTTGTTAGGATTTTCACGGAGGTAAACATAAGTGAAATATAGGACTATATATTTTATGGTAGCGGATGCTATTAATAGACCCAGTAAAATTCGGAAAAATACGTTTAACCTATCTCAATATAAGTACCTTTTCAAAACAGTAATGCACCAATTAATACTCTCATTATCTAGGTTACTCTTAATGCCAAATAGTAAAGTATCCGGTTTCATTGGTATTAAATATGCTATAATCAACTAGGTTTAAATTTTTTTCCAAAGGGTTTTTACATATGTACATTCATAAAATAGATGCATAATTGTTTCTCCTGACTCACCACAGAAGGTATATACCTTATATACTCGCGTATAGGTCGGGTCAAAATGCAAACAACGTAGACCCTGGTCTGCCGTCGCATAATGCGCCGGCTGATCAGGGTCTATGTTGTTTGTTCTTCTGATTAGTCCTTAAAAACTGCATAGACCCAGATCTGCCAGCGCATTATGCGACGGCAGATCTGGGTCTATGCAGTTTGCAGTTGGTTTTGCCTTGTACGCGAATATAAACAGCAAATCTGTTACATAAAGTCTGTATGTCAACAATGAAGCATTTATATAAGTAATTATATGAAGGAGTTGAAACTGGAATGATTGAATTCTAGAAGTATCAGTAACTGTAAACGGTACTTGGTAGATATCTTGCCAATCTTCGATAGTAAAATTAAGTTTCAGATGCTGACAACATTTTTCTTCGAATTTCGTAGAAAAAGTTTCGATTTGATATAATAATACTACTACTACTACTACTAATAATAATAATAATAATAATAATAATTTATAGATGATTTATTTGTATATTTTAACGACCTTTTCAAGAAGAGTGTATTATATTACTTCCTCCAATCACAATGAACCCTTATTTTTTTCCCAATCCATACGGATGGCACTAATGTAGCTATTGAATCTACAATACCGTTTAAAAATATTCTCTTCTTTTACAATACTTCACCCCATATAGTTTTTACATCTATTTTGATATATTTATTAAACCACAGAAACTGTGAAAGTACATCACTTCGGTCTGTGCTGAATTCATCTTGTATGTCTCTCCATGCTGACAAAATGCTTTGCCAAATTGAACCAGGTTTTGAAGAAATGAAATTTAACCCGTTTGTCCATAAGGCAGACTGTTCATCAATAGTTATACAGTCTTTCTAGAAATAATAACTTTCACTTCGAATGATTAAGTGGAGTGAGAGGACATTTGTTATCCAAGATATATGTAGCATTTCTAAACCACCTTCATCATATGCGTTGATCAAGATATAATTTATGATTTTGTGTCTCTTTTGGTTCCATTCACATTCAAAGAAAGCAGTGTTAATCTGTTAAGAACATATAATTGGGAGACTTCGGAGAACGGTTAAGAAGTTATGGACCTAAAACTTTGGTCACACATATTGTTCTTATTAACGATTAATTTCAAAACGACTGGTTAATAATTTTTGATTGACTGTATTTTTCTACAAAATTGGCTTTTTGTAAAATTTTCTTTACTATGTGTTACGACTCTATGGTCTAAGAAAAATGTAACAGAAAGAAAGTGAATCAAACAAATCAAGTAAAAATCAACAAGCAATTTAGTTCTAGATAATTAAAATGAAAAATCAAAAAGACACTTACAGTAATGTGAATTAAAATCCAAATAATCCAAAAAGTCTAAGTGTTCTAATTACAAGTCCTAAATATAGAATGTTCCGAATGAATGTCTGTATTCTTGAATGTGTTGATGTGCCAATGGTCTTTAATGTCCTGATGTGCCAGTAGTCTTTAATGTGCTGATATGCCAAAATGAAGTACTCCAAAATATTTTTGAATAAGTTCACATATATCCCAAAATCATCAATTCAAACTCCAAAATCCAAAATTCTATGAGCACTTTTATAATTCAATGAATATTTTAAATAATTCCTCTCTCAGAAGTTGGAATGATTTTCCACAACTGTTGTCACGAAATTGTATGGTTTATATCAATGTGTATATGTGATCAAAAATGTATTCGGGTTTCGTTTCCGACTAGAGCATTACTCGGGGGTTGTTTATTTTTTTCGGCTCTAGTTATTTTGAAATACTGAGCGCGATTCACCCCATGCTGCACGTGCAAATTGCCTGCAGTGAAAACTCACGTACCTAGCTGCTGCGCATATCTGTCACAGCTAGAGTACATATAGAGCGAATTCTCTATAAACAAATTACACTACGATGAGTCTTGTCAGAAAGCTTACCTCTTTACGGGAGCAAAACTTCAGCTGTAGAGCTGTTCCATATGTATGGTTTGGTGGTGTGTGAAGTCACAGAACTCTGTGTGGTTTCGTGCGACGTGTACGCTGTGTCTGGTGACGTTGTTTCGGAAGAGTGTACTGGTTTTCTCGATGCGAGGGACCAAGGCTTCTCGATCAACGGGTCTGTGTTAATGTGAAGGCTCTCGAGGGACCCTTCAACAGACTGGGAGGGGTGGACCATGCGTGGTGGCTCCTTGACCATGGACTAGAGCGGGTGGAACCGTAGATACATCTTGGTAGTCAAACGGACGCCACGATAGTTATATTTATTGCGTGTTCCATTTGATTGTTATCTCAATATTGCTATCTGTGCAAAATTACATTCATTCCCATTTCAATATCGCTATATGTGTGATAGATTCATAATTTCATACATCCCCATTTCAATATCGTTATATGAACGACATATTCATAATTTCATACATCCCCATTTCAACATCGTTATATGAACGACGGATTCATAAATTCATATTCCAACATCGCTTGTTAAATTGATAAATTGACGAGTTAACAGATTGATGGATAAATGAGTATTCTATTGATAAGTGCATAAATCACATGCTTTGGTCACCCTTGGTACTTAATAAGACCTTGTTTATATTGGGGTGTAAATCATATACTCTTATTTGTCGATTGGTGATAGGATGCTATTCACGTTTGTTTAAAATTCCATTTGTTAAATCCATCTTTGATTTTTCTCGTTGAGTTACTTGTTGTTGATAGTTCCATGTTAGGAACTTTATAATTTTCCTTATCTTTTTGTTATAATGGTGTCAGATTTGTTCATCTTTAAATTGCGTTTATAAATAAACATCTTATTAACGCAGTTGCTTTCGGTGTCTTCACTAATCCAGTCCCAACCCGGCTTCATCCTGTGACAAATGGTGTCAGAAGTGGGATCATTGGATTAGTGGGAACACGGACGTTAGTTTGCATAGGTCTTGACTCCGGTAAGATTTTTTTTTAGTTATTTATTTCAGATTGTGACCTTCCTGACAAGAACTAATTCAGGCGGGTGA
Source organism: Margaritifera margaritifera (assembly GCA_029931535.1). Classification (NCBI taxonomy): domain Eukaryota; kingdom Metazoa; phylum Mollusca; class Bivalvia; order Unionida; family Margaritiferidae; genus Margaritifera; species Margaritifera margaritifera. The sequence goes on along the minus strand of JAQPZY010001662.1, from coordinate 6,823,427 downwards.
GTGAATACCTCACTCATATTTTATTTTATTTACCATTTGTTTGTCATATATACATATTGCATATATTTGGAGAAGGGATATACGGATGGTTCGTGTAGTCCTAAAAATTGTATGTGTTATATGATAGTGCACTTAGGATTGGTGATCTTATCAACAGTATTTATCATGTCGTCACTCAAAGATCTAGTGGAGTTGGGTAAACAGTTTGGGTATGAGGGGGAGGCCCTTAGAAAATTCGTTCAGGAGGAGCAGTCTCGGGAAAGGGATCAAAGATTAAAGGAGAGAGATATAGAAAGGGAAAAGTTAGAATTAGACAAGCAAGCCGAGGAAAGGAAGATATCATTTGAAAGGGAAAGATTAGAATTAGAGATATCATTTAAAAGGGAGAAGATGGAATTTGAGAAGGAGAAGATAGAGTTAGAGAAGCAGGCAGAGAAGGAGAAGATAGAGTTAGAGAAGCAGGGAGAGAAGGAGAAGATAGAGTTAGAGAAACAGGCAGAGAAGGAAAGGATAGGTTGGGAAAGGGAAGCAGAAAGGGAAAGAATAGAGCAGGTAAGAGACCTTGAGGAAAGAAAATTAGCGAGGGAAAAACAAGCAAAGTTAGAAGCCATTGAGTTAGAAGACAGGAATATGGAGAAAGAACATAGAAGGAAATTTGAATTATTAGAGGCTAAGAAAGATGGTCAACAAGAATCAAAGTTAAGAGGCGCTAAATTACCCCCTTTTGAAGATGACAAAGATAACTTAGATAGTTATTTACATAGGTTTGAGCGATATGCTACCATCCAAAAGTGGAAAAAGGATGATTGGTCGCTCCATCTCAGCGCGTTACTTAAAGGTAAAGCGCTAGATGTATATTCGCGTCTACCCGTGAACGAGGCATTGAACTATGACGCGTTAAGAGAGGCACTCCTTAAGAGATACGAGTTGACAGAACAAGGGTTCCGCAAAAAATTTAAATATAGTAAACCCGAGAAAGGCGAGACATTCACCCAGTTCGCCAGTAGGACGGGGAATTATTTCCAGCGTTGGGTTGAATGTGGTAAGATCCAAAAAACGTTTGAGGGTCTTACCGATTTTCTACTTAGGGACCAGCTGTTAAACACTTGTGGTAGGGAATTGTACTTGTTCCTGAGGGAAAAGTCCTTCCATAATATCTCAGATATGGCTACTCAGGCAGACTATTTCGCCGAAGCTCGGGGAGGTACCCAGAATGTGATCTCAAGGGATAACAAGGGAGGTAATCAAGGAAAAGATCAGAGACCCAGAGAACCCGAGAAACTTGGTACACATAAAGGTGGAAACTTTCAATCTGGGAAGGGTACGAATCGTAGGGATAGACAATGTTTTACCTGTAAGGAATGGGGTCACATCACGCCCGATTGTCCGAAAAGGAAGGGGTTTGTCCAGAGGGTCGCGGTTGCTATCGAAAGCAGAGCATGGTCAGGGGGCGGTAAGCGCGATGATTTTCCGCGTGATAATTCAGGGACTAATAACGTGAATACGGTGTACGAATCCGCAGCGCGTGCGCAGATCGGTCGTGATGTTATTCAGTCGATCGGCACTTGTCTTTTTCCCGAGGCGAGAGTACCGACTGCTACTGGTACCGCCAACGGTCAAGAAGTCACGGTCTTACGCGACACCGGGTGCACGGGCGTCGTAGTAAAGCGGAGTCTCGTTAGGGATGACCAAATGCTTGGTTGGAAATCCCCGTGCATGTTATTAGATCAAACGATTGATCGCGTTCCCGTCGCGAGAATAGAAATCGAGACGCCTTTTCTGACCGGAACCGTAGAAGCTCTGTGTATGGAAAACCCCATATACAACCTAACTATCGGAAATGTCGAGGGATCCAGACTCCCAACTCTCTCTGATTTCCGGTTTCCCGTTGTACAAACGGCTGAAACTAGGGCGCAGGCGCAGGCGAATAAAAAGCCGCTACCTAAGTTAAAAGTTCCGGAAGCCGTGACTGATATCTCGCGCGATGAATTTACGCGTGAGCAGAGGCAGGACGCGTCCTTGAGCGCGACCGCGGAGAGGATCATGTCCGGTACCGCGAAATATTGTAAGGGCGGTGGGAGCTCTAAATTCTTACGTACCAAAGGTTTAATGTATAGAGAATTTACCACGTCGGACGGTAGAAAGTATTTCCAACTAGTTGTCCCTCAGAAATTCAGGCCACATGTATTGAGAGTGGCACACGAGTCCAGTATGGCAGATCACTTGGGCATGAAAAAAACAACCGACAGAGTATTAGCGGAGTTTTATTGGCCTGGCGTAAATAGTGACGTAGCACGATTCTGTCGATCGTGCGACGTTTGCCAGAAGACGGTGTCGAAGGGAAGGAATACCAGAGTACCATTAGGTAAAATGCCTCTAATAGATACCCCATTTAAAAGGGTAGCTGTTGATATTGTGGGACCGATATTTCCAATTACAGATCGGAAAAACCGATATATCCTTACTCTAGTAGATTATGCAACTAGATACCCAGAAGCCATAGCTTTACCATCAATTGAAACTGAACGTGTAGCCGAGGCGCTTGTAGACATGTTCAGCAGGGTAGGGGTACCTGAAGAAATTCTCACAGATTGTGGGGCCCAGTTTACCTCAGAACTCATGGCAGAAATTAGTAGGTTGTTGTCAATTAAGCAGTTGCGCACCACGCCGTATCACCCCATGTGTAATGGATTGGTAGAGAGATTTAACGGGACGTTGAAACAAATGCTACGTCGGATGTGCGAGGAGAAACCGCGAGATTGGGACCGGTATTTGAACGCGATTTTGTTCGCGTATCGCGAGGTACCGCACGAGAGCTTGGGATTCTCGCCGTTTGAATTGCTATACGGTAGGACAATTCGTGGTCCTATGCGGATTCTGCGCGAACTATGGTCGGGTGATATCGCGGACGGAGAAGTTAAAACCACCTACCAATACGTCGTCGACTTACGCGAGAGATTAGAAAGCACGTGTCGGATGGCACACGACGAGCTCGTGAAGTCGGGTCGCAAGTACGCGAAGTATTACAACCGCGGAACGCGAAGTAGGAAATTCGACGTGGGTGATCGAGTGTTGGTGCTACTCCCTACTAGTAGAAACAAATTATTGGTCCAATGGAAAGGGCCATATGAGGTCAAACAGGTCAAGGGTGAAATGGACTACCGAATCGACATGAAAGGTAGGTTGAGAATATTTCATGCCAATATTTTAAAACGATACGTGGAGAGACCTGATCAAACTGTTGGAAAGGGCGTTTTGAACGTCGTATGTATTGCGGTCATAGAAGACGAGTCGAGTGACCCCAACACAGAAATTCCCCTCGAGTACCCCATGGGCGTAGGAAATGAGGGAATAGATATGGTCAGCGTGTGCCCGGAATTACCTGAAGGTCAGCGTCAGCAAGTCAGGGAAATTTTAAGTAAGTACCCAGACGTATTTACAGATCGACCAGGTAATACGGGATTAATAACGCACGAAATAAACTTGAATACCTCGGAGCCAATCAGAATAAAGGGATATCCAATACCCTTTAACGCACGGGAGACAATCGATGAGGAAGTAGGTAAAATGTTAGACCTGGGAGTGATTGAACCCTCAAACTCCCCCTATTCTTCCCCCGTGGTATTGGTTAGAAAGAAAGACGGAACTAATCGATTTTGTATAGACTTTCGACAACTAAATAAAGTCACCGTGTTTGATGCTGAACCGATGCCAGACATGGAGGGCTTGTTTTCAAAATTGGCAGGACACCAGTACATTTCTAAATTAGATCTAACAAAAGGTTATTGGCAGGTGCCCATCGCTGAAAATGCCCGCGTATTAACGGCATTCGCGACCCCTAAAGGTCTTTTCCAGTTTAAGGTTATGCCTTTTGGTCTGGTTAACGCCGGTGCGTCGTGCGTGCGTCTTATGCGAAAATTGTTGAAAGGCATGAACAACGTAGATAGTTTTGTCGACGATATTCTAGTATATACACATACCTGGGAAGAGCATGTTAGGGCATTAGTCGATCTGTTCGACAGACTCCGCAAGGCAAATCTCACAGCGAGACCCTCCAAGTGTAGCATAGCATATTCTAACTTGGAATGCTTGGGCCATCTAGTAAGTGGGTCAGGGCAGTTAAAACCCCACCCTGATAAAATTGAAGCGATTAAAGACGCTCCTAGGCCAGAAACCAAGAAACAGATACGATCGTTTCTTGGATTGATAGGTTTTTATAGGAAGTTCGTTCCAAATTTCGCCGCTATAGCTAGTCCATTGACGGATTTGACTAGGAAAGGGCAGCCAAATAAAGTTTCTTGGGGTTTATGCCAAGAGAAAGCTTTTAACGCCCTTAAGGCAAGATTGATCAGTGCACCGATCCTAAAGTTGCCAGAATTAAATAAATCGTTCATATTGAGAACTGATGCATCCGACACGGGTTTAGGAGCAGTTTTGCTACAGGAGCAAGATGGGGTAAAGTTACCCATAGCTTATGCTAGTAGGAAATTGCTGCCTAGGGAGCAAAACTACTCCGTGATCGAAAAGGAGTGCTTATCACTGGTGTGGGGTATAGGTAAATTCCACACGTACCTTTTCGGAAGGGAATTTGTCCTTGAAACGGACCATCAGCCTCTCATATATTTGAACAAGGCAAAAGTTGCCAACGCAAGATTGATGCGTTGGGCATTGACTCTGCAGCCATATCGTTTCCGGATCGAAGCAATCAGAGGGTCGGAAAATGTAGGGGCCGATTATTTAAGCAGAGTGTGATTTGCAGTTTTTTTTTTCTACCATGATATTCTGGTAATGTAAATAATACGTTTCAGTTTGTATTTTTGCAAAATTCCGTGATTTTCTAAAAGTGCTTCCACTTTTTTTTTAAGGGGGGAGGTATTGTCACGAAATTGTATGGTTTATATCAATGTGTATATGTGATCAAAAATGTATTCGGGTTTCGTTTCCGACTAGAGCGTTACTCGGGGGTTGTTTATTTTTTTCGGCTCTAGTTATTTTGAAATACTGAGCGCGATTCACCCCATGCTGCACGTGCAAATTGCCTGCAGTGAAAACTCACGTACCTAGCTGCTGCGCATATCTGTCACAGCTAGAGTACATATAGAGCGAATTCTCTATAAACAAATTACACTACGATGAGTCTTGTCAGAAAGCTTACCTCTTTACGGGAGCAAAACTTCAGCTGTAGAGCTGTTCCATATGTATGGTTTGGTGGTGTGTGAAGTCACAGAACTCTGTGTGGTTTCGTGTGACGTGTACGCTGTGTCTGGTGACGTTGTTTCGGAAGAGTGTACTGGTTTTCTCGATGCGAGGGACCAAGGCTTCTCGATCAACGGGTCTGTGTTAATGTGAAGGCTCTCGAGGGACCCTTCAACAGACTGGGAGGGGTGGACCATGCGTGGTGGCTCCTTGACCATGGACTAGAGCGGGTGGAACCGTAGATACATCTTGGTAGTCAAACGGACGCCACGATAGTTATATTTATTGCGTGTTCCATTTGATTGTTATCTCAATATTGCTATCTGTGCAAAATTACATTCATTCCCATTTCAATATCGCTATATGTGTGATAGATTCATAATTTCATACATCCCCATTTCAATATCGTTATATGAACGACATATTCATAATTTCATACATCCCCATTTCAACATCGTTATATGAACGACGGATTCATAAATTCATATTCCAACATCGCTTGTTAAATTGATAAATTGACGAGTTAACAGATTGATGGATAAATGAGTATTCTATTGATAAGTGCATAAATCACATGCTTTGGTCACCCTTGGTACTTAATAAGACCTTGTTTATATTGGGGTGTAAATCATATACTCTTATTTGTCGATTGGTGATAGGATGCTATTCACGTTTGTTTAAAATTCCATTTGTTAAATCCATCTTTGATTTTTCTCGTTGAGTTACTTGTTGTTGATAGTTCCATGTTAGGAACTTTATAATTTTCCTTATCTTTTTGTTATAATGGTGTCAGATTTGTTCATCTTTAAATTGCGTTTATAAATAAACATCTTATTAACGCAGTTGCTTTCGGTGTCTTCACTAATCCAGTCCCAACCCGGCTTCATCCTGTGACAACTGTAATGGCTCTTTAAAAGACTGATGGTAATGTCGAATCTGAAAACATGTCCACCAAACATGGTATATATAAAGATAGGTCACATGACAGAACATTTTAGAATAATAAATGTGTGTGTGACTATTGACACATAACTCTTAAGGGAATTCTAGTTTTATCTGTAAACAAAATCAACCTTGACCTCAAACTGGATAAATATCGTGTTTATCAAAACCATCCTTGAACTCAAATATTAAGTAAACAACCTAATTCAAGGACACTAGTTAAACATGTTTTCCTGATAAACAACATTAGGGTTTAAGCAAATATTGAAGTCAAGAAACATTTATAATTTCCTAAAATATTTATAATATTATATAAACATCATACATAACAAACCCAAATTGCATCCATCAATCATACAGCAAACAAAAAGGGAATTAAAAGTTCTTTAAACAATATCTAAGATATACAAGGTCTTTTTGAAATAGCCAGGACAACCAGTGAGGAAAACCTGGGTAATTCTTTTTCTTTAAAAATATAACCTTATGCAAAATACGAAACTGTAGAGCGCCACCTTAAAACAAATTATGAAAATTTGTGTAATTGTTTTTCTCTCTTTCATATAATCATGTATGCTTTTCTCAACAAAATGGTATATTAACATTGATGTTATGCACGAAACTAAGCTAATTGTGCCTATTTTGCTCTTGTTTACACAATATGCCTTGTGGCAGTATTTTGTGTGCAATTACCTCAATTATGGGGAAATTAGAAGTCTTAGAACACAGGAGTAAAGTCAACTTAAATTTTTAACTGTTGTATTAAGTGAAACAAAAATATAGCAAAAATGTTTCTTTTCATTCATTGGTGGTAAAATTAAGGGAAAAAATGACGATAAAGCAGATTCGCTTTCTTCAATATACTAGTGTTAGAAGAATTAGCAAACATTTTACCCTTTGACCTCTGTGAACCTGAACTCTTACATCCCTGTTCAAACTGTAAATTGTATTAGTGACATCTCAGGAATAATTGTGGCAAGTTTCATGATCCTGTCGTTTAGCAAAACATTGGTTGCTATTGTTGAGAAAATGCAAGGTGTATTTTTAAAATATCTCACTTTTCATCATGTAGGGGGTGGGGCTGGGCTTGTGTGGGCCTTTGCTACTAATGAATACTGTTCTGTGGAAAAATACATGAGAATTATTCAAAAGGACTGTTTAGATGCTTGCGACTTAAATGTTTCAGCCATACAACCAAAATTAAATCATATAATAATAATAATACATATGTGGTCTTTTTGGATGCAATCTACATATATTACGTACTTCTGAGAGAGTGATAGTTGTAAGGTGAAGTTGTTTGCATTTGCAATATGCACAATGAAGAAAATGTTTGCATACCTCTATGCTGCTTTAATGTACTGTGGCTGAAAGTTCTTTACATATTGTACTTGTGGAAATTGGACATGATCTAAACACACAGCAGACAGAAATGGCCGCTCCAAAGTACTCGAAAACTCAGCCTGAATTAGTCAAAAGTACACTATTGTCAGCATTGATTAAAATAGGGAAACAAATTTGCCAGAGTAGGCAATACAAGTCTCTGAAAGTACAATGAATGAATTACAAAATATATTGAAAGGAAAAACGTTATCGGCTCTTTTTTATTTTGTATTGACCTTTGAAGTCCAGGAAGTGAAAATGACCAAGCGGAGCTAGCAGTTTTTTGAGTGGTGTACATCTTAAGTAAGACCAAGCTGTATACTCTATAACCCAAATTGCACCCATCAATCATACACCGAAAAAAAATGGAATTACAAGCTCTTTTAAAAATACCTAAGATATACAATGTCTTTTTTAAATAGCCAGAACAACCAGTGAGGAAAGCCTGGAAAAGTATTTTTCTTTAAAAATCTAATACATGAAAAAAAAATAAGTATATTGTTATTAGACCATATGGTAGCGAGATGAAAGGTAGTACCATGACTCGTCAAAACCGCACAGGGTACAGGGATAAATTATCATATTATGAAATTCGTCACAAATTTGCTTGTACCTAAGATAGATCTGAAGGTATATCAAAATAAGATATTTCAAAATATCATTAGATCCTACTGTGCTCGTATTTTTTAAAAAAAATATTTTTCGTGTTATCGTATCCCTACTCTACAGGGTTTGTGTGTGATGGGGGTAGATTTTATTGCATCTAAAGTTATATCTGAAGATATATAGATATTTCAAACTTACCTTAAGACTTCCTGTTCTTGTAACATGGTTCCCCTTATCACTAACATGTAATAACCTTTTTCTGAAATATATGTGATGAATACGCATAAAACACCAATAGCAACACAAACTTGCGCCTCTTCTCTCCATAATTAATCTGGTCGATCATAAGTCGAAGTTCTCTTTGACAGGAGAAAATACATCTGTTTTAGGGCTATTGGTGTTGCACAATTCAGTACAGGTGGTTGGAGAATGATACTCTGATTGTGCTGAAATGGTTAAATAAGATGGTAATAGTGATGTCCCATTTTCTTTAGTTAAGTATCCCGTAACACTTAGCAGTGAGTGTGAAAGAATAACTTATAATTAAAGGAATATTCTATACCATTTTGTCCACAGACTTTTATGCAGTGTACATCAATATGGAGTCTGTATGCACTGAAAAAGCAATCTCACTGACACTTATGAATAATCCATTTAGTGGCAAGGAGAAGTGGATTTTGTATAAAACTTTGAAAAGTTGAACATAAGCTGTTTTTTCTGCACATACTATTTGCAAATAAAATGCTGTTTTGTCAGTCCTGAACAGCCTTGACAGTAGTTCCTAAAAAAGTTAGGGAGGCCCCATAAGCAGTATTTTATGATGAAGACAATGACACAGTTGTATATGTATTTTGGTAATAATAATAATGACACAATTTTGAGTCCCAAACAATATGATGATCCCCAAAATGAACAGTCTGGAATATTTTCGTACTCTCTGTTCATATATCGTTATGTATATGCTGTACATCTATCTATCTATCTATCTATCTATCTATCTATCTATCTATCTATCTATCTATCTATCTATCTATCTATCTATCTATCGGGTTAAATCGTCTGGACTACAGTTGGTAATTTAGTTTTCCAAACTTTCCTAATTAATAAGTCTTGAGTTTAAATCTCTAACCACTTTCTTGGTATACTTGCAATTGGTTCAAGACTAAACATACAAAATGTAAGAGTGTAGTCTGATATTTTCCGTTTATGTTTCTTTCGTGAGAGAAAGTATGTGGAAACATAATCCCAAAACACACAGAATATATGTCATGAATGTGATGTTACAGGACATTAACTGACGCTGAAACACTTAGGGAAAATAAAAGGGGCCTGGATTGTGAGAAGGTGTAACATATTTACTATTGTGTAAGAAATACACGAAGCATAAAGGAACACTAAGCTTCAGTTTGGCTGATAGTGAGCCATCAATTACCACGAATTCACAAATTACAATGTGCAACAAACATTGTGCACTGTCTTTGATCCTAACGTGTGAGGACTTGTACCTAAAGCCACAATATGTCAATAATTGAGATGACCACTTTCAATGTATGTATTCAGTTAGTGCCTCTGATAATACCAAGTTAAACATGTTACTAACATTGACCCTTGCAGTTTGTCTGTATCTAGCCCTCCCTGTGAAATAGCCCCAGTTCATAATTTGGAAACTATTGCAATTTCCATCTTGTTATAATATATGCATATACTAAGCATTAGAAGACAAATGCTGAGTCAGTAATAATACTGGCCATTGTGTCCAATGTAACTCTCTGGTCCTTAGCCACATTAAAGTCATTTGTAAATGACAGGAGGCTCTGATATTATTGTATATGAAAACATTGTCAGGTCTGAATGGTATAGCAGTAACACGCCGACTTCACGTCTTTGCGTTCATGGGTTCCATTCCAAGCTCCAGAAAGAGGTAGAGTTCAGTGTTGACATATCCATGATCTATTGATTTCTGCTGTTGACATAGTTTCTTTCCACTGAAAGAAAAACACTATAACAACAATGGTGCTGTTGACGGTACTTGATATATGCAGGGCATGACATTTACCAAGCCCAAAAAAGCCTGGACCCGTATAAATCATAGTAGGGCACATAACATTTCATGTGATTCCCATATAGTTATATAAACATAAATAACATGCTAATTTCTATATCATTTGTTTCACATCATCTTTGTCATGTTAGTGTGCCAGTCCATGTAGACCAACTGCTACATTAAATCGCCTCCTTATATCCTGCTTTGTAAAGCACCCCATGTCTTTGCAAATAACTGTAAAGCACCCCATGTCTTTGCAAATAACTGTAAAGCACCCCATGTCTTTGCAAATAACTGTAAAGCACCCCATGTCTTTGCAAATAACTGTAAAGCACCCCATGTCTTTGCAAATAACTGTAAAGCACCTCATGTCTTTTCAAATGACTACACTGTACGACGATAAAAACTAACTCACCCAGCGTATAAATGTCACACACAACACAATACCAATAACTATTTATCACAAATACCAAACAATGTCACTACAGCAGCACCAGTGGCGGCGCGAGGGGGGGGGGGGGCAGGCAATTGCTCCCGAGTGCCAGGCAAAGAAGGGGGGGGGGGCGCTGTCGTGAACTTTTTTTCAGCTGAAATTTTAATAGTATTTCAACTTAGTGTAATGGGGGCAATTCTTCACAAAAGTTCTATTTAGGAGGGGAGGGAGAGTGGGAGGAGAGAGGTTGACAACTGATATAAAAACTGTAGAAAAATAGTGGCACCACTAAAGAACATTGCCCCCAGACACCTCGAACCTTCGCGCCGCCACCGTATATTTCTGATTGTGCAAATAAGTGTCAACTCTTTCACTACACATTGCCTATTCGACACGCAGTAGAATCCACTGTAGAAAAAGCACATGGATGTATATATGTATACATGTCATATTCACCGTCACTAAGCATGTTGCGCTATACTTAGTTTAACATTCACGATTAGTGACAATCGTAACATCTAACAGAGCTGAAGGGACTCCCTTCTTCTAAAGTATGCAACTGCTGATATAACTCACCTGATCAGTTTGTAATTTTCTTAAAATTTGTGAGTTTTTTCTCTTGAACCACGATTTTGCCTTGCGGGAAGTGCCTTCTCACACGCTAGCGGAAGCACATTCTAGAACTACAATAGTTCTCATACTTACAAGCAAAATCAATATACCCAGCATTTGTACATAAATATAAGGTATATTTAGGATATGTACTTACTGTTAAGTACTTGTCATTATCTTTACACGGTTATTAAGAACGAAGGACTGATAGTACCGGAAGATATAAAGATCGGCGGATGTTTTTTTACAGAACAACACGCGGTGAAAGGAGCGATGACAAGAAATAAACTGTAAAGAAAGAAATAAGTCATTTAATATTATGTATTTCACGAACGCTTAGGAATGTTCTTAACTATTAACAGTACCGACCACAACTGAACTCTCTATATCGAAGGTTGGATAGTCATCGGGTTACATATAAGCGTGTAATATGAATCTCAGTTATGGGACTGTATTGACTGGAAGAAGACCAATATGGTAGCCTCCATTAAATGGCAATTGTGACGTTTGCCATATGCGAACTAAGTAAGGCTCAATGTATATACGAAATATAACGCTCGCTGCAATGTTTACACACACACACACACACACACATATATATATATATATATATATATATATATATATATATTGTCTTTATGCAATGCAAAAATTGCAATACAATAGCTCAATTCTATGTCAATTGCGCGTAAATGCAATATCCTATTGCTTATTTTAGGTCTTATAAATACCTTTCCCGCGAAACAAATTCTACATGCACATTTCATTCACATTTTTTGTTACAGTAAATAATGTAACATCTTCCACGTATTACGTACTATACATGAAATTTGGCTATATCACACCCTCCCACCCGCTCTATGAAGCCTATTCGCATTACCAATAACCCTTAAGAGTTAAGCTGTAGGATTTAATAAATATTCCACGATAATATTTTATACAATTATCGAAGTTTGCACAGATGTCTCCCATTTCCATCTCAACGTTCAATCATGAAAAGTACAATGGGGTTGATAACTTAGTACCCACACACTTACTATATGAAATAAAAGTGTCCAAGTGTCATTCGCGCTTTAATCTGCTATATATTTGTTGTTGCAGGGTAAATTATAATTATTAGAGAAAATTCTACTTGTCCAGGTTTCAATATACCAGGAGTGTCAAACTCATTTGATATGGCGGACCAGATTTGATATAATAATAATAAATAATAATACTAAATAATGAGTCTGGCGGGCCGTATGTTTGACATCCCTACTATATACCATTAAAATAAAGTTACCCTAAACAATACAAGAGTTTATTGCAAAAAATAAATAAAATAATTATGCTCCATAATGGCATGAACGAGTATCGAAATGTTTTTAGTGACTTTACAGTTGGTGTATTTGTTCCGTATTCTCCTTAAAACGTGTAATCGATCTTTGAAATTTTAAATAATTTGTCCCATTTTTGCGCTTTTCTTTTCGACAACGTCTTGTATTCCTGTTGCATAAATAAAACTTACTTCCTATAATAGTAATATGTTTCTTTTATCATTTAGCAAAAATGTAGATTTGCGATAATGTTTTGGAGCACAATTGTGTTAATACCAAATAATCTTCCAACCAGATTATCTCATTCTACAAATAAATGGCAGAAGTATTCGAGTGAGCTTTACAGCACAGTATATATTTTGTACATATTTTAAAATGCGATTTTAATACTTAGAATGTTATATTGTCAGTTGAACATTTCAACGGTGTGAACCACATGCTCAGATTAGCTAAGTCTGTAGAGTTATCAAAATATCTGACCGAGGTCTCGAAATCGAAACCCAAGGAAGATTGCTTGTTTTCATATCCTTATTAGCCCGTCAAAATCAAGTTGCGTTGTTTTACCTTAATTTAGACAAATAAATAATAAATCGCATTATTTACACCATATTGTTTTTGTTTTTTATTTCTTGAATTTTTTTTTCTTGTTTGTTGTTACTTTGTTTCTAGTTAAACAAATATACAAAGAAAAAATTGTGATGTAGTAGCATTTATTGTTTCGTCTGATAATACAATATTCGCAACCATATAACAGGTTTACAGGTGATCCCTTGCTCAAGATTAAGGATTATCTTCCCTTTGTGGTCATTACACCTTGCATTGTCGCCACATTGCTTAATATGAGTACAGAAGAAACCATGTATTATAATTAATTCTGAATGATACGATTACCTCTATTATAATTATCATACTTACAAATAGGTAGAAATATTTAACCAGCTGCCACTAGAGCAAGCAACTTGATTGTTGTAGGATCCAAAACTTTAAAAAAAATTTGAACAAGTCCAAAAGATTCATATTTAGTTTTGAATTAACATCATAAACATGTTTTTGGCAAGTTGAGGTTACTCACTCGTAACACCAGTGACCTCTGTGGTTTGAATAGATGATGACTATGATGTGAAGACATAGGTACATGTGCTTTCAAGTACATTTATAGAAGTTCTTTCAAAGTAGTTTTGATATGTTTTGGACTTTGTCATTTTTAGTGACGTTTTGTTTTCATTTAAAGTTATACGGCCTAAGTACATTGTGTAATGACAAACACTGGTATATAAACCTTAAGCAAACATTCACGCAAGAAGCTCAATTGATGAATGATGCTATCTCATCAAAGTGTACAGTATAAAGTTCATGCATTTTGTCTCTCACCTACTAAAAAATAGCATTTGATTTTTATCTGCGCAGACGTGTATACCTGTGCCAAATTTACAATGCTGCCACATACGATGTTTTAAAATAATAAAGTCTTAATTCAATACCGTACTGTTGTGTACGGTAATCTGCCTCAAACCAGATATCGCATCAGGTTTAATGTAAAGACAATGGTTTGGTTTTGTTGTTTTAGCGCCATTTTCAGCACACAATAGGCTATACGTGGCGGTCCATATATTTGGTGGATGACGAATCAGGGAAGATCCACTAACCCACAGGAAGATACTGGCAAGCTTTCTCACATACCCACGTTGGCCAAGCCGAGACTTGAACCAGCGCGGACAGAGGTGAGATGTGAGTGATCTGTAACGGCGAGCGCCTTAGATTATTCGGCCACCTCGACAAAGGCAAATATGTAATCACTTTATGAATGCGATTAGCATTACGAACCAGCTAATTCTGTGAGAGCAAAGGGTCTTCTTCTTCTTCTTGGTAATCACGTAACTCAATTGTTCAGTAAAAATAAACAAATACGCATCAGCGCCATATGAGCTCGAATTCAGGAGCGCCGTGATTAAAAGTAAGGTATTTTTAGACTAACGTTTTTAACCAACTAGGACATCAGCCTCGTATCTCACTGTTAGAAACGTGTGTAATGCCCATGTAGCTGTAGGTGCTGCACAGACTGTATGCATTGTACACTTTTGTTTTTCTTTTTTTTTGTTTTTCTTTTTTTTTTCTTTTTTCTTTCTTTTCTTTAGGATGTGGTATCATCTTTGTATGGTACATGATCACTTAGATGGTTTAACTTCATGTCAGTAGTTCCATCAGAAAGCATGATTAGGACAGTTAGTAGCCATGCATCCATCAAATGAAGACACTAAAGGATGAATATCAAACGCACGCGATAATTTTCCAACATACAACATCATACATATACTTGACGTAATTTAAAATCAATGCATTTTTCTTTAGGATGTCGTATCATATTTGTATGGTACATGATCACTTAGATGGTTTAACTTCATGTCAGAAGTTCCATAAGAAAGGATGTTTAGGACAGTTGGTAGCCATGCAGCCATCAAATGAGTACGCTAAAGGATGAATATCAAACGCACGCGATAATTTTCCAATATAAAACATCATAAATATCCTTGCCGTAATTTAAACACAATGCATACTAAATAAGGTTATTACGGGAAATGACAAATGGTGATTAGGACAATCAGGGGTCACAACTTTATCAAATAATGTCAGAGAACTTTGAAGAGCTAACGGATTTGGTACAATGAGGTTGATAACTCAGTACCCCCACACTTACTTTATTAAATAAAAGTGTCCTAGTGTCATTTAAGTTTCTATATATTTGTCGTTGCAGGGTAAATTATGAGTATTAGAGAAAATTTTACTTGTCCAGGTTACTATATACCATTAACAGAGCGTTACCATAAACAATTGTATACCAACAGGGTCAAGTAATTGCATCAGTGTCTGCTATCATTCAGTGTTGACGACATCGTAAATGCATCCAACGATAGCCTTGTTCTTTATCGGAATTATTATTTTTTTCTCTTAAATGAATTGGACTACCTCCAATACATCAGAATGAATTATTTCCCTAAAAGGCCCAGAAAGCGCAGTATTCGTTTCAGAGTTCTAATACTGATGCATAATCCATGTATCTGGGCTAGAAAACAAAGAATTTCTTAGTAACTCAATCCCAAATGAAGATAACAACTGCATATCCAAGCACGACCCATCCGAAATGATAAAAAATTGCACAAGTCAGAAAGATAATAAGACAATTTGGTTGAGGATTAAACGCATTTCACTACCTTAGTATGACTTCCTTCCAACTCTGAATGGTGTGAGTTGTTACCTTTACGGTAGATAAGTCGTAATTACTACTTAGCATGTCGTAATTAAAAGATCCTAACTCTTAATTACAGGAGAGCTAACTCGTAATTACATGAGAGCTAACTCGTAATTACAGGAGAGCTAACTCGGAGATACTAAGTCTTGATTACGAGATAAAAAAAAATATTTCGACGTGGTACTTACAGGCTTCCGTACTTAGAGACAGACCTCTACCTCGTAATTTCTAAGTTGACCACCCAATCAGGAAGTGAAATTGGCACAAAATCGGCCTCTTTTCTCATTTCAGCCACACACAAATGCTAATATCCTTCCAAATTTCATACTGTGGATTAGTTCATCAATGATTGATATACTGTATTTACTCGCATAAAAGTTTAATCCAACTGCAAACTGCATAGACCCAGATCTGCCGTCGCATGATGTGTCGGCATATCTGATTCTATGCAGTTTGTTAGTAGTAATCAGTAGCACAAACAACTTCTGAGAAGTTTAAACTAGAAAAGATTGACGAATGACGCACAAAGAAGGACACATTCTAAGAGCAGTCCCATATGCCACAAGTTCACTTGGCCTTATGCCCAGGTGAGCTCAAATTTAATTGTTGTGCCAACCAAACAATGAAATAGGTATTTAAAAATCAACATTTGAGAATTTGTTTCATCGAACAGGAAATTTGTGCGAAAACGGTGAAGCATAACCAAGAAAAAGTGTGAAAGGACTTGATACCAGAATCCTCCAAGTAAAAATTATGTGCAAATCTGTCGAGTGTTTTTTGAGAAGTTCTAAATATCAATTACGAACTGACGACTGGTGATGCACGACGGACGATGCAACACGGACAAAGGACAATACTATAAACTCGTTTGGCTTTGCTGCCACTTGAACTAACAAAAACCTATTTTAGTCAGGGCACGATATGTCCTCTGAAAGATGCAAAACAGAATGACTACTGAGAATATATGGCACTTGTATGCAACAGAATTTTAAAAAGGTAAAAAAAAATAGGTTAATAAATGTTTATTTTAGACACTCCTCCAAGTGGTAAAAGACAACAGATTGAAATAAGATGAACAACATATTTTCTAAATCTGATAAAACATTTCTTAATTAATGTTTTGAAACATTATGATGCAACTTCTTACCATACATTTTTTCTCAACTGTTTTTCTAGTATTTACAATAGCAATGCAATGCCAGAAAGAAATTTATAAAGAAATATATTTATAAAACATATACAATAACAAGGCAATGATTCTCATTCAAATCTTCTTGCTTCATTGCTTCATTTAGCTGTGAATCAAACGTAAGTGTTTATGATTAACAAGTAAATTTTCAGTGAATTTTTGTCAACCTGCTTACCATGGTGAGGTCACGAAGTGTACAATAACGAAAGCTGAATATTGGTATTTCGTAAGTGTGCTATGACTGCTCGGCAGTCTCAAAAGTTCCATCCTTGGTAAAATTAGGAAGAAAGATTGCCCTGTAATAGCGTTGTGAATTGTTTATATATATATATATATATATATATATATATATATATATATATATATATATATATATATATATATTTTTATATATAGAGAGAGAGAGAGACAGACAGACAGACAGAGAACGAATAAGTCTAGAGGTTATGGAAATATATTTGAGATGAGGAGTTTGTGATCATGATATATTCCAGATATGAAGTGAATTAGTGAGAGGTTAAGTAAATATAAGTGATGGAAACTATTAAAACAAAAGCATTCTTCGGAACCCAGTGTCTCATCTGCATCCGTTTGCTTGTTAGTATAACCACTGTTTCTGACGTTCAAAACTCAACACAAAACCTTTTCCTCTTATTTCATTCCCTTCGTTTAAGACCATAACAAAACATGGATATGGGGATGGCTTTTAATTTTATTCTGATGGTCACTAATTAGAAAACATTTCATTGGTCGGGTAGTTGTAACTCCAATTTGTTATATCTCATACATGCATTCATTTTAAATGTGAGATAGTGTATTGTTTTTTTTTTTTTTGTTTTTTTTTTTAATTATTTTTTTTTTTTTTGGCGATGTGAGGAGGAGAGGTTAAATAGGACTTGTTTTTCACTTTTCTAAAACAAATCTATTAGGAACTGGTTTGTTTGCATCTGCCACGTCAATAATGTCGTAGCGTTGGCCATACAAATACTATTTTTGTTTTGTGCATCTGCATTCTAAACATTTTCAAATAAACAGAAAACTACTTTAATTAGTTGGCTCCATTTTACCTCATCGTTTGGAGGTACCCATCTCTGTCCATCGGAGGAATGATTTATCATAATACATCCAAATATACCTAAATACATCCATCTAACCAAAGACTATCCAAATACTGGCTAAATATACCCAATTATAATCTAAATGCATTTAATGTATATGCAAAATGTGTTGATTCACGGACTGTTGAGGGGGTATTTTTATTAGGTAAGCTTTTTATTACAAAACTTCGCCCTGAATTAGCAGGAACGAAATACACGTTTTACTAGCAATTGTATCAACGGTCCACTAATAAGATAAGGATTACACCTAACCGTCAGTAATTATCTAATTAGGATCATATCCTATCCCACTTTCGGAAAATCACGGCCTTAGGGCTTTACTGAAGTTACAATTAAGTATTGGCACAATTAGGTACTCCTTCTCCGAAATGGTAAAAACCAAACCTGATTATTGCAGCATTAAAAATTACATGGTCACTTTATATAAGAAATACAATTAGAACACAGTTTATTTCTTCTAGATCAAAACATGTGGTCGGTCCACTTACATTGTACGGATGTGGTTGGTACGCTTGCATTGTACAGATGTGGTCGGTCCGCTTACATTTTCAAGATGCTGTCGATCGGCTTACATTGTACAGATGTGGTCGGTCCGCTTACATTGTACAGCTGTGGTCGGTCCGCTTACATTTTACAGATGTGGTCGGTCCGCTTGCATTGTAAAGATGTGGTCGGTCCGCTTACATTGTAGAAAGGTAAGTCAGAGGTTGAACCAAACGTCACTTCTTGCTTATACCCGTTCGCTGTCGTTAGTGTTACATGGTGGAAACCATGTTAGCTTCCTTGTAAAGCTGATTGAAGATCATGTATTAATTAATTATTTGTACAAGTCTTTTACGAAACGAAAAGATTTCGTTTACACGTGACCTTATATTGTCGCAGAAGACCACAATGAAGGTGGCTTTCTATAACAGGAATGTCAAAGTGATAACCAGCCTCTATAGCATTGATGCTGAAGAATCAATATATATCTTTTTAATCCATACAAATAATTTGTTTTGAAGAAAAAAAATTTTTTTTACAAGGTTGTTACATTTTACGAATAGGTTTGCCAGATATCGGCGACATAAAAATACATTGTTTGCAAAAGATTTTTTTAATGATATTAAGTTTGTACAAAATGTAATTAATGAGAATGTAAAATTTCAAGTTCAAGCAAATTTCTCACATGGTTGTCTCGCCGCCATATTCTATGAGACTGTCAGGAGTGCCATTTTAATTGCATCATGGCTTACTGCGATCGATTGGACTTCGGGTCAGTTCAATTCAACATACGTTTACTTAGCACTTACTTGCGTAAAATATTGATTTTCATTGAATCACTGATAATAATAATAATAATAATAATAATAATAATAATAATAATAATAATAATTATTATTATTATTATTATTATTATTAAGATCGTTCGCATCGATAAATGTAAAGTCCCTCTTTCATTACATGATATGCCAGCGAACAAAAACTATGTAGAACAAGGATTCTAAATAAGGCGATTGGAGTAGCAGAAATATTGTGAATATGTGCAACTACTTGCCACCAGACATGGCTTTTCCTTTTATCCATATCTTGACTTTGTTTATACAAATGAATCTATCCTATTTTTACAAATCAGTTTTAACATTGAAACACACGAGTATTTTTACTTATTAGAAATTAAGCCCAGAAAACAAGTACAACTCAATAAGTTTACTATAGCTATATGTTGCTGCATATAACCATATTTGGGTATATTTTGATCCCATTTGTGCATAGGAGGTTTCTGGGGTTCCCATTTTAGAAAGTTTCTAGGGTTCCCATTTTTGACACCACGGCCACCCCTGCGCAGTTGTCACTACTACGTAATTCAGGCTAATCTTATTGTGTGCTTATGTCCTGCTCGATATCAATTCATGTTATATCTAGATATTTGTCAGATTCATAAAATATTATATATGTGAGCTCTGTATCATCTAGAAGTAATTTTAAAGTAGTAATTACAAGACATAATGGGCGGTTAATCAGAGCTCGGCTTTCGGTAAGGATAAAAGCTGATATGTTGCATCGACCAATTTCACTTCTCAATTAAACAACGTATTGAGCTTAGCAAAAACGTACAATTCCATAATATGTATGATGCAATATAGTCTAATGGTTTTAAGTTTTATTATATTTTTTTCTTTTCAAATTAACATCAAATAAATGCATCAGACAGAATCAGCCATGTTAATCTTAGTCAACACCAACACAGACCAACGTGGCGGACCGGCTATCCTCATTTCTAAAGTATAACCATATCGTGTCATCACACAACCTCACATATTTGGGTGTATTTGGGTATATTTGGCAGATTTTGCAAAAATCATCCCGCCCCTGTCCATATCAAACTCATATTCGAATAAATAAATATTTCCTTTTACAGTTGTTACAATAGTTGTGTAGTTTGATCAACTAGTATTGTCAACAATATAATATACTACACTACTGGTGCATTTTTTTTGCGACTGAAATCGTCTTATGTATATCCCTTTCTACATGAATTTCTAACTTCGAAATGTATGTATGTTTAAAAAAATGAAAAAATGTATTCAACAATATCCAATGTCTTAATTAAATGAAATATCAGGAAAACCTTACCCACTTCATATTTTACCCCGCCATCATTAAAGAGGAAGCCCAAAGTATATGATTACTGCAGTTAAATGATTGCTGTAGTTAAATAGTTATATGGTCAAATAGCGTAGACTCTCCAAAAATCTGGTATCTTACTTTTCCTTAATTTGAGTCACATGATGTAACAGTATAGTACTTTTGGTACCTTTGAGACACGAACACATGTAGTTTGCAACCCCAAGCTGAAACCACTACAACTACTACACTTATTACTACTCTTCAGTAATCTCAGTCACTGATGTAATGTTAAATACCTACCTACTGATCAGATATTTAATTTCCAAGCCAGGGCCAAGGCATCGAGTCCATAGCGTGGCAACAAGGTATCATCTTTTCCGCAACTTCCTTTTCCACTGTATATTGCATTAAACTGTCTCACATGATAGGTTGTGTAGTTCTCCATGAAGAAAACAGATATCTCCACGTCCTAGTGTAACGTATACATCCTTATGAGGAACTATGAGGTGAATGTTCTGTTTCTCGTGTCTTTCTTGTCACACAAGAAACTTATTTTGTGCACCCAATGTTTCACAGTATAAGACCTGCTAATTCGGATTATATTCAACATCTCTCTCTCTCTCTCTCTCTCTCTCTCTCTCTCTCTATATATATATATATATATATATATATATATATATATATATATATATATATACGCTATATGTTATATTCGATGATTGATCAATGCTGGTTCACATTAATCTAATGAAAACATGTATGAACATTTATACAATTGCCTATGACTGATAATACTTACGAATGTTAAGTAGCAATCAATATCCAAGTTAACATTAACGATATTGTTTGTTACGTATATTTTAAAGAGGAAATAAAGAAAATACATACATACATACATACATACATACATACATACATACATACATACATACATTCACTCAACCATCCGAACATTCTAATTTAATTGATTCTGTTAATAGTTATTTAAAATCTTGTTGCAAAGCCCAAAAAATATAAAAGTTCCATTTCTGATCTAAACGTTGTGAATGAAAATCAACTACACGAGTTGATTCTAATATAAAAATACACGGATAGAAAAAATATACAGGGAAAATGCACAGATGTCAAAGCTGCTGTCAAGATAGAATATATCAGGATATAAAGATTGGGGTTCTCCACGTCAGGGTACAGACCTAGATACGATAACATAGCCTCGATTGACATTTGGATAGGTAGAGAAAAAGTTTAGGGGTACTAATATTAATATTAGGACATGTTTGGTTCCCCTTCCAAATCTCGTTTATATAGCGCGATCCATGCCTTTCTCAACCTTGGATGTTTATCCTTGTCAGGAAAACTGAGAAGCAACATGTGTCTTCTTTTAAAGAGTCTGTTGGAATAATTAAATCCTAGACAGTGGACTGCTGATCTTGGTTATAGCAATAAAATATCGGGATAATAGGTAATCATGAACTTGACCTCTCTCTCTCTCTCTCTCTCACACACACACACGTATTTATTTTATTCATTCATTATTATTTTGTATCCATCTAAATTTCTGCAAGTTGAAATGGTATGAAAACCAGCCCCATTGCTGCCCTTGCTGCAGCCAAATATGTTTAAATATTAAAAGCCAATACATGGTTTTATACCATACAAAACAAACCAATTACTTGTAAGTTTCGCTAACACTTTGACCCCTTGATTATTGTGCTTCTGGTTTGTCGTCAGACAATGACATGCTTGCACAGAATATGAACTGTTCACATATAGATAGATGATTAGCAGCTGCAATATTTGCAATAACAATAGAAGAATGAGATTTGATTCCTCCTCAACAAATCAGAGATGTATGAAAGAAAAGTAAAAGGAGATATTAATAGAAACTTTTATATAACCCACAGCAACAAACATTACGTTGAAACTATATGCAATGCTATAAAAAAGTAATGAACGTGACAAAGGACGAGTTATAACTTTGATACTTACCAAAATTAGATGGATCAAGTGTATCGTTTTGGAGTCCTTCAATAAAATTAATAGAAGTGAATTTTATTGAGTATTGTTCTTGGGTTTTCGTTGACTGCAAAACATATTCAAACAGAATGTTAAGTTCTCGTATGTCTTAAATGGAGACGCTCGAGTGGTAATGTCCCTGAACTATGAACAAGACCAAGGAATATATAGATTAAATATATTTAGAATATCCTAGCACACAGCCAGGCCGTCATATATATGATTCTTATACAGCATTTCAGTTTAAAGTGTTGCTTCTTTGTGTGTCATTAGAGTGGGTATACTAGCATGATGACACAAAGAAACTCGTAAGAAAGACAGGAACTTTTTCATCTTTTTTTCGGTTGATACATATATCGAAGAAGTTCTCTCATAAACAAAATGGCAAAATTATTCTACAATTGTTTTCAATAAAGCTTTAGTCATATTCTACCACATTTCGCTGTTACTTTGGTGTGCTAACATAGGTAAAGCATTAACCTATAACATTGCCGGAGATGTTGTATGTTCATGCTCAGAAAATCCACTCCGCCATTATAAATTCACATTACAAACAAAACTTAAAAGGAAATGATCAGGGAAAAAGGTCATAGGTAGTTATGCATAATTTTTTATCCGTAATATGGAAGCATGGCTTTTCTTAGTCACAGAAAGTTATATATTGAAGTTGACACTTGTTGTCTGTTTGAGAGATAAACACAGGAGAGGTACATAGCTGCATCGCTTCTGAAGGCATTTTAGATAAACGACAGGAGACAATTGTTTCCTAATTTCTTAGTATTTCTTTAGAATCTTGTATAAATTCATTGACATAAAATGTGCTTATCTGTCACGCTTTTGTATCTCCTCATTGTAATGCACGCGTTCCCAATATCTATATTCCTGTTGTAAAATCATGGTAGTGAAAAATATTTTTGACTGGATATTCACGCTGCATTCCTTTTTTCTATAAATGCAGACAAAGACATGGTCTTACCTTGTTATTTTCCGCAAGAAGTCGTCTATCCTTCGAGAAGAGACGTCCGCTAACAGGTATAACGGTACCAATTGCGCAATCCAATGGGGGTGGCATAGCTTAAGATGTAGGGAATTAGGGAATATTGTATTCAGAAAAAAACAAAAAACTAGCTGTAATTGGTGCATAATGTAAGAGTTGTAGTTTCTGTCAGGCTTAAGAAAAAGTTGAGTCTCTTGGCAACATGTGAGATTATGTTAATTCATATCTATATCATATTTTGATTTTGTTTGAATTTTTAAAAATGTGATACACATCACTGAAAATGACTCTGTTGTGACTGGATTACTATTACCCCTGTTTAGTTCCAGTAGAGTTATCTCTCTTAAATATCCTTGTTCTATCCTTGTCGAACTGACAATCTAACATTGCTCTCTTTGACAGTGTGTGACACGCATCATGCTGAAGTAGGATAGAAATTATGTTTATTTCACCAAACATTAGCACTGAGGAATATGGAAAAACAATTGATACCGTGATACCGATAGGGAACAACAGTCTCGCAGTGTATCCATATAAACGCATATATGTGAGCACCATTTATAAACTGTACTAGTTTGATGTAGTAAAACAAATGGACACTGAACATTTTTGGTCAAATATTGACAGGCTTTTAACAATAAAATGTATGAAATCATCAGAAAAAGAAACAAAAACACGTGTTAGCTTTGGTGGAGCACTTTTGTCATACGTGCAACAAAAAACCAATGTAAACACAATGTTGATGATGTTGGCCAAATATTAACTGTTTCACCCGCATATCATGATAAATCATGTATAAACAATAACTATCTGCTTCTTGAAAAGCATGCCATACACAAGGATGGAGAATCCTATAGGGCTCAAGGAAGGTGCTTCAATTGTTGTAGATCACTTTGTATCATACACGATATGCTGTTATAGTTAATTTTAGGTAACTTGTTATAGATATGGTCTTTCTTCCCACTTTCTTTTTATTGTCATGTATTAATTGCCCCTTTTTGTACTCTTTCTTGTCTTGTAATTCTTCATTACAGTTTCTAAATATAAGTTCCGTTGCATTCCCTTTTGTAGAAGTAGCAAGAATATCAACATCAGACAAGAGGAATTTTTTAAAGTCAGCATTTCCCATTGACACTTGCATATGCCCATTTATAATCCTCTACTGACTTTCAATTAGTCCTATTTATTTCTATCCAACTGTTTCTTTTGGAATTTCCTCATATAAGGCCAAACATGTTTGAGTGGTAACCACATTAGTCACATATTGCTCATTCCGTCCATTCAAGTCCACACTGGTCTTCAAACTTGGGGTCCCATCGCAAGAATCCATAGCATGGGATCATATTGGCATGTTTAAGGAAGACTGCACTCCACATACCGGCATTCTAGCGAACATAAACTATTCGATATGAGGCAGCCTCGTCATCTCTGAGAACAAAATTAAATCACTCTCAAGGTCTCCACTGCATAATAGAAGACTGAATTTAGCTTCTCACTTTATCAATAATTTATTTTTTGATAATTTAATTGCATGCAAGATAATACATATTTTCATGAACTAATTTATATTACATGGATAATATATTGGGAGAAATAAAAATACCACACCTTATGTATTTCATTCAGTTATCTCCCGTACACCATACATGACATTTGAAGAAATAAAAACTCACATTTTCAGTGCTTGTTTATGAAAATAAAGAGAGGATTTAGAGTGAAATATTGTATTAGCCCTCAATCTTGATGCAAATGTAAGTACAACTGATTTAATAAATGCTTACAGCTAAATTTAAAAGATTTAAAAATTGATACAGATTTATTTTTATTTTTTGAAAATCTTTTTGCCTGTGCCTAACTTAAGCCAATTATTTTTAATTTTATGTGTAGTACCAATATAAATTATATGCATCTATATGATTTAAATTATTTGCCCATTTATTTCAGATTGGAATGCACACTGCTTCGCCTGAAGTTTTGGTGCTTGTAAGAGATGTTATAGTACCGGTGCTTTGGGACTGTCATTGGACCAATGGCGCACTGCCTCCGCATATTTGTCTAAGGTAAGGCGATCAAACTTTCTATTCTCGTTTTTCTCTATGTTGCTGTTGTCTCTTTTGATTCCTTTATTATAAGCTACACGTCCCTTTTAGATGTACACTTTCCTCCTCTTTTCATTCCACTTGACGTGCTATACGTATTGTTTTTCCGTGGAATTTTTCTGTATTTTATTCCCCAAATTTCACCCAAAATCCAAAATAAGTGCTTAGAAGCTGTGATCAACTAAGGAGCGAAGCTTTCTATTTGTGTTACAGAGAGGATGGCTAGGTTAACCAGTGTCCAACGACTGGGGCTTTGTGACCTCATGTATCTGCAGTCAGTCTAAAGTGTTGAAAGCTTATACTTTATAATAATATTGGGTCATGTCAACTGTCTCTGATGGTACGTTTTGTGTCTACTAATTAAATATAAAGTCCTTTCTTTTAGGTGTTCTTCTTTTTGTAGTAGTAGAGGTACATACTAATTAGAACATTGACATCTGACCTGGTTATTATATAATATGACATAATGTGATTTGTCCCATATCACCCATGTGAAATACAGTACTTGCTTATATGAATAAAACACAACTTATAGTTAAAACAATTCATTTTATTCAAACAAATAGTTTGGTAGTAAAGCACAAGTGTGAAAACAGCAGTTGAAACAACTAAATGACATTTCCATACACATTAATATAAGACATAGCGTGGTACCTCATAACATTGTTTTTGACAAGCGAAACTTATTACACTTGTTACTGTACAGTCCCGAGCTATATCACAGATTATTGGAACAAATAAGATTGATTATAGGTGTTGAGTTACCAATTGGTACGGTGATTCCAACACTAGCGTGGATAGCATGTCTTTACATACAGACGAACTTTCATTCGATATGCTGCTATATTCCTACGCATGAACGTCGGTGTACTTAAAATATCTATGTCGGTTAGGAGATAATGAATATTTTGAAGTACACTGAGGTCCATGCGTAGGAAGACATTCACTCATTCTCAATAACCAAGTGCAGTTAGTGGCGGCAATATTATTCAAAATGCAAGCGCTTTGCAATTTGTTTATATCGTATTAATATATTTCATAGCACGTGCAGTTCCAAATTAAATACATTAACAACAGTTTCAGCTCATCCTTTGTTTATTGAAATCGCAATTAAAGTTTGAATGTGTCAATTTGAAATGCTCGTTTTTCTTTCATTTCTTTTCACCGTAAAAGCTTGTAGCAAAACCGTGGTATGATTTCAAATATTACTAAAACCCATAAAGAGGTCTTCATATTCTGAAGATGATTTAAAATTTATGAACTTCGATGTGAAAATTATCGTGCAAATAATGCTTGTCACCGGAACCAGTGAAAGATTCGTTACTTAAATTAAGGATGCAAAATGTTTTTCATTATGAATTGTCATGTTCTATAAAATTGTGGAGGACGCCCCAAGCTGGAAAACAATGGCCACAGTAATTAAAATTGTTATTAGTTTATGTCTTCATAAATCATACTAAATTGGTGCGTAAAAATAAAACATAAATGTCCGTTACATAACGATTCAGGATATAACAGTACGACGATCACGTTATAAATTTGCTTGTTTTTAGACTATGGTCTACACATGTAAATTTCACCGGCTTTTCTTTGTATAATAGGCCAAAGGTCCGTTACTGCAATGTTTTATACATTCAGGCACGAAACTACATTCTACTGCGATGCTAGATTTCTATTTCATGTACTACTAGGGTCGTTTCACATCTCCAAGTTTTGATTTGAATTTAAGTGGTTCTCTGGAATAGCTAGGTACGAATAATCTTCTTTTAAATGCTTTTTGTTCATGTATGTGTTGGATTGAATGGAGGTCGGGTTGTTCATATGTTTTAATGTGCAAAAAGTACTAGGATCAAGGTTCGGTCGTTCATTCATGGCATGTATACAATGTTGCACTGAATGCAGTCCTAAAATGTTCGTTAGCAAAGGGTAACGAACATTTCAGGGTTTATTCAGTGTCATTATAACAATATGGAATGTTCTAAAGTCTCAAAATGTATTATACAATCCAGGTATATTAAATTTGACACTCACTTCTGTTATTAGCTATACATTTAAATGCATTCTTCTAGAAGTGAAGAATTACTAATTCAAATATCTGGTATAAAACGGGCACTCATTGTCCTTTCAATCGCACGATACTTGGATATGGAAATGTTACGATCTCTTAATGAAATCATTGCTTCATTCACAAAGCAAAATAACATTCCTTAAGGAATCATTTAATATGAAAGTATACAGTGAAGTTACCGGTAATAGCAGTAATGAATATATGTTATGTAAATTCAAATGAACCAATGCTGTCGAGTAGTTCTAGGAGAATGTTTGTGCTAAAAACTGATGATAGAGGCAAAATTGAAAATCTGTGGAATTAGACATATGCCATTTGATATCCTGGTCCACTTAGGGGTTAATAGATATTATAAAGTACACTGAGGTCCATGCGTAGGTAGATAATGTGTGTAACAGGATGAAACTGGATGGGATTGGACCTAGTGAAAACACTTAATTCAGTTACGTGACTGAGATATTTGATTATAATGCTAATGAATGACGAATGTATCTGACACCTTACTCGTGCACACAAAGTTCAACAACCGATATAACAAAAATATATCGTCCCTAAATGAATACCCTCGAAAGAATGAAATTTCAGCAAATAATCACAAATGAGCTCGTATGTCAACAGCTATAATCAATGTATGTAACTTATCAACATATATGAATGATATATATATCAAATAATCACAATTGATCTCGTATGTCAGTGGATATGATCAATGTGCGTAACAGGATGAAACTGGATGGGATTGGATCTAGCGAAAACACTTAACACATTTACGTATCAATATATATGATCAATGTATGGAATTATCAACATATATGATTAATGATCAACGTATTCTAGAGCAGATGTTATGGGTTTTTTATCCCCTCAGTATGTAATACTGAAAGGGTGGGTGTGTAACAGTTGATATGTCGAATATATACTGGATATGCTGGACAAAGCTACACATGTTTTCTTCTATTCAACGACCGATATGGATTGAGGCCATATAAATCCAAATATATAAGCGCAGTGAATGCAGTTTTCTCAAATTACAAGAGGGAAAACTGTGTAACCACACTTGAATTTTTGGAGTGGCATTCATTACCTATGGGTGGGAGTGACATTGAATTTAATTTGAGTCACTGGCCGGGTATGTGCTGTACATCTCGAGACAATATTGCGAACATATAGGGTCGGATTCAATGTATTCAAGACGGAATCACTGTCCCATTTCCCTGAGTTAAACGTTTTTTAGGCGAATTCTAGTCCCCCCCCCCCCAACGGAAGAAGCACGCCTTCTTTTATTTGCTTGTTTGTGGTTTGTGATTTTGTGGGTTTTACGCCATTTTTCAGCACATGATAGTCTATACATTGCGGCCAGTATGTCTGTTGTAGGAAGAACCCGGGAAAACCACAGCAAGAACCAGCGACCCACGATAAGGTACTGGTTAGTGTTCGCACATACTCACGGTGGCCGAGCCGGACCCGAGCTGAGATATCAGAGAGTTTGTTGTGTTTAGCCCGCTACGTAGCTGAGGAGAGCTACTGAGCTACCCCCGAAGATCGGTGTCGGCACACATAAAAGCATACACATATGTACAGCCTCACTGCATCTCAGTCATGTTCAGGTCCTAGGCAACAGTATAGAGTGGGTTTTAGTGCACTTACCCTCTGGGGAGGAGGCTTAGAGGACAAACATTGTACATGCATTTACATTAGTTATACACAATTGTTAACCTTGTCCGTTTCATTCAAGTGTTTTGCACGCAGTGTACACACGTTCATATATGGAATAATGAAACACTGTGTACCTGCATATTGATGAGTACTACATCAATATTGCAAAAGTAGGTCACTGTGACCCATCTTGCTAGCGTCACTGACTTGGATTCAATGTTCTTTTTAAGCTTAATTTGCAAGTTCTTTTCATGCAAGAATCATCAGAATAGCCAATTATATGCATTTGTCTTAGTACCACACCCTTGCACTAAAAGAGGGCCACTGTGACCTGCGTTTCTTATTTTACTTGCTTTTATTACGTTTATGCTTTGAGCTCATGAAAAATAAGTTTTTGCACCCTGTATACATACTTGAAATCATTAATCATGGTGAGAGACGCACCTTCATGAATACTACACCATCGTCACAAAAGGATGTCACTGTTAATCATATTTCATGCTTGTCTGACTTGGGTTTAATTTTATGCTTTAACTGTTCATGTTTGAACTATTAAACTAGACGATTGTATACAGTAGCACACCTGCACACAAAGGATCACTGTACAATACCTTTTACATTTTACTGGCTTAGTTTATGTTTTGGAGTTTATCTCATGAATAAATATGTTGTTTTACATGCTATATACATACTATCCTACCTAGAATCAGGAAACTTGGCGAGGGATCCATATTGGTGAGCATTACCCCCCTCACTTCAGGGGTATGTCATGATGGCTCATGCTTCACGCTTCACGGATATGGTTTACAGTTTGCATTTGATGCTTATTCCCCAGGCAAAATTCATGCTAGAATCGTGAAATTGATGATGATAAATCCCTACGTTAATATCAAAACCATATAACAAAAGAAACTCATCGTGAATTATAATTCAACTTTGTATGGCCTTGGTTAAATTTTTGCGTGTTGCTAATGACGACGAAAGATTTTGCATGAAAATAGGTTCTGAAACAGAATTTAGAATGATGATTCAAAATAAAAAAGAAAAACAAAATTAGTCTCTGATTTTTACCAACTCATTGTAACCCTACTTTACGATCATACAAAAAAAATGTCATCTTATTGTTGTGTCTTCTGTAGAGAAGTCATGGTATGATTAGTCTAGACTGATGATATAATTTGTTTTCGTTACTGCATCTTAAAGGGGAAAATAACCACTACGTTTGCAAGCAAATACTAAACATATTTGAACACACACACACACACTTACCAAATTCATTAGTGATCAGCCATATAATTATCAGAAGTGGGAGGGACGGGGACCTTTCATGTTTTTGAGAACAGGTTTCTGGCTCCCAATAAGCTTGAAAACAAATACTCTTGCCCTGATTTGTGGAAATAAGAACTACCTGTAATTATATCCATCATATTAGTTGAAAATAATTATCTCCAGATGAAAGAAAAACAAAATATTATTCTTGGTGTCAAGGAATTGTGTGCACAAAAATACCTTCGTATTATATATGAACATAAATGTAGATGGGTCCCGTTACAACGGTACCAACGGCGTATGACCTTAACCTTGGCGATTTGAAATACCGGCAGTCCATGATGGAGGTGGAGTGGAGGAGGGGCCGTTTATCCCAAGTTCTCTGACTATTGATTTGACCACGATAATAGTACTAATAGTGCTATTTCTATCTATATCGTTACAATGCAGACGAGCCTTGTCAGGAAGCTGTCCACTTTACAGAAACATTCTTCACTTGTAGTGACATGAGAAATGTAATTCTTTATTCTTTCTTGCTATCAGTTACATGTGATGAAATTGTTTCATATATTGAATGTTTCGGAATTTATTCTAAATTTCTATTAAGTCAGACCTATGTCACACAACACCATGCTATTGGATAAAATATAGTTCGTTTCAAGTTAGTCATTTTGTAGTTGAACAGACAGGTTGAATTCAATAATATGTTGCACGCTTTAAATGACGACAAACGTTCAAATTTTTGTATTGTACATAACTGTATTAGCACGGCTCAGTTATTGTATGTTTAACTGTTACGGGGAATCATCGAACTCAGTGGGGTTGTGTAACCCCATACTACGGTCAGTGGTGACGTTGGTTCAGGGGACGATACTGGTCAACTCAGTGTGAGGAGCCAAAGGTTCTGGGACAACAGGTCTGTGGAGTAGGAATGCCGCGAAGAGCGGACGACCGAGACCATTCCACGACCATCCATCAGAAACTGATGCCACGAGATAATAGCATATATATATATATATATATATATATATATATATATATATATATATATATATATATATATATATATATATATGCATATATATACATATGTATGTGTGACAATCTAAACACCATTATACTTGCTGACGAACAACGCATGCTCATATGTGTTGATTATTCCATACATTGATCATATTTGTTATTAATTCCATGCATTAATCATATTTGTTGATAATGCCATACATTGATCGTCTTTGTTGATAAAGCCAAATATCAATCATATCTGTTAATAAAATCCATGCCTTGATCGTTTCCGTTGACAAACAATATAATATGCGATTATGTTTTGAAAACCCATGCTTTGATCGTATCCGTTAAGGAACGATACTATTTTGTTATAGCTGTTTTTGAACTTTGTGCATGAGTAGGGTACTGTTTTCAGTTATTAAAGTTTTGTTTACGACAGGTTGAAGTAAGAGTTTAAACTGATGTGTCAGAGATTCCATTATCATTAATTTGCATTATAAATAAAATCTCATTCACGTGCTTCTCTTATGTGACTTCGCTATATCCAACCACGACAGATTTCATTCTTGGGAAATAAATCCTAGGCACCACCCCCTCTCTGAGGACTAAATGCTCTGTCGCTTATAAGTCTTTATTATTCATCTACTATAACCATCAACCCCTACGTTATTAAATGAAAAGAAGATACGTAACGGGGGGTGCAAATGATTAAATGCACACAGCAGACGGATGGATAGATTTGAAAGTTGTGGGTTTTATCATATAAAGATGTATAAGTGTACATGGCGCCTTCATGCCAACATCTACATAGTATAAGTTCAACTCGTTATATTTTCGCAGTACTTATAATTTTACTCTATTATAATACAAAATGTACAACTACAACTATTAAGATAATTTTATTGTGCGTGTTTATATATATATATATATATATATATATATATATATATATATATATATATATATATATATATATGGTATCTTTCCTATGGTTGTGTACCGTAGATCTAAAAATCTCAAGGACCATCTGGTGCGTGCCAAGGTAGCTTCACACAAGACTGCAGATTCAGGTACATACCGCTGCAAAGACAAGCTTTGCCTAATTTGCAAATATATGCTCGAAACCGAATAGTTCAGAAGTTCGAAAAAAGGAATTAGCTACCCGATCAATCAGAAGTGAGGATATCGAGCCAAAAATGCTAACTATTTAATGATATGCCAGGTCTGTTTTACTCAATATGTTGGCGAAATCGTTGATTGCAGAAAGAGAATGAATAATCACAAAAGCCACATTCGCAACAAAATCAACGCGAAAGTTGCCTATCACAACAATTCGACTGGACATTCAGTCGAGTACCTCGAGATGCTATCGATTGAATCAGACCTGGGATGGACCAACATTGAACGCACACGAAAGGAATGATACTGAACACTACAATTGAAAACTCATGGGGAGTTCTGCCTAAATGAAAACAAATCAATCCTTCCCGTTGCAGTCTTGTCGAAGTTGCAGCCAGTCATCAGCTTTTCACCCGTACGCAAGTTTTACGATAATCTTTACCCGAGTAATTACTTTTATTATTATTGTTAGTAGTAGTAGTAGTAGTAGTATAGTTCTTGTTCATTATCCCACTACACCATTCTCTTGACATCTTTCCTTTAGAACCTCCATGCATAACTGTACAGGGATATAAATTCTTTAGCAAATCTTGTAGATGGCGTTCATTGTTGTCACGCTGTGTTTTCGTCCTTGGTCCAAAACCTGGAATTAGGTCAAAACATGTTGGTTCTCTATGTGATAGACACAATAACACGCTCGTTCAGTATTGTTACACAACTTTTTTTATATCTCTTGTTGTAAATTCCCCCTAGTGATTCTAACATTAGAATCCATAATTTTCTTAGATTGTATTTAGTGTTTGTAGCTGTTTACTCCCCTGACGAAGAACTTGTTATGCTTTAAAAACGTTGGGAAACCTTTTTGAATTTGCGCCGTTTTCACTCTTTTTGTCAATATATATATATATATATATATATATATATATATATATATATATAAACTTCTTAACAAAACATTAATATTGTGTTCATGTCATTTTCTGATGTTTCTCCACTATCTAATATATTAGCTTCCCACCTTTGTTAATTACAGGTAGACTTGGGTGGATGTTGTCGTTAAATGAAGACAATTTTCCTTTTAGTTTATCTGCGTCATATAGTCGATTCTTCTTTTGTTGTGTATCAGAAAAGAAGATCAATTTTACCCTACACAATTATTACACAAAATTGGCACACAGGTATGCAGTCAGAAACAAATATCATTTTTTAAGGAACGCGTTGATAATACAGACATACAGATTGACAGTCATATAGATATATCTTGATAGATACATATCTACAATTTTTATGGCACGCATTGATTATACCAGTTATCATGATCATCATCAATCTTAAAATGAAAAAAGTAGACTCCTTTAATTGCATATTTGACCTATTAAACAACAGCAAATAAATGTGTGACCGTTAAAGGTCCAATACCGCCATTTTTGTAAAGTTTAACATTATTCCCATCCGACTAAACTTTGGAAGAAATTAAATGATTTGAAAAGGCAAAGTATCTGACATAAACAGTATGTTTAAACACCGTTCAAATATTCAGTTTAGAATTAAGAAGTGCCCCCTCGTAATTAAATCTCAGAACCCGGTCGTTATTTCATTCTCTTTTTGGGACTGCTCAGAAAGTAATGACGTTATTCGCTCGACATATTCCGCCAAAGACTAATACAACAAAAACAACACCATGGTGACAAGGAAACCAGGAGGGACAGAGGAGAGGTGGGCAAGCCTTTGTAAGCGGGTCTGAGAAAAAACACATAGAAAGAAAAGCGTGCATTAGATAAGACACGTGTGAACAGTGGTGAGCAGCTATGTCTTGGAGTACTCTGAAGGGCGGAAATGGAAACAAAGCAGTTATTGCGACTTACTGTAAGAAAGTAAAGACAAAAAGCGTCAGTTATGTTTTTAAACAAATAATACTAATAAATGCTAGGAATTCTAATGCTAGCGATACTTATTTACGCTAACTCATCATAGTCAATATGTAATTTCTTCCTTACCATGTAACTGAAAAGAGAAATTATGAATTATATGTATAATAATAATAATAATAATAATAATAATAATATTTATTACTATTATTATTATTATTATTATTATTACCCACTTAAAAATGCTCATGAGGATATTGTTATACCCCCTGTGTGTTTGTCAATACAGCTGCCCATTGCCACATCTGCTGTGTCCTAAAAGGCTGTACAAAGAGACACTCAACTTGGTGGTTATCATCCCCATGTCTGAGCAATATGCTAAATGGTATGCATTTTTGGCTCAAGCCCACGTGGGTTCTATAAGGGGTCAGAGGACAAAGTTATACAAATCTCGATTACTGTTTCAATTTCTAACTAAAAAATCTACCAATATGTTATTCGTCCAGTCACTGCAGGAATTCATGAACTGGAGCTGGATTCTGACCTGGGTTGCCAGGAGGGTGGGTGGGTTGTGGGATATAGTAGAAGTGTTATATTTTAAGACATTAAGCTTTAGGCTATCATCATGGCAAGCAATTACTGCAGTGAGTATTGTTTTACCAAAAGAAAATGAAAATACATATCATATGGTTCATGCATTACTGATCAAAGTTATTCTTTGTAGAAGTGAAACTTCATATTGTGATTACTCCCTAATAAAATCACATTCCAAAAGCAATTACATTTGGCAAACCTGGTTTATTTTATAAAAGAATGCATGCGTTATAAGTGATACAACAACAATTAATATATGGTTTATCTCATCCTATAGATGGTCTTGATGTGAAGACTGTATTGTAATACTGAGAATGGTATCATTGTTGGTAAGTGTCACAGACATCGTGAGAAATCAACGGATACTTCAGAAAGACTGCAGGCAGGAAGAGAAAAAGAACAGCCAGGATCCTCAGCTCAAGTCAGATTTTCAACACTAGAGGCTGCATTTACAATTGTTCAAAAATAGAATGTAAAGTAAATGTATTATCAATTTCCTATGCAATTAATATTAGAACTTACTATTCTAGTATATTAATATACAGTAAAATATGCCTGAGAGAAAAAGAAACAACTTTGCAATGGCAGACCACTTGTACTGAGAGGCCTGAATTTCAATGCACAACTTAATGTTGAATATGTTCTGTCTTCTGATGAGAGACCATGTTTCATTAGCAGAAATTTTGGTTTCTCAAGACAGGTTTTATATACAGTATAGTTTCCGATGTATTATCGTATCCAACATGTGTTCATTTTCCTATATACACAAAAATAAACACATTGTAATCAAAACATAATACAAAGAAAAGCTTAAGATATCTTCAAGAATGATAAAGTAGCGCACAAAATAAAAACCAGAAAACTCACTCCAGAAACCATAGTCTTGCCCATCAAGTGTGCATGAATCATTGTGTAAAGACTGTTGAAGATGGAGTTTCCTCTTGGATTGGTGATGCACCCATGGGCATCAACTAAAGTCAGCTACGATGATTTCAGGACCAGAATAGAGGACAAACTGTCTAACTGTGCTGCATAATATTACTTTAATGCATATGTCTAGTCTTATATAATCTGTTAACCACCTGCATGCGCCATCTTCTATCTCTCTCTCTCTCTCTCTCTCTCTTTCTCTCTCTCTCTCTCTCTCTCTCTCTCTCTCTCTCTCTAGCACACACACACACAAACGCAAAAACACTGTGCTTAATGTCTTTGTTGCATGGTTTGTTTTAAATAGTTTAAATCTTATATAATAGATTTTAACATTGCGTCTCTATCAGATGTACATTTTTCATTTCTTTATTAATGTTCAGTGAATCTAACATCACTGGTGTTTAAGAACTTGTGAGTAAATAAGGTTTCTGCAAAAACTATGTGCGTCTGCAACACACACAAAATGTATCACCATCTATTGATCAGATTTGGATAAAAAGATTAAAAACAGTAAATGTATATTCACTTCAAAGAAACTCTTAAGTTATTAAGAATTGTAAATCTTAAATGTTTAAAGAACACGTAAGATACATGTAAACTTATCAAACTCACCAAAGACAACATATTGGCTACAATATATATTGCTAAATTGATGTAAATACTAAAATTATTATTATTTTTAATAAACTGTATGTCAGTAATATTCTGATTTGAGCATATTCAGAAAATATAATGGACAAAGGAATAACATAAATCATTTGCAGAACTTGGAGATTATGCAGTTCAATAGTCTAAATAGTGATCGTTGGAAAAACATGCGTATAATTCATTCTTCTTTATTCCTTTGAATGGTAGAGTTGATACAAAGTATTGATGAGCCTATAAGATGCTCTCTTTATGTTTTTCAAATGAAACTATTATTTTAACATTCATCAAGGTTCAAAAAAAAAATCAACCACATTGGTTAAATATTTGTAAATCAATTAATCTTATGCTAGATTTTAGCTCTACATAATTCATTCTCTATAAATTGTTGATTGTTTGGTTGCATATTTTTTAAAGACGATAATATACCCCTGCTAATGAAATCTAGTGGAGTGAAAGGTATAATGGAGTCAGTTTCTCTATACACCGTGTCCGTCATACTTTTGTTTATTTAATATCTCCATAATCGTTGGTATGCTTTTGTATCATCATTAGACCATGAGTCTTGTAAAAGAATGGTCTCTGTCTGATCAACATTTTAAGAGAAATCTTCATAAAATTGTATATGCATTGGTATCATGAAAAGATTTTATGTCACATCTAAGAATTGACTTTGTCCAATTATTACTTTGGGGGTGGGGTGGGGGAGGTATTCTGTCAGCACACGCTCACCAACACATCTCTCTGGCAATATTTTGCTGGGGACAATGTAGCTAGGTGCCTGTCCCAAGGACGCACAGAGAAGACCGACCCTGTCTCTATCATACAGATAGGAGAGAGATATATATACATAATTTTTGTTTTGCTGTCAACATAATGACATGAAGCCTATTTATGTATCTCTCTTACACATTTTCACTCTTCGTTTGTGTTCTTTATAGATGATCAACATAAGAAATGTGCAGAGTTGATGAAGGGTCTAACAAACCATTTCTGGCTGTTTCATTTAAAACAAAATGCATGGTACCTCGCTAATTCATTTTATTTTAAAAACATTTTCTGCAGTGGTGCTTAAACTATTCTGATTTCCATACGAAAATAATAAAATGTTTTTAATGAATATCTGGGTGACTATCAAACTTGAAACGTGTTTTCCCTGGGTCCAAAGTATGTTTTACTTGAAGAAAACTTGTAGAAAAATAGTGAATATTTTAAAATTAAATTAAGACTTGAATCAAATCCTTATGATTGCTAATTAACTGCAGTTATAAATGTGGGGATATGTCATTAGGCTTTTTGCTGTTCGATAACTGGTACATGTCTTTCTGTGCTCGGACTAATTTTTATTATAAGTCTGTCTTAACCGTGATTTTCCAGTCATATGATCACAAGATATAAACATGATTTATCTAAAGATCCTT
This sequence comes from Margaritifera margaritifera, assembly GCA_029931535.1. Taxonomy (NCBI): domain Eukaryota; kingdom Metazoa; phylum Mollusca; class Bivalvia; order Unionida; family Margaritiferidae; genus Margaritifera; species Margaritifera margaritifera. The sequence continues at coordinate 6,785,044 of JAQPZY010001662.1, read as the reverse complement.
ACAATACGTTTCATAGTCTTACACCCCCTTTCTCACTTGCTCCACCCCCACCCACCCCACACAGATGTTTTCTGGGCCCCATTTCACAAACAACATACACATATTCTTTTCGCAAGCTTGACACCGTTCAAACAAACTTAATAAAAATAGGTGGCTTACACTGTTTTCTGAGACAGGACGCAGATACTCACTCACACACTCACTTCAACATCAAATCTAAGTCAAAATACAAAGCCTGTGAAATCTATGATGCGTCTCCCTACTCTGATTGAATGTTTTAAGTATGGTCAGATTATATTACAAAATGTTGCAACAATTAAACAATTATAAAACTGTTCATTTAACCTCCACTACTTCCCCGTAAGGACGCTAGGGTCTAAAGATGAGAATGATATCCCTGTCACAGATGGTTTCCGACAGAGCCAAGAACCTACCAGGTTTTGTGACCTAGAAAGATATGTGATTACAGACCAATATTATCAAAATATCCCTTTACTTACCACACCCACTTTACAATAATAAACAAAATCTTATCCAGACTATCTGGTATGGTCTCAATTACCACGTCGACAACATCTACGAATGGATCACTGCCGAGAGAAAGGATGATAACGCCTGTGGGCACGACCCACTGACGGTAGATGTGAGAGAAAAGCCATACCTAAAGGAATCAGGTGACGCCTCCAGAAATTGAATGCAGTTATCATGCATCCAAGATCCATCAACAATATTCATTATTACTTGAACTTCAATAAAGAATATGCTGGTGTATCACATTTACCATGCTAATACATGTAAATAGATGGTTGAATGGATGGAGATAAATACGTTTAAATACATAGATAGTTGGATAGGTAGTTAGAGATAGAGGGTCACTCATTCATCACATAAAAATTACCACATTGATGATAAAAGCAATAAATGTGCTCTAATGATTGCTAAAAAAAATTTAATGTACTAAAAATTGTTTCTGTACTGTGTATTACATAATAATTAATTTAAAACACATTTGTAGTCATATATAACATTCCTGAGTGCTCTTGCCCATCCAGATCGGTTGCAAACATAATTCTTTCCTTGGTTATAGATACTAATTGTATATTCAAATTTGTAATTGCTGTAAATTGTACATCGGTTGGAAGCAACAGTGGCTTATTAATTTTCCAAGTGATTACATTTTACTTACGAAGGACGCGAAGGACAAAACATTCTGATCCGTTATTGGGTTATCATTCTAATTCACTACATGGAGAGAAATACTTGTGACTCCAAAAGAATTTTCATATCTAGTTTATACTGAAGTAATGCGGAGCTGGAGATATTCCAAGAACACAGTTTGATCTATGCTGACAAATGCTTTGTATGCCCACAGACAAAGGAGTTCATTACAGCCCTCGACCATTATATCCATGTTGACAAGCCACTGTTTTTGAACAAGCAGGGTAAAGTTTTGTAAGTATTATGGTGAGCAGACAATGTTAGATATGTATAGAGCCTTCCAAAGAATAGATGCATACACAAATGCTTAATTAATTTTGTTCAGGCATAAAAGAAAACAAAAAAGAGCCACATAAAAATATAAACAAGTTGAATATCTGTCAGTTTGAATGAAATAGGTTCATCTTTCATGTTAAGAGAAAACTAAGATACACATGAAAATGAGTAAAACCATTACTGACATGAACATATAATTTGATCATATATATATATATATATATATATATATATATATATATATATATATATAGAGAGAGAGAGAGAGAGAGAGAGAGAGAGAGAGAGAGAGAGATGTAGCAGTCAGCTGTTAGAAGATGTAGTTTCAACAAATGTAATTATAAGAGAAAAAAGCCTTAGAGCAAATGAAACGATCGCAAGTTAAGCGATTCACGGAATGGGTTACGGCACCCATCTCCTTGCCTGTAAGCACCAACCCCTATACCATCTCGACCATGCACACATTCGTACGTAGCAGACATACCATCATGTCCAGTAATTAATTCTCATCTATGTACACAGTCCATCTGGATTCCTACTACAGAAATTAAGATATACTGCGGTTATTATAGAGAATTACAAATATACACCAAACAGAGAGCAAAGTGTTATCACTGGATTCTACAGGAGAATGCTTGAAAATATTAACATAATTTTTAGAAACGTTTAGTTAGAGGGTTCTTTGGAGTAAACATCACGAAGCTTCTCCCTTAATCTCTGGAGAAAATATTGTTTTAATGTCGGAGGAAACAAAAAACAATAAAATTCCTAAATTAGACAAGATGTTTGCTTTTTGGTATTTTTTCATCATTCTTTCTATAGGTTAAAAATAAATCAGTAAGTTCATGTTTGGGAAGTTTCCAGAATTTTAAGTTGATTTGTGCAAAATATTAAAAACTATTTTGTCTTTTTTAATATTTACTTTTTGGCTTTAAAAACCGGCATCTTTGGGATAGGATCGAAAAAGAAGTCGAACTTGTCCTTTATAGAGTCAACAATCGACACGGATGAAAGTGGCAATAAAAAGAGCTTCCTTCATTTTATTCTATCTTGATTCCATTTATATTTCACAAACCATACTTTCTAACTACGTTGAAGAAGTGAAATTCTAGTCAAAGACACACGCATATACATACATGTTTCAAATTCAATACAATTTCGTACACACATACATATGTCAGATTGTCAGATTGTCTTTCTTTCTGACCCGCTCCCGGCTCGGGAATATAGAATAGGTTCGATCCATTCCCCTGCATATCGTACGAGGCGATTAATGGAGACAGGAACTGTACTGTCTCGGTGGTGTTCGTGCAGGTCTCTTGACCGAAATAATGCGGGTTCGAATCCTACCATCGGATCATTCCAGGTCGACTACTGTTGTGCGTCCTTGGACAAGGCACTTCATTACTATTGCCTCGGCAGTGAATAACCTACTTGTATGTATGTGCCGTAAAATACCGAAAACAAATTCTTTCTTTGTGTTTATTTTCTTACTGACAGTTTGTATTATTTCTACGTACTGTAAGATATAGTGTAAGTGTCTTTAAGAAAAGAAGAAAACAATGAAACAATGATGGCATTAACCATATGCTTGAAAATAAATTGTTTTTAAAAAATCATCATCATCATCACCATCATCCCGTACACCAACTTCTCCGTTATTTCCGACTCCTACAGAGTTTGAATGTATATCCTTTTCCTGAAAAAGAACTAGTAGTAACAAACACCATTGTTTTGACCGGCGTTATATTTGTTCTAATCAGAAAAGAACAACTTTGCATTTTTTTTTTTATTTTTTTTTTTTTTTGCACGGAAGATTACACCTGTGCCCAGTTTTAAAAGCTCATTAACCACATAAGTTGTTCACAAGTCTTAAACACTTAAGACTACACCGTAATTTTTAAGTTACTCGCCCAATCAGGAAGTGAAAATGGGATAAAACGGATGTCTTCTCTCATTTCAGCGACACACACATGCAAATATATGTCCAAATTTCTAACTGGATTAGCTCGTGAATGCGTGATATACAGTTTGTGCTCGCACATAAGTCGGATCCAACTTTATAGACCCAGATTTTCCGTCGCATAATGCGCCGGCAGATCTGGTTCAATGCAGCTTGTTAGAAGTAAACAGTAGAACAAACAACTTCTGAGCAATTTAAACTAGCAAACGTTGACGGATGACGCGCAAAGAATAAAACATGCTGAACGCAATACCATATACCAAAAGTTCACTTGGTCGTATGGCCGGGTGAATTAAAATTTCATTTGTCAACCAAACAATGAGACAGATATTCAAAAACAACATTTGAGAATTTCGCTGTGAGGTGACGTCACGAATGATGCCGTTTAGTCGTGAAATCGCACAGCATTTCTCGTCCTAGCTTCCACGTGTATGTAAATAATATGAAAAGTGTAGGTAAAATGAGATATTAGTTGTCATGGTCAACAGTGGGGTAAATTCGTCGCATGCTTTTGTTTTTGACCAAGTACGGAATGATACTGTGTCAGCAGAAAAATTGCCTGGGCTTGTAGAAATAAATTGAAAGTTGATGTTATTTTCTGTAACTTGTGTGCATTTTGTGTGACTTGATTTACTTAGGTATCTCATGCATCGCAAATCAAGTGATCTGCTTGCGAATTATCTTCACTGTGAATTATAAAAGCTATTTCTCAAGATATATATTACTTGAATTCTCTCTCTCTCTCTCTCTCCCTCTCTCTCTCTCTCGCTGGAGTAGCTTCAACTACCAAATAAACTACACATAGATCACAATGCAAGTGGAGTCGTGTGTTTGATTGTATAGTCATTTACTCAAGTACTCAAGAACGAACTCTTTGTTCACAACTTACATGTAATCTTTGCAGTACTGGTGATGCGAGTTTTACCCCCCCCCCCCCCCCCCCCAACATGAAACATACAACACTATGGAAATCTGTGCGCATATCTCACGTGTGTTGGGCCCAATTCCATACTTAGTAAATCCAACTTTTATGATAAAAACAAAAGCCTTTAATCAACAAGAAGACCCGCGATCTGAGCATTGGTGTAAACTGTGTGACTTTGACACCAAGGTAAAATAGGAGATCAGTCATGTCGCAGAATGAATTCTCTTCGCTTGATAATGATGCATTGATCGTATGAACAAAATCGACGATTGGGTTTAAGAAATATAAGCAAACAAAAAAAAAACAACACCATGTAATCAAACAAGTTATGCACATTGAATATGACTGTGACTTTGATACCAAGTTCAAAGTTGCAAGCATGCATCTCACCGAATGAATTGTCGTAGCTTCATAATGATTCGTTCAGTAGCAACAAAATCTATCAAGGGGTTTACGAAATATAAGAAAATGAAACAAAGTTCAACCAAAACTTTAACGCAGATTTTCTATTACTGTGACCTTGACCTTAAATTCATAGGGGTAAGTGAGCGTGCTGGTGAATGATTTGTCTTAGCGTTATACTGGTTCATGCCAAGTATGATGAGAATATATCAATGGGTTTAGGAAATATTAGCAAATTAAAACACTTTAATCAAAACCTTAACTCAACTTTGCCATGACTGGGACTTGTACTCCAAATTAAAGCGATAAGCGAGCATGTCGTAAAATAAATTATCGTAACTTCGCAATGATTCGTGCCAAGTATGTTGATAATATTTCAAGGGCTTTAGGAAATATATTAAAAATTAAACACTTTAACCCAAACATTAAGAAACTGTTCAAGACGCCTCCGTTGCAGCCGCCACCGTTGGAAAAATGACTACTATGTGTCTCGCTTCCCATTAAGGTGGGCTCTACATTAATTGTGTACAATTGAATCCGAACAGATTTTTTTTCTGCGTGAACGTCAGATAAAATGAACTCCCTGAGACTCGTACTTAGTATAAGAGCTATATCACGTGACCAAGAAGCTACTTACGCTCGCCTAAATTCATTTAATTGTGGTGAGATGAGGTTCAGTCTAATTGTGAAGTTGGTAAAATTCTGTTGATTTTGGTGAGTATCGCGGGTTCGATATAGGCAGTAATGTTCTAAAAGTGCAACAACACCCCCCCTCCCCGAAACTATTACTATTATCTCGTATTTGTCACATTCTAAATGTTAGTAAAATAAACTAGGAGAAAAAAAATACCCTTCCGAAATTCGAAACTGGTTCTACCGTGTGTCTGTCGGACGCTTTACCAAAGTTTAGGTTCAACGGATATGTTCGCTTACAATGTCTATCTTGAAGTTGACGTGTACTTCTGTTCAACAATCCCTTTTTATAAACTGACCATTGTAATTTTTCCTTACATTTCAAATTTTGTTTTCATAGTTTTTGAGAAAATGAAGTAGCGTATACACATTTCCTATGCGACAAACACAGTGTATACTTTATAGTACATTTGAAAACAATCTTTTCAAGTGTACTCCAAGGAAGCACTTTTCAGTGCGGGAATATTTATGTTAATTTGTAGCATTAAAACTGTTAAAACTTGAAGAAAGTTCCGCTGAATTAAATTTTTCTAAATGTATTTTGACTTGGACCTTACTCTATGAATAATAGCAAGCTATATTTTCGTGAGTGTGTGTGTGTGTGTGTGTGTGTGTGTGTGTGTGTGTGTGTGTGTGTGTGTGTGTGTGAAGAAATGCACTACAATAGAGTCAACTATATGTTATTTAATCTCCCTACATGATGCGTTGTCTCATTGCATAACTAAATATAAAACTTTAAATCCTTTTGTTATACTTTATTTATAAGCAACAATAATCTACTTATGGTCATATTAGGTATGGCATTCATTATGTGATAAATTGGCAATGTTGAGGCACGCTAAACAATAAAATGTTATAGACGTCGCTCCGATTCTGTTTTTTTTTTTTTTTTTTTTCATAATCCACGCTGGCGTCACTCCCAAAACTTGAGTCATGTGCAAGAGGAAAGCTGAAAATGTTAAAGAATAAATAATGTAAGAAAGAAATTATTAAGATTGTTTAAAATCTCTGTTTTTTTTTTCTTCTAAATATTTTTTATAATACTGGTAGGAATAGAATAAAATGCGGTGGAAACTGCAGTTCTATTTATATATGCGTAGTGGATACTGAGGTACCAACAATGCGACAGATCATAAAACTCGTAAATTTTTAGTTTTTAGGTATCAGCACAAACGTGCTCCAAGATGATATCTTAAAAGCAAGTTTGCTCATCGACAGTACACAGTCTGCTGAAATTTCTCCGTGGAACAAGACTGCGCACATATCTAATTTGGAATATGAAGTTGCCAAATGCAGCATTTATTCTGCAAATTTCAACACCAGCCCGTGTTCAAAGGCCGTTTATCAGCATGAAATAGAAATCTGTAAACATTATGCATGTAGGAGAGTTTCATTTGTATCTTGAATAACACAATTAGACAAAGAATCATAAAATTTTACAATATTTACTTTTTCATAAAGTAAAGTGGTTTTTTGGAATTCGTTTAAAGTATTTTTTTTATTGTTTTAGAAACACTGGGCATATTTGATTGCATAACAGCATAATATTTAACTAACTGAAAGCTTTCAACACGTAAATGTTTGTCAAATTTGGTCTAAATCTGTTTAGTGTTTTCTGAGCAGTACACGTATAAATGATTGTTTTAATTAACAGCATCCATTTTTTATGATGGATCGACGTGATTTCAATAAAACAGAAAAAAAACTTATGCTTTATCTAAATATCTGGTTTTGATTATTTTATATTTTTACTTACGGCGACCATATTGGATGACTGATCGGAATCAACTAAGGTTCCACTATAGTTTCATAAAATCGATTGGGTGAATATTATGTATTGTAAGAAGAATAATTGTCATCACAACGTGAGCGAGTCTATGATTTTATTACAGAAAGAAGCAAGACTTAACATAAAGAAGAAAAGAGCCAAATTATTAAAGATACCGGAACACTTAAGGTTCCACTCCACAGTTTCGTAATTTGCAGAGGGTTAAATATTAAAGAAAATGTTAGTCCCAACATTTGACCTATGGGATCATATGCTATTTAAAGAAAGATTCAAAAATGCTTATGTTGGCGTCAAACAGTTTTGTCGAAGAATTTAAAATATGCCAGATCCTGCTGGGTTTTATGCATTCAAAGTTAACGCCTAGTTTCAGAATGTCAAAAGATTTGTACCAGACTATTTAGATGAAATTATAAGTTTAACCGATCAGATTTCCTTAAATTTTCGCCTAGAGAAAGGCAAATTAAGGTACTTACATTTCCATACGAGTGCCGGTATATGGAAACTTGTTTGTTTGAACAGGAAATGTGTGCGAAAACAGTGGAGCGTAACCGTGAAAAATGGAAAACGACTTGATACCAGAATGCTCCCAGTAAAATTATGTGCAAATTGGTCCAGCGTTTCTTGAGAAGTTCTAGATATCAACTATGTACTGACGACGGATGATGCACGACGGACGATGCAACAGGGACACAAAGCCATACTTTAAGCTCGCATGGCCTGGCGGCCAGTTGAACTAACAAAAACTTATTTTAATCAGGGCAGGATATATCCTCAAAAAGATGCGGAGCAAAGTGACTAGTGCATGGTACTTGTATACAAAAGAAATTTAGAAAAAAAAACAAAAAAAGGTTCCTAAATGTTTATTTTAAGACTCACCTGCAAGTGGTAAAACAACCGATTGAAATAAGATGAACAATGCATATTCTTTACTTCGAAACATTATGATGCAACTTCTTACCATACTTTTTTTCTCAACTATTTTTCTTGCATATACAACAGTAATGCAACGCCAGAAAGAAATTTATAAAGAAAGAAATCTATAAAGCTCATACAATAACAAGGCAATGTTTCTGTTCAAATCTGCTTGCATCCTTTTACCGCATAAGTGTTTCTAATTAACATGCACATTCAGTGGATTTTTTGTCTATCCGCCTACTATGGTGAAGTCACAAAAGTTCACAATGATGTAAGCTGAATATTGATATTCGTAAATGTGCTGTTACCACTCGACAGTCTCAAAAGTTCCATCCTTGGTAAATTAATCGCTGTAATAGCGACATTTATTTTTTGATGTATGCTTCTATCTGTGCTAATTATATATCTATATATTCTAATTATATATCAATCAATCGATCAACCAAATAATTAATTTGTACATCGTGTCCTGGTCAGTCTAATGTTTCACAAGGACTTGGCCTGGAAAAAAAATATTACATGTGTTTTACTGATGCGATATATATATATATATATATATATATATATATATATATATATATATATATATATATATATATATATACATGAAACGAACAATTCTAGGGGTTATGGAAATATACGTCATGAAGAAAACATTAAGCAAAATGTATCCCCATTTTATTTCTTAAGCCCTTGCCTCATATAAGGAGCAGAATAGAGTGTCACGAGAATACTGAGAGTAGAAGAGTGTGATAATATTATATTCCAGACATGACGTGAATTAGTAATGGAGTTATGTAAATATAGGTTATTAATTGGTTCCATTTTATCCCACCGTTTGGAGGTAAAAACTTTTGTCCATCAGAGGGTTGATTTACCATAATACACCCAAATATACCTAAATGCGTCCATATCTAACCAAAGATTATCCAAATACTGGCTCAATATACCCATTAATCATCTAAATCTTCTTACGAATTAGTATATATCCCGGTAAAGAATGAGTCATTCACCCCATCGATTGAAGCGGTCTTCAGAGCGGAGACAACAAGTGCTAACTACGTTATGAAAAGCCCGCAAACTGAAGCAAATTTTATTTTAAGACGATAAAGTGACTGAATAATAGATTTAATTGTGCACTGAAAGCTAATCAATTCAATGGCAAAATCTAAAATATTCGACCAATTACTGACAGTGAGGAAATACTATTCATGAATATTTGCTCAAATAAATGTCTTCTACCAAATTCATTATGAATATAAAGAAAAGAAGAAGTCACGAGTTCTATTAAATTGTGTTCATGCTAATAACTCTACCAATAGTAGGAAGATTCGCTCCATATCAACCAAATCTATCTCACTTTTCAAAACTTGCAAGATATATCTATTTGTATAATCAGAAACGAGAAGTACATAATTAATTCGATGATTTTCTTCGAACTTGTTCAGACAAACATTGAGACATTATTTTTCGCACTCCAGCCCCGCCCATGGAGATATGCGATACGTAAGTATATGCTTTTATTACGTAAAATGACCATATTAATTAATTTCATACACATCATTCTGAATCCTGATTGGCTGAACATGTGTCACACGCCGAACAGTAATACAATACACTAGTAGTCCGTTTCTCACAGCGATTTCAGCTCCGCAAAAGAATGTAAGAATGTGCTCGCGTTAGATCAGAGGGCTTTCATGTCAGATGAACCAGCCAGATTCCTCGATAAAATCAGAGGTTGTTTACAACAAAATGGTTTTCTGTAAAGCATATGACAATACCAAGAGGAGGTCTAGCTCTGTTGATAGTGTTGTAACGGTAGTCAGATGGTATGAAAGTAATAAAACAAGTATTACCTCTTTTTCGCTTAGTACATTGTTTTACTCAGAAATGAAATATTTACATTAGCCTCCGCTTTGCATCGGCCGATTTGACCTCTCAATAAACCAATGTACTGAACTCAGCAAAAGCTTATAATTCCATTGCATGGATGATGCAATATAGTTTAATGACTTTAAGCTGCTGTTTGTCTTCTTCAAATTTACATCAAATAAATGCATCAGACAGGATCAGCCATGTTAATCGTTATCAACACCAACACAGACCAAAGCGGCGGACGGACTCTCCTCGTTACTAAAAGTAGAACCATACCGTGTCATCACAAAACCTCCCATATCTGGGTATATTTGGGTATATTTGGCGCATTTCGAAAAATCTTCCCGCCTCTGTTCATATCAAACTTATAATCGTTTAAATATTTTTTCATTCAACAGCTGTTACAATACTAGTGTAGTTTGTATCAACTAGCATTGTCAACAATATAATATACTTCACTACTGGAGCATTTTTTATCGCGACTGCAAACTTCAGGCTATCGTTTTATTTATATCCCTTTTTATATGAATTTTGAACTTATGTATTTTCAAATGTATTTGTGCTTAACAAATCAAAGAATGTATTCAACAATATCCAATGTCTTAATTAAATAAGATATCAGGAAACCTTACCCACAACATATTTTAGCCCGCCATCATTAAAGAGGGAGCCCTCTTGTTCGATACACGTAACGTATATGATCACAGTAGTTAAATAGGTAGATGGAACAATAGCGTAGTTTCTCCAAACACTGGTATTTTACCTTTCCTTAATTTGAGTCACATGATGTAACAGTATAGTACTTTTGGTACCTCTGAGACAAAAACAAATTTCGTTTTTAACCCCAAACTGGGACTACTACAACCACTATTAGTACTCTTCCGTAATCTCAGTCACTAGTAATAGTAAATACCTACCTACTGATCCGATATTTAATTTCCAAGCCAGGGCCAAGGCATCGAGGCCACAACGTGGTAACGAGGGATCATCTTCTCTGGAACTTCCTTTTCCTCAGCAATGTACCCAGTGCATGCTTCACTCGAGTCAATTGCATTAGACGTTCTCACGTGACAGATTGTGTAGTTCTCCATGATGAAAACAGAGTTACACGTCCTAGTGTAACTTCTAGCAGCTTATGAGGAACTTGAGGCACAAAAGGAAACAAAATTAAATTACAACAAAGATAACACATTAATTGGTAACATACACTATCAGGTGAATGCTCATTTCCTTGTAACACATAATACACTTAGTATATGCACCCTTTGCTTCAAAATATAAGACCTGCTCATTCGGAGTAAATTCAATATATTCAATACCTCTCTCTCTCTCTCTCGATATATATATATATATATATATAATATATATATATATATATATATATATATATATATATATATATATATATATATAATATATATATATATTGTAACCTCGCTGGTCTGGAAAATGAGTCAGGGTTTTCAGATTTTCCAGTCCTTGAAACTACAAGGAAGTTCGACTGACTCTAGCCATAGGATAGAAAAATAAAAACCAGCAAAAATAAAAAAAAGTTCAGGAGAGATTTATTAAATATATTCTCATATTTACTAATATTTTGTCAGGATGATGAAGACAAATATTCTCTTTGCAACGTACAAATTCAGTCTCAAATACAGAAATATAATTCCAAACATATCAGATTTTTTCCACTATTTCAAAAGTTAGTTTCATAAATTCCTATTTCAAACAATGACTCAACCTGTTTATAAACAGTTAACAACGTTGGCAAATTTTATACTTGGGTATAATATGTCTCATTTTATGTCCAAATATTTAAACCAGAAACTAACAGATAAAGTTCGTCTGCTTATGTAGTGAGAAATTCTCTCTCTCTCTCTCTCTCTCTCTCTCTCTCTCTCTCTCTCATTTGCCGGACTCAATCGGACACGTCCAAAATTTAGAATGCCAACTCTGTTAATATACAAGGCTGGTGCGTGTGAGTATTCTAGTAGATAAAGGATGGATTGGTGAGCATTCCAATCGATCGGCCAGTCAGAAACGACCTATATGATACGGAAGGATCTTCTGTTGTTTTATTAAAAATTCTTTTATTTTTTCAGTTTGTTCTTTGATCAGATATTTATAAGATTTTTCAAATATTTCTGTTTGATGTTCTGGTAATTGTTTAATACTACCATCATCCCTGTTAATTGCATCAACATTGAGTACAACTTAAACAGGGTGACATTCTGGAGTAACAGTGTTTTTATGCAATTGAACTGGCGTTTCACCTAAATTTGCTATTCTGAGAGGAATGTGTCCATTTTTAGAATGTACTAAAAGCTTTGCTTCTAATAAACCAGTTTTCTCCACAAATTTTGAGACCCATTTATGTTTCCCTGACCTCTGGCCTGTCTTTATTTTAATTTTTTCTCTCTATTTCTAAAATTATGTTTTTTCTTGTACTTTGGATTTTGGTTTATATCGCTCAGTTAAAAACTTTATTTTCTGATAGCACATTTTTTAGTCCAAAATTTTGAAACCATTTTCCATTGTAGTCTCTTCGGTGATCATTTCTTCTGACATTATCATTCCTGTCATCTTGTTTTGTGAGATAGAAAGACACAAGGAAGAAGAGAAGAAGTTATCAAACAACAATTTGGTCTTAAATAGATTAGAAAATGACGACTATCCCATAACTCGACTATTTGAGAGAATAATAAGATGTGACAGTGCACCTCCAGAGGAAATATTGGATGAGGATATATTTATTTTGTATTACTTCCTAGCAGGCGACACGAATCTATCTGAGGTGAAGGGCCTTGCGTCGAGACATAAACCGAGCACAAGTATGTCTGATATCAGTGCATGTACGAGCAGAGCGTTAAAACGTAAAGGATCAAGGAACGATTTGAACCAGTAACATCGACATTTCTGCAATAATGGAAAATGTATGTAAACTAATGGATCCGAAGCATTTTGTAAAAGTCACTATTCAACAACTCAAGGACCACATTACAAGCGAATTGAAAAACGAGTTGGATAGAATCAGAAACGAACTTCACACTAGAGATGTTCACTCAACTAGACCATACTCGGAGTTAGAAAGATACAAGGAAGAAGAGACTAAGTTATTAAAAGACAAATTGACTTCAGGGGTGTCACTCAGGGATAAAAATAACTAGTTGAAAAACATCAATGTAAACCAGTTGAATCAGCACCCCATGTTAGAATATGCAATAAAAATAAAGAACAGATAAATACATAACCTGTGGTGCAGACTCAAACAACATTTGCATATATAGTGAGCGCTGTCAAAACCTATAACTGACACATCAAAGGTCAGATCAGGGAAAGAGATAATGGATGCGGACTCAGATTGTACTCAACGGCTGAAGCATTTCGGCCCGTAACAAAAGCGGTCCTGTGTAGTCCACCGGCTCCGACAAAGAGGTGTTTTGTGCCTGTCCACAAGACACTGTGCTCCGAATGAAGAAGTTATCATAATCAAAGATAACGGAGGACATGGTTACAACAGTGATCATCAATATTCAACACGCGAACACATGAGAAGCAGCGACAAGAGCGAAAGGCTACCATCAGCAACAACATCGGCTACCACGACAAAGGCCGAGGATAAAGATAATAAAATAATCGAAGTTATCACAACCGACAGAAACTGCGGGCCTCAGAAACGTGTGAGAAAATCCTATGAACGTCCAATTCTTAGGTCACGGATGCAAAGATCTGAGGCGGGAAGTTAGTTCAAACATGCTAGTCAACTGTAATCAATTCCTATATATTTCCTAGACGTCTGTATTTAATTTCGCATCTTTTTCTTGATCTTTCTTCTTTTTCTGTTTTCCGTTTTTGTGAGTATTCTCGCTCACGTGACAACAATAGCAATATATATATATATATATATATATATATATATATATATATATATATATATATATATATATATATATATATAAATGTTTGACTCAACTGTTTCCATTTCCTAGATTTTTCCCAACCTTTTGTACCTATATACTTGCTTACTTTCACGCATACATACTTACATCGACACACACACATACAATGACACAATTACATACATACATATATTCATACACTCTAAGTTACATATATATATATATATATATATATATCGAAGACGTACATACATGCACATGTCCTTGTGTATGCTACATATCTATTATGTTTGTATAATAGCTTTATGTTTAATACACAGTACAAATTTAAAATGAATGTCCCCACCCCGTCTTGAAGCTGGATTTGTTTTGATAATATGTTAATCGAATAATATTTGTAGTCTTTGTACTAGTAAATGCTGAAACAAACATGTTTGCTATAGTCCTGTAATATACATTTTTGATTTAATTTAAAACAATTTTATGCAGGTCAATAAATCTCTAAGGCAACTTTGTAACTACTGCACCTTTGGGTGCCTAATATCCTACTAAGGTTCTTCACGTTAGATCTAGCTACGATAACACAGCCACAACATAGATTTGAATAGGTCGAGAAAGGGGGTAGAGGGTGCTAACATTAGTACCAGGACAATACTAGAGGCTCTCCAGATCACGTTTACATAGCGCAATACATGCCTTTCTCAATCTTGGATGTTTATCCTTGTCAGAAAGACGCATAAATGAGATCTATCCTCATTTAACTGGTCGGTTTGAAAAATCAAATGATACACAGTGAACTGCTAGCCTTGGTTATAACAATAAAAGATCGCGATTAAAGAGTGTCTTTTTCTTGGCAATAATGGCGTGTTACGGTCGGTCCGCCAGAGTAACGTAGAAAATTGCCCCCCGACGCCCCCCCCCCCCCATCACAGAAAACCAACATGGGGTCAAATTCTACGAGTTGGGTCACTTTTCTACGAGTGAGAGGTCATTATTATCCGTAGAAAAATGACACATGGCTAGGTTTTATACTGGGGTCAATATTCTACGTTACACCGGAATGAAACTAAAACTGCCGTGGGAGAAGTAATGTGCAAAGAAAAATATTCTACGGGCTCTATCGTTCCATGAATCACACCATATCATGAAAGAATAAAATATTTATAAAATATTTACAGTCCACGGTGCTCATATCATATAGATTTTTTATATAAGCTGAACTCTCTCTCTCTCTCTCTCTCTCTCTCTCTCTCTCTCTCTCTCTCTCTCTCTCTCTCTCTCGCATATTTATTTCATTCATTCATTATTGTGTATCCATATGAATTTATATAAGTTGAAAAAGGTTAGAAAACCCAGCCACATTGCTGTCCTGACAGTCAAATATGTTTGAACATTTAAACGCCAATACATGGTTTTATACCATAGATATCAAACCAAATACTTGTAAATTTCGCTGACATGTTGACCTCTCCATTAATGTGCTTCTAATTTGTCGTGGGAGAATGAGATACACGCACAGACTATGAACTGTTCACCAATAGAATGCTATTATCAGCAGCTGAAATATTTGCAATAAAAATAGAATAAGGAAATTAAATTCCTCTTCAACAAGTTAGATATGAATGAAAGAAAAGAAAAAGGAGACATAACCAGAAAGTGTATATAATCCACAGCAACAAACTATACGTGAAAACTATATGCAATGCTAACAACAACAACAACAACAACAACAAAACAATAAAGAAAAAAAGACACCAGTAAAGAACATGACAAACGACCTGTTTTAACCTTGTAGCTTATAATCTTCGCCGTTATAAGCGCAAAAGTTCTCTGATTAAAAATTTAAAAGAATTATCCTGAAAATGTTTTCAATACAGATGTAATTCTGTTCTACCACATTTCACGATTGCTTCGGTGTAATAACATAGATAAATCATTAACTTATAACATTACCGGAGATGCGTAAGGACACTAAATGGTTACTGCACTACATGTAACCGGTCCCAATGTTGTATATTCATGGTCATAAAATTTGCTTCTCCGTTATAAGCGCACATTGCGTACATATCATAACAGGAAATGATCAGGGAATAAAATCGTAAGTAGTTATCCATTTTTAACTATCGGAAATATGGAAAAATGACTTTTCTTAGTCTCAGAAATGTATATGTTGAAGTTGACACTTGTTGTCTATTTGAGAGATAAATACATGATACGCACATACTTGCATCACTTTTGAAGACATTTTAGGTAGAAGATAGGAGACAATTGCTTCATAATTTCTTAGTATTTCTTTAGAATCTTATATAAATTCATTGACATAAAATGTATTTATATGTCATGCTTTCGATCTCCTTGCTGTAATGCACGCGTTCCGAATATAAAACTCTGGTAATAATAATAGTTTTGACTGCATATTCATGCTGTATTTCTTTTTTTCTATAAATGCAAAAAATAAAGACATGGTCTTACCTTGTTATTTTTTCCAAGAAAACTTCTATTCTGAGAGAGGAGGGATCAGCTGACAATAACATAGAGAGCATGTCCTTATATACACACGAACTGTCATTTGATATCCGGATATCTTCCTACGCACGGGCCTCAGTGGATTCCTTTCATGCGTAGGAAGAAATACCTTCGTTCTCAATAACAGGATGCGGCTAATCTCGAGAAATATTACTTAAAATTAAAGAGCTTTTCACTTTCTTATATTGTAATAACATCTTCCAGAGCTTGTGTACTTCTAAATCAACAACAATTTCAGCTCATCCTGTGTTCGTTGAAATTGCAAGAAACTTAAATATCTGTCAATCTGAAATGTTTGTTACTGTCACAGAATGAAACTTTAGTTTTCGTTCAATTTGTCACCATAAAATCTTTTAGGAAAAGTTGGTATGATTTCAGATAGTACTAAAACGCGTAAATAGATCTTCAAATTGAAGATGATTTTAAATTTATGAAATTGCATATAAAAATGCTCCTGTAATAAATGCTTGTCGACGAAACTAGTGGAAAATTCGTTACTTTAAATTTAGGAAGAAAAATGTTCTTAATTATGAATTAGTATGTTCTATTAAATCACGGAGCACTTGCCTCGCTAGAACAAAATGGCCACAATAATTAAAACTTATTTTTTATTTTATGCCTTCATAAATCATGTTAACTGGGTGGGTACATATAAGACGAAAACGTTCGTTACATAGCGATTCCATGAATAATGGTACGACGATCACGATATAAATTTACTTGTTTTTAGATTATAGTGTGCACATATACATTGAAACAGCTTCTCGAAATCTTTCTATTTCAAGTTGGAATAAACTATTTTTTTTTCTTAATAGGTGAAAGGTTCCTCATTGAAATGTTCGTTACATTCAAGCACGAAACTACATTATACTGCGATACTAGCTTTCTACTTGATGTGCTACGTGACGTGTTTCACTTCTCCATTTTTGCAAATGGACGCGATAAACGTTTCTGTGGAGTTTTGACTTGCATTTAAGTGGTTCTCTGGAACAGCTAGGTATGTATAATCTTCTTTGAAATGTTTTTGTTCATTTATGTATCGATTTAAATGGAAGTTGCGTTGTTCTGTTGTTTCGATGTGGAAATACACTAAAATGGAGGTTCTGTCGTTTATCGATGTCGTGTATACAATGTAGAACTGAGTGTCGTACTGAAATGTTCTTTAGCAAAGATAAGGAAGATTTAAGGGTTTATTCAGTGTAATTATCACAATTTAAATGTTATGGGGTCTCAAAATGTATTACACAATGCTGGCATGTTAACATTCACACGCATTTATGTCATTAGAAATACATTTCAATGCATTGTTCTCAAGGTGTTGAATTACTGACGAAAATATCTAGTATAAAAATGGGTACTCATTGTCGTTTCAATCACAAGCTGCTTTGATATTGAAATCTTATGAATTCTTTATCTAAATGCTTCCTTCATTCAGAAAGGAATATAACTTTCTTTAATGAATTAGTTAATATGCAAACTATTATATGTTTAAGTTGATCAGCTAAGAGTGAAGTTACCGATAATAGAAGTAACGAATATGTCTTATGTAAAATCATATGAGCCAATCCTGTCGGGTAGGTACTAGAAGAATTTTTGTGCTTAAAACTGAAGAAAGAGATACAATTTTAAATCTGTAACAATATATATATATATATATATATATATATATATATATATATATATATATATATATTAGTCATGAAGCTAGCACTGAAAGGGGTCAGTAGTGAATAAACAAAACGTAATTGCAGAGATAAAAACATGTTTCTTAATAGACGAATTGCAATTTTAGTGTGAAATAAAATTACTTACACGTAGTTTATGTTGATTGTTTTGTGATTTAAAACTGAGTATTTTACATGCCGAAAGAGGCATAGAGAATGCACCATTTGACTTACTTGCTTTATTTGTGGACATCCTACTGCCCCATCCCAGCACACAGAGCTGGTTGGAGCCTTAGAGATACTATCTAATATTAAAGGCTTTTTATGTCTGTTAAACCATGTCCTCTCTTTTTTAGTGTATTGGATATTTTCCCTAAAAAAACAAAACCAAAAGAAAAATTGAGAAAAGGGTTTGGACTGAGGATCCTCTTTTTTCTCTTTATTATAATTTTGCATATTTTTGTTTCTAAATTTGGGTTCCTCGGCTCGTATTCCCCTCCGTTCAGGCACAAAATCCGGTTGGGATAGTTTTCTTGCCTTACTTCCCTTCTAACCTCAATGAGTGATATAGGTTGAGTTTTGAATCGTCTCCTCTTAAGATCTATTTGAATCTTTTTATGTAGTAGTGTTGTCCCCTTTGAGTGTGGGGTGCTTTTTGTGTTTGCGTATGTTGTCTATACTTCGTAATATATTCATGTTCGGGGAAGTGTCTGTGTATGTCAATTCTTTCTTTGTCTCATTCTATATATTATTAAAAAATGACGTCTAGGTGTATTGTGTTATTGTTATTGCGTGCACGTTAGCATTCTTTTATCTTTCTCCTCCCTTCTCTCTTTTCTTTCTCCTTTTCTTACTTCTTTTTTTCTTTTTCTCCATTTACACAGTCATACATTTGTTCTTGAGACTTTCTAGCGTGTGAAGGACGAGGAACAACCCGTTTCTTCGCACCATCATCTCAGTTAGGAGTGATATGACTGCTCCGCCCCGCCCACAGTGGCCTTGTTTGTCTCGTTAAGGAGCCATCATTGTTAAGACGCTCTTTTTTATTTCTCCCATCCCTCCTCACACGCATGCACCCACAGGTCTGCACAAGTGCACACATGCACGCGCACGTACGCATGAAGAGTGGAAGGCTAATATGAGCATGTTGTTTTATTCATGATAGCGTCTTGTACATTCTATGCAAGTCCTAAAGTCTTAGTTTCTTCTTCAAGAATATTTTTTTTCGAATCTAATAATCTTGATGGTTACGTTGCAAGTTCTTCTTGTATTGTGGATGTGTTCGGATTGAGAAGGAAGATGCCTTGCAGATGGAAATAGTATTTTGCGCATACGTAATTGAAAACATTTATGGATTTATGTCTTAAACTTGTGAAGTTTCTTAGGATCGAAATTTTGTCTCGTGGTTGAAAACATTCTCGAGTTTTTGTAATGGACTGCAGGTAGGATTGAAAATATATCATGCGCGGACATAAAAGAGAGCATTTTACCGCATATATAGTTTTGTTTTTTCTTATTGGTGTCATTTTACTTAGCGATTGCTTCCATGATCTTTAACTTTCATAGTCTTGTCACCGTTGTGTTGAAATATTTGGAAGGCGTCGGTTCCGGAGTCTTCAACTTTCATTCTTGGGTCTGCCGGGAACCCATATTTCCCATCTGATTCGGGACTGTCGGACTTGCATATCTTATCCGGATATGATTTTACTTCAAATTTGGGAGAATGATATTGGCCTTTTGAAGAGCAAAGACATCGTTGGCTCGATGTCTTCTATGTGTAACAATATTTTAAGTCTGGGTGTGCGTCTATTTTTTGTCCGATCTATGCTTCCCCGCTTCGTCCCTCGCTATATGCATCTTGTCGCTATTATGTTCGTCTTGTGTCTGGTATAAAGCTTCTGTTGTAAGCCTCTCTGTGTCCCTTACGTATAGAGTAGTTTAGTTCCTGTCCCTTTTGTGATGCCTTTTGTACCTATATTTTGTTAATTGTATGTTAGTATCGTGCTTTCCTGTGTGTTTTGTTGGTGTGTTAGTTCATTTTAAATCATTGTGGCGCGTTCTCAGTGTGTGACCATAGTAGTTTTCGTTCTTTCAGTTTTCTTCCCTTCCCTCCTTTTTTGCATTATGTTTTTCCTTTCCCTTTAATTTGTTCCATCCTTTATTATAGATTCTATGCGTGGGGGTGTGAGAGGTCCCCCTCCCCTCCTCCACACAGTTTTGTAACCAGAGAGGTATCTTTTTAATACAGGTGGGATCCCACCTTTACAGTATTTCTATATTTTGTATGGTGCATTTTGGGGTTAGAATATACACTTTATTTGGCCCATTGGTTTCACATTGTGGGTGGAGTCTCTTTAGCCTGAGGGGAGAAAGAGAGCTCGCCTCAGCGCACCATCCCCTTAAGAGGAGTGATATGTCCCACCCTCGCCCACTCACCTGCCACCCATTGCTCCTCCTCCGTCATAAACTTCCAAGTGCCATTATAAATACAAGTTTGCGCATATCGGCTATGCTTTTTTTAGGCATACTTCCCTTTTTCTGAGAGGATGATATTTCCAAAATGTGTGGGGGGGACGTCAGCTCATATCAAACGCATCTCATCCCCTAGTGAGAGAGATATGACTGCCCCACCCTCTCACAGAGGCTGTACTTTACTTGCTCTAAGAAGTCGACATTGTTTCCTCGTCTCTTGTTCTTCATTATATGTTTCTTTTCTTTCCTGAAAATGAAAATCAAATCAAAGAAACAAAACTACCTCACCCCCTCTTTTTCTGGTTTGTCTTATTGGATGGAATATGGTGACTTCTTGTTTTCTAATTTAAGTTGGACTTTGAGGATTTCTCTTCATATCTGGCCTTGGATATTGAGCATACGCCATATATCTACATAGGAAATCTCTTACTTATCTGTATATATCTTTCTTTGCTGCATACATGTATTTGCTTTTTATAGTTTTACATAACCCCGGCAAACCACTTCCCCCTTCTCCATGCTTCTTTTTGTATCTGCGGTATTGGGAAATTATTTTACAGTACATTGACTTCTTGTGTTCATAATTTCATATATGTTCTCTGTTAGTTTATTGTAAATGTTTTTGTCATTTATGTATGCTGTGTACAGTAAATTATGTGCGTTACTTGTCCATATTTCTGTCTTATAACCTTACATATTTTTAATTGCGCTGTGTTATTAGGTGTACTTGGGTGCCCTGTTGTTTCTTACATAGTGAGCATGACAATGTTTTTTTTATATTCTTTTTCCACTGTCCACCAAGCTTCATGTGGACGAGTATCATTTCATGTACATTGATGCTTTCTATTTTGAATATGAGTTTCTAAATAATATTCGGGTACTTCTTTTCCACACTGTTTTTGAATTTCTCCATTTCTTGTGTTTAAATATATTGGTATACATTTTCATCTTTTTCTATTTCCCATAGTTTTCTTCCTGATCTATAGTTGAGTATTCAACTTTTAATCTTTCAGATACCTGTGTGATGGATTTATTGTTTATAATGAATCTATTATAGTTGTCAATTTCAGGAATTCAGGAATGTAATTGAGAATGAATCAAAACCAATCAATATATATATATATATATATATATATATATATATATATATATATATATATATATATATATATATATATATATATATATATATATATTTAAAGAGAGAGAGAGAGCTGACCATGGGTATTTTATTCAGTACATACCTTCCTTATTCTGTTTATTTTTGTATTTGTATTTCATTTTGTTTGTATTTAGGATTTGTTATGTTTGCTCCACCTTCATTTTCTGTTCTTATATAGGTTTGATTTGATAGCTGGTGGATTTCTCCTCCCCATATGAAATGTATTATTAATTGTTCTTTTTAGAGAGTTGGTGGTCATCAAAGTCTACCGTATTTTAATTCATACTAGATACAGCTATATAGATATGTTTGTGCTATTTGCACTCCGTCTAAGAGGTTGAAGTGTCTGGAGTTCCAAGTGTTGATGTGTTTTTGAATAATTTTACGCCTAATGATTTGACATGCTCTTGTATACTTTCTGGTGGCAGTCCTGGATGTTCTTGTATACTTTCTGGTGGCAGTCCTGGATGTTCTTGTATACTTTCTGGCGGCAGTCCTGTGTGATTTGACGTGTTCTTTTATACTTTCTGATGGCAGTCCTGGACGGTTTCCCGTCCAATTTCTTATTTGACTTATTTGTTCCTATTTCCGAAGTAACGGACATTTCATATTTCAGATTTGCACATTGACGGATATGTCGTGTCAATTGTGTGTTATTGTTCATGTAAATATGTTAATTATATAGTTTAAAGTTAAATGATTCAAGTAAGGGATCACAGATGGTTATAGGAGATGAATGTAACAATCACTTTGCAAGTTTGTCAAGTTTGGTTTGTGTCATGTAAACTTGTGTTCAGTCAAGACGTTTATTTAATATGCAAGATATTTGGTGCATCTCTTTGATTTAAGCATTAAACTAGTATTTGTGTGGCTGAAAGATGATATTATTTTAATACAATATCAAACATATTTAATAACGGCGATAATATGTGTTTTCCTTTTATAGTTATGTTCCAACCAAAGTGAAATGTTCGTGGCATTTCGATTCTTTAAAAACAAAATGTTTACTTGCAAGATATGAACTTGTGTTATGCTAAGACGTTTTGTTGCTAACATGTTTAAATGTTAACCCTTCAATCAATTTTAGATGTTTTGCTATTATATGTGTGGCTATAGTCATACCTGTCTAAAAAGTAGCAAGTATATGTATGAAATGTTTCATTTTTATAGCATCTCAAATGAGTACATGTCAATCCATCACAAACTTTTGCATGAAATATAAACAAAATGATTCGAAGGCAATATTTATTTAATCGCAGTAACATGACATTGGAAAATTGCCAGGTGGGTTGTACATATTCCAATCTTATCAAATACAAGTCTGGAATGACAAAGGACATCCAGTAGGTAATGTACTAATTTATTTTGCATAAGGCTTAAGTCAACGAATAATTACTCTGAAAATATTTAATTGATGATTAAATCATTTTGGACTTGTAAACGTTATAAACAACAGTTCATTATAATATGATAAAACATTTTGATGATTATTTTCATTTTTTACTTTCCGTATCCCTTAATTGCACACAGTTATCGAGAATGACTGAATGTGCTCCGTGTCCAAACATATATACTATATTTTAAACATTAATTGCAAGTGAATAATGAACATAACACTAAATATAAAAAATACCAAAGTGTTCAGTAGCGTAGTAAGATATTTTGGGTTCCCCCTCCGCGCCACATAAAACTTAATTATGGGATCCCCTCTCAATTTAAAACAATATTTTATGAGAATTTTGGGCCCCCACTGGACCTTCCCATCCACGCCAACCCCCCACCCGCAGTTGCCGGGGTTACTTGGGCGGTTGCTACGCCACTGTGTCGGTTTCCACTTTCATAACATTGTATTTCTCAGACATGCAGATGTGTTGATATGGACCACCACCACATTGCCTCTAATGATTTCTGTAATTGGGACAAATTTGATATTTTGTCTTCCTCTTTGTTCGCCTGTCTATCAGTCTCTATGTCATTCTGTCTGATTGTCTCTCTCTTTAATGCGATATCTTATGTTTATTTGGGCTTTGTAATATTTGATTTATTTCAAGCGTTCCGATAATTTAAATAATTCATGCGTAAGATATGATTTAGTTCAAACTGTACAATTTTAGAGGTGAAAAGATTTTACAAAAAAGCAAGTAGTCTGGCAGATAGATGGACGGTAGGAATGTCAGGCAAAAAACCAGAGAGACAGACAGACAGTGGAATGAGAGAAAGAGACAGAAAAAAGAGATAACTATAATGTGTATTTGACTGTTCCTTAAGAACAGATTTACTACCCAGATTTTCAAGCAAAATTGATACATAAATGTGTGTTGTTGGTGGTGGTGGTGTTGTTGCTGTTGTTATCGAACGGTAACTGTACCTTACACAACATATTTGCTCAAAATATCAAATGTACAATGTCAAGCAAAAATGATAACATAAATTTGTGTTGTTGGTGGTGTTGTTGTTGTTGTTATCGAATGGTAACTGTACCTTGCACAACATGGTTGCCCAAAAGATCAAATGTACAATGTTATATCATTTTAAGACAACAATTAAAAAATTCTTTCTGGGAAGGCTAGCCCGTACACAAATGATTATTTTAAAATTTCCACTGATACATAGATTGATGCCAATCTGACCCATCCCAAAATCCAACCACCTATCTCCTGCTCGAAGCCAATACGTTGTTTATTCGGCATTCTACAATGACCATTTGTGTTAAATGTTGCCCAATTACGCCTCACGAGGCGATAAGCTTGGCGGTTGTTTCTGACATACTTTTAACTGAACATAACCCACACAGTACCCCACTCAATACACAATAACCCGGATAGTCTAAAGAAGGTGCGTTCTTTTCATTCAATGACAGGTTTCAATCAAGGCTTAGGTCGTTTCGAGAGTGTCAACCACTGTCAGTTTCTAAATATATGTGGTCATTATTAAGTCACAATCACGCAAGGTGAGCAAATCTTAACAGCACATGACTGAAGTTATAATTAAGCATTGGCTTTTATAACTCTGCCAACAGGCGTTTCTACGTTAACGGCAGAAAATATATTTGGACTCCAGCCAATACTTGTTCACGGTGTCTTTTGTTACAAGCATACATTCTAAGTAGTTTCAAAGTTAATATATCACTCAAAAGAGGAGCCCCAATTTGCGGAAAAATAGGATAATTGCCAATTTTTTCTTAAGTAGTGCTTTGTTTGTAGGTCTTTCCTTTCAAGATCTTTAATAAACATCCACATATTGCGCGAACAGCTAATAGTTTCTGTCTGTCGTTATATCTATTGTCAAAATACTCCCTTCTTGGGTATTTATATCTAATCAAAGATACTTGGGCCCTCTATATTCGATTGTCTTGCGATAATGACCACCTAAAATAAAGCTGTCTGATTGTCTCTCTCGTTGATGCGATATCTTTTGTTTATTTTGGGCTTTGTAGTATTTGATTTATGTCAAGCGTTCCGATAATTCAATTAATTCATACGTAATGTTTGATTTGGTTCAAACTGTACAATTTTAGAGGTGAAAGGGTTTTCACAAAAAAGCAAGTAGCATCGCAGATAGATGGACGTTAAGGATGTCAAGCGAAAACCAGAGAGACAGACAGACAGCGGAATGAGAAAAAGAGAAAGGTACTAAGAGATAACTATAATGTAATTTTGACTGAGCCTTACGAACAGATTTATTACCCAGATTTTCAAGCAAAATTGATAACACAAATGATTATTTTTTAAAATTCCACCGATGTATAGATTGATGTCAATTTGACCAATCCCCAAACTCTATTCACCTGTCTCCAGCTCTAAGCCAATATGTTGCTTACTCAGCATTCTACAATGATCATTTGTGTTAAATGTTGCTCAATTACGCCTCACGAGGCGATAAGCTTGGCGGTTGTTTCTGCCATACTTTAAACAGAAAATAACGCACACAGAAGACCACTCAATACGCAATGACCCGGATAGTCTAAACTAGGAATGTCAAACATACGGCTTGCCAGACTCCTTATTTATTATTATTATTTATTATTTGTTGTTTATATCAAATCTGGCACGCTATAGCAAAGAGTTTGACATCCCTGGTCTAGACTAAAGAATGTGCATTCTTTTCATTTAATGCCATATAAATCACAGGTGTGGTTGTGTCAATAGTGTCATCCACTGGCAATTTATGATTTTATAAACTCAATGCGGCTCCTACGATATGCTGTGCACGCTCTACTGGTGTAAGATGGTTCGCGTTCATACAGGAATACCGTATCTATGTATAGATCCGCCTTTACAAATGCGTTGCTGTATGAACGCAAGCACAGTGAATGTGTTGGCTTAACTTGTTCGATCTAACTAATTGCCAAACTTTTCTTAAGTAATGCTTTGTTTGTAGGTATTTGCTTTCAAGATCTTTAAAAAAAACATCCACATATTGCGCCTGTCGTTAATATTTTCTGTATGTTTGTATTTCACTCAATTCGTTATATCTATTCCCAAAATACTCCCTTCTTGGGTATCTATATCTGTTCAAAGATAATTGGGCCCCCTATATTCGATTGTCTTGCAATAATGACCACCTAAAATAATGCACTTTGTTGGAATATAGGCTCCAAGTGATCCTAAATCCCACTTTCAAATGGCTGAGAAGGTTCGAGATGGTTGATGCAATATAACCAGGAAGTGGTGAGGTGGACGCGGTCGATTGAACATTCCAAAGGTGATAAGTCAGTGAAATCAAGCCACACAAATAGAAGTATAGACACTGATAATGTATATTCACGTAATTCAATTGTATCATAATTGTGTAGCTTTGTGTTAAAAAAATAACACAAACAAACAAAGACTTAACTGAAAATGCTACTCCCGTGTTCAGTCGCACCTCTCAATACTACCATGTTATGACGTCACACATTGCTACGCCTTTATTGCTACGATTTTGCTATTCAAACGACCACTATTGTTTATGTGGCTTCGGCGCATAAAGTGATAAAAATGATAAGAATTATGATAAGAATATAAGGGTCACGAGATGCATGTACTTGGAACAGTTGAAGATTGTATTTCTTAGAGTTCAGCCACTGTTAATGACTTACCAAAATTATGTTACTAGATAGGCAAGGGGAAAGAATGATTATTCAATCACATCCTAACACAATTCTGGTAAGTCTCTCAGCTTTCTATCTGTTAACAGTTCCCCAAAGTAAATTATCCTGTGCTGGTGGCCAGTCTCCTTAAAGGGCAGGCCCCACTATACAATAATGGAGGAACGCAGATTGGCCACTATCTGTAACTGACATATTATAATGAGGTCATTCCCAGGGCGCAATGATACTATTGAAAACTAATAAGAAATAATGAATATACATTTTCTCACGAAAAGAGGAATAATTTTTGAATATATGAAGATCACGACTAAACTTTCAACTGCTAAGGTCAAGTAGCATTACAGTATTATAACTTTAAATTTTAAATATTGCATATTTCAAGTAGAATCTGAATAGGGTCTATTTCATTCGAGAAACCAGTAGGGTGAGATAGATATGAAGGGCTTGAGGCAGTTCAGATTGATCGAGTTTCATTGCCTTATACTTGGACTACAGGTGAGTGGCTCTAGTACCAGTGCCAACTCTGCCCACTGGGTGGCAGCTCTCAGATAATGATTGCCACCCTTTTTATTATGCATTGGAATCATAATAAAAGCAACCTCAACTTGGTTCTGACTTTATATCTCTATTTCAAACGTGTCATTTAAAAAAAATTACATGCTCTTTCAGAAACAAATGTCAGGTTTTAGTTTCGATTTAGAACAGATACTAACGATGGGAACTTGGAACATTTGGTTTTGTTAAGACAGTTTAACATACTCAAAAATGTATTTTAAAATGTTTTATAGAATAATCAACATTAACTTAGCATTGGTGTAAATTTGGAATGAAAAACAAACTGAAAACGTCTCATATTTACCGAACATATTGGGAGCTATAGAACTCACTTAGATACTAATGAATGGCAAACCTAATTTTATAACGTTTCAGCGAAGATGAGTAAAATACATTCATAAATTGATAGAAGTATATAGATGAATATTAATCCATAGTTCTTCTTATTACCATGATTTAAAGTTTTCTTCTGATATTAAAGTTTATAATTCAAAATAGCTACTACATTATGAAAATTTGTAAATATATATATATATATATGTATATATATATATTTATGTATATATATATATATATATATATATATATATATATATATATATATATATATATATATATTCAAATAGAACTTTGGACACGGTAATGTTAATCATGATAATTAAATGCAGAAACTTTAAAGAAAACTACCATTGTCATGATAATCTGACAATTTAATAAATAAATAAGTGTCACGATTATAAAAAAAGACAGGAATGTTTCTTTTGTAAGCAACGGTTTTGATATACTACTTTTTCATAGATACTACTTTTTATGTTCTACTCATTGCAAAATATTTCGCTACAGTAATTCAGTATAACTCAAGATGGTGTCTACTTGTTAACAAGCATATTTGCGGCACATAATCTGATAAATCCTGAGATAATGGTATTACATGACATGAATCCAGGACAAAGCGTCACAGGACAAAAAGGCATGAAAAAAGACACAGGAAAAAAGACACGGTTGCTACGTATACAGTTATACTACTTTTTTTAATAGAAGTTCTGTAATATTAATTTGTTCTGATAATTTAGTAGCATTAAGAAGTTATTTTTCAAACTGTAAAAATGTGGAAAAATTTGCTTTTTTATTCATCAACATGCTTAAATTTATATGATGACTTATAGTAGAAACAAATAAAACAAAATTTGTTCAGGGCTGGACGAATTCACTTCCCGATATCCGGGACATGCTCAAATCCGAATCATGCAAGCTCAATATTCTAATTGGAAACTCATCAGTGAAACGGATATGACAACAATTTATTCAGCTACAAAGATGACTTCAAAATTTATGTTTGGGTAGAGCATCCAACTCTAGGACAGTTGAAGAATGTGTACTTGGTACTAGTTGGAATATTCGTCTCTTTCATCAACAATGATTGTAACAGCAACGATTGTGACATTAATATTGGATGTGACAAACATTTAGAACTTTGCATTAAAGGCCTAAGTGGCTGTTACCCTACAATTTTGTTATGAAATGTAAGATAAGGTATGTTATATAGCATTTGTTTTTGTATTGGATGAAATAGTAACATTTTATTACTTTAACTCATGTACGGTTTTATTTTCCCTCATCCAAATTGTGACATTTTTTCTGTGACTTCTTTTTTTGTGACTTTTTCCTGTGACTCCCATGTAAACGTGTGACTTTTTCCTCCGACTTTCTTTCCGTTTTCCCACATTATAAACATCCCTTGAGCTAGCGTAGTTGTCCTAACCCATATATAATTAATATCCTGCTGTGAATCCACACTCTTACGATGCATCGATACTACTGTTGCTGCTGTGAGAAATATCAAACAGTGCCTAGCAGCTTACAGGACTCACGGTACTAATTATATGGATGAATGGTAATCAGTCTAGAAATGGGTGGAGATAAAATAGAGTATATATGGGTTTGGCTGGCCAGGATTGCTTGATAATGAAAGTAAAAAGTTAGTGACAAGAATTTTTTCAGAGTTTATCCTAGTTGTAACTGAAAAAAGTAGAGACCATGTTTTACTGATGGAATTTCAGTCCTTTTACAGGCCTGAGTTTGAAAAACTCATTGCTGAAGCTAGAGCTTGAATTTTTGGTTTCAAACACATGTAGATCCAGAAAATGCGGTGGCTCATATGGTTTTCTCTACAGAGAATCTTCCATCAAGGATGTGTCTATACTGATAAATATGGGTTTGATCATGAGCATTCTTCAATTTCAAGTTATTGAATTTTTAATATCATGATGTTTCCATAGGTTTACTATGGGAGCTGAATTAGCACCGTGAGTCCTATAGAGAACAACAGCCTTACAGTGGATCAACATATGATCCTAATGCAAAACTATGGTTCCATTTTGTATTTTAATTGGCTTATGCCTACCTTACTTTCATTTTAAATGATATGTGTTCTGGAGGAATTGTAAGCAATTACGGTCATTTAAATCTCCTTTTCTGAAGTAATACTTGCACATATAGATTGTTACATTGACAGTTTACTCATTTGTTGCATACTATGACAAGGCTGATACTATATTTCAATCTTAAATTGGAGCGATATAAATGGTGATAGCAAACAATGTAACTTTTGATTAGACAGATTTATTTTAAAATTATTTCAGATTTTCTGAAATGAAGCTCATATACTTAAAGGTTGCCTGAAATGCACCATTGCTATTGTTGTCATGCATAAACTTGGAATCTAATTTAATATACACTAATGTAATCTTTGAGAAGAAGAACTATATGCACCGTTTACTTATATTTCTACTATCATACATAGGTCTGTCAAGTAAATCAAGGGTTTGATATAGGACTCACGGTACTAATTATATGGACGAATGAGAACCAGTATAGAAATGGGTGGAGATAAAATAGAGCAAATGTGTGTTTTGCTGGCCAGGATTGCTAGATAATGAAAGTAAAATTTTAATGAAAAGAATCTTTTGAGAGTTTATCCTAGTTGTAACTGCAAAAACAGAGACCATGTTTTAATGATGAAATTTCAGTCCTTTTACAGACTTCAGTTGCAAAATTTCACAACTGAAATTACTCCTAACTCTTTGGTAAGGAATTGTAAACACATGTTTCAAACACATGTAGATCCAGAAAATGCGGTGGCTCATATGGTCTTCTCTACAGAGAAGCTTGCATCAAGGATGTGTCTATACTGATAAATATAGGTTTGATCATGAGCATTCAGAAATTTCAAGTTATTGAATTTTTAATATCATTATGTTTCCATAGGTTTACTATGGGAGCTGAATTAGTACCGTGAGTCCAACATCCACCGACAATTCCCGCATCCGCGAGCAGCTCCGTCCATCATCATACCTTAAGCGGGTTATGGCTAATACAGAAACCGCGGTGTGTTTCTCAGCAGTTAAAGGACATACACAAAGGTTGCCTCAGTATTTAGCATTTTAATTAAGATGATTATACCAAATATACTTTTCTGAACTTCAGATATACCTTGAAGCTTATTGGTGGAAATATATAATATTCTCATACATTCTCATAACAACTCTAAACATCGTATATTTTTAGACGTAGCGATGAATGCATAAATACATACATAAACATATAAACATGTATGCATTTATGTATTCATCGCTACGTCTAAAAATATATGATGTTTAGAGTTGTTATGAGAATATTATATATTTCAACCAATAAGCTTCAAGGTATATATAGCACATATCCTTTTCGCGACAGCTGTCGCCCAGAGGATATATTTAGTGTCTTCCAAACGTAAAACAATATTCCCAACTATATCTTTTATTAGCTAAATGTATTAGCTGTTTCATAAGCATGAATACTATAGTGAAAAGGTTGAAACTTATTTTAAAACCAAGTTTATCAGAAAGGATGGGTAGATTTTTACAGTTTTCAGTTTTGATATATATTCACGTTGCAACCTTTCGGCGACATCATGTTTTCTGTGCATATCTCTGTTGAATGTGTGTATGTTTACTTACTATGGTAAATTTTCAAATGCTTTTTTATCATTATCGTTGTTACATATTTCATAACTTTTAGAAATAATGTCAAATACCATAACTACATGTATTGAAGTTAGTGAGCTAGGCTTGGACCCACTACGAGGTTTAACCTCCCGTGGTAATGCATGCAAGTGCGACGCATGCCCACAGTCAGCTTCCTGACAAGTAGACCGGCATGTTTTAAAAAGATAATGGCAGGTTTTCCATTAGATCAGGATCCCGCAGCCGCTGGCTTTAAAGAGAACCAGGACTTGCGAGAATTTGTCCTCTCCTAGAATCAATCTGAACACGGGGAATGTTACGAGGTGTTCCGATTATCAGAGCCATATAACTAATGATCCGAAGGCAGTGACGCAGCTCAGATTTCACTGGATGATACACACCAGGTCCAAAAGTAACTCAAACATTGTTTATGTCCTTTGTTAGATTTATCGTCAGTTTGATCAGTGGAAGCAACTGAAACGTTGACAATATTCAAACAAAAGGAATGTGATTTGTAAAACTATTGCCCAACCTGTAAACTAAATATTATGGTAAACCAGTGCACGCAATCTCTCTCCTTCTTATCATAATTACATACTAGTTTTTCTTTTCAACCACGTGAATTGTCGTTCGTAGACCCAAACTATTGACATGTAATCCGTATGTGGTTTCACATGCGTGCTCGTGTGTGTGTGCGTGTGTGTGTGTGTGTGTGTGTGTGTGTGTGTGTGTGTGTGTGTGTGTGTGTGAAGAAAGAGATGAAGGCAGAAATAAAGAATGAGAGAGAGGAATCTAAATAAGTGGGGGAAAAAAAGAGAGTTGATCACATAAAAGTCGGAATGAAAGTCGCGGTGATAAACTCAGTCAGTTAGACACTATTTTCTTCTGTAATACCTTTCATATCATATGGTGTGGGGCTCAGAGGGTATATTGGCAGAGAACACTCGAGCGCTAAAGAGTCCTCGATTTATGTACCAATACCCTTTTTGACACCCCACAATACCATGTAGCTAATCCTATTATCCCACTCTTCAGTCGACACTCACACCTCGGACTGCGATATGTATGTTAATGTTGACGCGGATGTGCAGTCTGTGCATTTATTAACCGTTCTGTATCATATGGATCTTCTTTCATAATGGCTGGTATAAAGATGGATACTACAAAAGTGCAAATTCTTTTTTATAATCGAAATTACATTGCTAGACTTACCATTTCTTTCAAATTTCTGCATTCAATGCCAATTTGTCTCTCAATATTTCTCTTATAATTAAGAATATTGCAAGCTGAGGGATTTTTCCTATTTTTATCTAAATGCGTTGATTATTGTAACTGCGGACTAAAAAAAAAGATGTGTTGCCAAGACTGTGGTATCAACCTGATTAATTCTGAATTTCAGATTATTCCGGAGCCAGAGAGACTAAGTTAAGCTCTAGTGTTAGTGCATCAGTTTGATATAAGCATTTTTAAAGAGACAAAGTTATGATAAGCTATACAGAAATTACCGACATCAGGACAGAATCCTGAATATAATAATAAAGAAAGATGAAAAAGATTTCAGATTGTAAACGCTACTAAAATTTAATTTACAGTATTTACATAACCGTCTAATACGTACGTATGAACTCAATTTCACAGTCAACGATTTTCTTTAATGCATTTTCTTCTTTGATTCTATCTCAGATGAAAAATGATCGAACTGTTATAAGTGTGTATTTTTACCCTAGGGCATGTGTTCGTTTCACAAGCTATATGCGTCGATTAGAAAATTTGTCAAACGTGCATAAATTTAATATACAGTATGCCTTCGTGAGCCAACACTCGTAGTAATAGGAACAATACCAGCATATTAAGAAGTGTGATTCCCCGAGTCACATGTAAAATGAAAATCTCCATATTCTTCATATTTATACCCGTCTCAAATTAATGAAACTGAAGGTAAACATAGGTGTGTGCATGAGAGAGAGAGAGAGAGAGAGAGAGAGAGAGAGAGAGAGAGAGAGAGAGAGAGAGAGAGAGAGAGAGAGAGAGAGAGAGGTACCATAACTTTGGGCTTGGGTTCTTAGCTATAATCCAGGTGGGCGACAAATTATAAGTCTCAAACATGTTTCCCATAGATAAAGATGATGAAAAAGATTTCAGATTGTAAAAGCTAATAAAATGTAATGTATTTAATAACCGTCTACCGCATATTTATGAGCTCAGTTTCACAGTCAATGATATTCTTTAATGATTTGATTCTATCCCGGTTGAAAGATTATCTAACAAAGTCTTTAGGGTGTAATTCCACCCTAAGACCTGTTTTCACTTCACAGATTAATTGCGTCGATTTGAAGTCTTGTTATACGCGCATAAATTGTAAATTATTTTATATTCCGTATGCCTACGTGAGAAAATACTAGTAAGAATTAGAACAATACCAGTATATTAAAAAGGATCATTCTCCGGGTAATGTTGGAGAAGAAGGCATGATGGATGGACGCAATGGCAAAACGGTGGGAAGATGGTTGGAGGAACGGAGGTTTTCAAAATACCTTTGTTGCCTCCTAAGGAAATACTTAATAATCATAATAAACAACATAATAATTATTCCTTACTTAGAGATAATAATTAAATTTAAAGAGAGTATCGGATTCTAGAAAATGGCATTTTTTTGAAAACCCTACCATGATTATATTCCACAGTCGACAGGCTTACATAGGGGTAAGCATTATTGGAAATGATGTGAAGTAAAGTTTGAATAAATATGACAGAAATAATGATACATGTTCCGTGAAATAATCACTAACAATAACTTTATAAATTGAAGCCAAATAATGAACGGATAAATTATTGTATTTGCCTCAAAATATTGAAATGGTCACCTTGTTAGTATGTGCCCTAAAGCTCTGTGACAGATAGAAATGTATTACTTTAATTTTTCAACTTTCACTAAAATTTAGATTCACTGACCAAATTATGTTATGCCCTGCTGCAGAAATAACATCTCATAATTGTACAGACAAGTCTAGAGTCTTTTTCAATTCGCAGGCTTTCCTAATTGGATTGTTTAAAATTACTTGTATGTATTATATTCTGTATTATATATTGTATTATATTGTATGTACTATAGTCTGTAATTCTAAAACCAGAAACATTTTCTGTTAAGCAAAAAATTATGAGATTGAAACTTAAATGAAAAGTGTCATATATACCTCACTATATTTTTATATCCATGTAGTATGATCATTGTTGTTGTTGAGTAAGTTATTCAGAGACCACTATCAAATTAATTTATCTCTTCTCTGTATCCCTTACTAATGAAAAATTACAATGTTAGCTTAGTTTTATCCTTCTGTGAATTTCCTATGCCGAAAAGGTTGTCGAATTTTCAAAATCTTAAAACCTGGCAACCATCCTATCCTCTCATTATCAATGCAGAAGCAACTTGAAATGTGTTCTTGGGAGCAGTAATTAAATATTTCTACTGATTAAATACAAGTTCTAGCAGATCTTTGAAAACCGGGCGAGGGGGTGGGGAGGATAGGGTCCAATCGAGCATGAAATCAGTATAGTGCTTGATTCACTCATCGAGGGACACACTATCGTGCATCAACTTTCTTTTGAAAATTCCACAAATTATGAACTATAATGATTTAAAAATGATATGTGACATTAAATAAAGATTTAAAAGTATTGAAACATTATTTCTATAAGGCAAAATCTTAAATGTTACCGCGGTAAACATACACTATCGATTAGCGGAGTTGAGCAGAATTTACCGTGCCATGTGATTAACGATTTTTCCTTGTTTCTAAAAATACACGAATATTCGATGACTTCCTTTGTGTTTT
Source organism: Margaritifera margaritifera (assembly GCA_029931535.1). Taxonomy (NCBI): domain Eukaryota; kingdom Metazoa; phylum Mollusca; class Bivalvia; order Unionida; family Margaritiferidae; genus Margaritifera; species Margaritifera margaritifera. The sequence goes on along the minus strand of JAQPZY010001662.1, from coordinate 6,749,781 downwards.
TTTCGTGCTGATAAGTATTACAATTACCAAGTAAATGTTTTATAAATAAAAAAAATCCATATTTTTGAGTAAACGGTGATTCTTGGTCATAACGTTTTGATGAAATGACGGATATAAATTTAAGCAGTGAACACATGTTGGTAAGTTATTTCTAACACATTCCCTCGTTCCAAATTGTGAAGTTTGCTCTAATCTTCCTCTCTTTTGGTAACACCTTGATAACAATTAACTGGACTAGTTCAAAAAATGGCATATTCCCGTGTATATTATCAAAAATCTTTCAACTGTACTATGCAAAATTTAAAAGGACTTCACGTCGCAACCGCGGGATGTAGAGCACATGTTTACAACATTTGAGTGTTGATTGAACTGCGCAGTTGCTTTAATCCTGAGATTAATCTAATGACTTGCTTCATATTTATTTTCTAGATTCATTCTCTCAGCTATATAAGTGATAGTTTTGGGTATAAAGACTTAATTTTGGCAGAATTGGGTATCTTAATCGGATTTGTCATGAAAGGCGTCAAAAGACGTCATTATGCAGTAAAGGGTTTGGGGTCAAAAAGCGTCATTGTGCACTAAAATGTTAATGCAAGGTGGGGGAGGGGGCGTGCTGTGAGTGCGCTGCACCGAGAAAAGTGTTTTTTAAATTAACAATTCATTTTAAAATTTAGGCAAATGTTCACTTTCTACGATATTGTAATGAGTATGAGGACGGAGCCACCTTCTATTGAAATACCTTCTATTGAACTTGGGGGGGATAGGGAGGGCACAATCTGTCACGCACCCGGGCCCTCAAAATATTGAATAATATATCATTATAATTTTGTGTATGTCTTCTTAGTCTTCGATGAAATTATTATCAATATATCTGTACATACATACATACATACATACATACATACATACATACATACATACATACATACATACATACATGCGCTCACGCACGCACGCACGCACACACACACACATACATACATACATACATACATACATACATACATACATACATACATACATACATACATACATACATACATACATACATATACTCAACCATTCGAACATTCTAATTTAATTGATTCTGTTAATAGTTATTTAAAATCTTGTTGCAAAGCCAAAAAAATATAAAAGTTCCATTTCTGATTTAAACGTTGTGAAGGAAAATCAACTACACGAGTTGATTCCAATATCAAAATACACGGATAGAAAAAAATATACAGGGAAAATGTGCAGATATCAAAGCTGGTGTCAAGATAGAATATATCAGGATATAAAGATTGGGGTTCTCCAAGTCAGGGTACAGATCTAGACACGATAACATAGCTTCGACTGACATTTGGATAGGTGGAGAAACAAATGTAGGGGGTACTAATATTAATATTAGGACAGGTCAGGTGCCCCTCCAGATCTCGTTTATATAGCGCGATCCATGCCTTTCTCAACCTTGGATGCTTATCCTTGTCAGGAAAACTGAGAAGCAACATGTGTCTTCTATTAACGAGTCTGATGGAATAATTAAATCCTAGACATTGGACTGCTGACCTCGGTTATAGCAATTAAAGATCGTGATAAAAGGTTATCGTGAACTCTCTCTCTCTCTCTCTCTCTCTCTCTCTCTCTCTCTCTCTCTCTCTCTCTCTCTCTCTCTCTCTCTCTCTCTCACGTATTTATTTCATTCATTTATTATTATTTTGTATTCATCTAAATTTCTGCAAGTTGAAATGGTATGAAAACCAGCCCCTTTGCTGCCCTTGCTGCAGCCAAATATGTTTAAATATTAAAAGCCAATACATGGTTTTATACCATGCAAAACAAACCAATTACTTGTAAGTTTCGCTAACACTTTGACCCATTGATTATTGTGCTTCTGGTTTGTCGTCAGACAATGACATGCTTGCACAGAATATGAACTGTTCACAGATAGATCGATGATTAGCAGCTGCAATATTTGCACTAACAATAGAAGAATGAGATTCGATTCCTCCTCAAGAAATCAGAGATGTATGAAAGAAAAGTAAAAGGAGATATTAATAGAAACTTTTATATAATCCACAGCAACAAACATTACGTTGAAACTATATGCAATGCTATAAAAAAGTAATGAACGTGACAAAGGACGAGTTATAACTTTGTTACTTACCAAAATTAGATGGATCAAGTGTACCGTTTTGGAGTCCTTCAATAAAATTAATAGAAGGGAATTTTATTGAGTATTGTTCCTGGGTTTTCGTTGACTGCAAAACATATTCAAAAAGAATGTTAAGAGATCGTATGTCTTAAATGGATCAGGGAAAAAGGTCATAGGTAGCTATGCATTATCAATTATCCGTAATACGAAGTATGGCTTTTCTTAGTCACAGAAAGTTATATCTTGAAGTTGACAATTGTTGTCTGTTTGAGATATAAATACACGAGAGGTACATAGCTGCATCACTTCTGAAGGCATTTTAGATAAACGATAGGAGACAATTGTTTCCTAATTTCTTGGTATTTCTTTAGAATTTTGTATAAATTCATTGACATAAAGTGTGCTTATCTGTCACGCTTTGTGTTTCCGCACTGTAATGCAAGCATTTCTAATATTCATATTCCTTTTGGAAAATCATGGTAGTAAAAAATATGTTCGACTGCATATTCATGCTGCATTGGGTTTTTTTTATCTCTATCTGCAGAAAAAGACATGGTCTTACCTTGTTAATTTTAGCAAGAAGTCGTCTATCCTTCGAGAGGAGGGGTCCGCTAACAGGTATAACGGTATCAATTGCGCAAGCCCATGGGAGGAGGGGAGCAGAGTTTAAGGTGTAGGGAATTAGGGAATATTGTGTTCAGAAATAAACAAAAAAACTAGCTGTAATTGGTACATTATGTAAGAGTTGTAGTTTCTGTCAGGCTTAAGAAAAAGTTGAGTCTTGGCAACATGTGAGATTATGTTAATTCATATCTAGATCCTATTTTGTATTGTGTTTGAATTTTTAAAAATGTGATACACATCACTGAAAATGACTATGTTGTGACTGTATAACTATTACCCCTGTTTAGTTCCAGTAGAGTTATCTCTCTTAATTTTCCTTGTTCTATCCTTGTCGAACTGACAATCTATCATTGCTCTCTTTGACAGTGTGTGACACGCATCATGCTGAAGCAGGATAGAAATTATCTTCATTTCATCAAACATTAGCACTGAGGAATATGGAAAAACAATTGATACCGTGATACCTATAGGGAACAACAGCCTCGCAGTGTATCCATATACACGCATTTACGTGAGCGTCATTTATAAACTGTACTAGTATGATGTAGTAAAACAAATGGACACTGAACATTTTTGGTCAAATATTGACAGGCTAATTTACAACAAAATATATGAAATCCTCAGAAAAAAAAAGAAAGAAAGAAAAAAAACACGTGTTGGCTTTGGTTGAGGACTTTTGTCATACATGCAACAAAAAAGCCATGTTAACACACTATTGATGATTTGGGCCAAATATTAACTATTTCACCTGCATATCATGATAAATCATGTATAAACAGTAACTATCTGCTTCTTGAAAAGCATGCCATAAACCAGGATGGAGAATACTATAGGGCTCAAAGAAGGTGCTTCAGTTGTTGTAGATCACTTTGTATCACACACGATATGCTGGTGTGAGTAATTGTAGGTAACTTATTATAGATATGGTCTTTATTCCCACGTTCTTTTTATTGTCATATAATAATTATCCCTTTTTGTACTCTTTCTTGTCTTGTAATTCTTCATGCAGTTTATAAATATAAGTTCCGTTGCATTCCCTTTTGTAGAAGTAGTAGTAATATCATCAGACAAGAGGAATTTTTTTAAAGTCAGCATTTCCCATTGACACTTGCATATGCCCATTTATAATCCTCTATTGACTTTCAATTAGTCCTATTTATTTCTATCCAACTGTTTCTTTTGGAATTTCCTCATATAAGGCCAAACCACATTAGTCACATATTGCTTATTCCGTCCATTCAAGTCCACACTGGTCTTCAAACTTTGGGCCCCATCGCAAGAATCCATAGCATGGGATCATATTGGCGTGTTTAAGGAAGGCTGCACTCCACATACCGGCATTCTAGAGAACATAAACTATTCGATATGAGGCAGCCTCGTCATCTCTGAGAACAAAATTAAATCACTCTCAAGGTCTCCACTGCATAATAGAAGACTGAATTTAGCTTCTCACTTTATCAATAATGTATTTTTGGATAATTTAATTGCATGCAAGATAATACATGTTTTCATGAACTAATTTATAATACATGGATAATATATTGGGGGAAATAAAAATACCACACCTTATGTATTTCATTTAGTTATCTCCCTTACATTATACATGACATTTGAAGAAATAAGAACTCACATTTTCAGTGCTTGTTTATGAAAATAAAGAGACGATTTAGAGTGAAATATTGTATTAGCCCAAAATCTTGATCCAAATGTAAGTACAACTGATTTAATAAACTCTTACTGCAAAATTTAAACGGTTTAAAAATTGATACAGATTTATTTTATATTTTTTTGCTTGTGCCTAACTTAAGCCAATTTTTTTTATTTTATGTGTAGGACCAAAATAAATTATATGCACCTATATGATTTAAAATATTTACCCTTTTTATTTCAGATGGGAATGCACACTGCTTCACCTGAAGTTTTGGTACTTGTAAGAGATGTAATAGTATCGGTGCTTTGGGACTGTCATTAGACCAATGGGGCACTGCCTCCGCATATTTGTCTAAGGTAAGGCGATCAAACTTTCTCTTTTCATTTTTCTCTATGTTGCTGTTGTCTCTTTTGATTCCTTTATTTTACGCTACATGTCCCTTTTAGATGTACACTTTCCTCCTGTTTTTAATTCCATATGACGTGCTATACGTATTGCTTTTCTCTGGCATTTTTCTGTATTTTATTCCCCAAACTTCACACAAAATCCAAAATAAGTGCTTAGAAGCTGTGATCTACTAGGGAGAGATGCTTTCTATTTGTGCTACAGAGAGGATTAGTAGGTTGACCTTTGTGCAACGACTGGGGGTTAGTGACCTCATGTATCTGCAGTCAGTGTAAAGTGTTGAAAGCTTATACTTTATAATAAGATTGGGTCATGTCAATTTGTCTCTGATGGTACGTTTTGTGTCTACTAAAGAAATATAAATTCCTTTCTTTTAGATGGATTCTCCTTTTTGTGGTAGGAGAGGTACATACTAATTAGTACATTGACCGTTGACCTGGTTATTATATAATATAACATAATGTTATTTGTCCCATATCACCCATGTGAAATACAGTAAGTGCTGATATGAATAAAACACAACTCAGAGTTAAAACAATTCATTTTATTCCAACAAATAGTTTGGTAGTAAAGCACAAGTATGAAAACAGCAGTTGAAACAGCTAAATGGCATTTCCATACACATCAATATAAAACATAGCGTGACACCTCATAACATTGTTTTTGACAAGCGAAACTTAGTGCACTTGTTAACTGTACAGTCCCGACCTATATCACAAATTATTGGAAAAAGATAGCTTTGACCTTAGCTTCTATAGGTTTAACTTGACCTTGTCGCACAATATGTCCGAAAAATGTGACACAAGCATGACAAAACTAACTTTTGCTCAAATTAATTGTCAGATTCGCATCGCTGAGTCGATCAAAGAATTTTTGAAAGGTTTCCAAGTGATCTTCGCAGGTGTTGTTGTAGATAATGACGTCATCGATGTATGCGTCACAATTATCAAGACCAGATGTTATCATGTTCATCAGACGTTGAAACGTTGCAGGCGAATTTTTCATTCCAAACGGCATGACTTTATATTGATAAAGTCCATCTGGAGTTACAAATGCTGAAATTTCTTTTGCCCTTTCAGTAATTGGAATTTGCCAGAATCCTTTTTAAAGGTCAAACTTGGTGACATATTTCGCATTTCCAATTTTATCAATGCAATCGTCCATTCTTGGGTTTGGAAATGAATCTGTTTTGGTGGCACTATTGAGTTTTCTATAGTCAGTACACATACGGAATGTTTTATCTGGCTTAATTACAAGAATACATGGTGAACGCCAGTTCCTTTTACTTGGTTCTATGAAATCATTCTCCAGTAAATAATGAATTTCTTTCTTCAAATAGTTCTGTTTGAGAGGATTCATCCTATAAGAATGCTGTTTCACAGGCGCAGAGTCTACAATGTCAAAGTCATGATATATTTTACTTGTTCGTGTAGGAACATTTGTTGTGACTGGATAACTCTTACCCCAGGAGAGTTATCTCTCTTAAATTCAGTGGGGTACCTGGTTCTGTCCTTGTCGAATTGACATTCTAGCATTGCTCTGTTTGACAGTGTGTGACACGCATGCCGAAGTAGGAGAGAAATTATATTTATTTCACCAAACATCAGCATTGAGGTTTATGGAAAAATCATTGGTACGGTGATTCCAACACTAGCGTGGAGAGCATGTCTTTATATACAGACCGACTGTCATTATATATCCTGGCATATTCCTACGCATGGACTTCGGTGTATTTAAAATATCTATGTCTGTTAGGAGATAATGAATATTTTGAAGTACACTGAGGTCCATGCGTAGGAAGATATTCACTCATTCTCAATAACCAAGTGCAGTTAGTGGGGGCAATATTATTCAAAATGCAAGCGATTTGCACTTTCTTATATTGTATTAATATATTCCATAGCACGTGCAGTTCTAAATTAATTAAATTAACAACAGTTTCAGCTCATCCTTTGTTTGTTGAAATCGCAGTTGAAGTTTGAATGTGTCAATTTGAAATGCTCGTTTTTCTTTCATTTCTTTTCACAGTAAAAGCTTGCTGCAAAACCGTGGTATGATTTCAAATATTACTAAAACACATAAAGAGGTCTTCATATTCTGAAGATGATTTAAAATTTATGAACTTCCATGTGAAAACTATCGTGTAATTAATTCTTGTCACCGGAACCAGTGAGAGATTCGTTACTTTAAATTTAGGATGTAAAATGTTTTTCATTGTGAATTGTTATGTTCTATAAAATTATGGAGGACGCGCCTAGCTGGAAAACAATTGCCACAGTAATTAAAATTGTTATTAGTTTATGTCTTCATAAATCATGTTAAATTGGTGCGTAAAAATAGAACATACATGTTCGTTATATAACGGTTCAGGATATAACAGTACGACGATCACGTTATAAATTTGCTTGTTTTTAGATTATGGTCTGCACATGTAAATTTCACCAGCATTTAGGTATCTTTCTATTTCAAATTTCAATAAACTATTCTTTGCATAATAGGCCAAAGGTCCGTTACTGCAATGTTTGATACATTCAAGCACGAAACTACATTCTACTGCGATGCTAGATTTCTATTTCATGTACTACTAGGGCCGTTTCACATCTCCAATTTCGCAAATCGACGCGATACAAGTTTCTGTGGAGTTTTGATTTGAATTTAAGTGATTATCTGGAATAGCTATGTACGAATAAAGTGCTTATTGTTCATGTATGTGTTGGATTGAATGGAGGTCGCGTTGTTCATGTGTTTTGATGTGCAAAAGTACTAGGATACAATGTTGTACTGAATGCAGTACTTTCAGGGTTTATTCAGTGTCATTATAACAATATGGAATGTTCGAAAGTCTCAGAATGTATTACACAATCCTGGTATATTAAATTTTACACTCATTTCTGTTATTAGCTATACATTTAAATGCATTTGTCTCCAAGTGAAGAATTACTAATCAAAATATCTTGTATCAAAACGGTCTCTCATTGTCGTTTCAATCGCACGAGTCTTTGATATTGAAATGTCTCTTTTGTGCAAATCATTGCTTCATTCAGAACGCAACATAACATTCCTTAATGAATTTTTTAATATGAAAGTATACAGTGAAGTTACCGATAATAGCAGTAATGAATATATGTTATGTAAATTCAAATGAGTCAATGCTGAAGAGTAGTTATAGAAGAATGTTTGTGCTAAAAACGTAGGATAGAGGCAACATAGAAAACCTGTGGAATCAGATATATGTAATTTGATATCCTGATCCACTTAGTGATTAATATATAGTATACACAGAGGTCAATGCTAAGGTAGATAATGCGTGTAACAGGAGGAAACTGAATTGGATTGGACCGAGCGAAAACACTTAACACAGTTACGTATCAAATTGTTATGATCAGTGTACTGAATTATCAACATATATGATTATTGATCAACGTATTGTAGAGCAGATGTTATGGCATTTTTATCCTCTCAGTAAAAACACTTAACACAGTTACGTGACGGAGATATTTGTTTTTAATGCTAATGAATGATGAATGAATCTGACACCTTACTCGTGCACACAAAGTGTAACAACCGATATAACAAAAATATATCCTTCCTAAATGAATGCGATCAAAAGCATGCAATTTCAGCAAATAATCACAAATGAGCTCGTATGTCAACAGATATGAATGATGTATACAAATAATAACAAATGGTCTCTGATGTCAACGGATATGATCAATGTGTGTAACATGATGAAACTGGATGGGATAGGATCTGGCGAAAACACTTAACACAGTTACGTATGAATAGCTATGATCAATGTATGGAATTTTCAAAATATATGATTATTGATCACCATTTTGTAGAGCAGATGTTATGGCTTGTTTATCCTCTCAGTATGCAGTATTGAAAGGGTGGGTGAGTAACAGTCGATATATCGGATATATACTAATGCTGGACAAAGCTACACATGTTTTCATCTATCCGACGACCGATATGGATTGATCCCATTTAAATCCAAATAGATAAACGCAGTGAATGCAATCATCTCAAAATACATGAGAGAAAACTGTGTAACCACACTTGAACTTTTGGAGTGGCATTCATTACCTATGGGTGGGAGTGAAGTTGAATTTAATTTGAATCACTGGCCAGGTACAAGATGTACATCTAGAGACATATAGGGTCGGATTCCATGTATTCAAGACGGAATCGCTGTCCCATTTCCGTGAGCTAAACGTTTTTGAGGCGAATTCTAACTGCCCACCATAACATAATAAGCACGCCTCCTTTTATTGGCTTTGTTGTGGTTTGTAATTTTGTGGGGTTTACGCCACTTTTCAGCACATGCTAGTGTATACATGGCGGCCAGTATGTTTGGTGTAGGAAGAACCCGGGAAAATCCCGGCAAGAACCAGCGACCCAGGGGAATGTACTGGCCAACTTTCTCACATACTCACGTTGGATGAGCCAGACTCGAAAATCTGCGGACAGAGCTAAGATTTCAGTGATCTGTAAATGCGAGCGCCTTAGACAACTCGGCCATCCGCAACCATTTCATTCGCATGGAGTTGGACCTTTCGTCACAATTGCTTTTAGAGTGTTTGTTGTGTTTAGCCCACTACGTCGCTGAGTGGAGCTACTGAGCTGCCCCGAACATCGGTGTCAACACATATAAAAGCATACACATATGTACAGCCTCACTGCATCTCAATCATTTTCTCTTCATATGCCCTAGGCAACAGTTTAGAGTGGGTTTTAGTGCACCTACCCTCTGGGAAGGTGGCTTAGAGGACAAACTTTGTACATGCATGTACATTAGTTGCATATTATTGTTAGCCTTGTCCGTTCATTCCAGTTTTTTGCACACACTGTATACACGTTCATACATGGAATAGTGAAACACTGTGTGTGCACGCATATTTATGAGTACTCAATATGATGACGAAATCGTTGATTCCTGAAAGCGAATTAATAATCACAAAAGCCACATTCGCAACAAAATCAACGCGAAAGTCGCCAACCACCACAATTCACTTAGTCAGACATTCAGTAGAGTTCCTCGAGATGCTATCGACTGAATGAGACCTTCGGTGGACCAACATAGAACGCAAACGAAAGGAACGATACTGAACACTACAATTGAAAACTCATGGGGAGTTCGGCCTAAATGAAAAAGAATCAATCCTTCCCGTTGCAGTCTTATCGAAATTGCAGCCAGTCATCAGCTTTTCACCCGAACGCAAGTTTTGCGATAATCTTTACCCGAGTAATTAGATTTATTATTATTATTGCTGTTATTATTATTATTATCATTATTATTATTATTATCATTATTATTATTATTATTATTATAGCTCTAGTCCATTATCCCACTACACCATTCTCTTGACATCTGTCCTTTAGAACCTCCATGCATAACTCTACCGGTATATAAATTCTTTACCAAATCTTGCAGATGGCGTTGATTTGTCCATAACCTGGAATTAGATCAAAACATGTCGGTTCTCTACGTGATAGACACAATAACTCGCTCGTTAAGTATTGTTACACAACCTCTTTTTTATCTCTTGTTGTAAATTCCCCTAGTGATTCTAACATTAGTATCCATAATTTGTCTTCGATTGTAATTAGTGTTTGTAAGCTGTTTATTCCCCTGACGAAGAACTTGTTAAGCTTGAAAACGTTGGGAAATATGTTTGAATTTGCGCCGTTTTTACTTTTAAAAAACAGTAATATTGTGTTCATGTCATTTCCAGATGTTTCTCCACTATCCAATATATTAGCTTCCCACCGTTGTTAATGCCAGGTAGACTTGGGTGGATGTCGTCAAATGTAGAAATTTTTCTTTGTAGTTTATCTGCGTCATATAGTCGATTCTTCTTTTATTGTGTATCGGAAAAGAAGATCGATTTTATCCTACACAATTATTACACAAAAGTGACACACAGGCATGCAGTCAGAAAGAAATATCATTTTGTAAGGAACGCGTTGATAATACAGACATACAGATAGACAGTCATATAAATATATCTTGATAGATACATATCTACAATTTTTATGGCACGCATTGATTATACCAGTTATCGTCATCGTCATCAATCTTAAAATGAAAAAAGTAGACTCCTTTAATTGCATATTGGACCTATCGAATAACAGTAAATAAGCTCGTTATTTCATTCTCTTTTTGGGACTGCTCAAAAAGTAATGACGTCATTCGCTCGACATATTCTGCCAATGACTAATACAACAACAACACCAACACCATGGTGACAAGGAAACCAGGAGGGACAGAGGAGAGGTGGGCAAGATTTTGCAAGCGGGTCTGAGAAAAAACACGTACAAAGAAAAGAGTGCATTAGATAAGACACGTGTGAACAGTGATGACCAGCTATGTATTGGAGTACTCTGAAGGGTGGAAATGGAAACAAAGCAGTTATTGCTACTTACTGTAAGAAAGGAAAGAAAAGAAGTCTCAGTTTTGTTTATAAACAAATAATGCTAATAAATGCTAGGAATTGTAATGCTAGCAATACTTATTTACCCTAACTCATCATAGTCAATATGTAATTTCTTCCTTACCATGTAATTGAAAAGAGAAATTATGACACTCTTTATTATATGTATATGAATAATAATAATAATAATAATAATAATAATAATAATAATAATGTGTGTTTGTCAATACAGTTGCCCATTGCCACATCAGCTGTGACCTAAAGGGCTGTACAGAGAGGCACTCAACTTATTGGTTATCATGCTATAAGGGTCAGAGGTCAAAGCTATATAAATCACGATTACTGTTTCAATTTCTAATTAAAAAATCTACCAGTATTTTATACATCCAGTCACTGCAGGAATTCATGAAATAGAGCTAGATTCTGACACGTGTTATCATCTGGGTGCCAGCAGGGTGAGTGCGTGGTAGGATATAGTAGAAGTGTTATACTGTAAGACATTAAGCTTTAGGATATCATCATGGCATGCAATTGCTGCAGTTAAAGACTATTATTTTATCAAAAGTAAATGAAACTACATATCATATGGTTCATGCATTACTGATCAAAGTTATTCTTTGGAGAGGTAAAACTTCACTCCCTAATAAAATCACATTCCAAAGGCAATTATATTTGACAAACCTGGTTTATTTTAAAAGAATGCATGCGTTATAAGTGATACAACAACAATTAATATATGGTTTATCTCATCCTATAGATGGTCTTGATGTGAAGATTGTATTGTAATACTGAGTATGGTATCATTGTTGGCAAGTATCACAGACATCGTGAGAAATCAACGGATGATTCAGAAAGACTGCAGGCAGGACGAGAACAAGAACAGCTGGGATCCTCAGCTCAAGTCAGATTTTCAACACTAGAGGCTGCATTTACAATTGTTCAAAAAATATCCCACACTTTTATGTTCCGAGATATCAGCAGTAGAGACTGTAAAGTAAATATATTATCAATTTTCAATGCAATTACTATTGGAACCTACTATTCTATTATATTATTAGTAGAGTAAAATATGCCTGGAAGAAAAAGAAATAACTTTGCAGTGGGAGACCACCTGTACTGAGAGTCCTGAATTTCAATGCACAATTAATGTAGAATATGTTCTGTCTTCTGATGAGAGACCATGTTTCATTAGCAGAAATTGTGGTTTCTCAAAACAGGTTTTATATACAGTATAGTTTCCCATGTATTACCGTACCAACGCCATGTGTTCGTTTTCCTCAATACACAAAAATAAACACATTGTAATCAAAACATAATACAAATAAAAACTTAAGATATCTTCAAAAAAGATAAAGTAGCGCACAAAATAAAATACAGAAAACTCACTCCAGAAACCATAGTCTTGCCTATCAAGTGTGCATGAATCATTGTGTAAAGATTGGTGCAGGTGTAGTTTCCTCTTGGATTGGTGATGCACCCATGGGCATCAACTAAAATCAGCTACGAAGATTTCTTGACCAGAGTAGAGGACAAACTGTCTAACTGTGTTGCATAATATTACTTTAATGAATATTTCTAGTCTTATTTAATCACTTTACCACCTTCATGCGCTATCCTCTCTCTCTCTCTCTCTCTCTCTCTCTCTCTCTCTCTCTCTCTCTCTCTCTCTCTCTCTCTCTCTCGCACAAACACACACACGCAAACGCAAAAACACTGTGCTTAATGTCTTTGTTGCATGGTTTGTTTTAAATAATTTAAATCTTATATAATAGATTTCAACATTGCGTCTCTATCAGATGTAAATTTTTCATTTCTTTATTAATGTTCAGTGAATCTAACATCATTGGTGTCGAAGAACGTGTGAGTAAATAAGGTTTCAGCAAACACTATGTGAGTCTGCAACACACACAAAATGTATCACCATCTATTGATCAGATTTGGATAAAAAGATTAAAAACATTAAATGTATATTAACATCAAAGAAACTCTTAAGTTATCAAGAAGTGTAAATTTTAAATGTTTAAACAATACGTAAGATACATGTAAACGTATCAAACTCACCAAAGACAACATATTGGCTACAATATATTTTGCTAAATTGATGTATATACTATAATTATTTTTATTTGTTTGATAAACTTTATGTCAGTAATATTCTGATTTGACCATGTTCAGAAAATATAATGGACACAAAAATAAACAAAAATCATTTGCAGAACTTGGAGATTATGCAGTTATATAGTCTAAATTCATTCTTCTTTATTCCTTTGAATGGTAGGGTTGATACAAAGTCTTGATGAGCCTATAAGATGCTCTCTTTATGTTTTTCAAATGAAACTATTATTTTAACATTCATCAAGGTTCCAAAAGAAATCAACCACATTGGTTAAATATTTGTAAATCAATTAATCTTATACAAGAGTTTAGCTCCACATAATTCATTCTCTAAACATTATTGATTGTTTGGTTGCGTATTTTTTTAAAGACGCTAATATACCCCTGCTAATGAAATCTAGTGGAGTGAAAGGTGTAATGGAGTCAGTTTCTCCATACACCGTGTCCGTCATACTTTTGATTATTTAATATCTCCATAATCGTTGGTATGCTTTTGTATCATCATTAGACCATGAGTCTTGTAAAAGAATGGTCTCTGTCTGATCAACATTTTAAGAGAAATCTTCATAAAATTTGATATGCATTGGTATCACAAAAAGATTTTATGTCACATGTAAGAATTGGCTTTGTCCAATTATTACTTTGAGGGTGGGGTAGGGGAGGTATTCTGTCAGCACACGCTCACCAACACATCTCTCTGGCAATATTTTGCTGATGACAATGTAGCTAGGTGTCTGTCTTAAGGACGCACAAAGAAGGCCGACCCTCTCTCTATCATACAGATAGGAGAGAGAGACATATATATATTTTTTGCTGTCCACATATTGACATGAAGCCTATTTATGTATCTCTCTTACACATTTTCACTCTTCATTTGTGTTCTTTATAGGCTGATCAACATAAGAAATATGCAGAGTTGCAGTCAGGTCTGCTACAACATCTAGCAAGTTCTTGTTAGTTATATTATAAGTTATATTATCTTGTAATACACTTTAATTTGACATCATGAAGTAGACGTACCATCAAAAAATGTCTGTTTCATTTAAAACAAAATACATGGTACCTCGCCAATGCATTTTATTTTTAAAAAAATTTCTGCAATGGTGCTTAAACTATTCTGATTTCCATACGAAAATAATAAAAAGTTCTGAATGAATTTCTGGGTGACTTTCAAACTTGAAACGTGTTTTCCCTGGGTCCAAAGTATATTTTACTGGAAGAAAAATAGTGAATATTTTAAAAAATTAACTTAAATTAAGACTTGAATCAAATCTTTATGATTGCTAATTAACTGCAGTTATAAATTTGGGGATTTTTCATTAGGCTTTTTGCTCTTCCATAACTGGTACATGTCTTTCTTTGCTTGGACTAATATTTATTCTAAGTCTTTGTTACCGTGATTTTCCAGTCATACGATCACAAGATATAAACATGATTTGTCTAAAGATCATAGTCTTACATCACCTTTCTCACTTGCTCCACCCCCACCCACCACACCCACAGGTTTTCTTGGCCCCATTTCACAAACAATATACACATAAGCTTTTCGTAAGCTTGACATCGTTCAAACAAACTTAATAAAAATGTGTGGCTTACGTTGTTTTCTGAGACAGGATGCAGATACTCACTCACACACTCACTTCAACATCAAATCTAAGTCAAAATGCAAAGCCTGTGAAATATATGATGCGTCTTCCTACTCTGACTGAATGTTTTAAGTATGGTCAGATTATATTACAAAATGTTGCAACAATTAAACAATTTAAAAACTGTTCATTTAACCTCCCCTACTCCTCCGTAAGGACGTTTGGGTCTAAAGATGATAATGATATCCCTGTCACAGATGGTTTCCGACAGAGCCAAGTACTCACCAGGCTTTTTGACCTAGAAAGCTATGTGATTACAGACCAATATTATCAAAATATTCCCATACTTACCACACCCACTTTACAATAATAAACCCAATCTTCTCCAGAATATCTAGTATGGTCCCAAGTACCACGTCGACAACATCTACGATTGGATCACTGCCGAGGGAAAGGATGCTAAAGCCTGTGGACACGATCCACTGACAGTAGATGTGAGAGAAAAGCCATACCTAAAGGAATCAGGTGACGCCTCCAGAAATTGAATGCAGTTATCATGCATCCAAGATCCATCAACAATATTCATTATTACTTGCACTTCAGGTAAGAATATCCTGGTGTATCACATTTACCATGCTAATACATGTAAATAGATGGTTGAATGGATGGAGTTAAGTACATTTAAATACGTAGATAGTTAGAGATAGATAGTCACTCATTCATCACATAAAAATTACCACATTGATGATAAAAGCAATAAATGTGCTCCAATGATTGCTAAAAGTTGTTTTAATTTTGTAAGTATTATGGTGATCAGACAAAGTTAGAAATGTATAGAGACTTCCAAATAATAGATGCATAAACAAATGCTTAATTAATTTGGTTCAGGCATAAAAGAAAACAAAAAGAACCACATAAAAATATAAACAAGTTGAATATCTGTCAGTGTGCATGAAATAGTTTTATCTTTCATGTTAAGAGAAAAGTAAGATACACGTGAAAATGAGTAAAACCATTACTGGCATGAACATATAATTTGGTCATATATATATATATATATATATATATATATATATATATATATATATATATATATATATATATATGTGTGTGTGTGTGTGTGTGTGTGTGTGTGTGTGTGTGTGTGTGTGTAGCAGTACGAAACGATATCACGACGATCCTAGGGAAGCTTTACCTCAACTGTTAGAAGCTGTATGTTCAAAAAATCTAATTATAAGAGAAAAAAGCCTTAGAGCAAATGAAACGATCGCAAGTTGAGCGATGCACGGTATGGTTTGTACGTTGTCTATGGCTTATATATCAATAGCCGTAAACTGTAAACCTTACGTGTAGATCGGAGAAAAGGTTGAGTTTCGAATATGTTTGATTAATTTTAATTCGTACTCTACGGAGATTCGAACCCGGATCCGCGGGTTACGGCACCAATCGCCTTGCCTGTAAGCACCAACCCCTATACCATCTCGACCATGTAGAAATCACCAAAAGTGATGCTACAGTGCCGATGGTATAGACATTCGTACGTAGCAGACATACCCGCATGTCCAGTAATTAATTCTCATCTATGTACACAGTCCTCCTGGATTCCTACTATAGAAATCAAGATATACTGAGGTTATCGTAGAGAATTACAAATATACACCAAACAGAGAGGAATGTGCTATCCCTGGATAGCACAGGAGAATGCTTGAAAATATTAACATAATTTTTAAAAGCGTTTAGTTAGAGGGTTCTTTGGAGTAAACATCACGAAGCTTCTCCCTTAATCTCTGGGGGAAATATTGTTTCAATGTCGGAGGAAACAAAAAACAATAAAATTCCTAAATTAGACAAGATGTTTGTTTATGGTATTTTTTCATCATTCTTTCTATAGGTTGAAAATGAATCAGTAATTTCATGTTTGGGAAGTTTCCAGAATTTTAAGTTCATTTGTGAAAAATATTAAAAACTATTTTGTCTTTTTTTAATATTTACTTTCTGGCTTTAAAAACCGGCATCTTTGCGACAGGATCAAAAAAGAAGTCGAACTTGTCCTTTATAGAGTCAACGATAGACACGGATGAAAGTGGCAATAAAAATAGCTTCCTTCATTTTATTCTATCTTGATTCCATTTATATTACACAAACCATACTTTCTAACTACGTCGAAGAAGTGAAATCTTGTCAAAGACACACGCATATACATACATGATTCAAATTCAATACAATTACGTACACACATACATACATATGTCAGATTGTCTTTCTTTCTGACCCGCTTTGGGCTCGGGAATATATAACAGGTTCGATCCATTCTCCTGCATATCGCAAGTGGCGATTAATCGAGACATCAACTGCACTGTCTCAGTGGTTAGCTTGCAGGTCTCTTGACCGAAATAATGCGGGTTCGAATCCTACCATCGGATCAGCCCGGGTCGACCACTGTTGTGCGTCCTTGGGCAAGGCACTTCATTATAATTGCCTCGGCAGTGAATAATCTAATTGTATGTGTGTGCCGTACAATACCGAAAACAAATTCTTTCTTTGTGTATATTTTCTTACTGACAGTTTGTATTATTTCTACGTACTGTACGATATAGTGTAAGTGTCTTTAAGAAAAGAAGAAAACAATGAAACAATGATGGCATTAACCATATGCTTTAAAATAAATTGTTTTAAAAAAATCATCATCATCCCGTACACCAAATTCTTCGTTATTTCCGACTCCTGCAGAGTTTGAATGTATATCCTTTTCATGCGAAAGAACTAGTAGTAACAAAAACCATTGTTATGACCGATGTTATATTCGTTCTAATCAAAAAGAACAACTTTGCATTTTATTTTTATTTTTTTTGCACGGAAGATTACGTCTGTGCCCAGTTTTGAAAGCTCATTAACCACATAAGTTGTTCACAAGTCTTAAACAATTAACACTACACCGTAATTTTTAAGTTGTCTTGCGCCTTGTTGAATGAACAAAAACCTATTTTAGAAAGGGCAGGATATGTACTCCGAAAGATGCAAAACAGAATGACTACTGAGAAATAAATGGTACTTGTATACAAAAGAAATTTAAAAAAGGCATAATAAAACAGGTTCATAAATCCTATTTTAAGGCACTCCTGCAAGTGTTAAAACAACCGATCGAAATAAGACGAACTACACATTTTCTTTACCTGATCAAACATTTCTGAATAAATGTTTTGAAACATTATGATGCAACTTCTTACCATAAATTTTGTTCTCAACTAGTTTTCGAGCATATACAAATAGCAATGCAATGCCAGAAAGAAATTTGTAAAGCACATAGATTAACAGGGCAATGCTACTGTTTCAAATATGCTTGCGTACCTTTACTGTGAATCAAGCATAATTGTTATACAATTAACAATCAAATTCATGGTGAGGTCAAAAAAATTTCACAATAATGAATGATGAATATTGGTGTTCGTATTCCCAAATGTGCTGTGACTACACGACAGTCTAAAATGTTCCATCCTTGGTCAATTAAGCACGAAGGAGTGCCCTATAATAGCGACATTTTTTTCTCTAATGTATGTATCTATGCTAAATATATATATATATATATATATATATATATATATATATATATATATATATATTCCAATTATATATCAATCAATCAATCAAATCATTAATTTGTCCATCTTGTCCTGGTCAATATGCTGATTCACAAGGACTTGTCCTGAAATATAAAATACTACATGAGTTTTACTGATGAGAATATATATGTACACGTTATGGAAATATATGTGATGACAAAACCTTTAACCAAAATCTGTCCCCATCATTTTTATATTTATTAACCCATTAGCCCCTCCAAAGGTGCAAAATTGAGAGTGACGAAAATACTGAGAGATGAGCAGTTTGTGATAATGTGATATGCACAGAAATGAAGTGAATTGTTGAGGGGTTTGTGTAAATATAGGTGATGACATAAAAAATTAAACCAAAAGCTTTCCTCGGAACCCAGTGTCTAATCTTCATCCGTTTGCTGGTCAGTATAACCAATGTTTCTGATGTTCAAATCTTAGCACAAACCTTTTTCTCTTATTTATTTCCTTTTCTTTAAGGCCATAACAAAAACATGTATAGGGGGATGGCTTTTAATTTTCTTCTGAAGGTCCCTAATTAGGAAACTTTATTGTTCGGGTTGTTTAACCCCTATTCTTATGTCTCATACATGCATTCATTTTAAATGTGAGATAGTTGAAATGCTGGGTTGTATAATTATGTATTTGTTTGTTTGTTTCTTGTTTTTTTTTTTTTTATATATTTGGGATGTCGATTGGGGGAGTAGTGAGATACAGGACTTGTTTTTCATTCTCATGCAAATATATTAAGAATTGGTTTGTCTGCATCTGCCACGTCAATAATGTCATAACGTAGGCCATACAACTACTATCTATTTTTTATATTTTCCGTCTGCATTCATAACCTTTTCAAACAAATAAGAAACTACTTGTATTACCTAGCTCCATTTTACCATTGGAGGTACCCATTAATGTATATCGGAGGACTGACTTACCATAATGCACCCAGGTATACCTAAATACATCCATATTTAACCAAAGTGTATCCAAATACTGGCTAAATATACCTAATTATCATTAAAATGTACTAACACGGTGTGTTCGATAGTCAGACTATATGCAAAGATTGTTTATGCAGGGACTGTTGTGGGGGTCTAGAAGTACGAATGGGTAGCTTTTGACAACAAAACGTCGCCCTGAATTAGCAGGAAGGAAATACACGTTTTACACTGCATCGCTGACAATCGGGTCAAAGGATTTAATGATGCACACGATTGTCGTCGATCAGAGGAAGAGACAGTGTTGGTTTTGCAGTTTGAATGTGTCAGCAATTGCAACAAAAGGTCCACTCACTCGGTAGTTATTTACACCTGACCCTCAGTAATTATATAATTAGGATTGTACCCTATCCTACTTTCGGAAATCCTAGCCTTATCAAACAGATATCTTCAGTCCACTTATATTGTAGAAAGGTAAATCAGAGGTTGAAGCAAATGTCACTTCCTGTTTATACTGGCTCCCTGTCAATAGTGTTCCACAGTTGAAACCATCTTAACCCTCTTCTGAAGCTGATTTAACATCATGTAATTAATATTTTTGGCAGGTCTTTACGAAGACCACAAAGAGTGCAATCAAAAAACATTCCATATGTGGGTGTATTTTCGGTAGATTTGGCGTATTTCGAAAAATCATATCGCCCTTGTCCATATCAAACTTATAATTGAATATATAAATCTTTTGTTTTACAGTTGTTGCAATACTGGTGCAGTTTTTATCAACTATTATTTTCAATAATGTAATACATTACACCACTGGAGCCTTTTCCATCGCGACTGCAAACTAAGGCTATCATCTTATTTATATCCCGTTTTACATAAAGTTTAAACTCCGAAATGTACGTGTGCTTAACAATCAAAGAATCCATTTAACAAAATTGAATGTCTTAATTAAATAAGTTATCTGGAAACCATAACCATATCATACTTTAGCCTGCCATCATTAAAGAGGAAACTCTCTTGTTCGATGCACGTAGTGTATATGAGTACTGTAGTATATATAGGTATATGGCCATATAAAGTAGATTCTCCAAACACTGCCATCTTACTACTATTACTACTACTACTATATTTCCGCAATTTGAGTAACATAATGTAACGGTACAGCACGTTTGGTGCCTTTGAGACACGAAGAAATATCGTTTTCAACCCAAACTGGGACTACTACAACTACTATTACTCCTCTTCCGTAATCTCAGTCACTTGTGTAATAGTAGATACCTACTTACTGATCCGATATTTAATTTCCAAGCCAGGGCCAAGGCATTGAGGCCACAACGTGGTAACGGCGGATCGTCTTCTCTGCACCTACCATTTCCTGATCAACGTATCCAGCGCATGCTTCACTCAAGTCTATTGCATTAAACTCTCTCATATGATAGGTTATGTGGTTCTCCATGAAGAAAACAGAGAGTTCCATGTCCTAGTGTAGGTTCTACAAGTTTGTGAGGAAACTACAGGTACTAAAGAGAACATTTTAAATTATGAAAAAGAAATACACATTGATTAGTAACATACAAAATTACGTGAATGCTCTTTGTTGTGACACAAGAAACTTTTTATATTCTACCTTTGCTTCAATAATATAAGACCTGTCAAATTCGGAGTATATTCAGCACCTCTCTCTCTCTCTCTCTCTATCTCTCTCTCTCTCTCTCGGACGTATTTATTTCATTCATTCATTATTATTTTGTATCCGTATTAATTTATGCAAGTTGTTCATGTGTTTTTGCTGACTGCCAAATGTACTCAGAAAGAGTTTTAATTTCTCATATGCCTGAAAAGGAGAAGCTAGATGTCCCTGAACTGTGAACAGGACCAAGGATTTTATAGATTAAATATATTGACAATATCCTAGCAATCAGCCAGACGGTCAAATATATGATTCTTATGCAGTATTTCAGTTTTGAGTGTTTCTTTGTGTGTCATTCGAATGGGTATTCTAGAATGATGACTAAAAAAGACTTATTAAAAATACAGTAATGTTTTCTTCTTTTTTCTTCGGTTGATACATACATCGAATAAGTACTCTCATAAACTAAATGACAGAATTATTCTGAAAATATTTTTTAATACAGATGTAGTCATATTTTACCACATTTCACGATTGTTGTGCTAACATACGTAAATCATTAACCTATAACATCACCGGAGATGCATAAGGACTCTAAATGGTTACTGCGCTACATTTAATCAATTCTAATGTTGCATATTTATGCTCAGGAAATTCACTTCCCCATTATAAGGAACATTACGTACATAACGAGAGATGAAATGCTCAGGGAAAAAGAAATAAGCAGTTATTCATTATTAGTTATCGGTAATATGGTAATAATTTTGTCTCGTCGCTGTAATGCACTTGTTTCGAATATCCATATTCCTTTTGCAAAACTATGGTAATAACAAATATTTTTGACTGCATGTGCATGCTGAATTTCTTTTATCTATAAATGCAAACAATAAAAACATGGCCCTACCTTGTTATTGTCGGCAAGAATTCGTCTGTCCTTATATACACACAGACTGTCATTCCATATCCTGTTATCTTTTACGCATTTACCTCAGCATACGTCATAACACCTTTTACGACAATAATCCGGCATTGTGTATCACTCCTTACCTGTAATATATAACTTGAAGTACATTGAGGTTCATGCATGGAAACATTTTCACCCATTCTCAATAACCAAGTGCAGTTAACGTTGCGGCAATATTATTCACAATTCAAACGCTTTTCACTTTCTTATTTTGTAAAAATAACTTCAATGCGTTTGCACTTCTAAATCAACAACAGTTTCAGCTCATCCTTTCTTTGCTGAAATATCCATAACCTTAAATATATGTTAATTTGAAATGTTCGTTACTGCCGCCAAATGAAACTTTAGTTTTTCTTTCAATCTTTCACCATGATATCTTTAAGCAAACGTTGCTATGATTTGAAATATTATTAAAACCCATAAAGGGATCTTTAAATTGAATTTGATTTAAAATTCGTGCACTTCCATGAGAGAAATATCCTGTAACAAATGCCTGTCGCGAGAACTAGTGAACGGTTCAATCCTTTACATTTAGGAAGGAAAATGTTTTTAATTATGAATTGTTATGTGTTCTATTAAATCATGGAGAACTTGCTACATTGTGCTGCGATTTTAGCGTTCTACTTCTAGAGCCGTTTCACATCTCTTTTTTTACAAATGGACGCAATACAAGTTTAAGTGGAGTTTTGATATGAATTTAAGTGATTTTTTGCAATAGCTAGATACGTATAATCTTCTTCCAAATGTTTTGTGTTCATTTATTTGTCGAATTGAATGGAAGTTACATTGTTCTCTTGTTTTAATGTGCAAAAGCACTAGGATTGAGGTTCACTAGCATCGATGTTATGTATATAATGTAGCACTTAATGCTATCCTGAAGTGTTTGTGAGCAAAAGGAAACGAACATTTCAGGGAATATTCAGTGTAATTGCATCAATACACAATGCTCTACAGTCTCAAAATAGATTACACAATGCTGGCAAGTTAAAATTCTCTCGCGTTTCTGTCATTAGAAATACATTTAAATTCAATTTTCTCCAAGTGTTGAATTATTGACGAAAACATATAGTATAACAAATGGATACTCATTGTCGTTTTCATCACAAGATACTTTGATATTGAAATGTAACGATCTCTTTATGTAAATCCTTCCGTTATGCAGGGAAAAGAATATAACTTTCTTTAATGAATTATTTAATATGCCAACTATAATATTTTCAAGCTAATCAGCATACAGTGAAGTTACCGGTAATACATGTAAGGAATGTGTCTTATGTAAAATCAAATGAGCCAATGCTGTCGGGTTGGTCTAGTAGAATGTTTGTGCAATAAACTGAAGACAGAGACAAAATTGAAAATCTGTGATATTGGACATATATAGCCAACAGTTATGGAAGATCACAATAACAGAAACTGGTCATGAAGCTAGCACTGAAAATGGTCAGTAGTAAATAAACAGAACTTAATTGCAGAGACCAAAGCATGCTTTTTAACAAGCAAATTCCATTTTGATAGCAAGATAAAATTACTTCCAATTCTTTTATTTTGATTACTTTTACGATTTCGAAGCTGAGATGTTTACACGCCGAAAGAGGCATAGAGAATGCACCATTTTACGTGTTTGTCCTATTTCCGAAATAATGGACATTTCATGTTTCAAATCTGTGCAGTGACGGATATTACATGTTAATTGTGTGTTATTGTTAATATAAATATATAAGTTATAGATTTAAAAGTAAAATTCAAGTAGGGGATCACTGATGTTTATATGAGGTCACTGCAAAAATCAGTTTGCAAGTTTGTCACAGGTTTGGATTGAGTCATGTAAATCTATGCTTAATAAAGACGTGTCTTTAATATGCAAGATATTTGGTGCTTCTCTTTTGAATTCCTTCATTTAAAAAAGAAACTATTATTTGTATGACCGAAGGACGATACAATTTTAATCCAATATCAAAAACATATTTATTAAACGGTGATAATCTGTGTTATACTTTATTATTTCTGTTCCAACCATAATGAAATGTTCGTTACATTTCGATTGTTTTAAAAACAAAAATGCCTACATGCGAGATATACATTTGATTTATGTTGAGAAGTTTTTAACTGTTAAAACTGCTATCAATTTTAACTATTTTGCTATTGTTTGTGTAGCTTTAGTCATATCGACCTAAAAAGTAGAAATTATACATGTGGAGTGTTCCATTTTATTGCATCTCAGATGAGTACATGTCGATGCATTACAGAAGTTTGCATGAAATATAAACAAAATGAGTTGAAAGCAATATCTTTTAATCACAGTAATATGACATTAGAAGTTAACAGGTGGATTCTAAATATTATAATCTGGTAAAATAAAATTCTGGAATTATAAAGGACATCCAGCAGGAAACTTACATTTCATACTGATTCATTTTGCATTTGGATGCCTTCAGTCAAGGAATTATTACTCTGAAAATATTTCAATGATGATGAAGCCATTTCTGACTTTTAAACCTTGATCAAGAAAAATTCATTTTAATATGATAAAACATCTTGATGAGAATGTACATTTTTTAACTTTCTGCACCCCTAAATTGCACTTAAGTATTGGAAATTACTGAAAGTACTCCGTGTCTAAACATACCTACTATATTTAAAACATTAACTTCAAGAGAAGATGCGTAGGAAGACAATGTGTGTAAGAGGATAAAAGCTAATTGAATGGGATGTAGCGAAACCACTGACCACAGTTACGTGAATGAGATGTCAATTTATAATGCCAACGAATGATAAATTAATCTGACATCTTACTGATGACCACACAGTTCAATAACGGATACAAAAAATGATATTGTTACTGAATGGACACCATCAAAGCATGGATTTTTTTTTTCAATCACAAATTATCCCGTATGTCAACGGATATCATCACTGTATGGAACGTATCAACATATATGACTGATATATGGATGTGTCAACAGATATGATCAATGTATGGAAATTATCAACAAATATGATTGATGTATAGAATTATAATGTATTATTCCTAAACGAATATGATTAATGTATCAATTTATGATCAATGTATTGTTCATCAAAAAGTAAGATGCTGTACTAGATTGAATGTAACACACACACACACACACACACACACACACACACATGTGGTGATATTTATCTCGTGGTATAGGCATTGTCGTACATATTGTACTGCGTGTCCAAAGTTGAATACATTAATAACAGGTAAACAATGAACATAACACTAAAAATAAGAAAATAGAAAATTGCCGGTTTCAGCTTTTGATTTGATTGTCTTTCTCAGACACAATTATGTATTGATATGAATACCCACTACCACCATCACTACACTGCTTCTAATCATTTATGTTTTTGGGACAAATTCATATCCTACTCCCTGCCAGTTTGCCTGTCCATCAGTCTGTCAGTCAGTATGTCAGTCTGTCTGATTGTCTCTCACTTTAATGACTTTATTTTATTTGGGCTTTGTAATATTATATTTTTATCAATCGGTCCGATAATTCAGTTAAAGCATACGTAAATATATCACTTGCTTCAAACTTGACAATTTTTAGGGTAACAAGATTTTACAAAAAGGAAGTAGTCTCTTAGATAGATGGACGGTATGGATAACAAGCAGAATTACGAGGGAGAGAGAGAGAGAGAGAGAGAGAGAGAGAGAGAGAGAGAGAGAGAGAGAGAGAGAGAGAGAGAGAGAGAGAGAGAGAGAGAGAGAGAGAGTAAGAGAGGAAAGATAGAATGAAAAAGATTGCTATGTAGCTATAGTGTATATTTGACTGTTCCTTTACTACCGACCTTTTCACGCATAAAATGTGTTGTTGATGTTGTTTTTGAATGGTAACTGTTTCTTACAACTACAGTTTTCCTGAAAAGATCAAATGTACCATGTTATATCTTTTTAAGAAAACAAATATTTTTCATTATTATTCTTTTATGGAAAGGCTACCTAGTACACAAATGATTATTCTTCAAATTCCAATTTGACGAATCTCCAAACTCCACCCACCTATCTCCAGCTCTAAATAAATACGTTGACGACCATATGTGTTAAATGTTGTTAAACGAGGCGACAATCTTGACAGTTGTTACTACCACAAAACAAACCGCGCACACAGCAGTAAATGCAATAAACAATGACCTTGACATTATTTTCATTCCATGACAGATGTAAATCAAGTCTGATAACGTTTCAAGATGATGTAATGGATCTAGTTCTCACCTGTGTAGTTCAAAATTAAACTATTGTTTTTTGCTGTTGTTTTCTTTTGTTTTTTGTTTACATAAGTTTAACTCCACTTTTCGACAAAAACAATGCGAGGACTAAAGCTGTGAAACCGCTTGTTTGCTTGAGTGTAGCTGGTTTTGTGCATGCGTGCGTGCATCTTATGTGTGGCTGGTAATGCGAACAATAAAACGACAGATCCTGTTTCGGCTTAAATAAAGGCTTGTTATTTTTAGAACAAAACTACAAGAGGCCTTTGGACGTGGACACTATTACGGAAATACAATCCAAATTTGGAAAAAAAGAGAACAAAGAGTTATAGGTAAAGCACCACAAAGTCGAAGTAGGGTTTGGGGTGTGGGGTAGAACGACAGAGATAAGGAAAGCAACGAAAATAGACTATAATGTTATATAATAATGTTATCCCTGGTAATATGAATATGCATCTTCTGCAGACGATCACTTTTAAGAAAATATTTATCCCAACATTGTGAGTTTTTTGCTCAAATTCTGTTCCGTCAATTCTCATTTTATTTGTGATCAAGGTACACCGTAATGAAAGTGAAAAAACACATTAAATGTTCTCGATAGTAACTCATGCTAAAAGATGAACCGCATATTCGTAGAGCAGATGCAATGCCTTTTTATCCCCTCAGTATGTGATACTGAAAGGATGGGTGGGTAGTAGTCTATATATCGAATATATACTGTACATGCTGGACAACGCTACATATGTTTTCTTTTTATTCCACGACCAATATGGAGCCCATTTAAATCCATATCGATACACGTAGTGAATGCAGTCATCTTAAATTACAACTGAAAAAACTGTATAAACGTAATTGAGTTTTGGAGTGGCATGCAATACCAATGGCTGGGATTGACGTTCAATTTAATTTGAATCATTAACCTGTTTAATAATGTGCATAACTTGCTAAGCATGCACAATCTCTATCTCGAGACAATATTGCAAATCGATACACGTAGCGAATGCAGTCATCTCAAATTACAATTGAGAAAAATGTGTAACCGTAATTGAGCTCTGGAGTGGCATGCAATACCTGTGGCTAGGATTGACGTTCAATTTTTAATTTGAATCATTGACTTGGTTTATGATGTACATAACTTGCTAGGCATGCCCAATCTCTATCTCGAGACAATATTGCGAACATATAGGGTTGGTATTCTACGTATCTTAGACGAAATTACTGTCCCATTTACATTAATATCAATTATGAACTGAGGACGGATGATGCACAAAGAACGATGCAACACGGACAAAGAGCCATATATACTCGCTTGGCCTTACGCCTAGTTGAGTGAACAAAAACTTATTTTAGTCAGGGCAGGATATGTACTCCGAAAGATGCAAACAGAATGACTACTGAGAAATGTATGGTACTTGTATACAAAAGAAGTTTGAAAAAGGCATAATAAAACAAGTTCATAAATCTTT
Source organism: Margaritifera margaritifera (assembly GCA_029931535.1). NCBI lineage: Eukaryota > Metazoa > Mollusca > Bivalvia > Unionida > Margaritiferidae > Margaritifera > Margaritifera margaritifera. The sequence goes on along the minus strand of JAQPZY010001662.1, from coordinate 6,721,990 downwards.
ATTTTAAGGCACTCCTGCAAGTACTAAAACAACCTATTGAAATAAGATGAACAACACATTTTCTTTACCTTATCAAACATTTCTGAATACATGTTTTGAAACATTATAATGCAACTTCTTACCATAAATTTTGTTCTCAACTAGTTTTCGAACATATACAATAGCAATGCAATGCCAGAAAGAAATTTGTAAAGCACATAGAATAACAGGGCAATGCTACTGTTTCAAATCTGCTTGCATTCTTTTACTGTGAATCAAAGATAAGTGTTATACAATTAACAAGCAAATTCAGTGAATTTTTGTCCACACATCTACCATGGTGAGGTCAAACAAAGTTCACAATAATGAATAATGAATATTGGTGTTCGTATTCCCAAATGGGCTGTGACTACACGACAGTCTCAAAAGTTCCATCCTTGGTCAATTAAGCACGAAAAAGTGCCCTATAATAGCGGCATTTTTTTCTCTAATCAATGTTTGTATCTATGCTCTACGCGAAATATATATGTCTCTATATTCCAAGTATATATCAATCAATCAATCAAATAATTCATTTGTCCATCGTGTCCTGGTCAATCTGCTGATTCACAAGCACTTGTCCTGAAATATAAAATATTACATGAGTTTTATTGATGAGAATTTTATATATATATATATATATATATATATATATATATATATATATATATATATATATATATATATATATACGTCATGGAAATATATGTGATGACAAAAACTTTAACTAAAATGTGTCCCCATCATTTTTATATTTATTAACCCATTAGCCCCTCCAAAGGTGCAGAATTGAGAGTGACGAAAATACTGAGTTGAGGAGTTTGTGATAATTTTATATTCACAGAAGCTTTCCTCCGAATCCAGTGTCTAATCTTCATCCGTTTGCTGGTCAGTATAACCACTGTTTCTGATGTTCAAATCTTAGCACAAACCTTTTTCTCTTATTTATTTCCTTTTCTTTAAGGCCATAACAAAAACATGTATAGGGGGATGGCTTTTAATTTTCTTCTGAAGGTCTCTAATTTGGAAACTTTATTGCTCGGGTCGTTGTAATCCCTATTCTTATGTCTCATACATGCATTCACTTTAAGTGTGAGATAGTTGAAATGCTGGGTTGTATAATTATGTATTTGTTTGTTTGTTTCTTGTTTTTGTTTTTGTTTATATTTGGTAGGTTGATTGGGGGAGTGGTGAGATACAGGACTTGTTTTTCATTCTCATTTAAATGTATTAAGAATTGGTTTGTCTGCATCTGCCACGTCAATAATGTCATAACGTAGGCCATACAACTACTTTTTATTTCTATATTTTGCATCTGCATTCTAAATATTTTGAAAAAAAACAAGAAACTACTTTCATTAGTTAGCTCCATTTTACCACATCATCTGGGGGTACCCATTTAGGTCTATCGGAGGACTGACTTACCATATTGCACCCAGATATACCTAAATACATCCATATTTAACCAAAGTATATCCAAATACTGGCTAAATATACGTAATTATGATCTATATGTATTGACACGGTGTGTTCGATAGTCAGTCTTTATGCAAAGTTTGTTTATGCAGGGACTGTTGCTGGGGTCTAGAAGGACGAATGGGTAACTTTTGACAACAAAACGTCGCCCTGAATTAGCAGAAAGGAAATACACGTTTTACACTGCATCGCTGTCAATCGGGTCAAAGGATTTAATGATGCACACGATTGTCATCGAAATCGATTTGAAGAAGAGACAGTGTTGGTTTTGCAGTTTGAATGTGTCAGCAATTGCAACAAAAGGTCCACTCACTCGGTAGTTATTTACACCTGACCCTCAGTAATTATATAATTAGGAGTGTACCCTATCCTACTTTCGGAAATCCTAGCCTTATCAAACGGATATCTTCAATCAACTTATATTGTAGAAAGTTAAATCAGAGGTTGAAGCAAATATCACTTCCAGTTTATACTGGCTCCCTGTCAATGGTGTTACACAGTTGAAACCATCTTAAACCTCTTCTAAAGCTGATTTAACATCATGTAATTATTAATGTTGGCAGGACTTTTACGAAGACCACATAGAGTGCAATCAAAAAACATTCCATATGTGGGTGTATTTTTGGTAGATTTGTAGTATTTCGAAAAATCATATCAAACTTATATTTGAATAAATAAATCTTTTGTTTTACAGTTGTTGCAATACTGGTGCAGTTTTTATCAACTATTATTTTCAACAATATAATTCACAACACCACTGTTGCTTTTCCATCGCGACTGCAAACTAAGGCTATCATCTTATTTATATCCCGTTTTACATAAAGTTTAAACTCCGAAATGTATGTGTGCTTAACAATCAAAGAATCCATTTAACAAAATTGAATGTCTTAATTAAATAAGTTATCTGGAAACCATAACCATATCATACTTTAGCCTGCCATCATTAAAGAGGAAACTCTCTTGTTCGATGCATGTAATGTATATGAGCACTGTAGTATATATAGGTATATGGCCATATAAAGTAGATTCTCCAAACACTGCCATCTTACTACTATTACTACTACTACTATATTTCCGCAATTTGAGTAACATAATGTAACAGTACAGCAAGTCTGGTGCCTTTGAGACACGAAGAAATATCGTTTTCAACCCAAATTGGGACTACTACAACTACTATTACTTCTCTTCCGTAATCTCAGTCACTTGTGTAATAGTAAATACCTACTTACTGATCCGATATTTAATTTCCAAGCCAGGGCCAAGGCATTGAGGCCACAACGTGGTAACGGGGGATCGTCTTCGTTGCACTTTCTATTTCCTGATCAACGTATCCAGCGCATGCTTTACTCAAGTCTATTGCATTAGACTCTCTCATATGACAGGCTATGTTGTTCTCCATGAAGAAAACAGAGAGTTCCATGTCCTAGTGTAAGTTCTATCAGTTTGTGAGGAAACTACAGGTACTAAAGAGAACATTTTAAATTATGAAAAAGAAATACACATTGATTAGTAACATATAAAATTACGTGAATGTTCTATGTTGTGACACAAGAAACTTTTTATATTCATCCTTTGCTTCAATAATATAAGACCTGTCAAATTCGGAGTATATTCAGCACCTCTCGCTTTCTCTCTCTCTCTCTCTCTATCTCTCTCTATCTCTCTCTCTCGTACGTATTTATTTCATTCATTCATTATTATTTTGTATCCGTATTAATTTTTGCAAGTTGTTCATGTGTTTTTGCTGACTGCCAAATGTATTCAGAAAGATTTTTACTTCACTTTAGAGTGATTCTGTGTGTGTAATCTAGAATGATGACTAAAAAAGACTTATAAAAAATAAAGTAATTTTTTCTCATTTTTTTCCTCGGATATATACATCGAATAAGTTCTCTCATAAACTAAATGACAGAATTATTCTGAAAATATTTTTTAATACAGATGTAGTCATATTTTACCACATTTCACGATTGGTGTGCTAACATACGTAAATCATCAATCTATAACATTACCGGAGATGCGTAAGGACGCTAAATTCTTATTGCGCTACATTTAACAAATTCCAATGTTGTATATTCATGCTCAGGAAATTCACTTCCCCGTTATAAGCGCACATTACGTACATAACGAGAGATGAAATATTCAGGGAAAAAGAAATAGGCAGTTATGCATTATTTATTATCGGTAATATGGTAATGATTTTGTCTCGTCGCTGTAATGCACTTGTTCAGAATATCCATATTCCTTTTGTAAAACTATGGTCATAACAAATATTTTTGACTGCATAATCATGCAGCATTTCTTTTTTTCTATAAATGCAAAAAAATAAAAACATGGTCTTACCTTGTTATTTTCGGCAAGAATCGTAGTGATCCACTGGCAATTGCTTGGAGAGCATATCCTTATATACACACAGACTGTCATTCTATATCCTGTTATCTTCCTACTCATTTTACCTCAGTGTACGTTTAATACTTTTTACCAATCCCATAATAATCCGGCCTTTGTGTATCGCCCCTTATCTGTAGTACATATCGTGAAGGACACTGAGGTTCATGTATAGGAAAATATTCACTCAGTGAAAATAAGCAAGTGCACTTCTAAATCAACAACAGTTTCAGCTCATACTTTGTTTGTTGAAATAGCAATAACCTTAACTGAATTACATATTTTGTGACGTACACTGAGGTTCACTCGGTATCAATAACCAAGTGCAGTTAACGTTGCGGCAATATTATTCACAATTCAAACGCTTTTCACATTCTTATTTTGTAAAAATAACTTCAATGCGTTTGCACTTCTAAATCAACAACAGTTTCAGCTCATCCTTTCCTTGCTGAAATATCCATAACCTTAAATATATGTTAATTTGAAATGTTCGTTACTGCCGCCAAATGAAACTTTAGTTTTTATTTTAATCTTTCACCATTTTATATTTTAGCAAAAGTTGCTATGATTTCAAATATTACTAAAACCCATCAAGAAATCTTTAAATTGAACATGATTTAAAATTCGTGCACTTCCATGAGAGAAATATCCTGTAATAAATGCGTGTAGCCAGAACTAGTGAAAGGTTCAATACTTTACATTTCTTAAGGAACATGTTATTTAATTATGAATTGTTATGTTCTATTAAATCATGGAGGACTTGCCTAGCCGCAAATAAATATGGCCACTTAATTAAAACTCTTATCATTTTATGTCTTTATAGATCATGTCAAAAATAAGATGGATACGTTCGTTACATAATGATTCAATGAATAATGGTACGACGCGGGAGATATAAATTTCCTTATTGTTAGATATTTGTTTACACATCTAAATTTTACCACCTTCAAGAAATCTTTCTATCTCAAATTTGATTTACATATTTGTGCCCAATAGGTGAAAAGTCCGATACTAAAATGTTCGTTGCTACATTGTACTGCGATTTTAGCTTTTTACTTCTAGAGCCGTTTCACATCTCTTTTTTTACAAATAGACGCAATACAAGTGTATGTGGAGTTTTTATATGAATTTTAGTCGTTTTCTGCAATAGCTAGGTACGTATAATCTTCTTTCAAATGTTTTTTGTTCATGTATTTATCGAATTGAATGGAAGTTACATTGTTCTCTTGTTTTAATGTGCAAAAGCACTAGGATCGAGGTTCACTAGCATCGATGTTTATCGATGTCATGTATATAATGTAGCTATATAATGTAGCACTGAATGCAGTACTGAAAGGTTTGTGAGCAAAAGGAAACGAACTTTTCAGGGTTTATTCAGTTTAATTGTATCAATATAGAATGCTCTACAGTCTCAAAATAGAGTATACAATGCTGACAAGTTAAAATTATCTCGCGTTTCTGTCATTAGAAATACATTTAAATTCAATTTTCTCCAAGTGTTGAATTACTGACTAAAACATGGTATACAAATTGGCAATCATTGTCGTTTTAGTCACAAGATATTTTGATATTGAAATGTTACGATCTCTTCATGTAAATCCTTGCGTTATGCAGGGAAAAGAATATAACTTTCCTTAATGAATTATTTAATATGCCAACTATAATATCTTTAAGTTAATCAGCATGCAGTGAAGTTAAAGGTGTTATAAGTAAGGAATGTGTCTTATGTAAAATGAAATGAGCCAATGCTGTCGGGTTAGTCTAGTAGAATGTTTGTGCAAAAAAAAAGAAGACAGAGACAAAATTTAAAATCTGTGATATTGGACATATATAGCCAACAGTTTTGGAAGATCACAAGTTTGGATTGAGTCATGTAAATCTATGCTCAATAAAGGCGTGTCTTTAATATGCAAGATATTTGGTGTTTCTCTTTTGAATTCCTTCATTTAAAAAAGAAACTATTATCTGTATGGCCGAAGGACGATACTATTTTAATCAAATATATTTAATAAACGGCGATAATCTGTGTTATACTTTATTATTTCTGTTCCAACCATAGTGAAATGTTCGTTACATTTCGATTCTTTTATAAATAAAAATGCCTACATGCGAGATATATATTTGTTTAATGCTGAGACGTTTGTTAGCATGTTATCTGTTAATCCTTCTATCAATTTTAGATGTTTTGCTATTGTTTATGTAGCTTTAATCATACCGACTTAAAAAGTAGAAGTTATACATCTGGAGTGTTTCATTTGTATAGCATCTGAGATGAGTATATGTCCATACATGACAACATTTTTCATGCAATATAAACAAAATGAGTTGAAAGCAACATTTATTTAATCCAAGTAATATGACATTACAAAGTCAACAGGTTGGTTCTAGATATTCTAATCTGGTCAAATAAAATTCTGGAATTACAAAGGACATCCAGCAGGTAACTTACATTTCACACTGATTCATTTTGCATTTGGATGCCTTCAGTCAAGGTATTATTACTCTGAAAATATTTCACTGATGATGAAATCCTTTCTGACTTTCAAACTTTGATCAAGAAAGATTCATTTCAATATGATAAAACATCTTGATGAGAATGTACATTTTTTAACTTTCTGCACCCCTAAATTGCACTTAGGTATTGGAAATTACTGAAAGTACTCAGTGTCTAAACATTCCTACAATATCTAAAACATTAACGACAAGAGAAGATGCGTAGGAAGAAAATGTGTGTAAGAGGATGAAAGCTGATTGGATGGGATGTAGCGAAACCACCGACGATAATTACGTTAATGAGATGTCTATTTATAATGATAACGAATGATAATTGAATCTGACATTTTACTGATGACCACACAGTTCAATAACGGATTTAACAAATGATATCGTTCCTAAATGGACATCATGAAAGCATGGAATATTTTTTTAAATCACAAATTATCCCGTATGTCAACGGATATGATCCTGTATGGAACGTATCAACAAATATGACGGATATATGGATATATCAACAGATATGATCTGATCAATGTATGGAAATTATTAAAAAATATGATTGATGTATAATTCAATTTATTCATATGTATATATATATATATATATATATATATATATATATATATATATATATATATATATCACTTAGTTAAAACTTGACAATTTTAAGTGTAAAAATATTTTACAAAAAGGAAGTAGCCTCGCAGATAGGTGGTCAGTAGGGATAACAAGTAGAATGCTGAGAGAGTTTATATATATATATATATATATATATATATATATATATATATATATATATAGAGAGAGAGAGAGAGAGAGAGAGAGAGAGAGAGAGAGAGAGAGAGGAAAGATAAAAAGAAAAAGACAGAAAAAGATAGCTATGTAGAAATGGTGTATATTTGTCTGTTCCTTTACTAACCAGATTTTCACGCAAAAATGTGTTGTTGATGATGTTGTTGCTGTTGTTAATGAACGGTAAATTTCCTGAAAAGATCAAATGTACAATGTCATATCTTTTAAGAAAACAAATATTTTTCTTTATTATTCTTGTATGGGAAGGCTATCCAGCACACAAATGATTATTCTTCAAATTTCAATTTGACGAATATCCAAACTCCACCCACCTATCTCCACCTCTAGAGTCAATACGTTGTTTGTTCCGCATTCTACAAGTACCATATATGTTAAATGTTACGCAATTACGCAGCATGAGGCGAAAAGCTTGACAGTTGTTACTGCCACATTTTTAACAGAAACAAACCTCACACACAGCAGAGCAGATGCAAAGCCTTGTTTATCCCCCCCCCCCCCAAAGGGTGGGTGGGTAACAGTCTATATATTGAATATATACTGTATATGCTGGACAACGTTATATATGTTTTTTTAATATTTAACGACCAATATGTATTGATGCCCATTTAAATCCATTTGGATACACGTAGTGAATGCAGTCATCTCAAATTACATTTAAGAAAACTGTGTAACCGTAATTGAGTTTTGGAGTGGCATGCCATACCTATGGCTGGGATTGACGTTCAATTTAATTTGAACCATTGACCTGGTTTATAATGTACATAACTTGATATGCATGCACAATCTCTATCTCAAGACAATATTGCGAACATATAGGGTTGGTATTCTATGTATCCGAGACAGAATCACTGTTTATGTATATATATTTATTGAGGTCTATGTAGAGATATCTGTGGATAGGTCTGGTGTCTCACGTGGTTGGCCACTCTGTCTTGACATTCGAGCTTCGATGAATTAGTTAGGAGCATTCAGATCTTAAATGATAGATCTTGTAACGACCTAACTTCCGATGTGAACAAACCAACGAGTTGCAAGAAGACGGTTTTGTATGACTCCCAAGCCGTTCACACTAGGGACGGGTGCAAAGGTGGTGGCGATTCGAACGTTCCTTAATCTGCTGAGGATCTAAAATATTCAGCAGGCTAAGCACCCGGTCCTAGCCTGGGCTTTTGCCAAAAGTGTTGTTTCTCGACAGGCTGGTGGGATAGTAGGATTCGAGTCTGCACCTTTTTGGTCGCGAGTCCGACACATTAACTAGTGAGCCACCGCTGCTCTAGCTTATTGTATAATAATGGATCTAAAGATTTATAAGTGCGCAAAAAGACAAGCAGATGTCAACGGAATGGTATCACATGATGTCTACTTAAATGATTTTTAACTCTGTTAAGATGTCAGTGTTACTTGTTTTGCTTTTAAAATGTCCATGAGCTAAGGTATTGATACCATCATCTAAAATAGATCTTTTGTCATTATATGCAGAATGTCCTATTTTGTTTAGCGTTACAGAGTGTGAAACGTCGAGATCAGATCGGATGGCATTCATGGCTGCATGCTGTTTTTCGCCAGCTAGTGCTTTTAAATAATCTTCATGTGTAATAGCATTTTTGACCACTTTGTTTTTTTTTTTGTTGTTGTTTTGTTGTGGGTTTTTTTTATTATTTTTTTTTATGCCTTTAGCGCGTTTTTTTTAGCAATTTCATCAGCAAGCTTGACTAAATACATCTTAGCTCTGAGACCAACAAATTCAGTAATATGTGTTTTTGGAACCTTAATTTTGAATTTACCAATGACTGTTTTGTTTGTAGCGTCATAACATTTGCTATCCTGTGGATAATCAGGAAGATCAAATAATTCTGTTGAAGCAAGCTTGTCTTCGTAGACATCATTTGTCTCGATTTCATAGCAGAATGAATCTGTGTCGGTAAAAGCAACTTGGTCTTATCACCGTATTTAGGTATGAGGTATATGTAATGAGAATCATATATAAGCAAAATCACTAATATAAAAAGACCACAATAAATAGGCTTGTTGAGAACAATACTCGTTTTCTTTTTGTGAATCGCCACTAAGTTTTCCTCAAATATTGTCATGGCGACAAAACCAGGATCAGCAACTAATTTGTCATGTCGTTCTTCTTTTTTAACTATTTCTGCGTTAGCTCGCTTTCTGATATTCTCCATTGTCTTACCAAATACGGAATTATTCATCAGCTTAAAGAAATCCTATTCAAAGTCGTTTGTTGAGGCTGTTCTTTTTTGTATGTGAAAATCCATATAAGTTTTTAGCCAGGCTTCTTGCTTGAATTTTATCACACGATGAATTCTAATGAACTGCATACCTGTATTTTGGTGTGTATAACGCTCACCGATGTATAACACGCACACCCGATTTTTGACCTAAAATGAGTGGGAAAAAAGTAGTTGAGCCATATAACGCGCATGTGATATAATACATTTTAAAATCGTGTCTACCGGTATTTCGCTCCGTTTTCATAGTGCAACAACAGTCGTTCATTTTGGATAGTGAATGAAAAAGTGGCAATATTGAAATTGTATCTTTCCGATTTTATGGTTGGCCCGTAAAAGGGTCTTTGAAAGGTTCGTCTAGTTGATGGAGTTCAATCTATTGCATCAAATCCCTCAAATTCCTCTTCGTCGTAATCACTCTCGAAAAGATCGACCTGGAAAAAATCTTTTTTTTTTGTTCTTGTATATAACGCGCATCCCCGACTTAAGATACTAAAATTAGGTGAAATTAGCGTCTTATACACAGCTAAATACGGTATATTAATCAAGATACTGTCTCATATTTCTGTAGTGAATGACATACCGCGTCTTGTCCATCAGATTTGGAATTAGCTTTGGGTCATTAAAATTGCCAACAGCCAGTTTTTCCTTAAGCATTAGAGTATGAGGATTTAACATAGCGTTGACTACGGTGATATTTTATAGTGCAAGTGAATAGCCTTTATGCAAGTCGTGAATTCCAGGGGGATATTCAAGGGCGCCTTCAAGAATGTAGCCAGTGTCATCATCGCTTTGCAGTAGTTTTTCGGTAAAATGTTCTGGATTGATCCAAGAAAATTCCACCTACTGGTAGTTTCTGTGACATCGCATATGCATAAAGACCATTAACGTTCAAGCAGACAATGTACTTGGATAGCTGTGTGGAATCATAATTTGGCAGACATTTATTGTTGGCTACAGAATGCTTGTTAGAGATCACTGAAATCCCACCTCGAATTCGACGTTCAATCATATTGTACATGTCAATATGTGTGATGAGTTCTAAATGCACCTTAGATATTTTAAGCACAGCACCTATGTTTGTGATAATGGCTTGCTATACTTAAAATTTGCCAAAGTCGAAATCTCTACGAGCAATAGAAAGCTATGTGACTTCAGATTTGAAACTTGCACAGATTCTCAATTTTACACGTGTCACGACAAACATTTCTATCCGATGCTTGCCGTTTTGCAAAACACACACACTTGCAACTTTACCAGAAATCTTAACTTCATGCAAGCCCCCCAAACTCACAAGTTTGAAGAAGAAAAAAAACGGCCTCTAAATATTGCAGCCCTTCTCTCTCTATCTATGCGCGTGTATGTCAGAAGAAACACCATTTTTTTTGTCAGTTTCAAAACGTGAGCCAATAATGCTACAGAGATGATATTTAGTGTGGAGCGATTATATGTTACAGTACACGAATTCTTAACATGATTGCAAATTCACTCTAGTCTGTCTGCACTGCAATTGTAAAAAGCCAGATCATAGGCATCATTTTACCATACTACCTAGAGCAAATTTCTTCGTCACTCAGTATACGTAATTTGATTAGCTAAAAATATGTTCTACTGCGTTAGCTTCGACTCGGCTATAGTTGGTATTGACACAGTGAGAAGATAGACGTTTTTGTTTTTTTTCTGCACCTGGCCGTTAATCAGTTTACAAAAAAAAGTTAACACACAACCGAATCGTACAATGTCTGATTAATGAAAATTGTGTCAGCCTTAGGTCAAAATATATCATGAAATGTTCTGATGTAATATTTTGTGAGAAGTTAACATCTACGTTTTTGAAAGAAGGATTTTAGTAGACCATGTCTCCAATTCAATCTTGTGATATTTTACAAAAAAAGGTGGATTTTTCCTATCTATGTAATTGTTTTAATGGGATGTGTGTTTTTGAAATTTCATAAGGAAAATACACCATAAAAATAAGTGCCTTGATATTTGTAAAAGTGGGAATACATTTTTTCTCTCTCCTCTCTTTCTCTCCTTCGTAATGTCAGTTCTCTCTCTGTTCCACAAATACAAACACACTTACGTTTTCTAATAAAATGAGATTGAAATCATAATGGTATCTGTTCCCGTTTTAAGATACCACTCAAAAATGTTGGCAGTAGTCACAATGATTAAGTGAAATTTTAATTTTGTTTTGTAATTTTTTCAAAAAAATCCGCCCCCTAAAAATTGTAGAGCGATTTTTCTTCAATGAGTAAATTTCATGGATTATGTAAAATCTTGAGTTTAGTTGTGCTTGTAGATGTCAGATATATTGGCTTTGTGTATGGGTTTGGCACTGAAATGTGTCACGACAAACGTTTCTACCCATTAGATCAACCGTTTTCCGAAAAAATAAAACAAGCACACAGATTTACAGTGTAAGAATAACTTGAGTATGACTCGTCTTATTCTGGACTCTCATTCTAGAGTCCAAACATGCGTTAAGTTAAAATGTAACAATGTATGCCCTATTTTCAGTCAGTCGATTTCAGACGACCGATAAAACAAGACGTATTTTTTTTTTTTTTTTTTTTTTTTTTACTGTAGTACAGTCTATGGTTTTGGGAATTTTGTAACATTGTTTGTAGCCGCAAGGCGTGTGCAGCAAAACATGACATATCTTAAATTGGGGGGGAGTGTAAGGGGGGCGGCTTATAGCAAATGTTACTGCAGTCATCTTACAATAAATATAACACTACTTTTTTTTAATCTAATGCATGAAAACAAATTTGCCAATGAACATTTCTAACATAGAATTTACCCTTGTCTTCAGAAACTCATAAAAAGGGTAACCTAATGTTAATTTCTATTTGTCCTGTAATGCCTCAAAATAATAGTAAAATGGCGTCCTACTTTACTGTCTGTTACCATCCCTCTCTCTCTCTCTCATCATTAATTAATTAATTAATTAATTAATTAATTAATTAATTATTATAATAATAATAATATAATGTTTGTATGGTCTGTAGTTTGTATGGTCTGTAGTCATGAAATAATAATAATAATAATAATAATGTTTTCATGAATTAATCATAATAATAATAATAATGTTTGTATGGTCTGTAGTTTGTATGGTCTGTAGTCATGAAATAATAACAATTGTAGCGTTCATGTATTCTGCATAACGATTTCTCTCTCTTTGCCCCCCCCCCCATATATTAAACAATGAATTCTTACTAATATAGTATCATTTACAAAACCTTCAAACAGTTACACAGTTAAAATACGGAAACAATATAGCACTTTCGACAAAACAAAATAGAACAGAACTAAACTGTATTGCTAGATTAGGTCTAACAAAAGACATATGAGATTAAGTACAAATACAAATTAGTAATGGTAGTGTTATAGCGGATGGAGAAGCGAAGGGTGGAAAGAGATATTTTCATAAATAATTTGGACATACATGACAAAATGTAATGCGACGGTGACATACATTACTGTTCTGAGTTTATATGAGAACAAAATGATTTAAATATCAGTTCTACAAATTTACTTGTTCTTATCTGTACGTTAAGATATTTATTATTTTACAAATCACTAAATTTGTATGTACTAACATTTTTGAGATGTTTCTTATATATTATTTTCCTATTTCAGCAAAATATTGACACTGAAAAGGATAGTGAAATTCATCATTTATATCTTGTGAGGCACATAATTCACATTTTCTTTCAGATATATCGAAATTGTTCTCCCTCCTAGTTTCATTTGGAAACCTCTAATTCGTTGTACGAAACATTGCTAACATTATTCTCTGATTTGTGGCATACATATGTTACGATAGAATTTTCAAGGAATTTTTATAAAGACTAATGTTTGTTTTACAATTCAAATTTGTATAATTCTTAATAAAACGGTATTTGGAGTACTTGAGATCTATAATTATACAGGCAAATTTCTGCTTACGCTAGCAGATTCAAAGATCATACAGGCACAATTTTGCTGATGCTAGCGAATTCCTTCACGTATACTTAGATCAACAAGATTTCTAGCCAAGTCAGCAACTCGGATGTTAGAGGGCGTGAGCTTTAACCAACCTACGACCATTTTTGGAAAAGGGAATGCGTTATGTAAAAATCTCGTAAAATCTCGCGGCTCTAGAGCTCGAAGGTGAGTCTGTCTCGCCCTAACCCATAGCCTGTATATAAGCGGTCGCGCACCTCGAAAGAATACTTGCTACGCCTCCACATCTTAGAGTTGTGACTTCCTTTTCAGGTAAGACAAAATTGTTTATTATATTCTAAAAGACTTTTTTGTAGGCCTTTAATACATTTAGGTGCTGGAAAGTATTTCTCTCTCTCTCTCTATCTCTCTCTCTTTCTATCTCTCTCTCTTTCTATCTCTCTCTCTCTCTCTCTCTCTTGAAACATATGCGTTTTTTTATTCTTTAGTATTAATTGTAAATTATATTGTTTTATGCAGTGTGTAGATTTTTATTTTGAATTTGTATGTATTGTAATTGCAATAGTGAATTATTGTAAAACGATTTGCTTTTCATAATTAATTTAGAAATAAAATACTTTGGGGTTACAAGAACATGATATTTCGATATTTAAGGTCCAAACATTTTTTAAATTGTCTTCACGATAAAATTATTCTGGTCTTAGTTCGAAATATTGATTTTTACTATTTTTGGCTATCTTTGACTTATTCAATATTTAGTTATTTACAATAAAAGTTCAGTCGGGGAGAGGCACATAAAGCGTCATATTTTGCACATAAATCCAACTACTACTACTACTAATAATAATAATAATAATAATAATACAGATTTGGTAATATATAATAATAAACGTTCAGTCGGGGAGAGGCACATTAAGCGTCATATTTTGCACATAACTCCAACTACTACTACTACTACTACTAATAATAATAATAATAATAATAATAATAATACAGATTTGGTAATATATAATCATATAATACAATCAATAAATCCAGACATTGATTAGCATTAATAACTTATTCTCAAGACCATACATGGGTTGAATATAAGAATATAAGTCGTGGGGAATTAAAAATTGCATCTAAAACGACACAAGGCAATGATATACCAGTCTGAATAAAGACGAGAGATAAAGTATATCCAAAACAAATTGCATGGAAAAAGTGTTTAAAAAAATGATACAACTGATATTCGAATTAATTTTGCAGGTCACAGTTACCAAGAAAAGATTTTTGCTGACGCATTTAATTTCCAGCTGATAACTTTTTTCTACAACCAGATTTCAACGCAGCTCTGTACATGTATTTACCTTAGCCTTTAAAAGAAGCCTGTTGATTAAGGGTCAGTAACTCCAAGGTCAATGTCACAGTTACTTAAAACAGATTTTTCGTTTATATCGCATTTCTAGACCAGAACATAATTTTTCAATTTTTTTTTTTTTAACATCAACATTTTGGGTAATAAAGAGTTCTTCTAGCTTTGGAGTTATTACACTGATGTTCAAGGTCAATCTTACGTTGGCTAGGTATCATACACTGTTTACAGTACTGTGTTTCTGTTGATAATGTATGTACTAATTTGTTTTGTTTTTATTGGTTTCAACTGTACTTTTAACACAATACTGACTTTATCATGCCGAAGAAACTGGAGTAAAGTGGCTTTCCCAAGAACATACCGAGGAAGCCCACACAGACTGGCCTGGGCGGGTATCGAACCTGGGTCCTCTGGATAGAGAGCCTGATATTCTACCAACTGAACTACCTCGGCTCCCTCACAGTGGATCACAAGGACGATCAAGAACCCGAAAGTAAAACGCGCAGAATTAACATATGAACATATTTTCATAATAGAATCAATACTTTGTTACTTTTTAAGTAATTATTTTAGTTAGTTTATATAGTAAGTGCTACTAACAAATATACCAGATGATAATCAGTATTACTATAATATCTAAACCCAATGTGATAACAATGAGTAACCTACTATTGGGAAAAATAATAAAGAACGCAGACCAAAATGTTCAATCCTTTGATAAATATAACTTTTAATGTATAGATTTCAGAGATCATTTCTTGCTGTAAGATTAAAAATGAGGAGTTTTCCTGTATAATAACAATATTGTAAAAGTATTCATTAATAATCCCCGTTTCAAGTAACTGATATTATAGACAGTTACAACATAAACATATGCGTTATTTTCTTGAGAAGAATATTCTAATGCATGCTATAATAGACAGAAGCTAATACATGAGATTAAGTCACAAAATTGGCTAGAACATTTTTGCTGCAAAATGGATATTGGTATTAATTTCTTGCGCCCCATAAATGAAATTAATCTTGACATATTCAGGATATTGTATTATCTAACAGTGTGCCAGCAACCACAACCAACCAGACCTTTTTTTTTTTAGGAGAATCTGAATTCGAGGAGGAACTCAATGCTTGGGAAGCGCAGTATGACAAAATTAGAGACCCGGCAAACGAAAGTAAGAAATATTCTGCAATCAGTAAGATCAACAGTTTTATGGCTTGTCATTTTTACGATTGTATCTATTTGAATGCCAAATTCTGTAATGTTCGCGTGTTTGAATGTATATTATCTTTTCCATAATTTCCTCATTGTAGTTATCATGAAGATGTATTGTGACTGTTGGGTAAAAACGGAAACAAAATTTACATGTTACAATCAAATACATTTGTGTGTCAATTGAACGATCATGTATGTCATTTTTAATGATAATTATAGACGATGATACCTGCTTTACAGTATTAATTTAGTGACTAGTAGACAGAACATTTTTATTTTTGACTCAATATTATAAAGTCATTTTTTATCTATTAAACTTTGATTTTTGCAAATAAGGCGTGATTATAAAAGGCCGATTTGCAAATTATTGTCATAAGTATGATTAGTACTTATTTTGAAATGACAGGTACAAAGAGGATGCTGGTTGGAACAGGAGAAACGCAGGAAAGAGGATGAAGGTCAATAACCACACCCAAAATGGTATCAAATGACGTTGGAGGAAGGAAGAACAAAGTGATGTACTAAGCCATCACAACAGATTCATTCTAATTAGGATTGTTCCTGAAAAGGTCAATATTGAGAACTGCATTGCAAAAGAGCCTGGAGTGAGTGGTAGAAGTTGGAAAAATATAAAGCATTGCTTCTCACCAAAAGTAAAAATGCAAAAAAAGTGATCAAATTACTTCCTGAAGCAGAAAATTTAAGATAAGATAAAATCGAGTTTTAAAACATCTTTTGCACTTTAGTACAATTCATATACTTTCATGACTATACGTGCTTTGTGTCATAGAAACTCTTATTTAATCAACCCTTATATTTTAACGGAGGGTGAACCAACGATGGCTGGAGCCCGTAGTATCAATTAGTAACTAGGGACAGATGTTATAACCTCTGTCGTAAGATGTACCCTTCGTCGCTGGTTTACCCTCCTTGTGCATGCAGGGTATCTCTCATACAAATTGTTAAAGGAAAACATCTTAAACTTTTTTGGATATAAAAATATATTCAGCACTTAATACGAATTTGCAAGCTAAAAGTCCTTAATCTTCCTCTATATGATTTTCATCAAGTTAAATGAACGCAATTTTGTCCTACATATCTCTTGCTGCATCACATGTTTATGTAAATAACATTATCTATAACCTTTAATTAATTTTACTTACAATTGTTAGCTTTTGGTTTCAATTCATTCATACCAATAGTTGTATAATGTATTGATACGACTAATTCGAGCGCCTTTTTGTCTATGCAAACTTCGTGTTAATCCAGGTTAACTTAGGAATAGAAGGCCTTGGGACGGGAAATGGTTATTATGATTGCTTAATATCATGGATTGCCATGTACTTATTAAGTTGATTGCTTAATATCATGGATTGCCATGTACTTATTAAGTTGATTGCTTAATATCATGGATTGCCATGTACTTATTAAGTTTGTTTTTGTTCGGGTGTACTATACTTGTTGTGAGAGGAGAATAGACAAGACAAAAACATCACAATATTCTCTATTCCTAAGTGTTTACTTACCTTACCTGTGTTTATAAAC
This sequence comes from Margaritifera margaritifera, assembly GCA_029931535.1. NCBI lineage: Eukaryota > Metazoa > Mollusca > Bivalvia > Unionida > Margaritiferidae > Margaritifera > Margaritifera margaritifera. The sequence continues at coordinate 6,704,490 of JAQPZY010001662.1, read as the reverse complement.
TGTGTTCTCCGTAAGACATTTTCTTAATGCAAAATTGGAAAATGGAATAAAGTACTATGTAGTGAATAGATTGCTAGTTTTGTTTTAATACCATTGACAAAATAGAGAAGATAAAACTTAACACTGAAACATCTGGAGCTGTAAGAAACTACTTTCCGTTGTTACGACTCTATGGTCTATAAAATGTAACAAAAAGAAAGTGAAACCAACACATCAAGTAAAAATCTGCAGGCAATTTATTTCTAGACAATTAAAGTGAAAATTCAAAAGACATTTACAGTAACATGAATTAAAATCCAAATAATCCTATAATTATAAGTGTCCTAATCACAAGTCCTAAATATAAAATGTTCTGAATGAATTACTGTATCCTTGAATTTGCTGATGTGCAATAGTCTTTAATGTCTTGATGTGACAAAATGAAGTACTCAAGAATATCTTTGAATAAATTCACATAAATCCCAAAATCATCAATTCAAAATCCAAAATCCAGAAGTCCATGAGCACTTTTATAATCCAATGAATATTTTAAATAATTCCTCTCTCAGAATTTGGAATAATTTTCCACAACTGTAATGGCTCTTTAAAAGACTGATGGTAAGGTCGAAACTAACTAACTGTCCACTAAACATGATATATATAAAGATAGGTCACATGACAGAATGTTTTAGAATATTATGGTGTATGAGATTGTTGACACATAATTCTAAAGGAAATTCTGTTTTTTTCTGTAAACAAAATCAATTTTGACCTCAAATTGAATCAACAACTTCTTTGCCAAAACCGTCCTGGAACTCAAATACTATGTAAACAACTTAATTCAAGGACAATACATAAACATGTCAGCATTATACCTAACATTAAGGTTTGAGCAAATATTAAAGTAAAAAACATTTATAATTTCCTAAAATATTTATAATATAATATAAACATCATACATAACACCGTGAGAAACATATTACTCAAAACTTCCATGCACAAAGTTGTATCGCAAATATACAAAAAAGCAATATTTAATCATTTCGTTGTGGATACATGGTGCATCAATTTGTTCTTGTAGTAAAATATTTAGTGTATGGAAATATATACTGAACAATGACTATAAAATGGGGAATCACTATAAAATGGGCAATCGCTATAAAATGGGCAATGATTCCTATGTTGCCAGATTAAGAAAGTTAAAGAAACTATTTTTTTAAATTTCTCCTTATGAATTATGTATTCGCTTAATAATGTAACAAAATATTACTTCGAACTCATCAAAATATTTTCACACATATATTTTGCCTTTATCAGACTCAGATGGAGTCTTTTATAACATGAATTGGGTATGGCTTTTAATGCTAAATGTGGCTACTTTCTGGAACCATTTATTCAGAGAACAGAGATTGTTATACAAAATGGTTCATACTAACGTGTAGGGTGGGGTTGTGGGTTTGATGTATTTCATCCACACAAGCATCAACGGGTCATACTAAATGAAAACATTTTAATACCATGAACTTTAGTTTTCCCCATACTGAACAGGTACGTCAACTTACACACAAGTTCTGTTTTTATTACAAAACGGATAAATTTTCCTATACAAAGTTGTGATTTGTTTCAGACTTTTTGACAACATTTTGATACATACAAGCAATATATTCTTTTATCAGACAGAGACTTCTCATCCGTGCATCATATGGGTTTTCGATACAAAACATGTCATTTTCATACAAAGAGCGTTGGCGTGATGCACACACAGGGATAATTTCATACATAAAAGGTGATATATACATGTACAATTGTGGACATTTCCATGCACGCAACCATTCATGCAAAAACAGAGAGATATTTTGATACAGACCAACTCGAGGTGGTACATACAAAACAGTCATTTGTATGCACACAGCCATTGTTTTTTAATACCAATGGAAGGATATTCATACACAACATTTCAAGTTCCTCGATCTGGATCATTTCCATGAGTACAGTCTTGACTTGATAAATATAACACGTGGACATTCTCATACCAACTGCGTGTTATATACTAAATGATAATATTTTTTACACACACAACCTTAACACGGTACATACGAAACGGGGTCACTTTCATAAACCCAGCCTTGATGTAGAATATACAAAACGTGGACATTTTCATACACACAACCATGACTTAGTACATACAAAACAAGGACATGTTCATATATGCAATCATGGCAAAGTAAATACGAAACGGGAACGTTCTCATACAAACAACCATGACATGGTAATTTAAAAACTTCGCCAAATTCATACACAGCCATGACATAGGGATACAAATCAAGACATTAACATGCATATTGTAATAAATCTAGGGTATATGCTATTTGTATTTACATCTCCGTTTATACCTTTGTTAGAATTTAGCGATTACTTGTTGATTATGGGAGTCGGTGTTGGGAAGATATTTCTCAAACTGAGTAATTAGCCAAATTCTATGAACAGTATTCGCGACACTTAATGGCAGCATGGATTAGTTTCATAAAATGGACCAGCCCTAACAAATTTTCAGGGATTTTCTAATGTATAAGTATTTAGCAATTTGAGATAGGAATAATTCTTTGTATTAGGCGTTTAAGACTTTTTTTTTTTTTTTTTTTTTAGGTGCATGGCGTAAAGTACAAATTTTCGGCTTGGAAAGGCTCTATTGATGAGTCATACAAATGTGAAGCAAGAATACCCATGCATGTGTGAAATTAGAGTTTCGTGATGTGTGGTCATTAGGTGACTAGAGGAAATACTTTTAGAATTTGCTTGTTTAACGTGGACATGTTCATACACACAACTTTGACATAGCATTTGTAAGACTGGGGCATTTGCATACACACAACCATGATATACTACTTACAAAATGGGATATTTTCATACATACAACCATGATATCGTACTTACAAAACGGTGACATTTTTATATGAATATACAACAACAAAATTAAAAGTAAAAAAATAAAAAACGTTTCCAGCTGAAATTATACATTTTATCAACATATTCTTCTTGTATTTCATATTGAAGAGACATTATCATGCTATTAATTCAGTGGATTCCATTTAAAAGGCAAATTTGAACACAGAAAGCTTCCAATTTTGTCTTATTTTGTTGACATTTTTAGTTCAAAAATGTATACGTGTCAGTAACATTATTTTAACTGAACATCTGGCATGCAGATCTTTGATTATTTTCTTTTAGCAGAAACATGTTTTCTGTATTTTGGCACACTTATGACAAATAAGTTTCTTGAAAATCGGGTACATACAATTTTACCAATGTATAAATTAAATGTAATGCAAAAATCCAATATACATTTCAATTTAGTATGTTGATAAGGAAGGCAACTATTGACATGAGTTGAGATTACTGCAATATTTGGATCAATCTCCTAGTTATTTAGAATTATAGTACATACTTATGGAATGTCCTCGATTTGATTGTATATTTCCTGACACTTTGTGTATATCTGTGTGTCCACATTCTGATGGTATTTTTGGAAACAGACTACAAATTGATTGTAAAAGACATCCATATACCCAAAGCATAGTAAAACCGACCTTCCTGCCTATAAATTTGTTGATATGGATGTCCCCATTTTGATGGTACAAATCTTATGTCCCCGTTTCGTGGGTTTTACAAGAATGTGTGTGTGTGTTTGAGTAGTAAAGTCGGTTTGCAGACCTCAATGCTATTTATGCCAATCATTCATATATATATATATATATATATATATATATATATATATATATATATATATATATATATATGGTGCATAACAGTCATTTCAGGTGCACTGGATGCAGCAAGGGATAGCGTGTGTCAGGGATAAATAAGCTAAACGCAAACAAACTGATAACGAACAGTGCAAAACTAGTTTCTAACTAGCCTAAGAGCTTTCGACTCTCATGGAGTCTTTGTCAAAATCAGTTAAAAGACAGAGACAAACATGATAAACAATAAACACAAAAGAACCGTTTAATTTACAAACGTTTACATGACTATGTCTAATGAAAGTATTGTTTGAAAAGTTTAAATGTCGCGCCTAATTGGTTTTATGATAAAATAGCAGCGTAGATGGTATTTTTCTGTAAACGGAGGAGCGAAACGTCATCAATTTTCTTAAAGTAGTGTAACCGCAGATTATATCCCGGATAATTCGTTGTTTCTGTAGTGACAGAAATAATCACAAAAACAAAAAGAATACCAACAAGAACTACAAGAAAACAGTAGTAATTGTAGTTGAATGAGTGAATAATGAACTGAACGAACGAATTATTTAATTGTTGTAAACAAATGATGATTTTATTTGGGTTTTGTGGTGTTGTTGGTTCAATTCGTTTGGTTTCCGTGCTATCCATTGAGATACATTTTCATTCGTGGTTTCAGAACTCCAGTGGATGTTGTAGGCCATTGCTGTTAGTATTATATTATTGAAAGTATGTATATGGGAAGAGAAGTGTTGTGCAACTGGGCAGCTGTCCAGCTTATTTCTCATCCAGTCAAATTTGTAAAGATAGATCCTTTTGTGTAGCTTTTCAGTTTTTCCGACATACTGAAGGTTGCATATCTTACATGTGATGAGAGAAATTACATTCTCTGCTTTTGCACGTTCTGTTTGGACCATGTTTTGGACCAATTTTTCGTTGGTCACTGTGCTAGAGAATGTGTTGGTCTCTATCATATGTTGACAAGTTTTCCACCTTATGTCATCACAACGTGTCACTATGGTTTTTACTTGTGATTGGCGTTCGCTAAGATATCACCCCATGGCCCGTCCCTGAGGTTAAGTACAGATCCCTGGGGCCAATGTGAGTTGCAAATAGAAATGTGTCTTTTCATGCCCAATAGGTGCATACATGGCTACTGGGTGCAGACTTCAATCGTTTTTGAAGATATGAATGATCACAAGGCTATGTCTATGGAGTTAAGGACATATCATGGGACCAACATTGGTTGCATATCTTATATATATATATATATATATATATATATATATATATATATATATATATATATATATATATATATATATATATACATATGCATATGATCCCCTTTCAGTTAGATCACAGGTAATCGTTTCGCATGATTTTCTGTAGTATAGAAAAACAGACCCTCACAAACATTTGACCCTACTAAATGATCAAAAATCATTGATGAATGGGTCATAACTGTAGTATGATTTTCAATACTGTGTAATGAGCAAACATAGCAATCTATGCCACCTCTATATTTTAGAAGAAATAAAATAATCTTCCTCAGATTTGTAGAGAGAAAAAGCTAATTCTACGTATGATATTAGTTGAAAAAATATCTTGAGACAAAAGACAAAAATATATCCTGGTTGAAAATAAAATTCCAGCTTCCACTTCCCCACCTCCACCCCCACTGAAGCTTAAATAGTCGGTATCTTAAAAAACTTAGAACTGCCCTATTTACGAAGTAGACGCCAAGAAAACAGACTTTTATTCATCTATACAGTTGTTGATACCTGCTACAAAATTCCTTGATTTATAAACCTTTACAACACAAACGTATTATTGGGAAAACACAATTCAGCGATTAATGTAGAAATATTTTAGGAAAATCAGCAGTCGTCGAGAAAAGAGAATTTTATGTAGCGAAAGGTAAACACTGATCAATTTCGGAACTCTTTCCTTGTGAGAACTACAATAGATTGGAAGAACGTAGACAAGAAAATGGGGCTTGTGAAAAACATTGAATTACTTCAAAAATGAATTGTTCATCTCCGATGAATACCGTCCTCACCCTCAGCCCAAACGGCCATGTACCACAATAACACAAAACAAGAAACACTCGAACAACTAGAGTGAAATAATGTTCTAGTCACAGAGCCAAAACACAAGTCAGACCGTTTGATTCCGAGGTCAACCGCGTTATGCGTTGTCATAAATGTCTTTTGGTGCTAGATCTGATGGTTTAAGCTTTAACATTTCTATATTTTTTTGTATTCTCTCTGTAAATGGTGCAAAAATATGATCTGGCATTTTCGAAGATCCTTGCAGAATTCAGCTTGCGGTGGAAGTGGGGTTTCGAGTGAAGCAAGAGCGCCACATGGGGAGTTTATTTAAAACTGGCATTGTTGAAGATATTGGATAAAAAAAAGAAATATCAATTCCCCATTATGGAACAAAACGTTTTGAAGCAACAAAAGAGGCTCTTTCTCAACTTTGTAAGCGAGAGGATAACTATAAGTATCAACTAAAGGATGTTCTGTGTGAACACTGCGTAATGCTAGAAAAACAACAATAAAAAAATTGAAAACAAAAGATCCAAAAACGCCTATTAGTTGTTTTTTTTAAAATATCACCAAACCGCACACTCATTTTAATTAAGTGAATGACCGAACTGTATACTAACAAATGGGTGGGCATTCAAAAATGAGTGAAAGGAGAAATAAATTCGCACACAATCATTACATGCACGTTTGCAAATAACCTGGACTCAACAGCTTAGTCCAAATTAACTAAGTTGTAGCAGCAAAAAACCACTTCATATTGTTCTGGAAACTAGGCATTTTTGTCAACACTGCGAAACTGAAAACTGTTCAGCATTAGAAACGCGAGTGTAACTATGCATATATAGTTTCAAGAGATCTAAAAAAGTGTTATTTATAATTAAATAATTGTTGTGTAAGGAGTTGAAACATTACTGTCCAATATGGATTTTTAGTAGCCAATCAAACCTTTCCACTTGAGTTAAAGTCAGAAACTGTACAATATGTATTTATTATTTCCTGTCACATAGAACACATGGCAGATTATGATTGGTTTCATTATAAAAGGTGCATAATACAATTTTTATATTTGTTTATTCCTTTGCTATTCCTTTATCAGCTGGAACATTAAACTGAGTTGTAGGAAAATACAATGGTGTACTTTTTTTAAAATCTAAAGTCGAATATGTATTTATCTTCAATTTGTTCATCACGGCTTTATGCACTGGCCAAAAGAAGACTGAAAATAATACTTTGTTGTGACTTACTTTCATTACAGCAAAGCATATTTACATGACGTTTCTTGTTTAAAATTACTGACTTCTTTTGGTTTCAATTGCCGGATGATATCTTGACATTGGAGATTCCCTCGTGAATTTCTGCAGAAGGAGTTCAATTCCTAAGTCTAATTATCTAAGTCTAATTGTTAAATATCTGAGGTTTGTCTTAGATATATGTGCCTGATTATTGAATATCTGAGGTTGAGTGTTAGATATATGTGCCTGATTATTGAATATCTGAGGTTGAGTGTTAGATATATGTGCCTTATTAATGAATATCTGAGGTTTGTGTTAAATGTCTGTGCCTGATTATTGAACATCTGAGGCTGAGTGTTAGATAATTGTGCTTGATTATTGAATATCTGAGGTTTGTGTTAGATATATGTGCCTGAATATTGAATATCTGAGGCTGAATGTTAGATATATGAGCCTGATTAATGAATGTCTGAGGCTGAGTGTTAGATATTTGTGCCTGATTATTGAATATCTGAGGCTGAGTGTTAGATATATGTCCCTGATTAATGAATATCTGAGGTTGAGTGTTAGATACATGAGCCTGAATATTGAATATCTGAGACTGAGTGTTAGATATATGTCCCTGATTAATGAATGTCTGAGGCTGAGTGTTAGATATTTGTGCCTGATTATTGAATATCTGAGACTGAGTGTTAGATATATGTCCCTGATTAATGAATATCTGAGGTTGAGTGTTAGATACATGAGCCTGAATATTGAATATCTGAGACTGAGTGTTAGATATATGTCCCTGATTAATGAATGTCTGAGGCTGAGTATTAGATACATGAGCCTGAATATTGAATATCTGAGACTGAGTGTTAGATACATGTCCCTGATTAATGAATATCTGAGGTTGAGTGTTAGATACATGAGCCTGATTATTGAATATCTGAGGCTGAGTGTTAGATATATGTCCCTGATTAATGAATATCTGAGGTTGAGTGTTAGATACATGAGCCTGAATATTGAATATCTGAGACTGAGTGTTAGATATATGTCCCTGATTAATGAATATCTGAGGTTGAGTGTTAGATACATGAGCCTGAATATTGAATATCTGAGACTGAGTGTTAGATATATGTCCCTGATTAATGAATGTCTGAGGCTGAGTATTAGATACATGAGCCTGAATATTGAATATCTGAGACTGAGTGTTAGATACATGTCCCTGATTAATGAATATCTGAGGCTGAGTGTTAGATACATGAGCCTGATTATTGAATATCTGAGGCTGAGTGTTAGATATATGTCCCTGATTAATGAATATCTGAGGTTGAGTGTTAGATACATGAACCTGAATATTGAATATATGAGGTTTGTGTTAGATATTTGTGCCTGATTATTGAATATCTGAGGCTGAGTGTTAGATATATGAGCCTGATTAATGTATATCTGAGGCTGAGTGTTAGATATTTGTGCCTGATTATTGAATATTTGAGACTGAGTGTTAGATATATGAGCCTGATTAATGAATGTCTGAGGCTGAGTGTTAGCTATTTGTGCCTGATTAATGAATATCTGAGCTTTGTGTTAGATATTTCTGCCTGAATATTGAATATCTGAGGCTGAGTGTTAGATATCTGTGCCTAAATATTGAATATCTGAGGCTGAGTGTTAGATGTATGTGCCTTATTATTGAATATCTGAGACTGAGTGTTAGATATATGTGCCTGATTATTTCATATCTGAGAATGAGTAGATATCTGTGCCTGAATATTGAATATCTGAGGCTGAGTATTAGATACATGAGCCTGAATATTGAATATCTGAGACTGAGTGTTGGATATTTGTGCCTGATTAATGAATATCTGAGGTTTGTGTTAGATATATGTGCCTGAATATTGAATATCTGAGGCTGAGTGTTAGATACATGAGCCTGAATATTGAATATCTGAGACTGAGTGTTGGATACATGTCCCTGATTAATGAATATCTGAGGTTTGTGTTAGATATGTGTGCCTGAATATTGAATATCTGAGGCTGAGTGTTAGATACATGAGCCTGAATATTGAATATCTGCGGCTGAGTTTTGGATATTTGTGCCTGATTAATGAATATCTGAGGTTTGTGTTAGATATATGTGCCTGATTATTGAATATCTGAGGCTGAGTGTTAGATATATGTGCCTGATTAATGAATATCTGAGGTTTGTGTTAGATATATGTGCCTGAATATTGAATATCTGAGGCTGAGTGTTAGATACATGAGCCTGAATATTGAATATCTGAGACTGAGTGTTGGATATTTGTGCCTGATTAATGAATATCTGAGGTTTGTGTTAGATATATGTGCCTGATTATTGAATATCTGAGGCTGAGTGTTAGATATATGTGCCTGATTAATGAATATCTGAGGTTTGTGTTAGATATCTGTGCCTGAATATTGAATAGCTGAGACTGAGTGTTAGATATATGTGCCTGAATATTGAATATCTGAGGCTGAGTGTTAGATATATGTGGCTGATTATTGAATATCTGAGGCTGAGTGTTAGATATGTGTGCCTAATTATTGAATATCTGAGGCTGAGTGTTAGATACATGAGCCTGACTATTGAATATCTGAGGCTTGTTGTTTCTATGACATCGGTGTTGTGTATTGAACATTTTGGATTTTCTTTGGTCTGAATTACTGGAGGATGTGGATGATTGACGATAAAAAAAAGCACAGAAACAAGCATTATCTTAGTAATGCCAGCACGGCGGTTTCTTGAATTAGCTACAAAATAAGCTCTAAATTATGGTAGTAGTTTTGTTGTTGAGTATTAATATCTGCGTCTGATTGGTGAATAGCTTCGTCTTGTTAACTCTGTATCATGGCTGTTGTGTTTTGTAATTACTGACTTCGTTTTGTCTAAATTACTGGAGGCTGTGCATAACTGGCCAGACAAAGCAAACATTTGCTGAGTAACGCTCGCACCAGGGTCATTTGCAGTGACAAAAGAAAACGTGTTGATGTATTTGGCCTGTAGTTAAGAGCTTTATCTGGAAGTTGGAATATGATTTTCTAGCTTGGGAATTGAAATTTTATTTCCTAGCATGTGTGCTGGAATACGCCAGCTTGATTTTTCAAACACGTATAGCTCGATTGCTTTAGTCTTTAAAGTTTTGTCATTACTGGCATTGTCTGGGCTGAATTACTGGACGTTGTAGCTGACTGGCAAGAAAGCAAGCATTACATAAGGAACACTAATACAACAGACAGAAGAATTGTCTACAGAAGAAACTTAGATTTTGATCAATAAATTATGAGGTTTAGATATTATGATTTTTGTGTTTTGTTTTGTTTTGTTTTGTTTTTATTTTAAATTTATAATAGGTAGGTGGTTTAGAAGTAATTTTTTAAATTTTAAGGATTGGTGGCCTGATGTTTTTGTAAAAAAAATTCTAGTCATCATGTGGTGCGTAGAGTAATGGTGTTTGACAAAAATTAAAAATTTATAGGCGGGTGGTTGTCTATGACTTTTACAAACAATACTATAGTATTGTAGGAGGAGCTAGAGTTTGGAAAAAGCAAATAGTAAGTATAGGAGGGTGGGTGTCCCAGCACCTAAGTTACATAAACTACTAATGCCTTATATGGGAAACTCTTCATTTCCATCTGATTTATAATTAGCTAACCAGATCAGAATGGATAGTGATATGTGCTTCCATTTATATTTAATGTAATGACTTCGGAAAATACCATAAGACTGAGTCGAGATATATATATATATATATATATATATATATATATATATATATATATATATATATATATATATATATATATATATATATATGATCCAACCACATACCAGATTGCTTATTAAATGTTTCAATCAGCCACGATTTCATAAATACGTTCTTCTCATCAGACACGTACACCGGTCTATCCTCTGACATTTTGCTATAGCTTCCTTTTTTGGGGTGATGTGTGCTTCGTAGAGAGTGTATGGGGTTGGTGCGTGCGGGCAAGGCGATTGATGTCGTAACCCGCGGACCCGGATTTGAGCCCAGTAGAGTACGAATTCAAACTTATAACCTGCATGATAATATTCTTTCTCCATATTTAAAACTTCACTTCATATTATCACGCATCCTCTTTTAGGATCGCGAGATAGCACTTTCCGCTCTGTATAGCGTATATTTGTAACTCAAGATATCTATATCTATCTTTACATGTATTATATATATATATATATATATATATATATATATATATATATATATATAGAGAGAGAGAGAGAGAGAGAGAGAGAGAGAGAGAGAGAGAGAGAGAGAGAGAGAAGCGATTTATGTCACAGTGCTTTCTGTCAAATTTGGTAAAATTATGTCGACTGGTTTGGATTTTGTTGAAAGGTTTTTGTAGTTTGATTAACAGTGGCCATAACTGAGTGCAGAATAGCATAAGTTTTAACTAGCTGAAAGCTTTTAAGACCCACGCAATGTTTGTCAAATTTGGTCCAAATTTGTTTGGTGTATTATAAGCAATAAACGTATAAATAATTGTCTTTTTTTAATAACATCAACCATTTGTATATCTGGATTTTGATAAGTTGATAAATGCTTTTTATAGTAACTGTGCTCATACTGAATGACATCGGCATCAAGTGGGATGCCGATGTCATTCAGTATGAGCACAGTTACTATAAAAAAACGGGAACTGAGGTTTCAAAAAATCGATTGGGTGAATATTATTTCTTGTAGGAAGAATAATTGTCATCACAACGTGGGCAAGCCTATATATTATTTACAGAAAGAAACAAGACTTAGCAAAAAGAAGTAAAGGGCCAAATTATTAAAGCTAACGTAACCCATAAGGTTCCACTCCACGGTTTCGTAATTTACACAGGGTTAAATTTTAAAGAAAATTTTGGTCCCGACATTTGACCTATGGGATCATATGGTATGTAAACAAGGATCTGGGAACGCTTATGTTGGCTACAAACAGTTTTATTGAAGAAGTTAAAATATATCAGATGCTGCGGAGGTTTAAGCGCTCAGAGTGAACGCCTAGTTTTAGAATGTAAACATATGTGTACCATATTCTTTTAGATAAAATTATAAGTTTAGCCGATCAGATTTCCTCAAATGTCGTCTAGAAAAAGGCAAATCAAGGTGCATAAATCTCCATACGAGTGCCGGTATATGGAAATTTCTTTGTTCCAACAGGTAATTTGTGCATAAACAGTGGAGCATAACGATACAAAAATGGCAAACCTCTTGATGCCAGAATGATTCCAATAAAAATATGCGCAAATTGAGCTAGCAACTGAGAAATATATGGTACTTGTATACAAAAGAAGTTTAAAAAAGAATAATAAAACAGGTTCATAAATCTTTATTGTAAGGCACTCCTGCAAGTGCTAAAACAACCTATTGAAATAAGATGAACAACACATTTTCTTTACCTGATCAAACATTTCTGAATACATGTTTTGAAACATTATGATGCAACTTCGTACCATAAATGCAATGCCAGAAAGAACTTTATACAGACATCAATTTGTAAAGCACATAGAATAACAGGGCAATGCTACTGTTTCAAATCTGCTTGCGTTCTTTTACCATGAATCAAACATAAGTGTTATACAATTAACAATCAAATTCAGTGAATTTTTGTCAACACATCTACCACGGTGAGGTCAAAAAAATTTCACAATAATGAATGCTGAATATTGGTGTTCATATTCCCAAATGTTCTGTGACTACACAACAGTCTCAAAAGTTCCATCCTTGGTCAATTAAGCACGAAAGAGTGCCATATAATAGCGACATTTTTTCTCTAATGTATATATGTATCTATGCTCAGCGCTAAATATATATCCCTATATTCCAATTATATATTAAATACTCAATCAAATAATTAATCTGTTCATCGTGTCCTGGTCAATCTGGTGCTTCAAAAGGACTTGGCCTGTAATAAAAAATATTACAGGAGTTTTACTGACGAGAATTATATACATACATATATATATATATATACACACACGTTTTGGAAATATATGTGATGACAATAACTTTAACCAAAATGTGTCCCCATCATTTTTATATTTATTAACCCATTAGCCCCTCCAAAGGTACAGAATTGCAAATGACTTAAATATTGAGAGATGAGGAGTTTGTGATAATGTTATATTCACAGAAATTAAGTGAATTGTTGAGGAGGTTATGTAAATATAAGTGATGACAAAAATTAAACCAAAGCTTTCTTCGGAACCCAGTGCCTAATCTGCATCCGTTTTCTGGCCAGTAAAACCACTGTTTCTGGTGTTCAAATCTTAGCACAAACCTTTTCTCTCTTATGTATTTCCTTTTCTTTAAGGCCATAACAAAAACATTGATAGGGGGATGCTTTTAATTTTCTTCTGAAGGTCCCTAATTAGGAAACCTTATTGTTCGGGTGGTTTAACTCCTATTCTTATGTCTCATACATGCATTAATTTTAAGTGTGAGATAGTTGAATGACTGGGTTGTGTAATTATTTATTTGTTTGTTTGTTTCTTGTCTTTGTTTATATTTGGGGGTCGATGGGGGAGTGGTGAGATACAGGACTTGTTTTTCATTCTCATGCAAATGTATTAAGAATTGGTTTGTCTGCATCTGCCACGTCAATAATGTCATAATGTAGGCCATACAACTACTTTTTATTTCTATATTTTGCATCTGCATTCTAAATATTTTGAAATAAACAAGAAACTACTTTCATTAGTTAGCTCCATTTTACCTCATCGTTTGGACGTACCCATTTCAGTCTATCGGAGTACTGACTTACCATAATGCACCCAAGTGTACCTAAATACAGCCATATTTAACGAAAGACTATCCAAATACTGGCTAAATATACCTAATTATGATCTAAATGTACTGACACGGTGTGTTCGATAGTCAGTCTATATGCAAAGTTTGTTGATGCAGGGACTGTTGTGGCGGTCTAGAAGGACGAATGGGTAGATTTCTACTACAAAACGTCGCCCTGAATTAGCAGGAAGGAAATACACGTTTTACACTGCATCGCTGAAAATCGGTCAAAGGATTTAATGATGCACACGATTGTCATCAATTTGAAGAAGAGACAGTGTTCGTTTTGCAGTTTGATTGTGTCAGCAATTGCACTCACTCAGTAGTTATTTACACCTAACACTCAGTAATTATATAATTAGGATTGTACTCTATCCTACTTTCGGAAATCCTAGCCTTGTCAAACGGATATATTGTAGAAAGGTAAATCAGAGGCTGAAACAAATGTCACTTTCTGTTATACTGGTTCCCTGTCATTAGTGTTACACAGTTGAAACTATCTAAGCTCTCTTCTAAAGCTGATTGAACATCATGTAATTGTTAATTTTGACAGGCCTTTTACGAAACTACATAGAATGCCATCCAAAAACATTCCAAACGATGAGGTAAACTGGAGCTAACTAATGAAACTGTTAATCCTTTTATCAATTTTAGCTGTTTTGCTATTGTTTGTGTAGCTTTAGTCGTACCCACCTAAAAAGTAGAAATTATACATGTGGAGTGTTTCATTTTATAGCATCTCAGATGAGAATATGTCGATACATGACAACATCTGGCATGAAATATAAACAAAATTAGTTGAAAGCAATATGTATTTAATAACAGTAATATGATATTAGAAATTAACAGGTTGATTCTAGATATTCTAATCTGGTCAAATAAAATTCTGGAATTACAAAGGACATCCAGCAGATAACTTTCATACTGATTCATTTTGCATTTGGATGCCTTCAGTCAAGGAATTATTACTCTGAAAATATTTCACTGATGATGAAATCCTTCCTGACTTTTAAAATTTGATCAAGAAAAATTCATATTAATATGATAAAACATCTTGATGAAAATGTACATTTTTTAACTTTCTGGACAACTGGATTGCACTTAGGTATTGGAAATTACTGAAAGTACTCCGTGTCTAAACGTACCTACTATATTTAAAACATTAACTACAAGAGAAGATGAATAGGAAGAAAATGTGTGTAAGAGGATGAAAGCTGATTGGATGCTATGTACCGAAACCACTGACCACAATTACGTGTATGAGATGTCAATTTAAAATGCTAACGAATGATAAATTAATCTGACATCTTACTGATGACCACACAGTTCAATAACGGATATAAAAAAATGATATTGTTCCTAAATGGACACCATCAAAGCATGGAATTTCTTTTTTTAAATCACAAATTATCCCGTATGTCAACGGATATGATCACTGTATGGAACGTATTAACAGCTGTGACTGATATATGGATCTATCAAAAGATATTATCAATGTATGGAAATTATAAACAAATAAAATTGATGTATAGAATTATAATGTATTATTCATAAACGAATATAATTAATGTATCAATTTTATGACGATTAAGTATAATGTTGTACTGGATTGAATGTAACACACACACATGTGATGATATTTATCTCGTGGTATAGGGACAGTGTGCTACGTGTCCAAACTTAAATACATTAATAACAGGTAAACAATGAACATAACACTAAAAATAAAAAATAGAAAAGTGTCAGTTTCAGATTTTGATTTTATTGTCTTTCTCAGACACACGTGTGTATTGATATGAATACCCACTACCACCATCACTACACTGCCTCTAATCATTTATGCTATTGGGACAAATTCATATCATACTCCCTTCCTCTTTGCCTGTCCGTTAATCTGTCAGTCAGTACGTCAGTCTGTGTGATTGTCTCTCACTTTGAGGTTACATCTTATTCTATTTGGATTTTGTAATAATATGTTTGTGTCAAGCGGTCCGATAATTCCGTTAATTCATACGTAAATATATCACTTGGTTAAAACTTCACAATTTTAAGCGTAAAAATATTTTACAAAAAGGAAGTAGCCTCGCAGATAGATGGACGGTAGGGATAACAACAGAATGCTGAGAGAGAGTACAGAGAGAGAGAGAGAGAGAGAGAGAGAGAGAAAGAGAGAGAGAGAGAGAGAGAGAGAGGAAAGAAAAAGACAGAAAAAGATAGCTATGTAGCTATGGTGTATATTTGACTGTAACTTTACTACCCATATTTTCACGCAAAAATGTGTTGTTGATGATGTTGTTGCTGTTGTTATTGAATTGTAACTGTGTCTTACAACAACAGATTTCCTGAAAAGAGCAAATGTTCAATGTCATATCTTTTAAGAAAACAAATATTTTTCTTTATTATTCTTTTATGGGAAGGCTATCCAGTACACAAATGATTATTCTTCACATTTCAATTTGACGAATATCCAAACTCCGTCCACCTATCTCCGCCTCTAAGTGAATACGTTGTTTGTTCCGCATTCTACAAGGACCATATATGTTAAATGTTATATATATGTTATATTCCAATATTGTCCTTAAATTCTGTTCCGTCAATTCTCACTTTATTTGTGATCCAGGAACACCATAATGAAAGTTAAAAAGCACATTAAATGGTCTCGATAGTAACTAATGATAAAAGATGAACCGCATATTCGTAGAGCAGGTGCAAAGCCTTTTTATCCCCTCAGTATGTAATACTGAACGTGTGGGTGGCTAACAGTCTATATATCGAATATATACTATATATGCTGGACAACGCTACATATGTTTGTTTGTTTTATTCCACGACCAATATGTATTGATGCCCATTTAAATCCATATGGATACACGTAGTGAATGCAGTCATCTCAAATTACATTTAAGAAAACTGTGTAACCGTAATTGAGTTTTGGAGTGGCATGCAATACCTGTGGCTGGGATTGACGTTCAATTTAATTTGAACCATTGACCTGGTTTATAATGTACATAATTTGCTAGGCATGCACAATCTCTATCTCGAGACAATAATGCGAACACATAGGGTTGGTATTCTATGTATCTTAGACGGAATTACTGTCCCATTTACATAAATATCAATTATGAACTGACGACGGATGATGCACAAAAACGATGCAGCACGGACAAAGAGCCATATAAACTCGCTTGGCCTTACTTTTGCCTAGTTGAGTGAACGAAAACTTATTTTAGTCAGGGCAGGATATGTACTCAGAAAGATGCAAAACAGAATGACTACTGAGAAATATATGGTACTTGTATACAAAAGAAGTTTGAAAAAAGGCATAATAAAACAGGTTCATAAATCTTTATTTTAAGGCACTCCTGCAGGTACTAAAACAACCTATTGAAATAAGATGAACAACACATTTTCTTTACCTTAACAAACATTTCTGAATACATGTTTTGAAACATTATAATCCAACTTCTTACCATAAATTTTGTTCTCAACTAGTTTTCGAGCATATACAATAGCAATGCAATGCCAGAAAGAAATTTGTAAAGCACGTAGAATAACAGGGCAATACTACTGTTTTAAATCTGCCTGCGTTCTTTTACTGTGAATGAAACATAAGTGTTATACAATTAACAAGCAAATTCAGTGAATTTTTGTCCACACATCTACCATGGTGAAGTCAAACAAAGTTTACAATAATGAATAATGAACATTGGTGTTTGTATTCCCAAGTGTGCTGTGACTATCCTTGGTCAATTAAGCACGAAGGTGTGCCCTATAATAGCGTCATTTTTTTCTCTAATCTATCTATGTATCTATGCTCTACGCTAAATATATATCTCTATATTAAAAGTATATATCAATCAATCAATCAAATAATTCATTTGTCCATAAAATAAAAAAGAGAAAAAAGGTTTGTGCTAAGATTTGAACATCAGAAACAGTGGTTATACTGACCAGCAAACGGATGCAGAGTAGACACTGGGTTCCGAGGAAAGCTTCTGTGAATATAAAATTATCACAAACTCCACATTTTGGTTAAAGTTCTTGTCATCACATATATCTCCATAACGTGTGTGTGTGTATATATATATATATATATATATATATATATATATATATATATATATATATATATATATTTCTCATCAGTAAAACTCATGTAATAATTTATATTTCAGGACAAGTCCTTGTGAATCAGCAGATTGTCCAGGACACGATGGACAAATGAATTACAGTTAAGGGGTGATACACAAGGCCGGATTATTATGGGATTGGTAAAAAGTATTAAACGTACACTCAGGTTAAATGAGTGGGAAGATAACAGGATATAGAATGACAGTCTGTTTGTATATAAGGACATGCTCTCCAAGCAATTGTCAGTGGATCACTACGATTTCTTGCTGAAAATAACAAGGTAAGACCATGTTTTTATTGTTTGCATTTATAAAAAAAAAAGAAATGCTGCATGATTATGCAGTCAAAAATATTTGTTATTACCATAGTTTTACAAAAGGAATATGGATATTCTGAACAAGTGCATTACAGCGACGAGACAAATTTATTACCATATTACCGATAACAAATAATGCATAACTGCCTATTTCTTTTTCCATGAATATTTCATCTCTCGTTATGTACGTAATGTGCGCTTATAACGAGGAAGTGAATTTCCTGAGCATGAATATACAACATTGGAATTTGTTAAATGTAGCGCAATAAGAATTTAGCGTCCTTACGCATTTCCGGTAATGTTATAGATTGATGATTTACGTATGTTAGCGCACCGAACGTGAAAAGTGGTAAAATATGAATACATCAGTATTAGAAAATATTTTCAAAATAATTCTGTCATTTAGTTTATGAGAGAACTTATTCGATGTATGTAACCGTGGAAAAAATGAGAAAAAAATTACTGTATTTTTTATAAATCTTTTTTAGTCGTCATTCTAGATTACACACACAGAAACACTCTAAAGTGAAATTAAAACTCTTTCTGAATACATTTGGCAGTCAGCAAAAACACAATAACAACTGGTATAAATTAATACGGATACAAAAAAAAATAATGAATGAATGAAAAAAATACGTCTGAGAGAGAGAGAGAGAGAGAGAGAGAGAGAGAGAGAGAGAGAGAGAGAGAGAGAGAGAGAGAGAGAAAGCGAGAGGTGCTGAATATACTCCGAATTTGACAGGTCTTATATTATTGAAGCAAAGGATGAATATAAAAAGTTTCTTGTGTCACAACAAAGAGCACTCATGTAATTTTGTATGTTACTAATCAATGTGTATTTCTTTTTCATAATTTTAAATTTTGTCTTTAGTACCTGTAGTTCCTCACATACTGGTAGAACCTACACTAGGACATGGAACTCTCTGTTTTCTTCATGAAGAACCACATAACCTGTTATATGAGAGAGTCTAATGCAATAGACTTGAGTGAAGCATGCGCTGGATACGTTGATCAGGAAATGGAAGGTGCAAAGAAGACGATCCCTAGTTATCACGTTGTGGCCTCAATGCCTTGGCCCTGGCTTGGAAATTAAATATCGGATCAGTAAGTAGGTATTTACTATTACACAAGTGACTGAGATTACGGAAGAGAAGTAATAGTAGTTGTAGTAGTCCCAGTTTGGGTTGCAAACGATATTTCGTCGTGTCTCAAATGCACCAGACTTGCTGTACTGTTACATTATGTTACTCAAATTGCGGAAATATAGTAGTAGTAGTAATAGTAATAGTAGTAAGATGGCAGTGTTTGGAAAATCTACTTTATATGGCCATATACCTATATATACTACAGTGCACAAATACATTATGTCCATCGAACAAGAGAGCTTCCTCTTTAATGATGGCAGGCTAAAGTATGATATGGTTATGGTTTCAAGATAACTTATTTAATTAAGACATTCAATTTTGTTAAATGGATTCTTTGATTGTTAAGCACACATACATTTCGGAGTTTAAACTTTATGTAAAACGGGATATAAATAAGATGATAGTCTTAGCTTGCAGTCGCGATGGAAAAGGCTCCAGTGGTGTAGTGTATTATATTGTTAACAATAATAGTTGATAAAAACTGGACCAGTATTGCAACAACTGTAAAACAAAAGATTTATTTATTCGATTATAAGTTTGATATGGACAGGGGCGATATGAGTTTTCGAAATACGCCAAATCTACCGAAAATACTCCCAAATATGGAATGTTTTTTGATGGCACTCTTTGTGGTCTTCGTAAAGACCTGCCAAAATTAATAATTACATGATGTTAAATCAGCTTTACAAGAGAGCTAAGATGGTTTCAACTGTGGAACACTATTGACAGGGAGCCAGTATAAACAGGAAGTGACATTTGCTTCAACCTCTGATTTACCTTTCTACAATATAAGTGGACTGAAGATATCCGTTTGATAAGGCTAGGATTTCCGAAAGTAGGATAGGGTACAATCCTAATTATATAATTACTGAGGGTCAGGTGTAAATAACTACCGAGTGAGTGGACCTTTGTTGCAATTGCTGACACATTCAAACTGCAAAACAAACACTGTCTCTTCTTCAAATCGATATCGATGACAATCGTGTGCATCATTAAATCCTTTGACCCGATTGTCAGCGATGCAGAGTAAAACGTGTATTTCCTTCGTCCTTCTAGAACCCCACAACAGTCCCTGCATAAACAAACTTTGCAGATAGACTGACTATCGAACACACCGTGTCAGTACATTTAGATCATAATTAGGTATATTTAGCCAGTATTTGGAGAGTCTTTGGTTAAATATGGATGTATTTAGGTATACCTGGGTGCATTATGGTGAGTCAGTCCTCTGATAGACCGAAATGGGTACCTCTAGATGATGAGGTAAAATGGTGCTAACTAATGAAAGTAGTTTCTTGTTTATTTCAAAATATTTAGAATGCAGATGCAAAATATAGAAATAAAAAGTAGTTGTATGGCTTACGTTATGACATTATTGACGTGGCAGATGCAGACAAACCAATTCCTAATACATTTAAATGAGAATGAAAAACAAGTCCTGTATCTCACCACTCCCCCGTCGACCTCCCAGATATAAACAAAAACAAATACAAGAAAGAAACAAACAAATACATACTTATACAACCCAGTATTTCAACCATCTCACACGTAAAATGCATTCATGTATGAGACATAAGAATAGAGATTACAACGACCCGAACAATAAAGTTTCCAAATTAGGGACCTTCAGAAGAAAATTAAAAGCCATCCATGTTTTTGTTATTGCCTTAAAGAAAAGGAAATAAAAAAGAGAAAAAAGGTTTGTGCTAAGATTTGAACATCAGAAACAGTGGTTATACTGACCAGCAAACGGATGCAGAGTAGACACTGGGTTCCGAGGAAAGCTTCTGTGAATATAAAATTATCACAAACTCCACATTTTGGTTAAAGTTCTTGTCATCACATATATCTCCATAACGTGTGTGTGTATATATATATATATATATATATATATATATATATATATATATATATATATATATATATATATATATATATATATATTTTTCATCAGTAAAACTCATGTAATAATTTATATTTCAGGACAAGTCCTTGTGAATCAGCAGATTGTCCAGGACACGATGAACAAATGAATTATTTGATTGATTGATTGATATATACTTTTAATATAGAGATATATATTTAGCGTAGAGCATAGATACATAGATAGATTAGAGAAAAAAATGACGCTATTATAGGGCACACCTTCGTGCTTAATTGACCAAGGATAGTCACAGCACACTTGGGAATACAAACACCAATGTTCATTATTCATTATTGTAAACTTTGTTTGACTTCACCATGGTAGATGTGTGGACAAAAATTCACTGAATTTGCTTGTTAATTGTATAACACTTATGTTTCATTCACAGTAAAAGAACGCAGGCAGATTTAAAACAGTAGTATTGCCCTGTTA
This sequence comes from Margaritifera margaritifera, assembly GCA_029931535.1. NCBI lineage: Eukaryota > Metazoa > Mollusca > Bivalvia > Unionida > Margaritiferidae > Margaritifera > Margaritifera margaritifera. The sequence goes on along the minus strand of JAQPZY010001662.1, from coordinate 6,682,719 downwards.
TTCTACGTGCTTTACAAATTTCTTTCTGGCATTGCATTGCTATTGTATATGCTCGAAAACTAGTTGAGAACAAAATTTATGGTAAGAAGTTGGATTATAATGTTTCAAAACATGTATTCAGAAATGTTTGTTAAGGTAAAGAAAATGTGTTGTTCATCTTATTTCAATAGGTTGTTTTAGTACCTGCAGGAGTGCCTTAAAATAAAGATTTATGAACCTGTTTTATTATGCCTTTTTTCAAACTTCTTTTGTATACAAGTACCATATATTTCTCAGTAGTCATTCTGTTTTGCATCTTTCTGAGTACATATCCTGCCCTGACTAAAATATCAAAATCCAGATATACAAATGGTTGATGTTATTAAAAAAAGACAATTATTTATACGTTTATTGCTTATAATACACCAAACAAATTTGGACCAAATTTGACAAACATTGCGTGGGTCTTAAAAGCTTTCAGCTAGTTAAAACTTATGCTATTCTGCACTCAGTTATGGCCACTGTTAATCAAACTACAAAAACTTTTCAACAAAATCCAAACCAGTCGACATAATTTTACCAAATTTGACAGAAAGCACTGTGGCATAAATCGCTTTGATCTCTCTCTCTCTCTCTCTCTCTCTCTCTCTCTCTCTCTCTCTCTCTCTCTCTCTATATATATATATATATATATATATATATATATATATATAATACATGTAAAGATAGATATAGATATCTTGAGTTACAAATATACGCTATACAGAGCGGAAAGTGCTATCTCGCGATCCAAAAAGAGGATGCGTGATAATATAAAGTGAAGTTTTAAATATGGAGAAAGAATATTATCATGCAGGTTATAAGTTTGAATTCGTACTCTACTGGGCTCAAATCCGGGTCCGATGGTTACGACATCCATCGCCTTGCCCGCACGCACCAACCCCATACACTCTCTACGAAGCACACATCCCCCAAAAAAAGGAAGCTATAGCAAAATGTCAGAGGATAGACCGGTGTACGTGTCTGATGAGAAGAACGTATTCATGAAATCGTGGCTGATTGAAACATTTAATAAGCAATCTGGTATGTGGTTGGATCATATATATATATATATATATATATATATATATATATATATATATATATATATATATATATATATATATATATATATATATATCGACTCAGTCTTATGGTATTTTCCGAAGTCATTACATTAAATATAAATGGAAGCACATATCACTACCCATTCTGATCTGGTTAGCTAATTATAAATCAGACGGAAATGAAGAGTTTCCCATATAAGGCATTAGTAGTTTATGTAACTTAGGTGCTGGGACACCCACCCTCCTATACTTACTATTTGCTTTTTCCAAACTCTAGCTCCTCCTACAATACTATAGTATTGTTTGTAAAAGTCATAGACAACCACCCGCCTATAAATTTTTAATTTTTGTCAAACACCATTACTCTACGCACCACATGATGACTAGAATTTTTTTTACAAAAACATCAGGCCACCAATCCTTAAAATTTAAAAAATTACTTCTAAACCACCTACCTATTATAAATTTAAAATAAAAACAAAACAAAACAAAACAAAACACAAAAATCATAATATTTAAACCTCATAATTTATTGATCAAAATCTAAGTTTCTTCTGTAGACAATTCTTCTGTCTGTTGTATTAGTGTTCCTTATGTAATGCTTGCTTTCTTGCCAGTCAGCTACAACGTCCAGTAATTCAGCCCAGACAATGCCAGTAATGACAAAACTTTAAAGACTAAAGCAATCGAGCTATACGTGTTTGAAAAATCAAGCTGGCGTATTCCAGCACACATGCTAGGAAATAAAATTTCAATTCCCAAGCTAGAAAATCATATTCCAACTTCCAGATAAAGCTCTTAACTACAGGCCAAATACATCAACACGTTTTCTTTTGTCACTGCAAATGACCCTGGTGCGAGCGTTACTCAGCAAATGTTTGCTTTGTCTGGCCAGTTATGCACAGCCTCCAGTAATTTAGACAAAACGAAGTCAGTAATTACAAAACACAACAGCCATGATACAGAGTTAACAAGACGAAGCTATTCACCAATCAGACGCAGATATTAATACTCAACAACAAAACTACTACCATAATTTAGAGCTTATTTTGTAGCTAATTCAAGAAACCGCCGTGCTGGCATTACTAAGATAATGCTTGTTTCTGTGCTTTTTTTTATCATCAATCATCCACATCCTCCAGTAATTCAGACCAAAGAAAATCCAAAATGTTCAATACACAACACCGATGTCATAGAAACAACAAGCCTCAGATATTCAATAGTCAGGCTCATGTATCTAACACTCAGCCTCAGATATTCAATAATTAGGCACACATATCTAACACTCAGCCTCAGATATTCAATAATCAGCCACATATATCTAACACTCAGCCTCAGATATTCAATATTCAGGCACATATATCTAACACTCAGCCTCAGATATTCAATAATCAGGCACATATATCTAACACAAACCTCAGATATTCATTAATCAGGCACAAATATCCAACACTCAGTCTCAGATATTCAATATTCAGGCTCATGTATCTAACACTCAGCCTCAGATATTCAATATTCAGGCACATATATCTAACACAAACCTCAGATATTCTTTAATCAGGCACAAATATCCAACACTCAGTCTCAGATATTCAATATTCAGGCTCATGTAGCTAATACTCAGCCTCAGATATTCAATATTCAGGCACAGATATCTAACACTCATTCTCAGATATGAAATAATCAGGCACATATATCTAACACTCAGTCTCAGATATTCAATAATAAGGCACATACATCTAACACTCATCCTCAGATATTAAATATTTAGGCACAGATATCTAACACTCAGCCTCAGATATTCAATAATCAGGCTCATGTATCTAACACTCAACCTCAGATATTCATTAATCAGGGACATGTATCTAACACTCAGTCTCAGATATTCAATATTCAGGCTCATGTATCTAATATTCAGCCTCAGACATTCATTAATCAGGGACATATATCTAACACTCAGTCTCAGATATTCAATATTCAGGCTCATGTATCTAACACTCAACCTCAGATATTCATTAATCAGGGACATATATCTAACACTCAGTCTCAGATATTCAATAATCAGGCACAAATATCTAACACTCAGCCTCAGACATTCATTAATCAGGGACATATATCTAACACTCAGTCTCAGATATTCAATATTCAGGCTCATGTATCTAACACTCAACCTCAGATATTCATTAATCAGGGACATATATCTAACACTCAGCCTCAGATATTCAATAATCAGGCACAAATATCTAACGCTCAGCCTCAGACATTCATTAATCAGGCTCATATATCTAACACTCAGCCTCAGATATTCAATATTCAGGCACATATATCTAACACAAACCTCAGATATTCAATAATCAAGCACAATTATCTAACACTCAGCCTCAGATGTTCAATAATCAGGCACAGACATTTAACACAAACCTCAGATATTCATTAATAAGGCACATATATCTAACACTCAACCTCAGATATTCAATAATCAGGCACATATATCTAACACTCAACCTCAGATATTCAATAATCAGGCACATATATCTAAGACAAACCTCAGATATTTAACAATTAGACTTAGATAATTAGACTTAGGAATTGAACTCCTTCTGCAGAAATTCACGAGGGAATCTCCAATGTCAAGATATCATCCGGCAATTGAAACCAAAAGAAGTCAGTAATTTTAAACAAGAAACGTCATGTAAATATGCTTTGCTGTAATGAAAGTAAGTCACAACAAAGTATTATTTTCAGTCTTCTTTTGGCCAGTGCATAAAGCCGTGATGAACAAATTGAAGATAAATACATATTCGACTTTAGATTTTAAAAAAAGTACACCATTGTATTTTCCTACAACTCAGTTTAATGTTCCAGCTGATAAAGGAATAGCAAAGGAATAAACAAATATAAAAATTGTATTATGCACCTTTTATAACGAAACCAATCATAATCTGCCATGTGTTCTATGTGACAGGAAATAATAAATACATATTGTACAGTTTCTGACTTTAACTCAAGTGGAAAGGTTTGATTGGCTACTAAAAATCCATATTGGACAGTAATGTTTCAACTCCTTACACAACAATTATTTAATTATAAATAACACTTTTTTAGATCTCTTGAAACTATATATGCATAGTTACACTCGCGTTTCTAATGCTGAACAGTTTTCAGTTTCGCAGTGTTGACAAAAATGCCTGGTGTCCAGAACAATATGAAGTGGTTTTTTGCTGCTACAACTTAGTTAATTTGGACTAAGCTGTTGAGTCCAGGTTATTTGCAAACGTGCATGTAATGATTGTGTGCGAATTTATTTCTCCTTTCACTCATTTTTGAATGCCCACCCATTTGTTAGTGTACAGTTCGGTCATTCACTTAATTAAAATGAGTGTGCGGTTTGGTGATATTTAAAAAAAACAACTAATAGGCGTTTTTGGATCTTTTGTTTTCAATTTTTTTATTGTTGTTTTTCTAGCATTACGCAGTGTTCACAGAACATCCTTTAGTTGATACTTATAGTTATCCTCTCGCTTACAAAGTTGAGAAAGAGCCTCTTTTGTTGCTTCAAAACGTTTTGTTCCATAATGGGGAATTGATATTTCTTTTTTTTATCCAATATCTTCAACAATGCCAGTTTTAAATAAACTCCCCATGTGGCGCTCTTGCTTCACTCGAAACCCCACTTCCACCGCAAGCTGAATTCTGCAAGGATCTTCGAAAATGCCAGATCATATTTTTGCACCATTTACAGAGAGAATACAAAAAAATATAGAAATGTTAAAGCTTAAACCATCAGATCTAGCACCAAAAGACATTTATGACAACGCATAACGCGGTTGACCTCGGAATCAAACGGTCTGACTTGTGTTTTGGCTCTGTGACTAGAACATTATTTCACTCTAGTTGTTCGAGTGTTTCTTGTTTTGTGTTATTGTGGTACATGGCCGTTTGGGCTGAGGGTGAGGACGGTATTCATCGGAGATGAACAATTCATTTTTGAAGTAATTCAATGTTTTTCACAAGCCCCATTTTCTTGTCTACGTTCTTCCAATCTATTGTAGTTCTCACAAGGAAAGAGTTCCGAAATTGATCAGTGTTTACCTTTCGCTACATAAAATTCTCTTTTCTCGACGACTGCTGATTTTCCTAAAATATTTCTACATTAATCGCTGAATTGTGTTTTCCCAATAATACGTTTGTGTTGTAAAGGTTTATAAATCAAGGAATTTTGTAGCAGGTATCAACAACTGTATAGATGAATAAAAGTCTGTTTTCTTGGCGTCTACTTCGTAAATAGGGCAGTTCTAAGTTTTTTAAGATACCGACTATTTAAGCTTCAGTGGGGGTGGAGGTGGGGAAGTGGAAGCTGGAATTTTATTTTCAACCAGGATATATTTTTGTCTTTTGTCTCAAGATATTTTTTCAACTAATATCATACGTAGAATTAGCTTTTTCTCTCTACAAATCTGAGGAAGATTATTTTATTTCTTCTAAAATATAGAGGTGGCATAGATTGCTATGTTTGCTCATTACACAGTATTGAAAATCATACTACAGTTATGACCCATTCATCAATGATTTTTGATCATTTAGTAGGGTCAAATGTTTGTGAGGGTCTGTTTTTCTATACTACAGAAAATCATGCGAAACGATTACCTGTGATCTAACTGAAAGGGGATCATATGCATATGTATATATATATATATATATATATATATATATATATATTTATATATATATATATATATATATATATATATATATATAAGATATGCAACCAATGTTGGTCCCATGATATGTCCTTAACTCCATAGACATAGCCTTGTGATCATTCATATCTTCAAAAACGATTGAAGTCTGCACCCAGTAGCCATGTATGCACCTATTGGGCATGAAAAGACACATTTCTATTTGCAACTCACATTGGCCCCAGGGATCTGTACTTAACCTCAGGGACGGGCCATGGGGTGATATCTTAGCGAACGCCAATCACAAGTAAAAACCATAGTGACACGTTGTGATGACATAAGGTGGAAAACTTGTCAACATATGATAGAGACCAACACATTCTCTAGCACAGTGACCAACGAAAAATTGGTCCAAAACATGGTCCAAACAGAACGTGCAAAAGCAGAGAATGTAATTTCTCTCATCACATGTAAGATATGCAACCTTCAGTATGTCGGAGAAACTGAAAAGCTATTTATTCATACGTATATATATCACTTAGTTATAGCTTGACAATTTTAACTGTAAAAATATTTTACAAAAAGGAAGTTGCCTCGCAGATAGATGGACGGTAGGGATAACAAGTAGAATGCTGAGAGAGAGTACATATATATATATATATATATATATATATATATATATATATATATATATATATATATATATATAGAGAGAGAGAGAGAGAGAGAGAGAGAGAGAAAGGAAAGATAAAAAGAAAAAGACAGAAAAAGATAGCTATGTAGCTATGGTGTATATTTGACTGTTCCTTTACTATCCAGATTTTCACGCAAAAATGTGTTCTTGATGATGTTGTTGCTGTTGTTATTGAATGGTAACTGTGTCTTACAACAACAGATTTCCTGAAAAGATCAAATGTACAATGTCATATCTTTTAAGGAAACAAATATTTGTCTTTATTATTCTTTTATGGGAAGGCTACCCAGTACACAAATGATTATTCTTCAAATTTCACCTATCTCCACCTCTAAGTCAATACGTTGTTTGTTCCGCATTCTACAAGGACCATATATGTTAAATGTTGTTAAATGTTACGCAATTACGCAGCACGAGGCGAAAAGCTTGACAGTTGTTACTGCCACATTTTTAACAGAAACGAACCTCACACACAGCAGCCGATGCAATAAACAATGACTTTGACATTCTTTTCATTCTATGACAGATGTAACTTAAGTCTGAGGAAATTTCAAGATGATGTAATGGATCTAGTTCTCACCTGTGTAGTTCAAAATTAAACTATTGTTTTTTGTTGTTGTTGGTTTCTTTTTCTTTTGTTTTTTACAAAAGTTTAACTCCACTTTTCGACAAAAAATGCGAGGACTAAAGCAGTGAACCGACTTGTTTGCTTGAGTGTAGCTGGTTTTGTGCTTTTGTGTGTGTATATTATGTGTGGTTCTTAATGCGAACAATAAAACGACAGATTATGTTTCGACTTAGATAAAGGCTTATTATTTTTAGAACAAAACCACAAGAGGCCTTTGGACGTGGACACAATTACGGAAATATAACTCAAACCTACAAAAAAGAGTTATAGGTAAAGCACCACAAATACGAGGTAGGGTTTATGGTGTGGGGAAGAACGACAGAGAAAAGGAAAGCAACGAGAAATAGATTATAATGTTATCCCTGGTAATATGTATTTGTCATAAGTATGCATCTTGTGCAGACGATCACGTTTAAGAAAATATTCATTCCAACATTGTGCTTAAATTCTGTTCCGTCAATTCTCACTTTATTTGTGATCCAGGTACACCGTAATGAAAGTAAAAAAACACATTAAATGTTCTCGATGGTAACTCAGGCTAAAAGATGAACCGCATATTCGTAGAGCAGATGCAAAGCCTTGTTTATCCCCTCAGTATGTAATACAGAAAGGGTGGGTGGGTAACAGTCTATATATCGAATATATACTGTATATGCTGGACAACGCTACATATATTTTTTTTTATTTAACGACCAATATGTATTGATGCCCATTTAAATCCAAGTGGAAACACGTAGTGAATACAGTCATCTCAAATTACATTTAAGAAAACTGTGTAACCGTAATTGAGTTTTGGAGTGGCATGCAATACCTGTGGCTGGGATTGACGTTCAATTTAATTTGATCCATTGACCTGGTTTATAATGTACATAACTTGATAGGCATGCACAATCTCTATCTCGAGACAATATCATATAGGGTTGGATTCAATGTATCCGAGACAGAATCACTGTCCAATTTACGTGAGTAAAACGTTTTGAGGCGAATACTAGCTAACCTTCATATGCGAATAAGCACAAATCCATTTATTTGCATATAGTCGGACTTTTTGTCACAGTTACTTCCAGAGTGCTAGCTGTTTTTAGGCCGCCACTTTCTTATGGAGAGCTACTGAACTACCTCCCTCTCTGTATGTCCCTCCCCCCCCCCCTCCAGCGTCGGTGTCGGATCATATAAAAGCATATACGTATGTACAGCCTCACGGCATCGGAACCATTTTCTCTTCATAGGTCCGAGGCAGCAGTTTAGAGTGGGCTTCAGAGCACCTTCCCTCTGGGGAGGGAGCTAAGAGGACAAACTTTGTGCATGCATGTACATTAGTTGTACATTATTAGTAAGCTTATCTTTTTAATTCAAGTTTTTTGAACAACGTATACACACTTTTACACCTGAATGAAACACGGTATGTGGATGCATATTGATGAGTACTACAGTCACATTACAAAAGTAGGTCACTGTGACCCATCTTTCAAGCGTCAATGACTTTGACTCAATGTTGTCTTTTAAGCTTATTGTGCAAGCTCCTTTCATGCAAGAATCGTCAAAACAGACATTTGTGTGCATCTTTGTTTGTACACACCCTTAAAACTACACTGTTACCTGCGTTTCATATTTTACTTGCTTTTGTTACGTTTCTGTGTTGAGCTCATGACTAAATAAGTTTGTGCACCCTGTATATATACTTGGAATCGTTCAACATGGTGAGGGGATGTATCTTGATGAATATTACACCCTCTCTACAAAAGTATGTCATTGTTACCCATATTTCATGTTTGCCTGACTTGGCTTCGATTTATTGCTTTAGCTGTTCATGCTTGATTCATTAAACTAGATGATTGTATACAGTTTATACACCGGTACAAAAAAGATCACTGTACATTAAACTAGATGATTGTATACAGTTTATACACCGGTACAAAAAAGATCACTGTACATTAAACTAGATGACTGTATACAGTTTATACACCGGTACAAAAAAGATCACTGTACATTAAACTAGATGATTGTATACAGTTTATACACCGGTACAAAAAAGATCACTGTACATTACCTTTTACATTGGACGGGCTTCAGTTATATTTTGGCATTTAGCTCGTGATTGTTTTAGCATGCTATGTACATACTATCCTATCTGGAATCAGACAACTCGGCGATGGTATGCATATTTATGAGCACTACTCCCTCACTTCAGCGGTATGTCATGATGGCCCATACTTCACATTTTACTATTGTGGCTTACATTTTGTATTTTATGCTTATTCCTCAGGCTCTATTCATACCACAATCGTGCAATTGATGAACATCTATGTCAGTACCAAAACCGCATAAGAAAAGAAACTCATCGTGCCCAATATTTCATCTTTTTCTAGCTTTGGTTAAGTTTTTGCGTTTTGTTAATGACGACGACAGTTTTGGCATGATAATAGGTTCTGAAACAGAGTTTAAGAACAATGATTGAAAAGAACAAAGGAAAGTAAAATTAGTCTCTGATATTTACCAACTCATTATAGTACCCCTACTTTGCTATCATAGAAAAGAATGTTCTTTTTATTGTTGTGTCTTCTGTAAAGAAGACATGATATGATCAGTGTAGGTTGATGATATAATTTGTTTTAATTATCGCATCTTAAAGGGAAAAAGGGCTTAAGTTTACAAGCAAGTAATAAACATATTTTAATATATATATATATATATATATATATATATATATATATATATATATATATATATATATATATATATACACACACAGACACACCATCAAAAGTCATTACGACATGCATACATTAGGGATCGATCATTTAATTTTCAGATAGGGAGCCCTTTGATGTTTTTGAGATAAAATTTCTGGCTCCCAATAAGCTTAAAAACAAATACTCTTGCCCTGATTTGTAGAAAAAAAACTAATTATATCTATCAGATTAGTTGAAAACAAATCATCTTGACATTTAAAAAACTGTTTTGTTTTATGTCACGGAAATGCGTACACGAAAATACCTTGGTATTATATATGAACATAAATGTAGATAGGTTTCGTTGACGCGTACAAAGTTACCGACGGTGTATGGCCATTTAATATTGGCACTTCGAAATACTGTTTTCTGTTCACTCATTGCAGCACGCAACAAGCGCAGGCAGTGAGAAATGGGGGCGGGGGGGGGAGAGGCCGTTTATCCCGAGTGTTCTTGCCGTGGATTTGACCACGAGTACAATACTTACAGTGATGTTTTTCGTTATATCGTTACAATGCATATTACCCATGTCGTGAAACTGTCCACTTTACAAAAGCAATCTTCAGCTGTAGAGGTATGTGAAATGTAATATTTTATTCTTTCTTGCTATCCGTTACATGTGATGAAATTGTTTAATATGTTGAATGTTTCCGAATTTATTCTAAGCTTCTATTAAATCAGACCTATGACCCGTAACACCATGCTATTGGATAGAATATATTCCGTTTCAAGTTAGACATTTTATAGATGAACAGACAAGTTGAATTCATTGACGCATTAAATGATGCGAAACGTTAGAATTTTTATAAACAAGTGCGATTATTTTTTGTCGGAGACAGATTCATCTACGAACGTTGTACTTATGAAACAATTTGATGTATTCAGGGGCACGCAAACGTGTTGTATATAACTGTATTCGCACATAAACATGTCTCGTGTATTACATGGCTATATGTTTAGCTGTTATGGGGATTCGTCGAACTCTGTGAGGTTGTGACCATGATACTGCGGTAAATGGTGACGTTGGTTCGAGGGACGATACTGGTTCACACAGTGTGAGGAGCCAAAGATTATGGACCAATGGGTCTGTGGAGTACAGATATTCGCAAGAGATCCTTCAGCAGGCCGGGAGGGGTGGACGACAGAGAGTCTGGATCAGAAGTATGCCTGATCATCGCGTGAATGCACCCCATGATAACAGGAACACACACACACATACACAAACACACACACAGATATATATATATATATATATATATATATATATATATATATATATATATATATATATATATACATATCAGTAGTACAGTAAATTAGGGCTATAAGCTTTACTCGGCCGGTCCTGGTCTGCCATAACGTGCGCTCAGTAGCCCTATTTTAATATACTACCTATTCAACTAACGCACACTGGCTTGGTGAAAATATGCGTACAGGAGTTACTTCCCTTGAATGCAATCTGTTTTTAGTAACACACACAAATATGCAAATTTGCATACATGAGCTAAGGTATTGATACCATCATCTAAAATTAAAATTATGATACCATCATCTAAAATAGATCTTTTGTCATCACATGCAGAATGCCCTATTTTGTTTAGCGTTACAGAGTGTGAAACGTCGAGATCAGATCTGATGACATTCATGGTTGCATGCTGTTTTTCGCCAGCTAGTGCTTTTAAATAATCTTCATGTGTAATAGCATTTTTGACCACTTTTTTTGTTGTTGTTTTGTTTTGTTTTGTTTTCTGTTGTGTTTTTTTTTTTTTTTTTTTTTGGATGCCTTTAGCGCGTTTTTTAGCAATTTCATCAGCAAGCTTGACTAAATACATCTTAGCTCCGAGACCAACAAATTCAGTAATATGTGTTTTTGGAACCTCAATTTTGAATTTACCAATGACTTTTTTGTTTGTAGCATCATAAAATTTGCTGTCCTGTGGATAATCAGGAAGATCAAATAATTCTGTTGAAGCAAGCTTGTCTTCGTAGACATCATTTGTCTCGATTTCATCGCAGAATGAATCTGTGTCGGTAAAAGCAACTTGGTCTTATTTAGGTATGAGGTATATGTAATGAGAATCATATATAAGCAAAATCACTAATATAAAAAGACCACAATAAATAGGCTTGTTGAGAACAATACTCGTTTTCTTTTTGTGAATCGCCACTAAGTTTTCCTCCGATATTTTCATGGCGACAAAAACCAGGATCAGCAACTAATTTGTCATGCCGTTCTTCTTTCCGACTTCATTCGGAATATTTGGATTAACTTCCAGATCAGTGAGCTTTAGAACAATTTAGGACTTTTAACGATATTCTATACTGTAAGTTATTTTTAATTCTTTCACTTTGATTGTTTGTTGAAATATTTTAATATTTTAGGAAATTAAATATTTGTATTTTAAATCTTGAAAGCTTGTTTGAGTCTTTTCATTTGTTACATTTACCCCTAGTCGTAACACTGTCTTCTGGAGTATAAATCATTTTTTGCCACGGAAACAGCGTTCACATACCTACTTCGTCAAGCAACCTATCGATGAAATGTTCCACGCAGTCAAAACCACGATACAATTGGATGGGCTTACTAAAGTTTTTGTTAACGCATAACCGCAGGGAACATGCTCTTGATATTCTGGTGTAAAAGAACCTTTTTGATTTGTTTCCTTACAGTTAACAATTTCATTGTCTACAATAGGAACAGTAAGAGCTTCAAAATAAGCATAAATAATAAAAGGCGCTCTAATCTTGTGATTTAGCTTATTAAACGCAGTAATATTTTTGTTCTTTTTTGGCATTACAACTCTTATAGTAATAATGCAATCTTGTCCGTGTTGTTCAAGTAAGTCTTTGCATATAAAACCATAAAGACATTTTCTGCAGTAAAACACTTTACCCATATACTTGGCATATTGTCCGTTCATGATCTCCCTAAAGTTTTTTATCCAACAGTAGTGACCATCTGTGGTTCCATTGTGAATATAAAACAAGTCCACATTTTTTCTGGCAAGTGACTGATGATAAATGCAATGGATAAATCTTACCATCATCCACACCACAAACGTTGGCTGCAATATTTTGTTGTCGCTCAAACACTTTGGCACATCATGAATTTGAACAAACTAATGGTAATAAAACTCAGCGGCTTTTGATAGTCCCTGTACTTGGTTACTCGATTTTGATCCTTAGCTGTAGGAAACAACGGAGATAACACCACCCACATAAAACATCGGTTGTCATTGTTTTTTACGCTGACACAACTTTGAATATTTTTTTTGTTTTGGCTGGCAATTCCAAGAAATACCATCCACGAAGCGGATTGTATTTGGAGGTATTTAAGACACATATTAAAATGCCAAGTAGAATCCAAACGAAACTTTAGGGGAAAATTTCACTATTGTGTTTTCATGCGCCTTAAACACTTCTTTGACATCTACATCTTTGATATCAAAAGAGCGGACTGGTGTTCTAATAAAATGCGCTTCGATTTCCATGCCATCCATCTTTTCAACAAATGCGCTAATTCCAATGGAGAACTTTATGCTGCGATGTAAATCCAGCTCAGTCGACAAAATATATTTAAAATCGAGTAGTGGTTACAGTTTACAGCCCTGTGATAATAATTTTCGGGAGCTATTGAACGACTTTTCGTTTTAGTGGCTTTGGACTCTCTTGATCTTGTGACAGAGTAGGTTGAAGGTGTTGATTAAGGCTCACTCATGTCATCTTCGAAATCACTGGCATGCACCTGGGCTAACACTTCAGCTAGCGGAGTATGAGGCGGTATGGAAAGTCGTCGCCGTCGCCTCTTGATTCGTCTTCTGGTGTCTTCTCAGTAAAGTATGATCGCTTCATCTTGATTCTTGATTCAGATATGATTTAACTCCGTCAGTTTTCTCTATATGTACCCCTGTCTTTATGATGTGTTTGTGATAATGGCTTGCTATACTTAAATTTTTCCAAAGTCAAAATGTCTACGAGCAATAGAAAGCTATGTGACTTCAGTTTTGAAACTTGCACAGACTCTCAATTGTACACGTGTCACGACAAACATTTCTATCCGATGCTTGCCGTTTTGCAAAACACACACACTTGCAACTTTACCAGAAATCTTAACTTCATACGAGCCCCCCAAACTCACTAGTTTGAAGAAGAAAAAAAAAACGGCCTCTAAATATTGTAGCCCTTCTCTCTCTATCTATGCGCGTGTATGTCAGAAGAAACAACTTTTTTTGTCAGTTTCAAAACGTGAGCCAATAATGTTACAGAGATGATATTTAGTGTGGAGCGATTATATGTTACAGTACACGAATTCTTAACATGATTGCAAATTCACTCTAGTCTGTCTGCACTGCAATTGTAAAAAGCCAGATCATAGGCATTATTTTGCCATAATACCTAGAGCAAATTTCTTCGTCACTCAGTATACGTAATTTGATTGGCTAAAAATATGTTCTACTGCGTTAGCTTCGACTCGGCTAAAGTTGGTATTGACATAGTGAGAAGATTAGACTTTTTTCCTGCGCCTGGCCGTTAATCAGTTTACAAAAAAAGCTAACACAACCGAATAGTACAATGTGTGATTAATGGACATTGTGTCAGTCTTAGGTCAAAATACATCAAGGAATGTTTTGATGTAATATTTTGTGAGAAGTTTACATCTACGTTTTTGAAAGAAGGATTTTAGTAGACCATGTCTCCAATTCAATCTTGTGATATTGTACAAAAAAATGGTGGATTTTTCCTATCTGTGTAATTTTTTTAATGGGATGTGTGTTTTTGAAATTTCATAAGGAAAATACACCATAAAAATAAGTGCCTTGATATGTATAAAAGTAGGAATACATTTTTTCTCTCTCCTCTCTTTCTCTCCTTCGTAATGTCAGTTCTCTCTCTGTTTCACAAATACAAACACGCTTACGTTTCTAATAAAATGAGATTGAAATCATAATGGTATCTGTTCCCGTTTTAAGATACTGTCACGGAATTGTATAAATCCATTTTATTAAATACATGTACTCGGGTTTCGTTTTTCAGTATAACAACGATGCCCGAGAGTGAGTTATGTATATTGTACAATATTTCGAAACAGTGAGTTCGGTTCACCCCATGCCGCACGTGCGAAGTGCTTTCGATGGGAAATACCGAATGCACCAAGCGTACGGACGATGTAGAGCTGCATCGTCTGTGTATAAATGCCTCACCGTAAGACTAAATCTTTACATTACGGAACGTCTTGTCAGTGAGCAGTCTACTTAAGGATTTGCACGTCTTCAGCTGTAGAGGTACGTAAATCGTTTATTAATTTATAGCGTATAGTTTCTATGTAGCTTCGGCTTGCGTAGTACAATGCAAATATTTTCTATTCTTGTTTGTATATTTTCTATTCTTGTTTGTACATTTTCTATTCTTGTTTGTTCTTAATAAGAGTTTTATATTAGCAATATAAAGTGGCGTTTTTAAGAAACGTTTAGTACCATAAGATTCTTATCAGATACCTGTAGGTTCACTTCTGAACTTGGTTATTGCTTTGTAATGTTGTGCCGATAATATAATTTGTATAACTTACCGTATATAACGTCATTACGTGTTATCGTATATGCCCGTGTCAATCATACTACACGGTGTTAGATTTATTTTCAGCTGTAGAGCTGTAGAGCTCAGAGTCGACGAGGTCCCAGCTATAGTGGGGACAAGAGAAGTTGACTAAAGCTAACCATAGCAGCCATGGAGCTGAATAAACAGTGGGTTGCTTGAATACCAGGTGATCGGGCGTTGTTGACCCATTGGTGGGCGTTGATCGCTTGATTGACCAGTGCAACTAGCAGCCGAGTATGCTAGTGACGGAGTGTTTGTGAGTCACTCCATATATGTAATCTTTTAGCCGTGGGCTAATTTTGGGTTTTTGTGATACCCATTGGTTTGGGAGTGTAAAGATATTTTGTATAATATCTATCCCATTTGTTTGCACCACATGTTATTATTTGAATAAAGTGCCTCATGTTTCATTATTTGAGGGTATACATTTTTGCTTTATGAGTAAAAACACATCATTTTTGCTATCTGAGTAAAACGCATCATTCCTTTCATCGTGTGAGATAAATCATTAGCCTTTATCATTGCACTGTGTATTTATTTATTTGTGTTCATATTTGGGTTACCGTATTAGGTTCGTGCGGATTATGTTAATTCGTCCAATATTTGGACCCTATACACGCACGTATTAATCATAACCTTTCTTCCCATTCAAGTCATTCATCAATAAACATTGCATTTTTTATCACCATCAACAGTGTTCTGTTATAAATCCGAAATCCAACCCGGTTATCTTGTTACAGATACCACTCAAAAATGTTGACAGTAGTCACAATGATTAAGTGAAATTTTAATTTAGTTTTGTAATTTTTTCAAAAACTGCCGCCCGTAAAAATTGTAGAGCGATTTTCTTCAATGGGTACATTTCATGGATTATGTAAAATCTTGAGTTTAGTTGTGCTTGTACATGTCAGATATATAAGCTTTGTTTATGGGTTTGGCACTGAAATGTGTCACGACAAATGGTTTCTAACATTAGATCAACCGTTTTCCGAAAAATAAAACAAGCACACAGATTTACAGTGTAAGAATAACTTGAGTATGACTCGTCTTATTTTGGACTCTCATTCTAGAGTCCAAACATGCGTTAAGTTAAAATATAACAATGTATGCCCTATTCTCAGTCAGTCGATTTCAGACGACCGATAAAACAAGACGCATTTTTTTTTTTTTTTTTTACTGTTCTATCGTCTATAGTTTTGGGAATTTTGTAACATTGTTTTGTAGCCGCAAGGCGTGTGCAGCAAAACATGACATATCTTAAATTGGGGGGTGGGGGCGGCTTATAGCAAATGTTACTGCAGTCATCTTACAATAAATATAACACTACTTTTTTTAATCTAATGAATGAAAACAAATTTGCCAATAAACATTTCTAACATAGAATTTACCCTTGTCTTCAGAAACTCATAAAAAGGGTAACCTAATGTTAATTTCTATTTGTCCTGTAATGCCTCAAAATAATAGTAAAATGGCGTCCTACTTTACTGTCTGTTACCATCCCTCTCTCTCTTTAATTAATTAATTATTATAATAATAATAATATGTTTGTATGGTCTGTACTTTGTATGGTCTGTAGTCATGAAATAATAATAATAATAATGTTTTCATGAAATAATAATAATAATAATGTTTGTATGGTCTGTACCCACCTTGTCTTAAGAAACTAATAAATAGGGTAACCTTCTCTCTGTTTGAGGCAAACCATAGGTATTGGAAATATTACTATGTTCATTTGACAATTTTTCATTGTGTGCACTATTCTCACAGTAGCTAAACGCTGCTGTTCATGTGGATAGGTCAATCAGTACGGAACGGCGTGTTTTCAGGGCAGTAAACTTTAGCCACTACTCGATTCTAGTGCGTAAATGTGTTGAAATTAATGTTTATCTTTATTATTTTGAAAGAATGTTCAAGTGATGCTACTCTCTGTGCACTATGCTCGCAGTAGACGGTCAAAATAGTCCACGAGTCGGGGTAAACGTCAATAGAAAAGTGGTTTTGTCAACATTATGGTTATCTATTTTCTTTAGCTCAGAAACGTAGTGTGTATAGATGGCAAAATGACACTGTACTAAATGATTGGAGCTCTACTCTTATGCTGCAATGTTGTCAACCTTGAATCATTGCCAATTTTTGTATGTTTGTGCTTGTGTATGTGTTTGTGTATGTGCTTGTGTATGTGCTTGTGTTTGTGTATGTTGTTTACAACCAAAACTTAACATCCCTTTACCCTCCTCTTGTGATAGTATGTTTGTATGTAATGGTATAGCAGTGTGTCTATAAACACTTCCTACCCTTGTGTGATAGGATGTTTGTATGTAATGGTATAGTAGTGTGTCTATAAACACTTCCTACCCTTGTGTGATAGGATGTTTGTATGTAATGGTATAGCAGTGTGTCTATAAACACTTCCTACCCTTGTGTGATAGGATGTTTGTATGTAATGGTATAGCAGTGTGTCTATAAACACTTCCTACCCTAGTGTGATAGGATGTTTGTATGTAATGGTATAGCAGTGTGTCTATAAACACTTCCTACCCTTGTGTGATAGGATGTTTGTATGCAATGGTATAGCAGTGTGTCTATAAACACTTCCTACCCTTGCGTGATAGGATGTTTGTATGCAATGGTATAGTAGTGTGTCTATAAACACTTCCTACCCTTGAGTGATAGGATGTTTGTATGTAATGGTATAGTAGTGTGTCTATAAACACTTCCTACCCTTGCGTGATAGGATGTTTGTATGTAATGGTATAGTAATGTGTCTATAAACACTTCCTACCCTTGCGTGATAGGATGTTTGTATGTAATGGTATAGCAGTGTGTCTATAAACACTTCCTACCCTTGCGTGATAGGATGTTTGTATGTAATGGTATAGTAATGTGTCTATAAACACTTCCTACCCTTGCGTGATAGGATGTTTGTATGTAATGGTATAGCAGTGTGTCTATAAACACTTCCTACCCTTGCGTGATAGGATGTTTGTATGTAATGGTATAGCAGTGTGTCTATAAACACTTCCTACCCTTGCGTGATAGGATGTTTGTATGTAATGGTATAGCAGTGTGTCTATAAACACTTCCTACCCTTGTGTGATAGGATGTTTGTATGTAATGGTATAGCAGTGTGTCTATAAACACTTCCTACCCTTGTGTGATAGGATGTTTGTATGTAATGGTATAGTAGTGTGTCTATAAACACTTCCTACCCTTGTGTGATAGTATGTTTGTATGTAATGGTATAGTAGTGTATCTATAAACATTTCCTACCCTTGTGTGATAGGATGTTTGTATGTAATGGTATAGCAGTGTGTCTATAAACACTTCCTACCCTTGTGTGATAGGATGTTTGTATGTAATGGTATAGTAGTGTGTCTATAAACACTTCCTACCCTTGTGTGATAGGATGTTTGTATGTAATGGTATAGTAGTGTGTCTATAAACACTTCCTACCCTTGTGTGATAGGATGTTTGTATGTAATGGTATAGTAGTGTGTCTATAAACACTTCCTACCCTTGTGTGATAGTATGTTTGTATGTAATGGTATAGTAGTGTGTCTATAAACACTTCCTACCCTTGTGTGATAGGATGTTTGTATGTAATGGTATAGCAGTGTGTCTATAAACACTTCCTACCCTTGTGTGATAGGATGTTTGTATGTAATGGTATAGCAGTGTGTCTATAAACACTTCCTACCCTTGTGTGATAGGATGTTTGTATGTAATGGTATAGCAGTGTGTCTATAAACACTTCCTACCCTTGTGTGATAGGATGTTTGTATGTAATGGTATAGCAGTGTGTCTATAAACACTTCCTACCCTTGTGTGATAGTATGTTTGTATGTAATGGTATAGTAGTGTGTCTATAAACACTTCCTACCCTTGTGTGATAGGATGTTTGTATGTAATGGTATAGTAGTGTGTCTATAAACACTTCCTACCCTTGTGTGATAGGATGTTTGTATGTAATGGTATAGTAGTGTTCTATAAACACTTCCTACCCTTGTGTGATAGGATGTTTGTATGTAATGGTATAGTAGTGTGTCTATAAACACTTCCTACCCTTGTGTGATAGTATGTTTGTATGTAATGGTATAGTAGTGTGTCTATAAACACTTCCTACCCTTGTGTGATAGGATGTTTGTATGTAATGGTATAGTAGTGTGTCTATAAACACTTCCTACCCTTGTGTGATAGTATGTTTGTATGTAATGGTATAGTAGTGTGTCTATAAACACTTCCTACCCTTGTGTGATAGTATGTTTGTATGTAATGGTATAGTAGTGTGTCTATAAACACTTCCTACCCTTGTGTGATAGGATGTTTGTATGTAATGGTATAGTAGTGTGTCTATAAACACTTCCTACCCTTGTGTGATAGGATGTTTGTATGTAATGGTATAGTAGTGTGTCTATAAACACTTCCTACCCTTGTGTGATAGGATGTTTGTATGTAATGGTATAGTAGTGTGTCTATAAACACTTCCTACCCTTGTGTGATAGGATGTTTTTGTATGTTTGAGTGTAAGAGTGTGTCTATTTCATCCCCTTCTTTAATTAACATCTACCCCTCTTCTTGTGTAAAAGTATGTGTGCATGGATTTAAGTATAGCGTGTGTGTATCAACACTCCTACCCTTTTCGTTAGATAGTATAGGTGGTGTGTGTTTGGATAGTCATCAAAAATATTAACATTACATTTCCTGTACGGCTCTATAAACTTTGGCACTATCCACAGAACCAAAATTAACATTATATTTCCCGTACGGCTCTATAAAATTTTCAACATGGAAACGGTCTATAACAATCCCCAAAGGTAACATTACATTTCCCGTACGGCTCTAAACTTTGGCTCTATCACTTTTGGCTCATTAATTGAGGTCAGCCACTTCAAACAATGTTACCATGTACCCCGCAATGTTAAAACTATGGACCAATTTAACATCGGATTTCCCTTACGACTCAATAAATTGAGGTCAACCACTTCTAACACTGTTACCATTTACCTCCAATGCTAAAACTAAGGACCAGTTTAGCATAGAATTTCCAGTTTGGCTCTGTATCACCTCAGCAATGTAAGTCTATGGGCTAATGCAAATCCTGTATGGCTCTTTTGTCGCCTTCTACAACTACTTGTGTACTAAATTGTTTTAATAGATCTTTCTATGACCTTCGATTTTTTATTAAAAGGGAAAAAAAAATTTTTTTAAATCTTTCCCTCTGTTTTTGTTTTTTGTATTATGATTTCAAATGGTACCAAACCATCTTGATCATCTAATAAATCATTAAGAATTTCAATTCCTGCCCCTGTCCGCGACTTGTATTGAGATAATCGTCTGGGAGGGAAAAAATATACTGGGATTAATGTTCATTGGGACTTCGTGGTTCCTCTTTCCAATAACATACTCACTAGTAAATGGCATACATCCAAAAAGTGTTTTTAATGAGTTTACCTATTTCTTCTAATTTATTTATTCCTAAATTTCGCATATAATTTTATTTTTCAATATATTTGTATTGTCTAAATCTTGCCACAGTCCATTTTCATTTTCCAGGAATTGTTCAACCCATCTTGTCTTAATGTACCTAATGAATGAATAAATGAGTTATACTTAATCCTCTCTCATTCTCAGCAGCGACTAAGATGTCAAGTTAATTTCTCTCACCTTTACCGCCTCAGACAAATTTAAATAATGTACGATTAAGTTCTGTTTCTATACTTGTATACATGGATTTGGAAGTGATGAAATAAAAAGAAGTATGAATATAAAAAAAAAATTTAAAAACAAGAGCTTTACAATAATTACCTTACCAACTACTGAAAGAAGCGGCAATCCAAAAATTTTAACTTCAGCTTCCCAATATTCTTTTCGCGTCGTTAATTTCTTCCTATAATTAATTTCCACCTGTCAGACAATCCTTTATAAATTTCTAATATTTCAATTTCAATTTCTTTAGGGTGTATGTGCTTTGTATTTGTGCATAAATGTTGTCTGAGTTACTTCCTGTGATTTATCATGGGGCAGACCTTGAGGAGGTCAAACTG
Source organism: Margaritifera margaritifera (assembly GCA_029931535.1). Lineage (NCBI taxonomy): Eukaryota > Metazoa > Mollusca > Bivalvia > Unionida > Margaritiferidae > Margaritifera > Margaritifera margaritifera. The sequence goes on along the minus strand of JAQPZY010001662.1, from coordinate 6,661,262 downwards.
CTCTGAATTTTGCATTTATCAATCCTTTGGTAGAAGAGGTGAGCTAAGTGCATGCATTTATGTATTGTGAGTGCTAGAAAATGAAAGGTAAATGGGATATACAAGTTAGCAATTGTTTCCATGTTAATTCTCATTCTTGTTGTGGTTGTGGTTGATGTGTTTATTGTGCTGTGTCTATGTGTGTTTCAGGCACTTCCTTACAGTCCCATCTGTATCCCATACTGCCTCATAGCAAGACTCTGCAAGATGTACATCCCTTATTTATAGATGAGCATAGCTCCCAGCCCTTTATGTGCTGGACATTGCGTACTTATTAATGTTAAAAGTATGTTATGTAAAGCGTTCCCTTTTGGTGTTTGTAAATGTGTTAGTTATATATCTGTTTCAACACGGGTCGTCTAAGTTTAAGGACTCTACGTCAACAGAAATATTATATTGACGTGTGCTCAAATCATGTCGGCTGTCATATAAATATGTGATATATTTATATCCATATATACATACATCCATATAGAGACAGAGACAGATTGAAAGTAGTGTCCAAATAATTAGGTTCAGAGGTGCTTAATTTAGTTTAATATTTGTTAACTTAAGTTTTAAATTTCCCCTTTTGTAATGGGAATAGGATACCGTGTGCAAGTGCAGTACTTTATATCGCGCCCTCACTTCTTCTATCACAGCTAGTTATGTCAAGTTTGTTATGCCAAGTTTTGCCACGCAGGCCTTAAAAATTGCTGTCATATTACAGATTGGTGATAGCGTATGTACATTTGAACATTATTGGGGCATAGGTATCTCTCACTGGTGTAGAACGTAAGTAGCATGTAGGGGTAAAGAGTCGCCTGGTAGGTAAGAGCCCAACCGAGTCAATGGGGGGGGGGGGCAATATAACCAGACACCCCCTCCCGCACTTCTTAACAAATTTTTAAAATAGATTTTCTGATGAAAACATCATTTTAGTGTTATGAATTATTAATTTTGTGCCGCTATCAGTTTACATTTTTAATCGATTGTCGGGGAGGGATTTATTCTAAGTTGTGAAAACGTGTAGCTTGACACCATTTGCCAACTTTCATGGCAATACAATATGTATAAAGAAATAAATATTTACATTAAATTTGTACTGTGTGCATGTACGAATAAACGCAAGATGATTACTAAAAACTAGTAAGGTGCGAAATATACATATTCAAGGTTGCTTACAGTTATTTTCATGATGAACCTTAAATTCAATTTACTGCATAACAAAAAATCAATAATTGCGACATTAAAAACTTTTTTTGGACTTTAATATATGATGTTGGCATTTCTTAGCTTGCTATTTCTAGATAATCATTTTACAAAGCACTCGCCCGCACAGGCACACAACAACCATCTTCTCCAAGACATTCGGTTTTGTAGTAATTTTAAAATATCTGCAAGCGTGAATAATCCTAAAGTTGCAGTTGTCTCGTGTTATAAGCTTGTTCTAAAAGACTCTAAATTGTAATAGCGAGATTTTTGTCTGAATAATAAATTTAAAATAAAGTTGCTTATAAAGATGACATCATTTCAGTATTTATAAAAGATATAACAAATCGTTCAAAATAATAAGAGCTATAAAGACGTCAGTGCCAAACATCTTGATAAGATTATAAATGTTTGCTATTTCAACTTTGTAATACATGTACCTTTCTTACATTTTGGGGAGCTAAACTTTAAGCTAGTTAGTTCTTTCCAAACGGTAATGATTCAGTACTAAGCCGCGTGAACTGTCATCCTGAGTCCTGACTGTAAACTGAACTGTCATCCCGAGTCCTGACTGTAAACTGAACTGTCATCCCGAGTCCTGACTGTAAACTGAACTGTCATCCCGAGTCCTGACTGTAAACTGAACTGTCATCCCGAGTCCTGACTGTGAACTGAACTGTCATCCTGATTCCTGACTGTAAACTATGTAAGCGTTTTGGTTCAAATCCACAGTTCAACACAACTATTTACCTTCTTAACTCAATCGCAACATCCTCGGCCTTTTCCGTCGCATGCTACAAAAACCTAGGATACAAATAATGGTCATTTTGAACTGCCCGCGAGGCTGTGGTTGTTATTACGTCACAATAACTTCATACGGTCGTAATGAATAGATGACGTGTCATCACTAACGGCAACGCAAGCAATAGTTGCAGACAATTGAAACTGAATTTCTCTTCAATTTGTTTTTCATTACAACGTTGCAGGAATAACACTCAAAATTAAATGTACAGGACTTGTATTGATTGCTGAAATATCCTCGTGTGTTATTTCCAAGATCTATCATGTTATAAGATACCTATCTTCGTACATCTAGCCAGATATTCGTCTCTAAGGACCTGTTATTGCAAAACTATAAACATTGCAACATTGAGTCACGGCCACTTTGATTTATACCGACTTTATTTCTACTACATGAAATCGAAGCAAATATCTCGTTGACAATAGTACACAAGAAAAGCGACTGATACGACTGGAATTTTCATTCCCTTCTGGAACCTTTCCAATCACTCCTGTTTTCTTCCAAAAATACATGCAAAAGCTAACATTCTGAACTGAATAAATAGTTTATTTTCTGTTTACTGTTTAATGCTGATTCTGTTGAATCCAAGTAACATTCTTTATTGGTTAGCCCATATTCAGACTTTTCTTAGTGATTACAATAGAATGCAATAACAGCAGATTAACCCAATTAGTGTAGTGATACCTTGAATAGATGACAAAAGTTGCAAGAACTTAATCAAGTTCGTTTTAGCTGTATATGTAGCAACGCTGTAGCATACGTTTGGTTGCGTTTGTTCCAGAGTGGTTTCCTGCAGAGTACAATTTATTACAAAAATGACGTCTAAATGGACTGTCAAGTTATGCCATAGGTGACAAGGTCCTAACACAAGAGCTCGCTTGCCATATTCATCACAAAATGAACCTTGCTTGATATTTTTAAGCTAGCTAGAATGCATTTCTGTGGATTAATCATGATTTCAATAATTAAGTTTTATACAAATTAAAAAAGACAATGTTTGGACCAAATCTGCGTCAGGTTATTGCTTTGGGAGTAAGATGCCCCCAAACTGTTTAAAATCGTACCTCTAGTCCATGAATAACTGTTCTTGTCAAAAGTGTATCACTTGTGTGCAAAGGTGAAATATGAAAAGTTTTGAGAACCACCGGTCATTTCCGGAATACAAAATTGCATTGATATTACTTAATTTAACATTGGCATACACACTTTAGAGTCAAAAAGACCGTCATCCACTAATTTTGTTTTCCAATTGTCGTAAGGTAAGATCTTTATAGTGTAGAGAATGGTATTTTCTTTTTTCTTTAAATTCTGATGCCATCACAAGAGTTTCTTCACAACTGATGGGACCAGGAGACACAATGTACGACTTATCGTCAATATCTGTCAGTTTGAATGAACACATCAAACACTTTTTTTATAGAAAATGGTCAAGAAATGTCTTGGTTTATATTTTTGAAACAGACTATGCATTATTCCAGTTATGATGCCAAAGCTAGAAAGAAAATATCACATTCCCCAAAATTGGAAGAACCAAACTACCTGCATGTGCCCTATTAACACTGTACTTGTAGATTTTAGATATGCTCGTGTCTGTTTTTATCTAATGGAAGTGTTGTACCTTATTCTGAGGTAGCAAACAATGGCAGCAAATCCAAGACAAAATGGTCAGTCTTCTTGGAAAAAAGTCGGGAGGTGGGGGATTAGATTCGCGTCACTAGCGGGACCGAGTGGACATGATGGCGGATCTAAAAAGCACCAGAGACGAACAACAGACGAGCATTTAATGAATCTTTACCTATTATAGTTGATTTTATGTGATTGTCAATAGAAACATTCTAAGAAATGAACAATGACAAAAAACTTGTCAGTATTTTTAATGCGTTATATCCATAATAATAAGTAACATGCGTGACCATGTGAAAGTGTTACAGTACAAGATCATTGATGCTGAGGCACGCAAAAGGAGATATCAACTGATTTTAGGGGGACTTCAGAGACGGTTGGTGAAAATTCTACGGCTTTGATAAAATCATTCTTGAGTGCACGGCATGAAATCAACCCTGATAAAATCATTCTTTAGTGAAGGGCATGAAATCAACCCTGATAAAATCATTCTGGAGTGAAGGGCATGAAATCAACCCTGATAACAGTCATTCTTGAGTGAACAGCATGAAATCAAACCCGACGAGATATTTGTACAGTGTGCACATAAAGTTTGTCGACATCAGAAATGTTTTTCAACTTTACGAAGAAACCAAATCCACAAATCTCTCATCGCCCAAGTATATCTGCATTCAGAGATTACCCTGATGTTGCGCAAATTATGACCAGTGTGCATAAGTTCCAGAAGAGTGGATATGGCATAAATCGCGATTACCCGAGAGAAATTTTGGATGCTGAAAGGGTAAAAGATGTCGATAAAGGATGCCAAATTTACAATCGCGTACCCCGCCAGATTGATGATGACTGTTCGAATAATCACCGATTCGTTCTCTGCTTGGTATAAGGTGATTGGAAAGTCAAGAATCTCCCATAACAATGATGTTTCACAAAATAGACAGGTGAATACAAGAACCTATGATTAGTTGCTGCCGCGATTATGAAATGGAGCTTATACGATATGTGGAGATTTTTAATGATTCACCGGACACGGCTTCTGAAGCAGAAATTATTGTACTGTGTATTGATGCAAATGACCATCAACACGACAAACATGTGAATGAACGCAGCGAAGCTAGTGATGAGTCGCCTTAAAAACTTTTGGTTGATTCAGCACAACCATATGCTCCTGCTCTTGACAATAATCATAATCAGCCCATGTACTTGTTCAATACAAAAGGCATGCGATTAATATGGCAAAACTAAGTTGGCAGATCACTCATCAGCATCAAATGAAATTGCCTCACCCACAAACGTGGTCAGATGTGTCAACAATGACAATAACAGTAACAAAGAAAATTCATTTACGTGGGCGCGGAGGAAACATGCGATTGGAAATCAAATCAGACCTATCATAGCAGTGTTGCACATGCAAAAAATACATAAAATAATACCATTTCGAATAGATATAGAACTAATAATACATTCAAAGCATCATGTAATAAAAAAATTGAATATTAATCGTGGCGAGAGTTCAATAGATATTAAACTTACTTCCTTGAATGTTTGTGGATTGAAAAGGTGATTGCATTTTCCCGAATTTTGTGATCTTGTTCACAGTTATGACATTTTTTGTGCCCTTGAAGCCAAAACTTGATTTATACGTGATTTCTTTGCCACTTTATAGGTATATTGATCAAGCAAGGAGACACAAATATCTTAGAAAATCTGGTGGTATTGGGGTTTTTATCAAAATGAGCGGCATGGTTCTATTACGTATATACATTCATTCAGCGACTATGTAATGTGTTTAAAAGTATCCAAGTTAATTGCAAACAATGACAAAGATCTCAGTTTATGTGTTGTTTATTGACCTATGAAAATTTCCAAATTTTTAACTGATGATAATATTAAATTGTTTGATACAGAGATCACATCCATGTATTATCACACGCCAATGTTGGGGTTTTTTTTATGATATATAAATGCAAGAACATCCACTGAGACTGACTATAAAGATTCATACATTTCTGGCTGACCATCTGAATTTCGACAATACAATTACAGCTTAGTTTACAGTTTACGATACAATTACAGCTTAGTTTTAAAAGCTTCTTTCTTAGATTCAAAATATTTATCACTAGTCAAGATGTTTGCATAAGCAGGAGCGAAAACTCCTTGACATTTATATTTGTAAAAATCTGTGAATATCATAATATTGTAATATTGAATGGAAGGTGTGGTAAAGAAAGAGATGTGTGTAAATTCACTTTTTGTAATGTATCTCTGGTTGACTATGCTATTTCGAACGTGAAATCATAACACTTATCAAAGATTGCGAAGTTAGCGATCTAGATTCACTTTTGAGTGACCGTCATCCCTTCTATTTCTATGAACGGCGCAGTAAAACTTAATCCAGGTCAGACACATTATGGAGTTATGAAACACTAGGATAAGGATAAAAAAGAATTCTGCGCCAATGTAGACCCAACGATTTGAGTGAATTGTAATCAAAACAACAACGCAATCAAAACAACGACTTATTACTTCAGTAGATAAAACTTTTAAATCTTATTATCGAGCAAAAATATCATTCCTTTTCAGAACATCAGCTAGCAAAACATTTGAAACTAGACGCGAAATTGTTATTCATCTTAGACTTAGTATACCTTGCTTTGGCAATGATTGTCATAAGTTAAGAATTGGACACAATAAAAGCAGTAAACGGTTTCAAATACGCTTAACACAGAAATATGAACAAAACATGAAACAAAAAGTAGAAAAGTATGAATAAATACATCAATATTCATTACAATATTAACAACGATAAGATTAGAAGACTTCACTCTAGGAAACCAACAGATTTTTTATTAGTTTTGTGTCATAATAGCAGTGAAGGGATTCAAATGAATTTTTCACACGATTGTGTTGCAACATTTCTCAAGGTTTTAATTATTCTTCACGTTTTCTTTTCAAAATCCAGGAAAATTTGCAAGGCAGGGAATCCGTAAGGCTCTTAACCTGTTACTTTAAGAGAATAAGAAACTTCAATTTGCATTTACATCTTCAGTTAAAATTATTTGACCATACCATTATACCAGTACTTACATAGGGTACTGAAATATGTGGATATTAAAATCTGGATCTAATAGAAAAATTCAATAACGAATTTCGAAGGAAATTAACAAATTTACGAAATAGTACTCCAGTCTATATATTACATGTACACGCATAATTAGGCCGGCATCCAATACACATCCCTATCCATATGTGTATGATTAAACCTTTGGCTATCACTCATCAATGGAAGGGAGAATAAATTTGTAGGTATGGTCTAATGAATGATGCGCTCAGATATTAATTATGGCATTTTTTACCATAAATAGATAACGCATATAAAAATAATTCTTCAAAGGTAGGAAGATATGATGTATGGTTAAATAATAGAAATAATATCATTAGTGCCATAAGGAATTATAGTAAAGCCGTCTTACATGAATACAAACAGGATTGGATATATCTTGTAGAAAAATCGTCCAAACGACCAACCTGAAATAATTTATAAAACAGATTTCCATTTGGAATAATATTTAATCAAATTTCCTATTTTATAAAACTTTACCTACTTATCTTGAAATTTAGGACAACAAACCATAAATTACCTCCTGAAACTGATCGATGGAATACAATTCCATATGAAGAAAGAAAATGTACTAAATATCAGAATAATGTTTTGGGTGATGAATTCCATTACCACTTTGATTGTGAATGTAACAGAATTGAAACCGAGTGGGCCTTGGATTAAATGAATACAACAAAGAATGTATGTGAATTACGATATTTATGTATTACGATATGTCGATGGCACCAAAAAAAATGAAACACAAGCTACACAATATCTGACTCTTATAAAGTACCGACAATACTAACGATAATGATGACGATACAGTACTGAATAATGATTGGCGACACAGTAATGATAATAAAGATAATGATTGGCGACACAGTACTGAAAATAATAATGATAATGATGACATTAGTGATAATGGCGACACAGTACTGAAAATAATGATAATGATGACGGTTCATATAACCGATATGATATGGTTCATACAACCAAGATGACAGCCTAAAAAAAACAGAATATCACAGTTCCAAAACACTTTGTGGCTGCACTGCCTCAACCCACGCCAGGTTCACTCTGATTCAACTTCCCAGTTTCACTCTGGTTCAACTTAACATTCGACCAGTTTCAGCTACAAATAGATGACACTGGTAGCATATAATACAAAATACGCTATCTCACAAAAATACAAAAATATATCTATATGAAATATACGTATGGTCCACTCAACAAATGTCTATAGTCCATTATATCAATATCCCTAATGAGTTATACAAGATACAGTAAACCAGCACTCTCACTGTAACTTTATACTCGAATCCTACACGTGAAAAGGAATAAATACTAAGTGAATTGTCGGTTAAACGTGGTTATTTTCTCTATCGAAGCTTTATTCAATTTACGATAATGATAAAAATAAGAATGTCTCGAACACAATAAAAAGCATAAATGTACAAGGGAATCAGAGTTATCTTAACAGTTATCACTTACCCCTATGGCTGTAGTTTTGTAGTTCCAAGACCGAGAATCCGTGACAAGATCCAAGCGATGATGTACCGCTTATAGTAAAAACCTATTTATACTATATGAACAAAAAAACAAGACGTTCAAAACCCTATGGTAAAGTATCCGTGCATGTCGAGAAACATGGGCATCACGCTGCAAACGACCTACAACGAGATGTACTCATTCAGTAACTATATGTCAAGGTAGAAAAACAAACTACTCTAGTTAACGCTGTACGCGTCGACAAAGTCAAATATACGTTATCATCGTTTCATTCAATAACAAATTATTTTCTAGCCTTTTTCCGTGACAGTGAATTCTTTAGGCAGGCTAGACTGAATTTAATTAAGAAATATTATTACATATTTTCGAATACTTTGAAACATAAACATTTAATGACAAACAAATTTAAATATAGTCAAATATGTCGGCATTTTTGCTACCAAAATTATGAACGAATTAAAAACTAAAATGAGGTCTGGATAGTTATATGTCCTGATTTCACATTCCATCCTTTGTCACGCTTTTATATATTAGGTGAAATATATAAAAAGTGTCTTCACTTACATCGTTGATAGTTCACTTTTCTTTATATACTCCTTTGGACTTGTAATGTTTAGATAATCCATGAGTTTCCTCCATCCCTCCGTCCCCCCTCTCTCTCCCTCTCTCTCTCTCTCTCTCTCTCTCTCTCTCTCTCTCTCTCTCTCTCTCTCTCTCTCTGATTTTCTGACATTTTGCGTGTTCTCTCTTCTCCCTTTTATTTATAATACACCATAATCCCTTCTTACATAATAGAACATTGATTATACTTGACTCATATGCCATATATGTATGTCTTAAGTATGATTTTTTCAATAAAGTTGTCTTCTGTTATGTAGCCCAATGGTAAAATAAACACCATAGAGAGACTACTATGAAATTTTGTTTCGTATAAATTAAATGTTATGCATCAATGAATTATATTAGTGTGTGGCAGCTAACGAAAATATCCTGTTTAATGTGTGTGGTAGGTGTATCTTTAACAAAGCGCCTTGTTTAATGTGTGTGGTAGGTGTATATCTAACAAAACGTCTTGTTTAATGTGTGTGGTAGGTGTATATCTAACACAACGTCTTGTCTAATGCGTGTGGTGGTTGTATCTCCAACACAAAGTCCTGTTTAGTATATGTGGTAGGTGATTATGTAACAAAACATCCTGTCAATGGGTGTGATAGGTGTATATCTAACAAAACGTCTTGCTTAATGTGTGTGGTAGGTGTGTCTCTAACAAAACGTCTTGTTTAATGTGTGCGATAGATGTATATCCAACACACAATTCCTGTTTAATGTCTGTGGTAGGTGTAAATCTAACAAAATTTCGTGTTTAATGTGTGTGGTAGGTGTATATCTAACAAAACGTCTTGTTTAATGTGTGTGGTAGGTGTATATCTAACAAAACGTCTTGTTTAATGTGTGTGGTAGGTGTATATCTAACAAAACATCTTGTTTAATGTCTGTGATAGGTGTATATCTAACAAAACATCTTGTTTAATGTCTGTGGTAGGTGTATATCTAACACAACGTCTTGTTTAATGTCTGTGATAGGTGTATATCTAACAAAACATTTTGTTTAGTGTCTGTGATAGGTGTATATCTAACAAAACGTCTTGTTTAATGTGTGTGGTAGGTGTATATCTAACAAAACATCTTGTTTAATGTCTGCGATAGGTGTATATCTAACAAAACATCTTGTTTAATGTCTGTGATAGGTGTATATCTAACACAACGTCTTGTTTGATGCGTGTGGTAGGTGTATATCTAACAAAACATCTTGTTTAATGCGTGTGGTAGGTGTATATCTAATAAAACGTCTTGTTCAATACGTGTGGTAGGTGTATATCTAACAAAACATCTTGTTTAATGTCTGTGATAGGTGTATATCTAACAAAACGTCTTGTTTAATGTGTGTGATAGGTGTATATCTAACAAAACGTCTTGTTTAATGTGTGTTTTAGGTGTATATCTAAAACAAAATCTTGTTTAAATCTGATGATTTCCTCATTTGAAAAGGAAAAGACGATAATTTTCAATCATTGCATTAATCAAGTGTACATAAAATAACAGATTTTTGTTTTTTACTTATTTCATTTAGATGCATAAAACATCTAACTGTGAATCCATCTATGATGATTAATTCTTTCAAAAAAACTAACTTTAGTCTATATATAACAAAACGTTCACTAAACTAATGACGTTTCTTATACATCTTTTACATTCTTCCACAATGTTATGGCATTCACTGCATTAGTTATAAACTGACATGCACACAGACTACCTTGGACACAACATATCCAAAATCAGCACAGGTTATATTTCATGTTCTGTATATAGTTGTATTTGAATGAAATGACTGGAATTTTTAGTGCAAGTGAAGTTTTGGGAATCGACCGAATCACACCTTTTTGCTTTGTCATCCTACGCAAATGCCAACAATATGAACTTAGGAAATATTGTATTCTTAATAGGTTTTAACGATGCGTTCTGTTGCATGAGGGTAGTATTCTTCCCTGGATATCAAATCTCAATGAAACGTTTATTACGGGTGAGCCCAGACATAGTTATCTATTATATGCTGTGGCGTGCCTGTGACACTTCTAAATAATGTACTCCACTAAATACTTTAACGAGTGTTATTATAATAATGTGCCTGTTTATGCTTAGACAAGGTTCTTTGTATAACAGACTTAAAGTATCACGTGACAATTTGGGTCACATAGGCTTCAAGCAACTTAGGTGTTGCATGTTATTTGCATTTAAATCATCAGTAACAAACAGGGGTTGAGCACGGTTTTACATTAAAAATAAAACAAGAACATAACACGAAACTCACTTCAACTTGGAAATGTACTTTAGCTGCCAAGTTACTGACACACACTGGGCCAGATTATTTACCGTAAGCAAATACTGTAGTAGGCTTATAGGTGTGAAAATGTCTGAAAGGCACGCGAGGTTAAAACAATATTTACACGCGCGCCGACAGAGATTGGGACCGACAATAGGCTAATACTAAGTCTTCAGCATATATAACACGTAATCCGTTAGGTACACAATTTAGATACACAAACATAAGTATACAAATCATATCTAGGTGATATAGACTATTGTGATATTACAATATTTTTTTCCTGTTTTTCATCGAGGCAAACCCAGGTATAAATAACATATAGGAAGAACAAAAGTATTTTTACAGATGTTATCCTTACCTGATATGAGGTATTCTTTTGAAAAATTGGTCCACTTTTTTTATTTAATCTAGCGAGATATATTTCCATGTCTCTGTATATTTAAACTATTTGCTATAACTGTGAAAGGAAGGATTGTGCATACTGAATGTGCAAGCGTAAACATTTGTCAAATTAAAAAAGAGATAACACAAGATATCCAATTGTCCAGTTACAAAAAAATAAGAGAAATATTTAAAGAAAAATGGGCATTAAAAGCAGAAATTCGAAAGAAATGATAAGCTTAGCAATGTAAGTTTTATTATAAATAAGTAATAAATGCACAGACTGCAGCATCCGCGGCCACTTTCCCAGTAACATACATTTCGCCCTCCAAGGTGTGAATGTCGATTGAAGAGTGGGCTAAAGGATTAGTTACACGATATCGTATGGCGGGGCGTCAAAAGAGTATTGGTACATAAATCGAGGATTCTTTAGCACTCGAGTTTTCTCTGCCACTATATCCATTCAGTCCCCCACCATACGATATCAAAGGTATTACACGAGAGAATATTGTCTAACTGATTTATTGTATGACTGGTACTTTCATTCATATATTGATGCCTCCATCTCTCTCTTTACACACACACACATACACACAGAGAGATAGAGATTACATGTCAATATTTTGGCTCTACGAACTACACATCGTTTGAAAGAATTATATAATTAGTATAAGATTAATATAAATATTAATATAAAGATTAAATATTAATATTAAAATATTAATATAAAGATTAAGATTAATGTATTTTGAGTGTATAGGTACAGATGAAAAAAAGGCAATATTTTAAAAATGTGTTTGTCTTAAATAAGAGGTGAATGTACCTGCCAAATGGGAATTTGGTTTGATTATATAATAATATGTATTCACTTTATATTGTCTTCTATGACTTAACTGACCATATACAGAAATTTATACAAAATTTACAAGGATTAATGGCGCACACCGTGACCAGCAAAATAATTTTTGGTTAGAGTCAGTTTGTAACCTTATTACCCAGAGGAAATAAAACAAAAATCCTCCCATATACGCCTTAACAAATACATGAACATTTCTAATGAAGGAAAGAGAAGGACAGCTTGCACTAGTTTACTATAATGTTTAGTTCACAGGTTGGGTAAAAGTGTTAAAAAATCACATTCCTTTATTTAAATATTGTCCACGTTTCAATTACTTCCGTTGATCAAACTGATAAATCTGACAAAGGACATTAACAATGAGTTACTTTTGGGCCTGGTGTGTATCATCTGGTGAAATCTGAGCTGCATTGCTGCGTTCGGCTCGTTAGTCATTCGGTTCTGGTAATCGGAACACCTCGTAATATTCCCCGTGTTAAAATTGGTTCTGGGCGAGGACAGGTTCTTGCTAGGCCTGGTTCTCCTGACCTAATGGGAAGCCTACCATTATGTTTTTAAAACATGCGGGTCTTCTTGTCAGGAATCTGACTGTAGGCATGCGTCGCGCTTGTATGCGTGACCACAAGCGCGACGCATGCCTACAGGTTAAACCTCGAACTTCGCCCAACCCGAGCTCACTAACTTCAACGCGTGGAGCATTAAATACGTAACAACGACGATACAATAATGGATAATACAAAAGCAATTTTTATTTTACCATAGTCCTGTAAACATACACACGGATATATATATATATATATATATATAGATATAGATATAGATATATATATATATATATATATATATATATATATATATATATATATATATAAACTGAAAAATGTTAAATCTTTGCATATTTTCTAATAAACTTGGTTTTAAAGTAAGTTTCAAACTTTTTAATATCGCATTCATGATCATGAAACAGCTAATGCATTTAGGTAATAACAGAAATGGTTGGGAATATTGTTTCACTTTTGTGTGACACTAAATATAAACTCTGGGTGACAGCTGTCACCGAAAGGTCGCTTGATTCTTGACCAAAAACTGCACGTGCGCTGATATATATATATATATATATATATATATATATATATATATATATATATATATATATATATATATATATATATATATATTAGGCTGTATCTTTGATATACCACGAGATGTAAAAAATTTCATTTAAAGGGAGCGAGACTTGCAGAGTTTCCTTTAAAATGTAAAATGTATACAATGAGTGGTATATAAAAGATACAGCGTACATAGTATACATGTATTTTATTTATACCACATACAAATACACATACTTACGTTTCCAGCAGAGTTAAGACTGACGACAGGGAATTTTGTATCGACGGAGGGAGTGAACTCGTCATCCCTTCTCACTTTATCCGCAACAAAATGTAATTCTGCAGCTATTGTAGCTTTTCATGAGCCTTTGGGAAATTGTTATTAGGCTCCTTTTATAAGCTTCTATTTTCATTCATATTGAATAAATAAAGGAGACGCCTGAGATTTAAATATGACAGTTGGTTTAAATGAAGAAAGTAGAGCACTGCAAACATTGCATGGCTAACGTTCCGAACAGTGAAAGCGCGGCCATTCGATTCGATCACCGGCGGTGACATTGAAACGAGTGGGGAATATGTTAAGCGAAATGACGATCCATAAAGAGGTAATTCAAACAATTGAAGTTATTTTCAGTTGATCTGAGTCATTATTGTGCTTTACTTACCATTGCTACTGACCATAAGATTTGTTTCCTCTCATCTCTCTCTCTCTCTCTCTCTCTCTCTCTCTCTCTCTCTCTCTCTCTCTCTGGTCGATTTGTCATACAGATTTACCATCATAGGTCCAGAGACATCGTCGCATGTCACGGGCGAAAATAATCTACGCTCCTTTTCCACGGATTTTCGCCCGTGGCTTTCGACGATTGTCCAGAGAGAGAGAGAGATCCATTGTGGTAAAACTGAACCAGAATTCTAGTATAGCAGTTCAAAATGAAATGATTTATAAATTCGTCTAGTATGCCTGATTAGACATCAATGGGATCTTGGCACGACAAACTCATAAATCAAACATCATTGAGGCTTTCAGCAATTTTAATGTTTAAAAATGATCTGTTTTAGAAATTTATTATAGTAAAAAGAAGAAAGCATCAAATAGATTATATTAGGTGTGCCGCCTAGCCATGGAATTTACAGTACGGCTTCCTAGTCTTGAGAGGCAATTGCAACTTTGTATCATTAGAATCGTGTAACACTGTAGAATAATTCCATGGAAAGTGTACACGTACATTTATAAGGACCCTGGTTTCTCTTGATTACTTGGTGTAAGTTCAAGTTCAAAGTTTTCATCCATCTCAAATTCATTTTTCTCTCTCTTTTCTCTCTCACTCCACATATTTCCACGTATTTTTGTCCCTTATGGTACGAGAGAAAATGAGAGACAGAGAGAGAAATAAAATGGAAAGTAAAGGGCATTTCAATGACATCGTTTAACATGTTTAATTCATTTAGAAAAAGGTAATTATTAATGTTTTTCTTGTTTCTATTAATGATTAATAAGTGCAAATTCATCACTGATCTAGATAGTACAGAAGCAATAGACTACTGATGAAATCATAATTATATGAGAATTCATACGCTATGGATGAATCACAATACTATCAATATTGCTATATAAAACTACTTTATGCCAACACTTTAAAAGTCATGTTATTTTTAATGATGTGGTATATATATATATATATATATATATATATATATATATAGAGAGAGAGAGAGAGAGAGAGAGAGAGAGAGAGAGAGAGAGAGAGAAAGAAAGAGAGAGAGAAGAGAAGAGAAGAGTGAGAGAGAGAGTTATACTATAGAGATTGATGCACTGCCAAATAATTGGGGTTTTTTTTGACCTAGGTGGAATGCATTTCAGTAAATAAATTATTATGGCATTTGGAAAGACCCCTTTTTATTCAAATTTGGGTTATTGTTTAATAATAATTTTCTTTTATAAAATGAACAAACGAGACAAGGCTGGCCCCAAACCCCCCTCAGGTTGTTGCTTTTGAAGTAAGATGCGCCCAAAAGCTTTAAAATAGTACTCCTGATATCTGAATAAATGTTTCTGGAGAAAGTGTATCACTTGTATGCACCTCAGGTGAAATATGAAATGTTTGAGAACCATGGGCCATTTCCAGAATACAAAAATGGTAATAGAGATAACTTGACTTGAAACATTGTCATAAACTCATTTTGTATCCTAATTTCCAGTTTCCATAAGATCTTCAAACTGTTGAGAATGGTGAATAATTTTAGATTTGATGTCGTCAGCACTTGTATATACTCCTCACAACTGACGAGACCAAGAGACACAATGTATGCCTTATCATCGATATCTGTGTTATCTTGAATGAATAGATCAAATTCTTTTCTATAGGTAATGGTCAAGAAACGTCAGAGTTTATATAAAGACAGACTGAGCACTATTCCAATGATGGTGCCAAGGCTTGACACAAATACCATGGTCTCAACAAATTGGAAAAACAAAACCACCCACATGTGCCCTATTAACACTGTAGTTGTAGCCCAAGGATGAAATAAACACGTTAGAGAGGCAACTATGCAATCGTATTTCACATAAATTAAACGCTATGAATCGTTGCATCAAATTAATGTCTGTGGCAGGTATATATCTAACAAAACATCCTGTTTAATGTCTGTGGTAGGTGTATGTGTAACAAAACATCCTGTTTAATGTCTGTGGTAGGTGTATGTGTAACAAAACATCCTGCTTAATGTCTGTGGTAGGTGTATGTGTAACAAAACATCCTGTTTAATGTCTGTGGTAGGTGTATGTGTAACAAAACATCCTGTTTAATGTCTGTGGTAGGTGTATGTGTAACAAAACATCCTGTTTAATGTCTGTGGTAGGTGTATGTGTAACAAAACATCCTGTTTAATGTCTGTGGTAGGTGTATGTGTAACAAAACATCCTGTTTAATATGTGTGGTAGGTGTATGTGTAACAAAACATCCTGTTTAATGTCTGTTGTAACACCTACACCTACTTCTCTGTTAACGACACATCCTGTCTAATGTGTGTCGTACGTGTATGTGTAACAAACCATCTTGTTTGATGTGTGTGGTAGGTGTATATTTGACAAAATATCCTGTTTATATCATACGCTATCCACATTTGGGAAGGAAAAGGTTATAATTTTCGTCATTGCATTATTCCAGTATGCTTCAAACAGCTGATTTTGTTTTCTACTCATTTCATTTAAATGAATAAAAGAATTAACTATGAATGCATCTATGTCGATTAATTATTTAAAAAATGAGTTCACCAACGGTTTACCCCTGCATGTTTTCAAGTCATGCTTCACTCGATAAATAATTTCAAGCGAAAATTAAAGAAAAATTACTAATGATTTTATAAGGGATTAAAATAACATGCGATAAGAGCTCATTGCCTCGATTAGTGTTATGTTATTTCTCCACCGATTGTGCTCAGTTTTACAAATTATAAAATGACTGGAGAGTCTATAGAAGGTTACCTATTATCTGATGTGGCTTTCAGGTAATTCACTCCACTGAATACTTCAGCCAGTAATTGGCAAGTGTGCTTAATTTCTTTTATCAATTCAAATTAGCTACAACGGGCCTTTTCATAATATGTCTGTTTACGTATTGACTACATTCCTTGAATTCAGTTCGTACACAACCACACATTAGACATGGTATTTTTAGTTTTCAGACGGTAAAAATTGGCTGGTTACTATTCATTCATTCATTCATTCATTCATTCATTCATTCATTCATTCATTACAATGACATGACATCGCTTTTCTCCCACGCTTGGAATGGCGCCCGACAAAATGTCGATAGTATTCATACCTCGGACAGAATGGCGATGAGATTATACTGTCATAGGACAAAATGGCGATATTGTATTTTCAGATTGGCGATAAAAGTTTATATAAAATAAAGTACATTAAAATTTTGTACTTATATTGTTTACAATTATGCATCAAAAGCTTTGTTTGCTAATATTATGGACAATGCTTTAACTAATGATATCGTTCCCTCTATTTTTGTCTCATTAATATTTGTAATGCAAACGTATATGTAATGAAAACGATATAATTAACCCTTTGTCTGATGTAAGCAAATACAATGCTGTTGCAAGTAAATGGCCGGAAATGCAGATACCACAACAATCATGTAATGACAATAGTGGTGTTTCTTTCATCAATGTAGATAAATAGAACTTGTTTGTTAAAAAACAAAGGAGTTTTAAAACATGTAATGACAATAGCGGTGTTTCTTTCATCAATGTAGATCAATAGAACTTCTTAGTTAAAAAAACAAGAGTTTTAAATCTGCCGAAACATCATAAGGTTGTAACTTGTTTGTAAAATATTATTTACTTCTTCTCAATTAGTTAAAAGTAATACTTTTTTGTAAAAAATGGAAAACTAACAACACATCAATAGATAATGATGTAGTTTTATTATTAACAACGTTTCTTTAGTTCGAGCGGCAAATTATAAGTATAAATTGACAGTCACAATTAGCAAGAATCATATTTATTTTGCATTGCATAGTGTTCATTACTCTAGTACTAATGGAAGCCATGGGAATCATACCATCAAATCGTATTTATTTTGCATTGCATAGTGTTCATTACTTTAGTAATGGAAGCCATAGAAATCATACCATCAAATCATTTTCTTTTATTGCATTGCATAGTGTTCATTACTAATGGAAGCCATGGAAATCATACCATCAAATCAAATTTATTTTGCATTGCATAGTGTTCATTACTTTAGTAATTAAAGCCATGGAAATCATACCATCAAATAAGGGCGGCCGAAAATTAACTCGCGATGAATTTATCTACACCTAATGGAAAAAAAAGTGAAAGATGCCAAACGATGGAGATGTGTCCCGCGTGGCAAAGATTTCCGCTACTCTGGTAGTTTGACAACAGACGAGAACGTGACTTTAGTAATACGCGAGTCACAACACACACGTCCGACTACCGTTGAGGTTTTAAAATAGAAAATAGACTTAAAAACGCAAAGCATCAACTTCTTACGACAGACCCTCCAAACTCTACGCGCAAGCTACACAAAACTTGTCTGAGCCAGCTCAAGCTGTTTTAACAAGTGAGGAGACAATTAAATCAGATATCAGACGACAACGTTCCAAACTATACCCAGAAACCGTAAAAGACTTATTCATATATGGTGATTGGAAGACTACAGTAAGTGATGAAACTGAGAGGTACTTCCTGTATGACAATGGACAGGACTCTGATTCACATTTTCTAATAATTGCGACAAAGGAATGTTTAGATAAGTTGCCACAGGCCAAGAGATGGTATATGGATGATACTTTTGATGTTGAGCCAAACAATTCTCTGCAAATTGATTCCATCCATGTACCATTGTCTGAAACAACAGTTCCTGAAGTATATGCAGTTTTGGAGCACAAAAATAATACTTGTTACGAGGAACTGTTGCAAACACTTTGTGACAAGTGTGAAGATGCAAGATTTTACACTCCAGATCCTGACACTGTCATCATAAATTTCAGCAGGCAATGATTCAAGCTCTGCATTCTGTTTTATAAGAAGGTGTTCAATTCCAACTCTGCAACTTTCACCTTGCTCAAAGTACGTGGAGGAAGGTGCAGGAGTTCGGACTGGCACAAAGTACAAAGATGAGGCGGACTTTAGACATTTTGTTAGAATGATTGATGGTCTTGCGTTTCTTCCAGTTGACGATGTTAAAGCTGGAATGTCCTACCTTTGGGAACATGTGCCGGAAGATGGGGATGACGTTTAAGATTACTTTGACTCTACACACGTAACCTGGAAATCCAGAAGAATACAAAGAGGGGATAACATCGTGGTACAATGCCTACCTCCAATTTTCAAAACAAAATTATGGAATGTGAATAACGCGACTATTGAAGGTGAAGATAGGACCAACAGCATTGTTGAAGGGTGGCACACAAAATTCATGGGGATAGTGGGCATCAAGCACCCTTCTGTTTGGTGTTTGATCCAAGCCTTCCATCAAAGCAATTCGGCTGTGAAAACATTGCAGGTTCGGGTCTCCTCTGGAGCAGAATGTAGCAGAAGGGTTGGAAAAAGGTTCCAGGTGACTCAGTCACGCCTACAAAGATTGTGTTTGCGCTATCATGATGAATAAATCACGATTGGTGAGTTCTTGAAAGGGGTGAGCTTCTACCCCTATATTTTTTTAAGTTGTTTTCTGTGACAATCCGATTTACGGATTACTTATTTATTGTATATTTTGTTCCATGTAATAAAGGGTTTAATGCACTTTATTTGCAATAAACTTTTAAATCTGAAAAATGGTATCGCCATTTTGTCCTATGACCGTATAATCTCATCGCCATTCTGTCCGGGGTATGAAGAATATCGCCATTTTGTTCGGCGCCATTCTGTCCTACGATTCGTCGTCCTGATATATATATATATATATATATATATATATATATATATATATATATATATATATATATATACATTTTCATATGAAAATAATTCAAAATGTCGTTGTAATTGAAATATATCTATATCTGACCATTGGCCCACTCCCATGGACAACGGGGGTGCAAGGAAACGATGACACCCCTCTTGCACGTGGCATGGTTACGCCGAGTATACGATACTAGTAATTACAAAGTTTTTAGAATTTCCACCATATAGTTATTTCAACATAGCTTATTTCATAAATTTGTATTTGAAGATTGCAAGATGTACAATATAGAAGATACAGGATTGAAACGAAAGCCAGTGGCTTATAAATGTTCATCTCCTACGCCCAAGAGTTTAAGCCATGTGATCTCGGAGACACTGACGGACGGACGGAAAGACAGACGAAGGGTACCACAATAACCCAACTTTGTTTAAAAATCGTAATGGTAATAGGTAAAATAAACAATTTCGTGTTGTTTAGGCAAACGTTCCCGTCAACGTGAAGTTAAAATTGCAGGAACCTCCGTTTCACAACTGATCTAAGTGAAACTAACCGTTCTGTACTGAAAATGTTCTGTTACAATAATTTTAAAAGATTAATTTTGGGTACACGTTGAATTACGAGTGGAATAAAAAAGTAAACAAAACACATTCATATCACGACTTTATCATGGAGCGGTTGAAAGGAAATAACTCGAACGAAACTTGTCTGCTCTCTGTAAAAAAAAACAAAAAGCAAACCATTAGACTTACCCTGCATTTATATTTATTTCCCACGAGAACAGCTAGGATTTAATGTGAGCTTAAAAATAAATTCTTCGGATCTGTAATATCTCCTAGTTGGCGTTCAATTGCTTATAACTATGTCATAGATGTTAATCCCAGTAGATCTAATACGTAGCATCCAAACTATGTTAATTATTGCCGAATGGGGGGCTGTGGGGGATGGTTTCAAAAGAATTACCAAACGTTTTATCCTTTGACCTTCGATACATGTGAACCTGATAAATGGAGAATTTATCAGTGACATCATTTCAGGAATAATTGTGTCAAATTTCGACTTCTTGTCTTTTTGCATAATATTGGTTGCTTTACATATGGCGCTCTGGAATAACATCTGTGCCTGCCCCGGTCGTCTAGCCAGCTGTTATAGCGCCCGTTGCCCAAGCAAGTGTCTCAGCGCCCATTGCCTGCACCACTGGAACTGCCGCCCTAGCAACATTCTAAACGGCCCTCGCTGCCCCGCCCTTCGTCCCGACCGTTTTCTTTTTCTACAACTGGCGTGGCAATCTGGAAGACCATGTTCTGGAGCAGACAAGAACGCTTGGCTTCGTAATACAAACTCTTCAGCAAATGGAGCTGAAACGCGACGAGGTCGCAGAAATAGTCAGCGATCTCGAATATCTTGCTGGAACAGCAGAGGAAAAGCTGAAAGAAACCAAGCACACTGCCGAAAGGGAGTTGCACAAATATGGGAGCGTGCTATCGCTAATCTAGTAGTTGGTGTAGCTTGTGTCTGGAGCCATTCTCGTGTGGACGGTTCTGTCGAAGACGTGGAAGTTTTGTACCCCAAGTATGCTACCATCCAATGCAGTGCAAGCATCTGCGCTAAAAGTCACATCGTGTACGTGGTTTGGCGAAAGAGACCAATTCTACATGGATTAGCCCTAGCAAACAACGCTACAGTCTGGCTTTCCCGGACGATGGAAAAAAGCTCCCCAGATGAGCTCTGCTAGCCGCATGCTGGAGCTGTCAGGAAGACTAAAAAGAAAATATTTTATTCCAGTCTTGGTAGAAGAAAGGTGTGTAGCCTGAACACCAAATGTGCTATTATGTAGTAGCAGAAAGCAATTGTGTGGCTGGAAACAAATATGCTGCAGTATTGGACCGGCCCATGCGACTGTGTCGCACGCCATATGATAGATGAAACGTGAGGTAGCGCTGGGAAATCCCAGCTAACAATTCAACGTTGCAACAACGTTGCAGCAACGTTGCACTAAGGTTGTGGTAACGTTGTCATATAACGTTGTGGCAACGTGATTTGGTGAACTTGCTGGAATGTTGCTACAACGTTGTTGTTCAACGTCATAATATAACATTCCTACAACATCCTGACAACATTCAAAACCTATATTGAAAACTGAAAGCTACTTGTTTTTCTGAAACACATATTCCCACTGCTGGCAAGAAAGTTAAAATCTGCAATTAAAAAAACATTAAAAAAATGTCAAGATTACCATCCATCTAGGAGGAGTAGCAATAGCAATATTTTCAAGATAGCTGCCATTGTGGCCATATTGGATGTCCGATCAGCACCATTTTCATTTTGGACAAACTAAACATCACCAGTCATTTGACTATCCATTCAAAAGCCGTAGTGATAAGATGCCAGGGCACACAAATGCACAAATGACGCAAAAACTGTACATATTTGCACACTTGGGAGGCAGTGATGCGAGATAATTTCAACAAATTAGTTTAAAGTCGCACATATAAAAATGCACTCTGCACAGTATAAAAATTTTATTTAACCGTTATGATAAACTTAATAAGAATCTAAAAAAGATTAAATAGTAAGGATACTTATTTAATTAAAATACTTCTGTCCATTCCAAAGTATGCAAATGTAGGTGTAATGTGTGTAATAAGGTGGGCTGGTTTGGTTTGGTTTGTTGGGTTTAACACCATTTTTCAGCACATGATAACATTTGTCTACTTTAATTGTTTTTGTGCAGTCACACTTAATGAAACTGTAGGGGTAGATGGTCATACAATAGGATCCCATTTAGATGCTCTTAATGCAAGCAGTGAGTATGCAAAAATGAAATTCACTCAACTGGATACAATTTACAGATCATCTAGTTAGGAATGAAAATGCTTTATGAATTGGTTTGCCTAGATCAAGCAATTTCTGTTGTTGTTCTAACATGGTTTACATGCAAACATTGTTTACTGTTGACGGTATGAAAACCTTTCTTCATGTAGTTTTGCTAACAAGTATTACAGGCTGCAGGCTCAGACATCTGTTTTTAAGAAAAGACAATAGGGTATGAAAAAAGAAAACAATACAATATATATTTTACTATCACTTTATTTTTTTTATTTCTTTCTGGATTTAAAAATCAGAATCGGTATCCTCCACAGCAAAGTCCTTAAGTGTCCTCTTCTGCTCAGGCTCCTGCAAATTGAAAAATAATTTTAAGGCTTGAAAAAAGTCATATATCATCTCAGCAATGCTTACATACATAAAAGTCAACTTAACTAGTGTAAGTAAACTTTCTTCACTGTACTTGTGCTTCCCTTAATATCGTTAAGCAGGGTTACATGTTAACTTTTACACACACTTGTCAATTCTGGGAGTGGATAGCGAAATCAATTTGCGCAAAAGTAGATTTTATTTGCCCAAATAATTAACGTCAATAAAATTCCAAGTGGAAGCACTTGTCTGATCAAACAAATTGGATATAAATTTTAGTTGTCTGTACTCAAGTTTTGGTAGTCCCAGGAACTATGATAAGCATCAATTTTATTTGCCATTTAGAAATGCATCGACTTGTGCAAATACAATGCACAAAAAGACATAATTGAATAAAATATTGATGAAATAAGAGCTCGAAAGGCTAACCTTGTATTTTGTCCCTCCTCGTTGGTTTGGTGCATACTTTAGGGTCTCTGATATGGCTTCTTCCACTTCGTTAGCCTTGGCCTTGCTGTTGTTTTTCAAGCAGGCTCATGCAAGAGTCACAAAATGTTTTTAAAATAAGTTTCACAACAAAGGATACTTCG
This sequence comes from Margaritifera margaritifera, assembly GCA_029931535.1. Classification (NCBI taxonomy): domain Eukaryota; kingdom Metazoa; phylum Mollusca; class Bivalvia; order Unionida; family Margaritiferidae; genus Margaritifera; species Margaritifera margaritifera. Next base: position 6,637,541 of record JAQPZY010001662.1, on the reverse strand, counting down.
AATTTTTCTAACTGTCATGAATAATCAATGGAGCATTTGTAAAAAAAAAATGTGGTATCAAGTTCTTTTACATTATGTAGTTGCAGTACATATGTGACGAAACATGGAAGTACCTTATCCATTCATTTAAAAATCTCGGGCCAATAAAATGAAAAATGGACAACATAAATCAAGAAATACTTACTTATCAAAACCCTGAATATCTGAAGCTCTTGAAAAGCTTTTTTCCCTTTTCGGCCCTTTAAACTATACTCTGACCAGAATCTGTTTGTGCCAATTCTCTTCATCATCCTGCGGATGCAATCCCCGATATTATACCCGCCAAGGGAACTCAGGTAGTAAATCTGAAAATAATAACAATAATAATAATAATATTTATTATTCTTTCTTTATCCTGGTGACAAAATGTGTTTCAACATAGTTCTTTTCTGCCATGATTTTGCATGCATATGTATTTGCACTAACTTGAAACATTTTACTAACCACACCAACTATGCAACACAACATACTAACAACAATTAGAAAATAAATAAAACAGTGAATCACTTAACTTCACTAATGGCATTCACTCCAAGATTGAATTGGAATGGCAATAAACATGTAATAGTGTATATATGGAACGACACCTGTATGGTGCATGTTAATGGTTCAAAACAGCAAATAAAAGTTATAGACACCTTAAAAGTTTTATCTGAGACAAAAGGACCCAAATTACCATCTTCTTGGAAAGTTCTGGATTCTCCTCCAGCCTCTGGCAAAGGCCCTCTAGTTCGTGTACTGATTCACTGGGCCTTGCAAGTATTTCTTCTGTACACTCGGTTTCTGGGCCTTTTGTATTTCCCAAAATTTTCCTTAGGATAGCCAACTGCTCCTGTTGATTTTCAATTACAGTGTCAAGTTTCATGAGAACACTCAGCTTGAAATCTGTAAAAGATTTAGGATACTATAAGCATCTGTTTAAAAAAAACTAAATCATTTTAAAGATCCATACAAACAGTGGATGCGTGGCTAACTATGAAAAATATGTACAAAATGAAATACATACTTTTTTTTCCAACTTATTTTAAATAAAAATGAAAAAAACTTACTGTCATTGGAATCCTTTATTTTTTTACTCCCTTGCATTATTGTTTCCCTTTTGGCTTCTGTAAAATCTGCATTTGATGTAGATCCTTTTGGTGACAGGCTTACAGATGAGGATGGTGTAACTAAGAATGGAAAATAAAAAAGCCAATAGAATGAAGGCAAGAGTAGATACATCAATGAACAAAGAATCGTATTGTAAATCTTGTTTGCATGCACAATTAAGTCTTGTTAGTATGTTTTATGACCTGTAATTTAACTAATTAAACATCTCACAATGTTCAGAAAAAACGATGCCTAAGCTACAAAAACAGATGATTTCATATAGTAAACTTCCATTTCCATTCATAAAACTAAATCAGAGAACAAATTTGATGTTTGTCTCAATGTATACGGTATAACCTTAGTATTGAATACTGATAGCTAAAATGTCAACAAGATGACAAAACTATTATCAACTGAAATGACAACACAGCCTAGAGTCAGAGGTGCATCAAAACATACTTTTTATTTTATTGCTGTAAAACACATACATTTTTATTTTACTGCTACAAATTACCCGCCACTTTTGACATTTAACTAATCAGTGCATCACCATTGCAGACGGCTTAGAATTAACAATGTAACACAGCAAACAGTTCTGCTATTTAAGATTCGATTTAACTTCATGGATACAATGTAAACTTGACTTACTCACATATTAAGAGAGTGGTAAATGAAATAAAAGATTATATATAAAATCAAAACCTGTATTATATGTTTGATTATTCTCATGTACATTTTTTCCAAGCCTAAATACATACTACTTGTAAAGGAGCTGGCAGAGAGAAATCTTTCAATTCTCCGTTCCAGAGTGGATGGGGATGGCGATGGAGTTGCCCTTCTAGATTCAGCTGAAGATACAAAAATAATCACTAGTCATTAATTTCAGTTATAAAGAAACAAAGAAATCAACCTTGATTTTTTGTGGCATGTAAATTAATTGTATACTGGTCACAATGACCATTGTATATTAGGCAATTATACAATACATCACAACATGTATTCATTTTGAACAAAAAGTCTAATCTCATTTTTACAGAAAGAATTAGTGCTCCTAAAAGCATCTTATAAAAGAGATTATCAGATAAACAGATACAATTCATAAATACTTTTGTTATTGCAATCCCAACTGTGACATGGTATGAAAGCGATTATTAGATAAAAAGAGGTCAGATAAACTAAACTGGTCTGTATTGTCCTAAAGATGAACATACCAGCAGAGATAGAGGAAATCTCAGAGTCTGCAAAACAGTGTTGCATTTCTGGAGGTTTGGGAAGAGATGGTTGGCTGGAAAGTCTTGAAAACTTTGACAATGGTACCACTTGAGGTTTTTTCCTTTCCTTTTTCATTTCTTCGTCTTCATCTTCATCTGAAATATTAATGAGGACTTGTATATACTGAAAGATTTCTTGATTACACTGAATCTATGTTATGTACTGTGTATGCAGAGTACACACAAAGCATATTTACCACTTTTTCAATAAAGCTTGTAAATATTCCCCATGAATGCACCAGACTTCAGTGTATAATCCTGGATTTAGATGTGTAGTCAGGACCAAACTCTACTGTGCTTTTGGGATGGAAGTCTTAACTATAGACAAAGTAATGTACTGAAATATGCAGTAAATGAGGCTGAGCTCCAGGCAAAAGAACTATAAGATATGTGATTAATCTTGGTTTCATAATGACTTTTCCAGTGCTATAAATTTTGCCAATGCAAATTAGATTGAAGTTCGTAACTTAAACTGTAAAATCAAAATATGTGTATCAAATAATTACTATGAGCTTTTCAATTAAACCAAGTACAAGTATCAAGCAGCAGATTTAGTTCCCACAAAATAAAATGTATTATTGGGTCATCTTGATATATTTAGCTTTGATAAATATTTTTAAAAATCAGTGACCACAGCAAGTCATAATTAAAACATTATGAGATTTTGTTTTCTGATCACAAAAGTATATTGGATGCCAATCCTTGATATATGCCATGTATAAAAAGTAGTAAAACCTTGTGCAAATATTTTGCAACAAGAAAATTGATTTAAATTATACAAAGGAATGCGGACCAGTCATGCAGACTTGAATGATGATCCTGTAACATTTTCTAGATCCTTTCCATAAACAATACCACAGTATAAGGCATCATATTATAAAGAACCAAGTAAAGGCTGGACAATTTCCCAGCAGATACTGACCATCACCATTCTCCTCGTCAGACCAATTTAAGTAGCGCTGGGGTCTTTTCTTTGGCCTAGGTTTATACTCCTCCTCTGAGTCAACATTCGACGTTTCTTCTGCTTGCTTGGCTTTAAGTAATGCCTTCTGATAACAGTCTGAATTAAAGAATGACATACTGTCATTAACATGATGCTAAATTTAACCCATGAATATTGTGCCTAATGTGTACAAGGCTATATGTACTGTTAAATCTTTAAATGTTGCCATATTGGTGCTGAAAACAACTTTTCCAGAAGTTTAATTTTTGGAATTCTTGTTTAAAAGAACTTTTAATGCAAAAGTAAAAGCCAAAGTACTTACATACCTTTTAAATCTGACATTACTGTCTTAGAAGAAAAGAATAATAATTTCTCATTTCTATCCTACCTGTAGATACAAAGACCCTGACTTTGTATTTTGTCCATTTTTCCTTGTCTGGCAACTCGCCCTTTTTGACACGCTGAGCAGCATTAAACCTGGGCCAATAACTGTACAAGCCCTGAAAATATATAGTAGCAAATTATTGACCAGCTTACTCATCCATCATTTGTTACATTGTATAGGGAGCCGCGGTAGTTCAGTTGGTACAGCATTGGACTTGTAATCCAAGGGTTGAGGGTTCTATACCTGCCCATGCCAGCCAAGGTCGGCTGCCTCTGCGTGTCCTTGGGAAAGGCACGTAGCTCCAATTTCCTCAGCATGATAGAGCCAAGAATGTACTAAAAGTGCAATTAAAGCCAACAAAAAGCTAAAAGCGTCATTAATACCAACAAGAACAATGAAACTGTTACACTGTACTCTCTTTCATAGGTAAATAACCAACAATTGACTGAAATGATACTGGTTTTGTGTTTGTTTTCAATAACTTGAAATACATAAAAGAATATGTATACATCTGCAAAACACATCATACAAATCTTATATATATATATATATATCCAACAGTGTTCAAAAGTACTAGCGAATATCCATGCCTGATCAGTTTTTCAATCCATGACTTGGGAACTACTTCCACTGCCTTCTCTTCAATAAATTCTATGACAGCATATTCTAGCTCACCCATCTTTGAAAAATAAAGCAAAAAATGTTTAAAATATCATGATACTCATATGCTGTGTATGTGCTGCTTTCCTGGTTCACATGCATCAACAGAAAATCTTCGATGATTTATACTAATGCTGTTACGACTTAGGTATATATTACGTTTACACACTACATTTTGTTATTAAATATCTATGGATGTCAACTAAAATATATGTTCAGCAAAAAAGATGTTTCATAATATAACATGCTTTGTTAACATTTATCTGTAAATTGTTACTCACAGGATGACATATATAATGTTAAACACTGGAAAAAAACATTCACTTACTAGCTAAAATTCATGCAGAATCGCCAGGAATATTTTTGTGCCATGCTCCCGGGTCACCATGATGGCTTTCCTCTCCAAACACCTCTCAGAAAGTATTTTCATATGGGCATGTCTTGCATTAACTTGATGTATTCCAATGGTGCGCGAGTCACATGGCTGCAGGAAAAGTGGCTGTGATCTCTCATAAACGCGGCAAAGCAGCTTTTTGTTGTGCCTTTCATCTTCTTCATTTGTAACATCAACAACTTCACAACATGAATAACTGCTGATTATGTAAGCATTATCTGGCCTCTGAGCTGAAACTGTAGTGTGACTCTGCCCATGGATGGTATCAAAGTTATCTAGCTCCCCAAGTCTTTTAACAATCTGAGACAGTAGTTTTTTCCCTGAGCGAACCATTCTCTTCAACTGATAAAGGTAGTTTTCAAAAGGGAAGTCACTACATTTATCTAGACTGCCATACTCCTCTACATCAGAAGCAAGATGAATCAGACAGTGGACGTTGTAAACAAGAAATTCTTGTCCATACAAATTACGCCCCTGTACAACAAAATACTTCAACAATTCATCTGCATATTCTCTGTGAAGATTTGCAAGTCTTGGGCAAACAAGAATCGACATTGCCACACTCAGTGTCAGAAAATGTTCAAACAAATCTAGTCTTAAAATGTCTTTAAGCGCAAGTTTTCCAGAATACAGAAGAAACTGTCTGTGCTCCGTTGCCTTCCATCGATCAATCTCATCCAGACTTCTGGGTTTTCGTGCAAAGCAAGCTGGGATGCATCTCCGAAGTTCAACTAATCGCCTGCTAACCTCTTCAACCTGACCTGCTGACAACTTAACTTCCTTCTTTCCTCGTAACCAGATTAAGAACAATCTCTTCATAACCCCCAGGCATGCCTGGTGCATGTAGTCAATTGAAAACTGCTTGACCATATCAATTGGTAGATTGCAGAAAGGTGACAATCCATGGTGGTGCTCTTCCTGAGCTTGGGTTCTGAATGACAGATCTGTTCTAAGAACTACATTGTCAACATCCTGATAAGTGAGTCTTCCTAACCACTCTCCTTTCTGGGTGCATCGTTCACAACCATAATAACCAGAGTACTGTTTTATATTCTTCGCCAAGGCTCTTGCTGGTGCATCACAAACAATACACCTCAACCTGACCTGGATGATCTTGTCATCACACTGCAAACCATGCTGTAAGAGTTGGTCCATATCTCTAATGGTGTCATGTAGAAATTCCAAATCTGTTGGTTTCGTCACACCAAATGTAAGTGCAATGGGAAAAATTTTCACTGGTTCTAGTTGTATTGCACACGAAACTGGCCACAACGATTTCTTTGTGCTACGAAAAAGGGGCAGACCATCAATGTTTAGCAAAATATCTAAAATATTGACATTTACTCTAGCTTCTAATGGATATTTTCTAAAATTTTTCAGAATTTCATCTTCTAATCCAAAGTAAATATACTCCATGCCAGATTTGGTTCCCGTCTCTACACTTCTGACAGTTTTAAGTAATGTCCTAGCTGTTGCTGGCAGGTTAGGAAGCCCATGGTGCTGTAACAGCTTGAGTAAATGGTCTACTGCATTATGCTTCACCTGAAACTGATTAGCCCATGCTGCCAAATCATCTGTCAGTGAAGTGCATGTAACAGCTTCATTTTCCAATTCACTGTCAGAATCTGAAGAAAAAGTTGTATGACCATTCTGATCAATTAGGTCCTAATATCTCCATTGCCATCAGCATCACAGTCATGACTTTCATCAACATCAATGTAAGTGGACCCGATTTAGGCACTTCATTCCTTCTTTGACCCTCGCCACCATCATTCGACTGAAAACCTACATTGTGAGTACAATCATTACAATTTGTGTTATTTTCAGTGTCACTTCTCATGCTAACAAGTGACTTTGTAGCAGATTTTCACTTTCTCCTGTACTCTAAACGTTTTCTCTTAACCTCATCCATTCTGTAAATAGTAAGTAATAATGTATCAAATGACATGTAAATCATGCTTTAACTACTACATTCTTCTGTAATTTCTTTCAAATAGCAACAGTAATCATCTCCAAAATTCATTATCAGTCTTTAAAATTTATAATCTGGTACAGTTTGATTCTTAAATTTTAAGAGTGTATGATACTTGTGGCTCCATGCATATTATATTCATGTTCTGTAGCAAGGCACATATGTAATTCTTATCAAAACATGCATACCACATTATACTTATGATGTAGTAATCCTGGTCTCTAAATAGTAAAGTCAGTTATTGACAATAAGAAAAAGTGTTGTAATAAAAATAATGCATGTGACAATACTTTTATTTTCATTAAAATGATTCAAAATATTTTTGTCTAAAAATCAAAGTACAATGCTTGATACTGGAGCATAATTCCTGAAAATCTGACATGTGCAAATTAAACAATGATACTTGTAGATTTGATAATTTGTAAATTATGTAGCACCAACTGACTTATATGCTCATAGGGAAAAATCCAATACATAATTATTGTATTTTTCTGTACTTTCTAACCTTATAATTTTTAGATTTTTGTTTAAAAAAAAATTTTTTTAAAGAGGTTGAATTTAAGTCTACTTTAAAATGTAGCGCTACATTATGCTTATCACTTCTCACTATGATCATTTTGCTGCTTCAACTTTTTTTCAATAACAAGAACATGTACACAATAATCAATTCAGAATATAGAAGAAATTGTACAAAGAAATAAGGATAGGGCTTGCAAAAATGATGCGCAATTTTTGAACATTTGGTTGAATATTCTGCATGATTTTCTAGAAATCTGTGCGAATTCCCCATTTACACATCTTGACCCAGACTCCCCACCCCCATAAAAACTAAAGTCCTTCCATGCCTAACTTATCTGATTCATGTTATTATTTAGCAAATAAACTGTATATTTGATGACACATGTTATTCGTGTGTGCTGTCTTTATTACTCACAAAAAACTCATGTACATAAATATCACTCAAAAAATGCCAGTTTTGGATTATTTACCACCAACTATATGGCTCATTCATGCCTGTAATTATAAAAATTTAATTACCATTTAATGTTTATTTTCTTTTTTACATCAATACATATCAGCATGTATACATCTGTTTAAACATAAATTTCTTTAAATTGCACTTGTAATTTATTTAATTTTATTATACTTGATTTTTTAAAAAATATTTTGGTCAAGAACGACAAATCTTATACTCTGGAGCTATGCGCATGCGCAATTCAAAAACATTAACTCCAAGCATTTTACAACGGAAAACCGATCCCTATCCTCGCTTTTTTTCATTGCAAAAATTACCCAGTGTACCAATATAATTTATGTCATTTTATGTACAGATTGAACATGTTGGCGATAAACCTCATTTCCTTTGTTGAAAATGGCACCGCATGGTGTTCTTGACATGTGCTTAAATGCGTCTGTAGACGTGATAGAACAATCAATCTAAAAAGAATCTCAGTATCACAATAGAAACGTTAAATGCGAATTATAGATTAATTTAAAAAAGCTTATACCTTGACGGTTCAAAACAGCTGAAAACAGTAGATATAATTCAATGTCTCAGTCACAAATGTTGTTCTGCCGGTACCGGAAGAGCGAAAAACTTCGGTTCGTAGATTCGTAAAAAAATTGAAAAGGCAGCGATCGTACATCATGTTTGTAATCATAAAAACTGACGAATAAAATATTCCCGACAAAAATTGCAACCTTCATTCAGTTATTTCTTTAAAAAAAAGAAATGAAAAAACTACGAAACAATGATTGTACCCTCTCTACTGTGTAAAGTTAAACACAACATTGGTACAACGTTGTAAAAACGTTACAAAATATCTTTGTAACAATTACACATTTTTGTAAGAAAAATATGTTATGATCAATGCATATACGTGTCATTTGTAATTTTTTATATTTTTAGGTCAGAGGACTATTACGATTATGTTCATGTGTAACATTTTTGTAACGTTGCTAGAAAGTTATTTCCCCACGTAACCAAATCACAACCTTACAGCAACGTTGTAATAACGTTATGTGTTAGCTGGGATATACCCTCTGATAACGCCCTCTATCACTTTGGCTCATGAGACTAAAAGACGGTGTGATCTTTGATACAGTTAGGTTTTGTCGCATTACACTGATCGACCAAAGCAGCAATTAGGTGCAAATACAAACTGCCAACAAATGGCATGCTGGTTGTGATTCTTGGCGAGCGTGTTGGCGGGCATGTTACAGACCGTGCTATTTCGGGATCTAGAATTATTAAGGAAACTGACACTTTCTTTCATTACAATGCCGTCTTGCTAGTACGCCACGGCGACAGGTTACAGGTGCGTTCCCGCATGACAGCTAACCCTCCTTCCCCACTTCTCCAGACCAAGTAAGCTTTCACATCACGCTCCTCATAGAGGAATTACAATTTCGCTATACCTAAAACTCCAAGACCCACAAGATGTTTGCCTGAATAATCTCTCAAAGGTTGAAAACTCCATACGTTGAGCAGCTGCGTTGTCTTAACAAACAACAAACGTGGTGGATGGCGTTCATACCACGCTAGCAGCTGTGTCTCTGGGCACCGGTATGGCAGGCATCGGGATTCTGTCAGCCATCATCGCCGCCACCGTTGCAATTGTCCTTGAGATCATTGCTTTGAGCTGCGGTCTAGTGTCCATAGCAGGAAATTATATTAGCAGCGGCCTCACTATGAAAACCAAAAAACATGATGAAATCCGATTCTTGGACGAAGCCAAGCTTAATACGGTCGCAAACCAAATATCAAAACCGTTGGCAGATAACGCCATCGCCGCGGAGGAGCTTAAGCTCATTCTCTATGAGCATGAAAAATACGTGGCGCTCAAAAACTGGCTACAGTCTAGCACACAACGTCTAAGCTTCGGTCGTCATTGACGAAGTGGCAGAAAGCGAATAGATGGCCGGCGGGACAGCAGAGGCTCGAGTAAAGATCATGAAAGGTCTTGCTGGAAATTCATAATTAGCTGTGTCTTTGGCTGTCCAAGCAACACAAATCACGAAAACTAACAAAACCATTGGAACAACCACAACCTCCTGACTCAAAGCCTACCCTCAGCGCGCCTCCGTCATACGATGCGGCCTTTCAATAACGGACACAAAAAATACGACGCCAAAGCGGTCTATTTTTTTACATTTGAAAGACCCTAGTCGTCTCAGAAGTTATTGCTCTTATTCGATATGGCCTGCATGTTTGCAGTAGAACGTCGTGAACAATCAATATTGCTTTAAACATTTTCGTTTTGACGAGTGTCGTATATTGAATCAGTCTATAGGGAGCTGGCTTGTGCAAGTCAACGCTTTAAATGCTTCTGCGAGTTTGGACAACTTCAGGGTGGGGTGTTGGGGCAAAATCCTCGTCCTGCAACCACCCCACCACACCCCACCCCCACCCCAATCCCCGAGCCTGGGGCACCATGAATTTCCGCCCAAAAACACATCGCTTGACATGAAAAAGTGGCCAACCGAAAATGTTAAAATAGAACAATTATAATAATTTCATCCGAACAGGTTTTTTTTTGGGGGGGGGGGGGGGCAGGGGGGTTGTAAGTTTCGTTTCTCATCTACTGCTGATGCAACAGACCATGCAGAATATCTCTCTGTTCTTTGTGTAACAACGGCCTGTTTTTCCCGACTTTGTACTACATGAAAGACACACAATAATCTTATTCAACGTAATGGCCGACAAACTACAAATGAGAAGTGTCGGTTAAGTAAAGAGGTTGCATATTGAGTTGCACGTTCAAAAAGGAAATAATGGGGAAGAAACACATGAAGAAACACATGTCACACATAATTTTATTTCATTATTTATAAACAAATATTAACTTTTGGCAAAGAAGTTGTGCCCCTATGGCTGTACCGCCCGCGTTTGATTGAGCCCTCAGCCCAACCCCTCTATATAATTTCTTTTATAATGCGTATCGTTGTGTTGTGGTACAATTGTGCCGCTACATTCTTTCAAAATATCCTTTCACCGAGCCTAGCAGATATCACCATGCTAATTAAGTAAGATGTCCCCTAAATGTTTTAAAATCGTACTTCGAATCTCTTGTTTCTAAAGAAAGTCTATCACCTTTTTACATCTAGGATGAAATATTAGAAGTTTTCAAAACCATGGGCCATTTCTGGCATATAAAAATGCCTAGATATTACCTGCCCTAACATTGTCATATATACTATTAAATCAAAAAGAGTGTAATAAAGCCATTTGTATATTGGTTTCCATTTGTCATAGAATATATAAACTGTTTAGAATGATGAATTTTAGAATATGACGCCTTCCGAGCTGCAAATTTTTTATATTCCTCACAAATGACCAGATCAGGAGTCCCAATGTATGCTTCATCATAGCGCTCTGTGAGTGAATAAACCAAACTCTTTTCTATAGAAAATGGTTCAAGAAATGTGTGAGTTTATAATATGTGTAAGACAAACTAAGCATTATTCCAGTTAATCAGCCAGGTCCTGCAAAAATTTCAACGGTCACATCAAATTGGAAGACCGAACAACCTGCGCGTGTCCTATCAACTCTGTGGCAGTAGCGCAAGGGTGAAGTAATCACTTTAGAGTGACAAATATGCAATCAAGTTTTATGTGCATTCAAAGGTTTCAGATATATTGAAAGCTATGCATCCATGTGGCAAATTAATGTATATAGTATTTGTATATGTAAGAAACAAAATCTTGTCTAAATGGGATGCTTCAGAAATTTGAAGAAGAAAAACCTATATTTTTTCTCATTACATTATTCAAGTATGCACCAAAATAACTTCTTTTTTTACTTATTTCAACTCAGTGCATGCAGTAATTAGTTATCAATGCATCTAGGATGCTTAATTATTAAAATACTGGGTCCATCATGGGTTGTCCATTTTATGATATTCAAGGTACCACTATACCTATTAAGTTCCTTTTATACTTCATTCATTTCTCTACAATTTCTTTTGTTTTTTTTATGAAATTCATTTCATTAGTTATAAATTCAGATGCAAAAGATTGTCTTACTTATATTAGGCACTAATTTGGATACAACATGTAAAAAGAATCAACACAGGTTATGTTGATTTTTCTAGAAATACTGCATTGGAATGAAATGACTACAACGTTTGCTGAAGTTACGGCCAAATCACACCTGTTTTCTTTGTCATCCTACGCAAAATCCAACAGGCTGAACTCAGGAAATGTTTTATTTGATTTATGTCAAGGCCTTAGTTCTACTTTCCGTTGAATACAGGTAATATTCTTCACTGGATAGCATATCTACGGGATAAAGCAAAGAAACAACATGAATGGTTTTGTTAGGGACTACAATGTGATGCAATAACAACTGCTTGACTGGATTAGTGTAATGATATGTTTCACCTGTCTATCTCAATATTTACTTATGATCATATTACGGGAGAGTTCATAGAAGGTTACCCATTATCTCATCTGGCACCTCTGGAAACATCTAGATAATTTACTGCACTGGATATATTTAGTCTGTACTTTGACAAGTGTACTTGATTTTTTGTTTTCATTGCAAATTATGAACAGGTGGCCTTTCAACAGCATCTCAGATCACGCTTAGAAAAGATTCTCTGTAGGAGATAAGATATGTTGGGGACTTGTTTATGAAAACTGATATGTCCATTCATCTGTATGTTCATTATGTTTTAAATCACACAAAGATCTAACGAGTGTTTGTATGCAATGTTAATCAGCTTACGGATTGAAAAGCAATCTCAAAATAACTTCCTATTTGTGACATGGCTATCCAGTTTCAAAGTTTTGATTTGCATGTGAATTTTAATACATCCGTACATATCCATAAAATCCAGGGTTATAATTGTATCATGTTTTTCATTATGAACACTTATTCTGAATGACAATTAATAAAATTTTCAGGTACAAGAGCAAAGTTTGTAAATATAGCACAGTATGATTTTTTTATTATTATTTATTTTATATTGTTTTTTGGGGTTTTTTTTGTTACTTTCTCCTTTAACTAACTATTAAAATCTACAAGTCATAGTTTTAGCTTCTGTTAAAAATGCATGTGTAGCGTTTGAAGATTTAAAATCCAGATTTCGTAGAAAGGAAAAGAAAAACTGATTTCCAGAGTCTGATTAGTAAATAAACACTCTTTAGATATTGGTGCTTGCAGTTTTCATAAGCAGTACAAATATGCCGGGTTGAATGAATGAATTACGATGGCACGCCGTTGATACATGATACTCTTTTATTGCATCTTACAATCTCCCCCTCCATTTTTCCCCCACCCCTATACAATGACCCAGGGGTCATAATGCAAAGTCCATCACATGTGTCATGCGTCCTCCAGCTATAACTGCATATATAAGTTCGGTCATAAAATATTTCAAAATGTCATTTTAATTGAATTATTTGTAATCTGACCGTTAACCTCTTTCAATGGACAACAGCTGTGGGAGGCAACGATACTAACCCTCTTGCACACGGTTAAAAAATTTGAGAATGTCGACTCAGCAGTTTAGGATATGTGGCATCTGACACAAGGACGGACGACTGACAAAGGGTAGCCCAATGTCTCCAACGTTTTTTCAAAAAGTGTTATAATAATAAATAACTAGATAACTTTAAGAATGTTAAAGAAGCGTTCCTGGCAATGTGAATTCAGATAGGCAGGAACCACCTCTTCACAACTGAACTACGCGAAACTAATCATTCTGCATTGAAAATGCTCTGTTACAATACTTCAAAGAAAAAGAAGTATATTTAGGATTCACGTTGGATTGGTAAAACCTTCCCATCACGTATGGAACTGTATCATAGTGAGGCCTAAAGGAAATATCTCACGCGGAACTTGTCTGTTCTCCATAAAGTAAAGTCTTAATATTTATACCACATTTATATTCATCTCCAGTGAGATCGGCTAAATATTTATACCACATTTGTATTCATCTCCAATGAGATCGGCTAGGATTAAGCGCGAATATGAAAATAAGTTCGAATGATCTGTTATCTCTCCAAGATGGCGTCTATTTACTTTTATCTGTCTTCAGACGTTAAGCCGAATAGTCATTAATACATAGCATTGAAACATTGTCAAATATTGGTGAAACTATTTGAAAGAGAAAAGCTCAAATGGTAATTGGTTTTTTGTACGTCTATCAGAGGGTTTGTCGGGGATGGTGTCAGAAGAATTAGAAAAATTGTACCCTTCGATCTTTGAGTCATGTGAACCTGATTTGTTCAATCCATGTTCAGCTCATACAGCTATAATAAGTGATTCTTTGTCATAGCATATAGACAGCTTTAAAAATGAATGTCACATAATCAACAAGAAATGTTAAAAAGGTGTTTGTCTACGATTTTGACAAAATACTTGAATATTACAAATGCAATAAAACCCCAGAAATAGATATTTGCCCGTATATCCAGCGTAGCCAGCGTAATTTCTAAAATTTTACAAGATCGTTCGTGAACCGCAACACAGCTTCCAAGAAAGTATGAAAATACTTTAACAGGTCTGATCTACCTTTAAGTTGTGACAGTTATTGATGTGTACTAATAGAGGAAACGAACGATGAAATAGAGAATTTTTGTGATATTTTTGCATACCCACGGTATGTTAAGTAATTGTAAAAAGCACAACGTCCTTATCACAAGCAATTCACTTTTCAGAGACCATAGTGACTCTAATGTTCCGTGGGATCAATCTTTTTTGCAAAGAATAAAGTTTAATTGAGAAAATTAGTAAAACTGGCATTTAGTCACGTGTTAGGAATGCGGTTCATATACAAAAATAAAAATAAAAATTGACCATTTGCTTTAAGGAATTTGCAAGTTTTATCTTAATCTTTTATTCAATATACCTTTGTGATGTTCTGTTGACCTTTCAATTTTAACATCTTTACATTTTTATTTTTTTTAAATTTAGTTTATGCTGTTGTTCTTCAAGTTTACATTTATTTGCAATGGTTTATCTTCCTGAAGTCTTTGTGCATTTGTTCTATTTTACAAGTTTACATTTAATTGGCAATATGTAGTCATTATGGTGTTGATGTGCCGTTAAACGTTAATATATACATAAATACAACGTATCTCATTATATACATTTAATATATTATATATATATTGAAGCAAAATATTTATTTACCTCCGGCGGGACTCGAACCCGCAATCCCCGGCTTAGGAGGCCGGTGCCTTATCCATTGGGCCACGGAGGCGTTAAAGGTTTGCGTGTACATTTGTAATTATCTTTTGGCGAAGACACACTATTGAGGTCAACTGTTATAATTATCATAGGTAATACACTCTGTTCAATATTATTAATATATTTATTGTTTAATTTTGTTGTTCTTGTGATATTATTATTATTATTATTATTATTATTATTATTATTATTATTATTATTGTTGTTGTTGGTATTATTATTATTATTATTATTATTATTATTATTATTATTATTATTATTATTATTAATATCAACGTGTGTATCGCCATGAAATAAAACTACTCGACGAAGTCGAATGAAATTTGGTAGTGCCATATAAGGATATATAAAGAACTCATTGGATTTTTAGGGAATTGAAGCTATTTTTACCTTGTTATTCGCCTTATCTTTTTTCTTTTGTTTAAACGTAGACATTTTTGTGAACAGTTTTCAGAACCTAGCCGTTAAATTTCGAGTCAATATTTATTCGGAGATGTAGATGACCGGCACAAAGCGTGTACCTTTTCGGTTATTTTTTTAATTGTATCAGTATTGTGGGTTGTTTTTCTTAGATACTTTTGTTGCATATATGTTTAAAAAGCAATGTGTAGTTTTCTAGTTATTATTAGTATTAGTATTATTATCATTACTATTATTGTTATTATTATTTATTTATTTATTTTATTTTATTTTATTTTTACAAACACAAAGGTCTTTGTTATTACATACAATAATCCATTTTACATGTAAATGTTTACGACTAATTTTCTGACCTACCTATTATATGCCCAAAACATTGAGAAATGAAAAGGATCCCCAATGAAAAGTAAAAACATGATTTATTTTCTTTTCGATCCTTTTTTATAAATATTATTTTACTATTTCATAATCTTGTCTGTACAGTGGCGGATTCCCCATTAGGCTAACAAGGCAGCTGCCTAGGACGACAAAATTCGGCGGGGGGGGGGGGGGGGGGGGGGGGGGGGGCAGTATGAAACTCTAACTTTGTTTATATAAAAAAAAGATCTCTAGTTAAATTTTGCCATTATTTGAAGGCGTAAAGGTCTTTAAAGGCTGTGGTTTAAGTTTTTATTATTTTTATCATTATTATTATTATTATTATTATTATTATTATTATTATTATTATTATTATTTGTTTTTTGTTTTGGGGGTTGGGGGGGGGGCAAATCTGACAGTGCCTAGGGGCGGCAAAATCATAAATCCGTCACTGGATCTGCAGTCTCTGTACGTTTCTTGCATAACAGGGGATGAACGAATAATAGGACCATCAAATGGTAGGGGGAAAAAATGGTAATCAAGAGACGGACGCGAAAACAGAACATTTGAACACTGTGGATATGGTTCAAGGTGTCCGACGTTAAAGTTAATCTAAACTGTGTTAAAAACAAATAATGTTGAGTATTTTTTTCGAAAATGTTTACGTTTAGAATTCCCGTAGGCGCCACATGATCCGTGCGAGCGCTTATCGACCTATTGGCGTACTACTTGATCTGAAGGTAATACGAGTTGTCTCTACTTCGTCCAATAGAACTCACCTAGTGAATAAGAGTTCTAGCCTTTGTGTAATATTAAGTACGGATTTATCTCCCTTGGATTGAAGGTCCTCGATGTTCACTTCGATAATAACAATAATAATACATTTATTATTATTATTATTATTATTATTATTATTATTATTATTATTATTATTATTATTATTATAGCAATAGAAAAAATAACATAAGCATCATCTTCATCATCAACATCAAAAACATAAGCAACAAAACAGCGTCGGCAACTTTGTAATAATCACAGTTTCTATCTTTTGGGAAATAAATTTTAAACCAAATGTGCTCGCTTTGCATAGAGGATATCGCATATATATATATATATATATATATATATATATATATATATATATATATATATATATATATATATATATATATATATATATATATATTTGGCATCCTAGTGTAAATATGAAATTCTCTTAGAACGATATAATTATATTCAACAACGATGTACTTGTATTTCGAGAAGCAAACTTAGAAATTGTAATTATAACACAGGCTTTTTAAATAAATGTAGCAGAAGCTGAAACATTATTTTTGTTTCATTTTATACTCTATTATTTAGATGTCACGCTGACCATCGGTGCGATTTTTTTTTCCTTCTTTTCTTCGCATTATATATATATATATATATATATATATATATATATATATATATATATATATATATATATATATATATATATAATTTATTTATTTATTTTTTATTTATTTTTTTATATAATCGTTGCGGATTTAAAGACGGATAATCAAAAAGTGGGGGGGGGGTATTTATTTATTTATCCATCTATTGATATATTTATTTATTAAATAATAAAAATGACATTGATCAGCGTAATATTTCTTTCAAACTCCTGCATCTTTTGAAATTTATATTCATAATATAACTTGAAACTATTACATATATAAATAGATTAGTGTTTATAATTTCGTGTTTTCATACAGCCATTGAATTTAGGACACAGCAAAAATAGGATGTGCTGCCTCCCAGTTCATTTGAATGTTTTCTTTCAACAAGTTCCGTTTTTATATTCGCTTATAAGTCGAGTCCAACTGCAAACTGCACAGACCCAGATCTGCCGTCGCATAATGCACCGACAAATCTGTGTCTATGCATTTTCTAGGAGTAATCAGTAGAACAAACAACCTAAATCCTGATCTGCTGGCGCATTATACGACGGCAAATCAGGGTCTATGTTGTGCGCTGTTGTACTGGACTAATAAGCGAGTATATGTGGTATTATTACACGCTGGAGATGAATTAAGTGAAACTATCACGAATATGGTACTTAACCGGACTTTCTGTGCTATTTTATTTAACCGACATCTTTTTAAATCTCCCTTTAATGCGAATAACCGCCTTCAACTGTAGAAAAAGGATTTTGTACGGGTCAAATCTGTGTGGTCAAACCACACTGTTTAGAATATTTCTCTGTCAAAATCAGCTGGCCATTGCTACACTACACAATGGTTTACAGTACGGCTGGGACACAACTCAGCGCGATGTCATGGTCATGAAAGTGACCATTGGCCAGATAGCCATCACTCAATATACAGTTCCGCCTACATGTAAACAAAGCAATAATGGTGATTCGTCTTTTCATTTCTTCTTTATTTCCTCCATAAGGAAATTTTTAGATACTTATATAGTAAAAAGTAGAAAAGAGCAGCAAATCACGTGTACATAATGTACATACGATGTACATGCAAACATTACCTTGAAAGAATATATACAGTAAAACACAATCTTAGAGAATAAATAATCGTATCTAAACGACAATGAGAGAACGATGAATTAAATATGAAGAAATTATTTGTAAAACGCACAGATGTACAAAATACATTACTTCATAAACATCTGTATAAACAAACATTATATACATGAGCATCAATACGTACATATATAATATGGGTATTTCCCTTTAATGATATGTATAAAGTATTAATTTTATCCCGTAAAGGCCCATAACTCCAAGTGCCTTGTGTTGGATTCCTTCTTTACCAGCACATGACCTATATTAGAAAATGTTATCTGTAATGAAATTACGAGATTAGTTTTACAATGAAGTTAAGGAAAAATATAGTCTCGATATCAGAAGAAATAGACTGGAATGAACTAAAGAGAAATCGGTGAAACTGGGTTGCATCCAGGCGAGTGTCATGGGTCAGCCCGAGTAGTTTCAGCAACTGGAACTCATCACTACTTTGTCTGAGCTCCATGTGGATCTAGGCCAAACTGAT
The DNA here is from genome assembly GCA_029931535.1 of Margaritifera margaritifera. Taxonomy (NCBI): domain Eukaryota; kingdom Metazoa; phylum Mollusca; class Bivalvia; order Unionida; family Margaritiferidae; genus Margaritifera; species Margaritifera margaritifera. The sequence goes on along the minus strand of JAQPZY010001662.1, from coordinate 6,618,776 downwards.
CAGATATGTACCAGTAAAAATTATTGGCGACTTGTTTCGTCAAAAAAAGATGTCATAAAATGTTGAAGTATTTCAGTATACTGGTGGTCGCATTTTTGACAGATAGAGACACAGTAAGTTGGTTTTAGGACCCACAAAGACTCTACGAACCTAGTTTAAGCTCGTAATTGTTCACTGCAGTGTAATAAAGAATAGAGGGAATAAGTTCTGTATGAGGAAGTCAGAATCGAGAGAAGTTATATCATAATCACTACTTATACTTTCTCGTCAAGTGACCTATTCATGTTCGTGTTTCACTGAAATATGTTCGGGAAGTATGTCTGTTCATGAAATTTATGAGAAAGTCAGTTAGGGCATACCTTTCAAGTCAGTTAGGGCATACCTTTCAAGTCAGTTAGGGCATACCTTTCAAGTCAGTTAGGGCATACCTTTCAAGTCAGTTAGGGCATACCTTTCAAGTCAGTTAGGGCATACCTTTCAAGTCAGTTAGGGCATACCTTTCAAGTCAGTTAGGGCATACCTTTCAAGTCAGTTAGGGCATACCTTTCAAGTCAGTTAGGGCATACCTTTCAAGTCAGTTAGGGCATACCTTTCAAGTCAGTTAGGGCATACCTTACAAGGTCAGTTAGGGCATACCTTTCAAGTCAGTTAGGGCATACCTTTCAAGTCAGTTAGGGCATACCTTTCAAGTCAGTTAGGGCAATACCTTTCAAGTCAGTTAGGGCATACCTTTCAAGTCAGTTAGGCATACCTTTCAAGTCAGTAGCATACCTTTCAAGTCAGTTAGGGCATACCTTTCAAGTCAGTTAGGGCATACCTTTCAAGTCAGTTAGGGCATACCTTTCAAGTCAGTTAGGGCATACCTTTCAAGTCAGTTAGGGCATACCTTTCAAGTCAGTTAGGGCATACCTTTCAAGTCAGTTAGGGCATACTTCTAGTCAGTTAGGCATACCTCAAGTCAGTTAGGGCATACCTTTCAAGTCAGTTAGGGCATACCTTTCAAGTCAGTTAGGGCATACCTTTCAAGTCAGTTAGGGCATACCTTTCAAGTCAGTTAGGGCATACCTTTCAAGTCAGTTAGGGCATACCTTTCAAGTCAGTTAGGGCATACCTTTCAAGTCAGTTAGGGCATACCTTTCAAGTCAGTTAGGGCATACCTTTCAAGTCAGTTAGGGCATACCTTTCAAGTCAGTTAGGGCATACCTTTCAAGTCAGTTAGGGCATACCTTTCAAGTCAGTTAGGGCATACCTTTCAAGTCAGTTAGGGCATACCTTTCAAGTCAGTTAGGGCATACCTTTCAAGTCAGTTAGGGCATACCTTTCAAGTCAGTTAGGGCATACCTTTCAAGTCAGTTAGGGCATACCTTTCAAGTCAGTTAGGGCATACCTTTCAAGTCAGTTAGGGCATACCTTTCAAGTCAGTTAGGGCATACCTTTCAAGTCAGTTAGGGCATACCTTTCAAGTCAGTTAGGGCATACCTTTCAAGTCAGTTAGGGCATACCTTTCAAGTCAGTTAGGGCATACCTTTCAAGTCAGTTAGGGCATACCTTTCAAGTCAGTTAGGGCATACCTTTCAAGTCAGTTAGGGCATACCTTTCAAGTCAGTTAGGGCATACCTTTCAAGTCAGTTAGGGCATACCTTTCAAGTCAGTTAGGGCATACCTTTCAAGTCAGTTAGGGCATACCTTTCAAGTCAGTTAGGGCATACCTTTCAAGTCAGTTAGGGCATACCTTTCAAGTCAGTTAGGGCATACCTTTCAAGTCAGTTAGGGCATACCTTTCAAGTCAGTTAGGGCATACCTTTCAAGTCAGTTAGGGCATACCTTTCAAGTCAGTTAGGGCATACCTTTCAAGTCAGTTAGGGCATACCTTTCAAGTCAGTTAGGGCATACCTTTCAAGTCAGTTAGGGCATACCTTTCAAGTCAGTTAGGGCATACCTTTCAAGTCAGTTAGGGCATACCTTTCAAGTCAGTTAGGGCATACCTTTCAAGTCAGTTAGGGCATACCTTTCAAGTCAGTTAGGGCATACCTTTCAAGTCAGTTAGGGCATACCTTTCAAGTCAGTTAGGGCATACCTTTCAAGTCAGTTAGGGCATACCTTTCAAGTCAGTTAGGGCATACCTTTCAAGTCAGTTAGGGCATACCTTTCAAGTCAGTTAGGGCATACCTTTCAAGTCAGTTAGGGCATACCTTTCAAGTCAGTTAGGGCATACCTTTCAAGTCAGTTAGGGCATACCTTTCAAGTCAGTTAGGGCATACCTTTCAAGTCAGTTAGGGCATACCTTTCAAGTCAGTTAGGGCATACCTTTCAAGACAGTTAGGGCATACCTTTCAAGTCAGTTAGGGCATACCTTTCAAGTCAGTTAGGGCATACCTTTCAAGTCAGTTAGGGCATACCTTTCAAGTCAGTTAGGGCATACCTTTCAAGTCAGTTAGGGCATACCTTTCAAGTCAGTTAGGGCATACCTTTCAAGTCAGTTAGGGCATACCTTTCAAGTCAGTTAGGGCATACCTTTCAAGTCAGTTAGGGCATACCTTTCAAGTCAGTTAGGGCATACCTTTCAAGTCAGTTAGGGCATACCTTTCAAGTCAGTTAGGGCATACCTTTCAAGTCAGTTAGGGCATACCTTTCAAGTCAGTTAGGGCATACCTTTCAAGTCAGTTAGGGCATACCTTTCAAGTCAGTTAGGGCATACCTTTCAAGTCAGTTAGGGCATACCTTTCAAGTCAGTTAGGGCATACCTTTCAAGTCAGTTAGGGCATACCTTTCAAGTCAGTTAGGGCATACCTTTCAAGTCAGTTAGGGCATACCTTTCAAGTCAGTTAGGGCATACCTTTCAAGTCAGTTAGGGCATACCTTTCAAGTCAGTTAGGGCATACCTTTCAAGTCAGTTAGGGCATACCTTTCAAGTCAGTTAGGGCATACCTTTCAAGTCAGTTAGGGCATACCTTTCAAGTGTACACCAAAAATATCGGCAGTATAGTCAGTTGATACTGAATATGGGCCATCAAAAAAAGAAAGAAAGAAAAAAAGAAAACAATAAATAGACGTATGAGAAATATCTGTTTAGAGATTTATTTGGAGGGGGGGGTCTTTTTTTTTTTTTTTTTTTTTTTGTCTTTTACCAAAACATACATAACTGATCTCTGAAAAACAAGGTCAAAATTTTCATATATCAGAAGACATGTAACATTTCAAAGGAAAACACATACGTATATAATTAAGTAAATAAGAAATAATGAGGGAGACAGAGGAAGGAAGAGAAAGAGAGAGAAAAGACATTGCACTGGTTACAGTCACTGTTGTCCATTTCGTTTATTTTATAAATTTATTACTTAGAATATAATTATCAATATTAAAAACGTCTAGTTCCTTGGATATATCCCTGAACATTTAGGAATATTACAGAATTTGTTTCTTTACTTAGTTAGACTTCACTATTCAATAATAAATCTAGAATAACACAAGGAGTGTGTTAAAATATAGAGCGTAAGAGCTAGGATCTTGGGATATTAAAAAAGGGGCAATATAAAAAGTAGTGTTTAACATCTTCATTATCACAACCAATTGCACACATGGTGGATATTAACTAAATTCACTCTGCAAAGGTCGGATTTGAGGGGATTAATGCGTGTTTAAGTTTAGCATGTATCATATTAAGGTGAAGTTTGTCAATAGCATAATACAGTGGTGGCCCGTTAGCTGAATTAGACAAAACTTCGCTGTGCAGGAGTTTCCCAACCAATTTCCGCATAAAGTAACTCTCTAGAACAGCGGTTCCCAACCTCCTCAGGTCACGACTCAAATCAGGGTCGGAGGGGGGGGAGGTCTTCAGTGTGGTCGCAAAGGGTCATCAGAACACACAAATGTCTGTTTTTTTAATGCTGAAAAGTGCCCCGAGGTCGGGAAGTCCTGGTGGTTGCCAGTTTAGGGTCGCAGCAGAAAAAGGTTGGGTACCACTGCTCTAGAAAAATATGTGTGTATACCTGTAACGATTTGTGCAGCCTCCATCTGAATGTTTTCTAATCTTTCCGAATATTCGATAGAGCATATATCCCAGACTTCAGAAGCATATTCTAGTATTGAGCGCATTAATAGTGTATATATTAGTCGCGCGCACCATAGATAAATATTTAAATGCGTTCTGAATTATCACACCAATATGATTAGGCCATTTAGCATCAGAAGATACTGTAAATCCTAGGTATATATGATTTTAAACACGAAGCAAATTCATATTATCGAAAGAGAACTTCTAAAAGGAAAAGTCAGTTTGCCTGTTTGTTATTAATAAAATGTCTGTTTTCGATGTGTTAAAAGTAGCAAGCCAGTCGTTTTACCCATGCATTAAAAGTAACAAGCCAGTCGTTTTGCCCATGCATTACAAGTAACAAGCCAGTCGTTTTACCCATGCATTCAGTTGTTCATGATCATTGTTTATAATCCTTTGTACTTGTAAAGGGTCTGTAGACGAATTTCCAAGAAGAGTATCATCAGCAAGAAACCTCGCAAGCGAGATCAAATTGTCTGCTATGTTGTTGATGTAAATAAGTAATAGTAAACGGAACCTTGGTTAACCCCAGTAGTTAGTAGACATTATGTTAATACTGAATTTCGATAGAATAATCTCTCGCAGCGGCTTGTTAAGTAGCTTTCGAGCCATGGTAGAAGTTTACCGGCAATTCCATAGTTTTTGAAATTTATAAACTAACACTTTAATCCATACTCTATCAGAAGCTTTACTGACATCAAGGAACTTTAAACACGTGATTTCGTTCGAATAAAGAGAAAAACATATTTTGTGATAAAGTTCAATTATTTGATGAGTTATTGAACGGCCTGGAAGAATTTCAGATTTATATTTATATATCATATCATTTTTGTGCAAAAACTTATATATATGTTTGCATATTATTCTTTATAAAAACCTTGGACACACAGCTCAGAAGAGAAATTGGTCTATAAATAGACGATAGTATTTTGTCTCCTTTCTTATAAATCGGCATTAAATGCGCTAGCTTCCATGGTGCGGCAAACATACTGGCTTCATGTGATTTATTAAATAATATTTGCAAGGGCACAGAAATTTCTCCAACTATATTTTTTAATACTTTATTACTAATTGGATAGGGTCCGGTGGTTTTGTTCAGGTCAAGACTAGTTATTACATATATAACTTCGTGTTTATGTATAATGATGTCAGAAATAATAGTTTGATTTCTAACTTCAAAATGCGGTAACTGTTTATCATTATTTTTTAAACGTGTAGCAGAGCAAAAATGAGAGTTCAACAGCTTACACATTTCCTGATCAGTTGTTGCAAAGGTAAAGGATCTGTCCCTAATTCTTGGTGGAGGTAATAGGTTCTGTCTCTAATTCTTGGTGGAGGTAATAGGATCTGTCCCTAATTCTTGGTGGAGGTAATAGGTTCTGTCCCTAATTCTTGGTGGAGGTAGTAGGTTCTGTCCCTAATTCTTGGTGGAGGTAATAGGTTCTGTCCCTAATTCTTAGTGAAGGTAATAGGATCTGTCCCTAATTCTTAGTGGAGGTAATGGGTTCTGTCCCTAATTCTTAATGGAGGTAATAGGTTCTGTCCCTAATTCTTGGTGGAGGTAATAGGTTCAATGTCTTTGTAGAATGTTCTTGCTGTCTCATCATTTTCCAAATAGATCGAGGATTTGAAGATTTCAAGGAAGCCAAATTTTTATAGAGTTTTCAAAGAAATGTTTGCTTATCTGCTTCTTTCAAATTTGTTACTTTATTTCTCTGGTTCTTATATTTTTTAAATGGTTTGGAGTTTTGGTTCTGAGGGACTTAGTCCTCTCGCTGTCTCTTTTTCTCATATCTCGCCTTAATTCTGATGTAAACCATTGTTTATCATTTTGCCTAATCCGGACCTTTTTATTGCGATACATCTTTTTAGCAAGATTTAGAAGAGTAGATGAAAACGTTTCGCATGCTTGATCAACAGTAATATCGTCATTAAACAGTTGAGCCAAATTTTACATTTTAACAAGATCACGTAATCTATCAAAATTTGCTGTTTTGTAAATCCAACCATCTCTCTTAAAAATAGAAATGACCGTAACAAGTGTATCTATTACGACAAAGGTGGCTTCATGATTATTGATACAAGTCTTAGTAGGGATCACGCCCGAGTCACTCACACACGTGCTGTCACCGAGAATCACGGGATCCAGAAACGAGCTTCTAGTATGTGATATTCGAACTTTTTCAATTATTATGTTATGCAGGCTTTATAATTAATACAGGTGCAATCAAGAGAGCGACGTGACCTATCTCGTAATATCCCAAGTGACGAATTGGTTTCCTGAACGAATATCTCACCAAGGTTCAGAGACAACCTGTGGTTTAAACCTCTCCTATTTCCACATACAACAATATATGACCTTTTAGTATTTATATCGTAATATCATTTTCGTCAGAAAAGGTTCGACCACCATGACATATTTCAGCACACGATCTGCACTTTTGGGGCTTGCATTTTTCAACATGTTTTCAAAAGATGTGTACATTTTCCCTTCATCAATTTATTTCACAACTAGACACATTGGACATGATAACATCGTCATATCAGTATGTAGTCGAACATTGTTCGTAGAGGGGTATATGAATACTTCGGTCCAGTGCAGTTTGGTAAAATACTGGTAACGTCAATGCGATTTCGATCTAAACAAATCATTACACGTGAAAATAGTTACTCTAGAGCTATTTATTGCACTAGAATTCGTGCCACGTGCAATTATGACATGCCCCCCTTTTGAATAATGCTCGTACAGGTCATCAAGAACTTCTATAATTTCTCTATACCGTACTATATCATTTTCTGAATGCACGCACAAAATAAGTATATGGTCTTGAAAGATATATCAATAAGTTTCGCGCCTATTGCCCTGTCAATTATATATTCCATTGGCTCAATTCTGGTCCCAAGTACTTTTTGATACATCAGCGAAACATATGCTTTTTCCACAGGTACTCGGAAAAAGCGATCGTACATATCTTCGCAAGAAGTAAATCTATTTTATTTGCTTTTTGTGGATTCCATAAATGAATCATTTATGGGGTCGAAGCTTTGGTTCAGTTATGAATGCGATATCGCAATCATATAGTTCAATAAAATTATGAAGCATATGGTTTGTGACATAATGCCTCGCACATTCAATAATGCATTAGGTTTAATAGCATAATTAAATAGTGCAGAAAAAATGCATGTAAAGGAATAAGCATATACAGTTTTGATTGTTCTGGGTATTCTCTAGAACAAAAGAAAATGAAACTTTAGTTTAATATATATATTGTTATTGTTTCTGCTACTTGACTTTCCTCTTTTCGATTGGGATTTCAAATGGCTTACGAAGATGCCTTTGGTATATGAAAATGGCTCTGATTCTACTTCTTGTGCATATTGTGATTTGACATTTTGCACGTGCGCACTGAATTCAGGATTCATTGCGATATAATGCGACTGAGTTTTTAAAAATGCTACGCCTTGTTTTCTAAAATGGGCATAGATACCCGCTCTCGTGGAGTAATCATCTATGCCACCAAGAGAGTAACTTACAGTGCGTTTTCTGCATAAACTTATAAATATTTCCCCAGGTTTTGCAACATAATGTTATGTCTGATTTTATGAGGGATTGTATGTACTTGGACATGGATTTTGTAAATTATTTTGAATTATTTTTTGATGAAATAATATTGCCAAAAGTTAGTGAGGATAACCTTTCTTGTATTGGTTCTTTTTCAGTTGATATATACTTTCGATTACAGGAAGGAATCGACTGCCTTACTCACAAGTTTGTTGTAAATTGAGGTTCATAGCTGGTAAGGTTCGTGTCTCTGTTACCATGTGATATAGTGGACGGAACATCGCGCAAGTCAATGAGTCAGTGTGCTGTAAAGTCGTATTTGGGTAGTATTCTGCGAAATAGTATCACGTGAGAGACTCGGCATTAACTTTAAGGTATCAGATAATCTCTTGATTGTAGCCGACTGGACGCTATCTTCAGATTTATTTGCTCAAGCTCCTGGTGTGACCGATTTGGATGGCTGAGCAGGAGATGATCCACTGTTGATGAGGGCTGATACGCTATTAATTTTTCTCATCGACGATGAGGTTGACGAACTCTGTCTCGTATTTTGGTGAAGCGAGAGTGATTTGTCAAAGTTAGTTTCAACTTGGGGATCATGCAAACAGCTGCTTGGGTCTTGTTCAGCAGCCACAGAAGAAATGTTGTTTTTGGACTGGTTTGTTGGACTGGTTTGTTGTGATTAGATTAATGTCTGCTATAATCTTCTCTAGTTTCTTAATCGCCTCCTTCAGAGTAGCAGTATCCAAGAACAATTGTTTGTTTTGCCGTATAGAAATTCAATACGCCATGTGGTTATTTTTTTAATTCAATAAGGTCATTTCTTAATGATTGTATAACCGTTCCGAAGTCGGCAGTTTCAAGTATATTGTCTACTTGTGAGCTGTTATGTCAGGTTGTTCACCATTAATACACATCTGTAAATTAAATCAATCTTTCCCATATTTGTATACTGCACTGAATTTATTAGAGTTTCTTTTTAAACTTGGGGAACAATGGGAACATTTGCGCAAGGATTGAAACCTGCTTATCACGAATTTCCTATATTAACTCGTTAAGTCTTCCCTATAATTTACAAAGTTCAAAATTTTTTCAACATCGGTTGCCCGCCAAAGAACTTATCCATGAGGGCAATGTATTCCTTGTTGGAAATCTGGGAAGGTTGGTATTGACAAATATTCTCAGATTGTGAATCAGTATTGGTGAAAACTGGGTCATCTTAGTTTTAGGCGTGTGAATAAAGTTAATTATTATCAAATGCACCATGTACATAATGGCGCCTATGTATAAATATCAGTAGCCCTGGCCTGTTTTGGGGAGGCGATCGATCTTCGTTGCTGGTTTCTGCCGACAGAAACCCAGTACCTACATTTAGCAGCGGAAATCGATCAAGGCTTAGTTCAAATATTGAATGCTCTGGATCGTCCCGATTACCAATAGATTTGTCCGAATTTTCAGAGCGATTAAACTGTTGTTGTTTGGTCGCCGCCATGTAGAAGACACTATTATGGCATATACAAGGCTCTTAAATATTAATACCATTACTTAGCAATAAATGCTTCAAAGCCGTTTATCTATGATATTGAAAAGTTTGACTTTTGATAGTTGCGACAGTCAGTTATTGATGTATTCTATTAGGGGCAAGGTTTGATGAAATAATGACTCAGAGAGAAATTCAGTCATACCCCAGGCATACCCCAGGCATATTGTGTCGCAGTAATTGTAAAAAAGCACGAAGTTCGTATCACAATCAATAAACTTTTCAGAGACCATAGTGACTTTAGTGTTCAGAGGGTAACTGAGAAAGTTAACAAAATTTGCTGAAGTAGATTACAACAAGATATGTACCCACCTCAGACGGGACTCGAACCCGCAATACCCGGCTTAGGAAGCCGGTGCCTTATCCATTAGGCCACGTAGGCGCTGAAGACTTTGTAATATACTTTTTTATTTAAGTTATTATTTAACAAAGAAACATTGTTGCGCCAACTGTTCATCTTTAGCAATAAAATAAAAACTTGTGCAGCGAACCAGTTGTTGTTGGTATTGTTTGGCGAATTGTTGTTGTTGTTGTTTTTGTTATTATTATTATTATTATTATTATTATTATTATTATTATTATTATTTTCAAGCATGTATATAATTATCCTGCTACTAATAACCTAATTAGCCATTTACAGTATGTTTACAAACTGAAACATTCAGCGGTTTTACAATTTCTAGGACAGTTATAATACCTTTTGCAGTGCTACTTATGAAGGCAAAGAAATAAGAGTTATATTTTGTGACTTACGCTAAGATTTCAACAAAGTCTGTGATAGTGGATTAATACGTAAACATTGAAATATTGGAATTGATGATAGTTTATTGTATTGGTTTTAGAATTATCTTCCTGTTTGGGACACAAAGGGCAGTCACAGACGTTGTAGCTCGGACCGAGCGAACGCTCGATCTGGTGTTCCACGAAGATCTATTCTTGGACCACTTGTATTCTTCATTTATCTTAATAATACTGTCACTGATATCCAGTCCAGTATAAGATTATCTGCTGATAATACTTCATTACCAATTATTGTTAGGGATCCGGTCGGGCTTGCTGGAGTCCTGAATGAAGACCTTCATAAAATTCAAACTTGGTCAGATCCATGGCTTTTCAATGTTAATCCCAACAAAACAGATTCAATGCGTATGTCAAGAAAATCTCATTATTTATACTAACCACCCTCTTTAATAAACAATACATATATTAATCATTTAAAATTCCCACAGACATTTAGGCTTAACTATTGATGATACTCTCTATTCCTCTCTCTCTCTCTCTCTCTCTCTCTCTCTCTCTCTCTCTCTCTCTCTCTCTCTCTCTCTCTTGGTATGCACTTATTCAAGACATAGTCACTAAAGAGCGGAAAAGGATCGATATACTACTAAGAAGTTTGACATTGAAACATGATACGAAATCTTTGGAAGTTATCTTTTTCTCTTTCTTAAGATCACTTTTGGAATACGGGGATATAATTTGGACATTTGTACACAATATGAAAATGATAACATTGAACAAGTACTGTCTGAAGCGGGTAAAATTTTATATGGTGCCACAATGTCAACGTCATCATTAGATGGGGGGGGGGTTAATGTAACAGATTAGTTAGAGGGTATAAACACAGAATTTTAACTTTTTTTTGAAAATTTATCATGGCGCTTCCCTGCTGGCCTTGCTTCCGCCAAGCGACTACTAGTTAAGTAATAGACGACTTCGCGATAGATCAATTCCACAAACACCGCTTGCCGTGACCAGCTTTAACAAAAACATTTTCTTACCAAAATCTGTTACTTAATTGGACCGTTTCCCACTAGAAGTTAGAGACAATTCATCCATATATTCCTTAAAATTTTATCTGAATAGGGATTTATAAAAGGCTCCAACCCACTACTACTTCTGTGAAACATACATACTCCAGATTCTACATACTTCAGATTCTACATACTCCAGATTCTACATACGCCAGATTTTACATAGTCCAGATTATACATACTCCAGATTCTATAGAGTCCAGATTCTACATACTTCAGATTCTACATACTCCAGATTCTATATACTCCAGATTCTACATACTCCAGATTCTACATAGTCCAGGTTCTACATACTCCAGATTCTATATAGTCCAGATTCTACATAGTCCAAATTCTACATACTCCAGATTCTATATACTCCAGATTCTATATACTCCAGATTCTACATACACCAGATTCTATATAGTCCACATTCTACATAGTCCAGATTCTACATACTCCAGATTCTACATACTCCATATTATATATAGTCCAGATTCTACATACTTCAGATTCTACATAGTCCAGGATCTACATACTTCAGATTCTACATACTCCAGATTCTACATACTCCAGATTCTATATAGTCCAGATTCTACATAATCCAGATTCTACATAGTCCAGATTCTACATACTCCAGATTCTACATAGTCCAGATTCTACATAGTCCAGATTCTACATACTCCAGATTCTACATAGTCCAGATTCTGCATACTCCAGATTCTACATACTCCATTATAAGTAGGCTGTAGTTTATATATATATATATATATATATATATATATATATATATATATATATATATATATATATATATATATATATGTCAAGGACGGATTCCTCTAGACTATATAAATTACCTCTAGTTTGTGGTCTAATCCTGATTCTACTCCTTTCTATCAAGATACCATACCATTCTGTATTCTACATTTAGCCCCAACCCTGCACCCCTCCACCCCAACACCCCAGCACCAACATTATATAACAATATGTGCATCTCTGTTTTTGCTTTGATATCGTTGTTCAAAATACAGAATGTTAAAATTTATCATTATTCGTAAATATTACAATTTTGCACGCTTCTTGTTTTTCTTTTTTCGTGTTTTTGTTTTTGTCATTGGATTCACGCCAGTCAGTGTAAAAGCACACATTTCCAGCATGTTATTAACAAGGAGAGAACTCTATATAAGCAGTAATTGTTGCCCAATCCGTTGTGCTTGATGTACTATTGGATTCAGTACACAATTATTTTCCCTATATATTCTCTGCATTTTCTTTTAAATCCTGGACTTTCTAAGGTGTCCAAATTCATATGAATCATATGTTGATAAAAAAGAGTATCTTCCTAGATGAGTTTAAAATATTACAGTTAAGTTCTTTTCATAGATTATCCAACATTTTAGAGAGACTGGACTGTAAACAAAGCAACATGCCATGGGTCACAGATTTCACTTCTGGGACAACATCAATGTCTGATTATTCACTGTGCACTGTAGCCAAAATACACACAGACAATCACGCCGTAATCCTCCTATTCTGAAGAATAAACAATTTCTTTAAAATCAGTACCAAGAATGCCTACATCTAATCTGAGGATCACCACCAAAACGAGAGAGGAAAAAATACTCCAACAAATGACTGGAACTACATTCCTGGGTCTGGATCAGAAAATAATAATTGTGATCCGAGTTCTATCAGGCCAACTTATTCACGGCCAATTTTTGTCAAACTTTTAAATTTGCATGCCTCACATATTTCAACTATACTCACCAAATCTTTTTGATTCTCATAGCAAACAAGGAGTGTGACAACTGTCAGAAAGTGTTGTGTTGGTGTTCAGTAAGGGGCGATTTTTGGACCAGATGCATTTGAGACCTCAAAACTAATTTTCGCGTAACTTCCTTAATTATAGGAATTGTTCAATGCAGTTAAAGCTTATTTCTCACACGAGATAATGTCTGTCTGAAAATATATTTCAAATGGAAAATAAACATTGATACATTTAATTTTAATAGAACTTTAATAACAATTTAAATTTTAAAGAGTTTTTAAACATATAAATAAATATTTCAAACAAGTTTAAAACATCAAACTGCCAAATTTTAGACAGCAAAGTTAGCCAACGAATCAAATGTAAGACAAGTGGTAGCTTGGGTCTCTGCAACATAAAACATTTGGTCCAGATTGCAATATGCCTGTTCAAATGTATATAGGTATACATACAAAAGAAACAATGGCAAGATATATTTTACAGATGTATTGTGCCAGGAACTCAACCAGTTGTTAGGATAGGTAATAGCGCGCTCAAATTGCCTATAGTGACTGGACCAGTACCGCTTAAAACACTAATGTATATTAATACTCTTTACAGTTTAAACAGAAACAAAGTGTAAAATACTTTTTTAGATTGGTGTTAGTGGCACTGCACTTCAGTGAGAACAGTGGAAGAGATCAGTCTGTGACAGGAGGGGACGAACGCCGGTTAACATTGTCTTCTCTTGGTCATTTATGTTCAGTGAGCAAAAGAAAAGAAAATGAATGCTTCAATTTCACTCGGAGGAAACTTATATTTCACAGATGAACAAAGATTTGATTATTTTAATCCCTTTATTTTTTAAAGACATTTTAGAAACTGGGAAATGTAGATCCTTACTTTCAACGATGTAAAGAAACCTATTGTATATACATTATTCAACAATATTGCTTTAAAAAAATATTTTCTTGCTTAAAACGAATGTAATAAATGACTCTAATAACATGTAAATATAGCGCCAAGCTAACACAAATATATTTTTACGGTCAAGCTTGACACAATAAGAGTTGTTTCATTATATTTACAGAGTATGAAAGAATCTTTCTGAATATGTCATGAATCGACACAGTAGAATGACCACCGACGCGGCTTTGAAACTCGGGGTTCCGATCCCACGTCCATTTTGTGCATTATAAACGAACATCCCAATCTGCGAGAACCTGTGTATTGTACTAAATGGGGATGTAAGTGACTCATGTACAATCATTGTATAATAACAGATGATTTTATTAAGAGATCATCGTTTAATGAACTACAAACTAGTCCACGTTTTGATTTTAAAATTTGTACTAATCTTGCACTTCGATAGTTCTAGACTGGTACCTTGTCTATATTCAGTTTTATGTGTAATTGTTGTTCTTAATCTCTAAAAATAAAAGCGCTTTACAATTTATGAAACGAGCCTTGGCGAAAAAAATATTGAAATTATTCGACTCATTTCATAAATTCCATTTTAAATGAGCACAAATTAAAGACTTTTTTTTCGAATGACGAAAAAAATATTAATTTTTCTTGTAAACATCGAGGACTTAGATCTGGCCTCACTTAATCCGTCAGCAGTTCAGGGTCTACACTGTTTGTTTTAGCTATGACTGCAGCTCGACATAAAGGGCAAGCCTATAATGATCACCTTAAATTGGGGTGCGGCTTACAAGCGGGTAAATACAGTAGTTATCTTACTTTAGTTATAGCTTATTTCAGGGTGTGTGTGTGTAGTTTGATTATCATTTATGCTATATTCCAAATAATATGAAATTGAAATAAATTCAAACCCTAAATGTATACCCTATGAACGCATGTCTTCTCATCAAGTAAAGACAAAAAAGAAAGAAAAGAAACAAATATTTGGCTGTCATGGTGTAGTAAGAGTTTAATTTGTACCATGCATACAAGTAAATAGTCCCCTCTTTGTAATATACAGTCCACGATTTTAAAAGTAAGTTTTGTCCTTTACCAGTGACACGTCGACTTTTGTCCAATTCAGACTTTGCTACTTAAGATATCACTATCGTTTTGTTGTGAGATACGTCAATCGCTAGAAAATGATAGATACATTTTCTTCATGAAAAAGAGCTCTGCTTACTTGAAGTTAATACCTTATCCCAGATACTTGTCAAGTGACACCGTGAACTATATTGATATTTATTATATACTTTAGTGTGAAATATAGAAACTTATTGGCGAAATAATTTTCATATTTTTTCATTCCTATATTTTCATAAGTGAAAAATATATCCTTATATTTTCACATGTGAAAATATAAGATTTCCCATCATGTCATGCGTCGCTGGATTGTGGGTGCCTACAGAAGTTGTACCTGCAGCAACAAAAACGAGCACTTTGTGAGCTAGAACAAATAAATAGAAATTGCATTACATTTCAAACATGGAAATTAATTTTTGCTGACGAAATTTGAGTCGACGCCGTTCGCGTATCTATGAAGTTATTTCCCCTTACTTCCTTGACAACAATGTTAAACCCGCTGTGATGCATTGAGGAATCGGATTTGCTTTGTGGTCAAATATGATCAAATAGTTTACAAAATTTCAAAAATATAATTTACTGCGACAGATTAGGTCAACCCAATCATACCGCTATCTTAAGTCACTGATATTTATATGACCAGCCTATGAAAGTGAGGTGAATTTACGAAAAAAGGGGGGTGGGGGTCGAGTTTGGTGCTGTGTTGAGTTTAATCTTCTAAGTTTCGATTCCGGAGAAACTTTGGTATATAATAAAAAGAAAATTTTCTTTTCCTGCGTTAATACCGGATATATTTCATCTTGTGGTACCAAAAACGGTATATTTTAACTCCTGGCTTCGCCACTCGTTAAAATATCACGTTTTTTGTACCACTCGATGAAATATATCCGGTATTAACGTAGGAAAAGAAAATATCCTCTATGTATTTATATATTGTATAGGTTCACTCTGATTGTTCTCCTACGTCTATCTGAACTTGTCTATTTTATCACATTCCAAAGCTCGTGTGATAATGTTTTGCAGTGTAAAGGCGGTGGTTTCGTATTTTATAGCACAGCAGCACATGGAATACATCATGATAGTCAACCCGGGCTGATCCAATGGTAGGATTCGAACCCGCAACCTATCGGCGTACGTGGGTTCGACCTCACGTGGAGCTGATGCATATGTTTTGAGCCTTACTGAAAATATGAGTTACAAAATGTACAGGAAGAAGAAGAAGAAAACCCCTTTTTTTTTAATGGCATGTTCGGCTCGTAATACAAACCACAATTATTAAAAGGGTAAACATATTTGCATTCGTGTCTGCATGAAATTTGAGTAGACACATGTTCTGTGCACATTTCACCTCCTGATTTGAAAGATTACAGTACCTACATGCAGCAGTACGGTATAATATTTTAGGATTTGTAAAGATTGTGGTATAATAGCTTTCAAAAACTGGGTACAGGTACACTCGTCTATGCAGACAACATTTCAACGCTGTTATATCCATAGGTGATAGACAATGTGAATGAACTGAACTCTTAGGCAAGCAACGGTGTTTGCACATGTATGCTGTTTTAAGGGACAGAAAAAGAAAAGAACTGTATTGCCAATTCAGGGCTAACGATATATATATGTCATACTGTACAAATACAAATGAATAATGCAGGTGGTAGGGCCGATAGAGATATGTAATCAAGTGAAGGGCAGAAAGAGAGATATTCTGATCAGTATATTTTGGATTTACTTGACAAAATGGGATAAAAGGTAATATACATAACTACTTTAACTTCATATGGGAAGAGAACGATTTAAGTATCAGTTCTTTAAATTTAATCAGTACGTTAACACTTTTTTTATTTAGGATTTAGGAAATAATGTAAATGAAAACACTGCAGGGATAATATATATGGCATAATATAATATATATATATATTAGGGAATTTGAGGAGAGCCGGGGTTGCTCAGTTGATAAAGCGTCGGACTCGTAATCCAAGGGTCGCGAGATCGATAACCTCCAGGTCAGTTCGGGGTCGGCAGTCTCTGTGTATCCTTGGAAAAGGCGATTATCTCCCATTTCCTCGGCATGATATATCCAATAATATCTTATAGTGTGGTTAAAACCAACTAAAACAAAGCAATACAAATAAAAAATAATGGAGATTTTTGTTACATGATTAAATTTTTGAAAGAAAACGAGTTATTTTAATTTTCTCTCCCAGTCAATACTTGATGCCATTATTAATTGATGATTGGTCATTTTTAAAACGAAGCATAGACGAAGTCGGATATAATATGTCAGTCAGTCAGTCTGTATGTATGTATGTATGTATGTATGTATGTATGTATGTATGTATGTATGTATGTATGTGTGTATGTATGTATGTATGTATGTATGTATGTATGTATGTATGTATGTATGTATGTATTTTTGTATGTATGTATGTATGCCTGTCTGTCTGTCTGTATGTATGTATGTATATGCCTGTCTGTATGTATGTAATACATATGTGAGAGACACATATGTGAATCAAGTACGAACTATATGGATTTCATATGTAATTCACATATTATATCAATTCCACAGTGTTATGACCTTGTTAGATGAGCTTACCATAACTCAGCTGTTCCAAACTTCATGTTGAGTACCATATAGTTACACATATGTAAATTTTATATAATTACACATATCAATGAAATAATTAATTAATCCTACATATGTGATACGTACGTACATATATATTTCATATTATGAAGTATATATGGATTACACATACTAATACATACGGCAAATATAAGCTTTTTGATATGAAAAACAAAAGTAAACAATCAATATTGAATACATGTGTAAACAGTTATTAACGAAGATTCGCGTTTTGCCTGCTGATACTTTTCTATCGTACGTGTCATAAATTTAAACCAGCACCTAACGCATACCGTCAGTACTCATAAATTTAAAACCAGCACCTAATAAATACCGTCATACTTGCGTATAAGTAGAGTCCAACTGCAAACAACATAAGCCCTAATCTGTTGTTTGTTCTACTGATTAATCCTAACAAACTGCATAAACCCAGATATGCCAGCGCATAATGCGCCTGCAGATCTGAGTCTATGCAGTTTCCAGTTGTATCGAACTTATAAGCGAGTATAGACAGTAATAAGTTTTGTCATTTATGTGGCATAAGATAAAATATAAGTCTAGATAAGTCTAGGAGAGCCATCAGTACTGTTTAAATAGTCACAAACAAAGTGGACAGAGTTCTCGGTTTTATTCGGCGAGTTTTGGGAAAAGAGAATTACATTTGAGCTAAAAGAACTTTTGTGTTACGCAGTGCAGTGATTAGTGTAATTATTCAATTCTGTGTGCTCACAAAAGGTGTGTTTGTCTGTGCATTTAATTTCATACCAAGGACGGGATATTGCGTTGAGAGAAGTAATATATACTCCTAATCGCTTTAATTATAAAAAAGCATACAATACTTTTAAATATCATGAAACGTTTATGCTGAGCAAGAATTAACCTGTTTAATTTGTTCATTTATTAAACTGGCCAGTTATACCATATATATATATATATATATATATATATATATATACATATATATATATATATATATATATATATATATATATATATATATATATATATGTTTGTGTGTGTGTGTGTGTATGGAGAAAGTAATCTAAAAATTATTTGGGACAAATATTTGTCTTTCTTTCCTTATTTATTTCTTCTTTCTTCTTTTTTAGCTAAGTCGGTATGCATGCTTGCATATGTATGTATGTATGTATGTATGTATGTATGTATGTATGTATGTATGTATGTATGTATCTATGTATGTATCTATGTATGTATCTATGTATCTATCCATTTCTTTATGGATTAGTTGATTGATTGAGAGTGATTAATTTAAATAAAGTGCAAACCAGATGATGATTTTTTATCAGTGAATGTTGAAGTTGTTAGTTAGATGACTGTGACAATAATTAGCAGCAATCTATTCTATATGGGCCCGAAGGCAGTTTAAATTAACTGTAGGGCGCAAGAAAAAGCAAAGTCGGTTCATTAATTTGTCTTAATGACTGTATTTTGTGTTAAACTTTCTACTAGACAATTGTAATGTGTGCCACTAATAATTTACAGTATAACTAGAATGTGTTCATAAAACACGAATGCCCCACCGTGGTGGTCTGAGAAATGGACCTAAATGCAAAACTTGGACGGACGAGCGGAGGTTCGGACACACCGACAAAGGTAATATTATATGGCCCTACAACATTCATGGTGGACATACAAATATACAACGCTGGTCTGGAGAAGAAAAGAACAAAGTGAAACGAACAGTATGAATATAAATTCATGCCAATTATGTACAATTTTGTTTATAGAACGGCAAGCTTTTAAACCTCTATTTGTTTGTATTTTAAATTTTTTTTTTTTTTGGTCTACGACCGGCGGCCATGTCTTTAATCTCCAAGAGTTCCCAATTTGTAAAAGATGAAATCATAATTTGTTGTGATGAGTGTTGAATTATAATTATTAAAAGTTACGACGCAGCGTAACATCTAGACACAAACGATCCAAATTTTATAGACATCATTTAGAGTAACTCTACCAAAGTTATCAAACTCGACCTGTTTCATGTCAGTCTATTCATAAGAATCGGAGATCATGCAAAATTATCTAAGGTAGATACATACTGGTACGCATAAAATGTGTGCTCAGAACGTAATTAAAAACGTAATTGTACCACAATAAAAAAAAACCAGTACTAATACTGTTTCTAGGAAGAATAAATGAAAAATACAACAGTTGTTAAAGTCACACAAAAAATACAACACGTTTTTGCTGTGTAAATATGAGTGACATTTGTTAATGATCTTTTTTTATTTCCTATTTCAGGATATGTCTGGCATAAGCTTGCACGGAAAGCCTACTGCGTTCTTTCATGGCAGTAGTATGGGTTCGGAAGACGTTGAGGAGGCAAAACTGATAGCTAGAGCAAAGAGCGTGAAGCAATTTTACGTCATTAGGGATAATTTCAAAACTCTTAAGGACGTCGCTAAAGCCATTAAAACAGCCGGTGTGAATGACTGCGGACTTATATTCGGTAATTATTGCCTCTAATGAGTAGATCCATTTTAAAAGTAAATGATGACATGATTACTAGTAGTATAGAAGTGGTGCCTCCTAACGCAGTCGCTATTGCTTTTGTTTCTTGGTTTGTTGTTGTTTGTTTGTTTTTTGTTTTTTTTTTTTTCGGTGCGGAGGGATGGGAGAGGGGAGGGGTAATATTATTTAGAGGGTGGACTGATTTTTTTTCATTTTTGAAAGTACGCTAGAAAAGCGACTGGAATACCAAATTGGAAAAACAAAAGTTGGAGCAGCTTTGTTTCACTCCTCTGCAACAGAAAACAGCATTCAATTGTAAATGACTCAATTATAACTCAAAATGTAAAAAGAAATTGACCAAAAAAAAGCAGCCTCCTTAGAACTCTCCACGTCCATACAACTATATTAACGTAAAAGAAATACAAATTGTGCCAGTGATGTTCTCATACCCCTGCAAGACAGCATCTTTAAAAAAAAAAAAAGACTACCACTGCGCTAATAGTCTCCTATCCCATATTACTATGTATATATTACAAAATAACACATTGCATATGCAAAACATAGCCGATGAGCTAAATATTCATTGGTACAAAGCTCATAAAATAATACTTATGGCATAATTGTATCAGGTAACAAACCAGTGTTAATTAGTTAGTCTTTATCAGCTGGGACAAACCTACTGACACAATTAGCTTTAGCAGTTCTTGAGAAGTTAGTCTGCATGGCGGTCTAATCTTAAATCCTAGAATTTTGTTCAACAGC
This sequence comes from Margaritifera margaritifera, assembly GCA_029931535.1. Taxonomy (NCBI): domain Eukaryota; kingdom Metazoa; phylum Mollusca; class Bivalvia; order Unionida; family Margaritiferidae; genus Margaritifera; species Margaritifera margaritifera. The sequence goes on along the minus strand of JAQPZY010001662.1, from coordinate 6,598,171 downwards.
ATACTGTATGAAATGATGAATAATCTATACTGGACAATGATGAATAATCTATACTGGACAATGATGAATAATTTATACTGGACAATGATGAATAATCTATACTGAACAATGATGAATAATCTATACTGGACAATGATGAATAATCTATACTGGACAAAGAAGATACAAGTGTTTCCTCCTTAAGCATTGTGAGTAAAGTCATGTGATGGAAAATCTTTGGAATTGACAAAAGACCGTACTTAAACAGTTTAACATGACGACTGAACCATATGAAACTCTTCCATCTGTGTTGTTTATCTGCCCAGAGAAACATAAACTAATTGTTGGATATCAAGTATTTACTTCGTCAGTAATGGTCTATATTCTTGTATCTACTGCATAATGTACCTTCAGATCTGTTTTTGATGTATTTTGTATCTACTGCATAATGTACCTTAAGATCTGTTTTTGATGTATTTTGTATCTGCTGCATAGTGTACATTAAGATCTGTTTTTGATGTATTTTGTACCTATTGCATAGTGTACCTTAAGATCTGTTTTTGATGTATTTTGTTAGTTGGTTCCTTAACCTTTTCTGGTGGTTTTAAAGTTTCAGCGGCTTTCTAATCAATTTGTCGATCAAATAAATAAGGTGTTTAATTTGTTGCTTGTTGTGTTGCAACTCATCCTCATGTATGTATATCTCATCAAATCATTGTTTTAAAGCGTCACCTAACATTTCACAGTCATACTTTTAAGAAGAGGCTTGATACGCCATTTTTTGAATCTTGCTTTGTAATTGTGTTCTGTGATTAGAAGAAATGTATTCTTTCGATTTCACTCTTGTTTTGTCCTTCATGTTACTTACGAATTTAACTAACTCAGTCATTCTTGAATAGATAGATGCTTTGCTGTTTATTGTTGAAGATTTATTCGACTTTCAATGTCATCAATTGCTTATTCGTCTTTTTTCACTATTTATATACAGGTATAGATCAAATGAACCCCCTCCAGTGCTGTAAGGTGATGGGTCAACTAAAATTTCTTTATTAGTAGTCCTTCTCAACCTGGTTTAGGTGTTAATAAATCTAGATTTTGTGATATTCCTTCAGGAATTTGTATTTATACCAGTAGTTGAGACATCTTCGTTGTTGGCTCTGCCAACAGTGTATGAAGTAGGTACGTGAAACTCCTTCAGGAACAGAACTTGTATTACTTGTTTCTCTTTGTTTTGTTTTGTTTCGTTTTAATTTGCCTTATTGTTTTCTTATCAAAATGCTCATTCATGATTTCGTAGCAAGTGTTTCTAGAAACACCTGCATTTGTACAATCTCTACATATGTTTCTGCTCCTTTAGAGCTACGAGAAAACATTAACACTAATGACAATTATAAATTCTTTCTGATGTTACATATATTTTTATTTTACAGATATCAGTCCAATACATATCTTTAATAATGGGTGCATCTAGTATGTCGGACATTCCTATTTATCTGATTTTAACTATTTGACTCGCTTAAATGTATTCACTTACATCGCCGTAAATAATGTATTGATACTAGCAGCAAAAAAGAAACGATTATCATCAGCACACCATAGGCCACTTTGTTCACTTTATCGTATACATGTCATGATTGTATGATCTAATAAATGTCATTTGTTTATAGTTGTCCTCGTGCTATAATAAACAGTCGCGACTTTTATGAGCTGAGCTGCAAACACTCCAGTTAAGTAGTGATGATCTCAAAAGTTGTTTAGTGCTATTTTTCTTTCACAAATGTGGCAATAAATATGTTTTGTTTTAATCAGTATACAAATTTAAAACTTCAACGAATTTTTTATAAACATTGGGATACATCGTTAACTCTGTAAATCATCTGTTTGTAAGTCTCGTGCATTGTCTTTAGGTATATGCAAAAATCTGAAAGTATATGTTTCTAGCTTTTACATTCCAAGATTGTTCTGTACACATAGTGTCTGTACTCTCAGAAATGTTTCTTTATCATTAGTTTTAACAAAAGCAGATTCAAAGTTGCAATAAGTTACAGACGGCACTTTGAGTTGATGCTGACGATTACGATTAAGCCATCATCAGGCATGATGTCAAGCGTGTTGTTACGGTCATTAGGCTTGGTGTCAATCGTGTTGTTACGGTCATTAGGCATGGTGTCAACCGTGTTGTTACCGTCATCAGGCATGATGTCAACCGTGTTGTTACCGTCATTATGCATGATGTCAACTGTGTTGTTACCGTCATCAGGCATGATGTCAACTGTGTTGTTACGGTCATTAGGCATGATGTCAACCGTGTTGTTACCGTCATCAGGCATGATGTCAACCGTGTTGTTACCGTCATTATGCATGATGTCAACCGTGTTGTTACGGTCATTATGCATGATGTCAACCGTGTTGTTATGTATTTTGTAGCATAACCCCTTACATTTTTTTAATTATTCGGGTGTTTTGAAATGATTAAAGCATTTCTTACAAAATAATGTTTTATTGGCTTCAGGTCAGTATGTATACCATCGAAAATTATCAACGTATCAATGTTGCCTCCTTTCTTTTTCTAGCAGTCCAATTAGCTTAATATAGTTGTTGTCAACAGATATGTTGAATTCTCCCTCAAATGTAGCGATATGTTCGATTTTCATCGGACATCCATAACATCATTTCGTGTATTTGTTTATATTGTATTGTGTAGGCTTCTGTCGGTATTTAGTTAGTGTGTTTGTAATCGACTTGAGTGCATGTGCAAAGCATCAGTTGTCTTTATTTTTACCATTGATTCAAGCTTCTTGATTGTTCATCCATTTATATAACTATGGATAAGAGTTAACGTTTAATGTAACATACTTACCAACATGCACACAGAGAACCTCAGTTTTGTTAACAACTAGTTTAAGACTGTGATCTTTTACTCAGATTTAGTTATTAGGTCATAGCACATGGCATTTAATACATTTTATATTTCTACCTTCTTCGTTATTTCTTTTAAAGCAATTGAATAGTACAAGTCTTTGGTTTCTTATTTCTCTTTTTAAAAACCTGACTTTTTAAAAATTATCTTCACAAATTTAATTTTGAGAACTAGCTGCACCTTTTAAAAATGTTTTAGTTTTATATTCTGCATTGAGATTTTCTTTGCATGCGGCTAGGCCTGGTAGAAAAGAAAAAAAACATATATAGGTCCTGGTCATTTCCACCACTAAATTTATCATTATTGACTGCTTTCTCAATAACTGTTTGCTCCTTAATCTGTATTCGCTTCCATCTTTAAACGCGATGAAAATCTACAATTTTCTTCCTTCGATTTCTGGTATCTTGTAACATCTTGAGTGCCATATTTATTTAACTAGAATTTATTTAATACTTGCTTCTAACGTAATAATTTGTGCGTTTCTAATCAATAAAACTTACCATAAAGTTTAACCATTTAGCTACAAAAAAGAACAATAAGTGAATTTAGTATGCGATTTCCTGTACTTTTATGTGGTAATTAGTAACTCTATTTGTTACATTTTGTACTTTGCATCTTAAAATAAATAGTAAATGCCTAAACAGTGCCCATATTGCACTCACACATCAGAGTTTGCTTTGGCTTTTCATGTTTTACGACACAACAGTGCCTATGCAATTTGAGTAAGGTGCCTTGCCCAAGGATACGCAATGGTAGCAGACCCGTGCTGATCCGATGTGGGATTAGAACTAGCACCCTTTTGGTCGCGAGTCCGAAAAGCTGACCACTGACCACCGCAGCTTCTCGTTCATCTTGAGATATGTAGAATTAAACAAATTAAATGCAAGCACCCTAAATATTTGGAAGAGTTAAGAGTTGTAACGACTTTACCAGCAATTACGCCAATTAAACATAAGCAGCAAGAGAAATAACAAGAGAAAATACAACAGCTTGAGACAAAAATGTCGTTGAGGACAGGTTAACCAAAGCGTATCAAATATTTCAACTGAGGAGGCCTACGATTTGATTTGAAACGAATTCAAATTTTTTAAATGAGAAAATAGACTGTTTGCACAGAAAGATTTATGAATTAAAATGAAACGTGAATCGTTTGCATGTAATGGATAAGATACATGATAACGAGTTATTAGTTGATATATAAGAGCTGGAAAATTAATTAATGGCTAAAGAAAAAGAAATGTTGAAGAGAACAGAGGATAGTTTTAAATCCATGTCAGTATCTTCGTGCTTAGGCCAATGTTAACGATCTTTTTTGTAATTAAAGCCGTCGAGCCAAAGTCAAAACTAGTTGAAACTAAAATAAAAGAACCAAAGTTGAACCAAAAGCAACAATTTCACCAGTCAGTTACCATAATAACTACATCCATGAGATGTTGCAAAACTGCTAGATTTTTACTGTAATAAATGAATGAGATGAACAATATAATCAGCCTTCATATTTTCAACAAAATTCTGGGACTTAAGATTGGACGTCCAAGAAAACTCACTTGTGATGAATTTCTAAAGCTAATTGTGTCAGTAGATTGGAATGGTATACGTAATGATTCAAGTAATCTTGGCCACTGCTCCAAATCACAAGTAACAAATATACAATGATTAATAAACACAGCTGGAGTAGGCGATGAGAGCGTATAAATTGTGACAAATTCGATACCGTTTTGTCATGGAAGAACCTGTAAATTCATTTCTATATGTAGATGCATACACGATACATCTATATAGCGAATTTAGCTTGTTTTTGCTTCTCAAGGCAGAAAAAAACCTTATCTTCAGAGGGTTATAGATACAAATATTTTGATAAATACAACTTAAATTGAAGTTCAAACATCTTACATACACAACCAAACTTATATTAAGACTCAAAATCCAAGTTTCAAAAGGTACGTACACTTTGAAGGTAATGTTTTATGATCACACCTTTCTATATTTACTCTAAGATTCAAATAACTGCCTCTTAATTTAGAAAAAAAGTTCATGTACAATGAGGGATCTATGTATGGTTCTTAACCAAAGTCGTGCTTAGTCATTTTGTACACTCTTAAGCTATACAATTCATTTAGTTTGCTACACCATGTTGGTATGTTGATATCATTACATCTTTGCTTGAACAAACTTATGAAAACCAATTTGTCACTCAACCTTGGTTAAGCCAGTCTTCACCAAATCCGTACGTGTACAGAGCATGTTGGAGTGTCTGACCCCAATATTTACAACTTGTCTCGTCTAGGTATTGATTACACGGTGAGCAACCGCCTCCAAGGTCAGAAGACATTTGGAGGACGTTCCCTACACGACACCAGCGGGCCACAGATGAATCCCTACCAACAGGTAATATCCAAGTATGTATGTGTTTATTTACGTATGTAGGTATGCCAGTATGCACATATGCATTGATGCATAGGCCAACAAGAATGACCTGCTCCGTTTGAGCTTTCAGCTCGATATTCTGAGGCCTTGGATCACTCACAAAATGGTCATTGGTGTGCTAGTCCGAGTTTCCTCTGACCTTTCCCACCCTGAGTTAGATATTTGGACAGTTATATTGCAGTGGGAGGTCAGAGGGTATGCCCTATCGAAAAGTTAGAATTAGCTGAAACCTCGCGGTAGCTGCATAGGTTAGTCGCGTTACGCAGGGACTTCCATAATTAACCAGCCTTATGTCGATGCTTGAAATCGATACGTAAAATAGTTATCTTGTTAGACAATTGGAACATAATATGTGACTTTAATAAGCTAATGAATGAACCAGTTATCTCGGAGTTAAGAGTTTCTTCTCTTCTATGCAACATTGCTAAGTTGCATGATCGCTAAATCTCGCGGCAATTAAATTATCATTCGCCTTCCTCCTCCGAAATTCGTTTGTATCACGTGATCATTTGACCTGCGACGTTGAAGAAATGTAGGTCACGAGACTTTGGATCACGTGAGCAAGCAATGTTAGAAATTGCTAAGTGCAAGCTCGAGTTTGTAAGCACTGTATTTTGTAAGTACTGTATTTTGTAAGCACTGTATTTTGTAAGTACTGTATTTTTGGCTCAAGTGTTGGTTTATTAAAGAGACAAAATATATTTTGATTGTTATCTCTGAGAAAGTAAATTATCTTCCTATCAAGTTCATACAAGTAGGGATCCATGTAAGTTCGCTAAATTTAATAGGAACGGAATTAAGTGGGTGCCTTGCGCGGTTTCGGCTAATTCCAACTTTGCGATAGGGGCGGCATTCTGACCTCTCACCCCAACTGTCCAAAATATCTAAAGGGGGTGGAAAGGTCAGAGGAAACTCGGACTATTAATGTGCACGCATCTTGCTTGAATGATGTGTGCAAATTCAGCCCCGTTCAGCGACACTTTTGCGTAAATTCAAGAGATATACGCCGATCAAGAGTTTTTCCAAGGTATATTGATCTAAAACGGGGCTTACCGGAAATCTGGTAAAGTCTCTGAATGTTCGACAGGCTAGTGAACGTTCTAAATATAACTTATACCATATCAATGCAGAATTTGTATATTTTTTCTTTATACTTTGGGCCGATGACACTATATATATATATATATATATATATATATATATATATATATATATATATATATATATATATATATATATATATGAATGAACATGTCGCAAATTGTCCCTGAGTAGCGTTGGAGCTCTGGAAGTCATTCTAAAAGGTGGCTGAACGAGAATAGGAGGCATTATATCGTGCGCATCAGCATGCACCATGCATACATACTACTATGCCTTTTTTCTGCAGTGGTCAACACCCTAATGGATCCTAATGAAAGGTAAAACGGACAGGTCATTCCTGTTGACTCATATGTATGTATGTATGTATGTATGTATGTATGTATGTATGTATGTATGTATGTATGCCTGTATGTATCTATGTATGTGTGTATGTATCTATGTATGTATGTATGTATCTATGTATGTATGTATGTATGTATGTATGTATGTATGTATGTATGTATGTATGTATGTAGGTATGTAGGTAGGTATGTATGTACATGTGTGTATATATGTATGCGTATTATGTACAGATGTATTTATGAGTGCGGGTGGGCGTGCGTGTATGTATATATATATATATATATATATATATATATATATATATATATATATATATATATATATATATATATATATATATATATATATATATATATATATATAAGCATATAAGCATGTATGTACAGCTTGTGGATTTTACATAAATTTCTTCGAGCACCTTTTTCTTTTCAATAAGATGCCAACGCGCACACACTTATTAATGACTACTTTCCTTTCCAACAACGCTTTCCGTTGTGTGTGTGTGTGTGTGTGTGTGTGTGTGTGTGTGTGTGTGTGTGTGTGTGTTTCTACGGGGATGGATAAGATTTCAATAATGATATAAAACCTTTGAATCTTAGGGAATTTTATATATTCAACATACATCCTTAACTAAAGATACTAATTTAGGTAGTTCTGTTGATAGGTATGAGAGCTCATGTGGTATGGGTCTTTGTAATAGCTTTGCGTGCTTCTGAGCCCCATATATATACGTCAAGTTAGCATTACACGAGAAAGTCGCTGCTTGACCCATTAGATATAGGTCAAGTTAGTATTACATGAGAAAGTCACTAATTGACCCATATATATATATATATATATACATTAAGTTAGTATTACATGAGAAAGTCACTGATTGACCCATATATATATATATATACATACGTTAAGTTAGTATTACATGAGAAAGTCACTGATTGACCCATATATATATATATATATATATATATATATATATATATACGTTAAGTTAGCATTACACGAGAAAGTCACTAATTGACCCATATATATATATATATATATATATATATATATATACGTTAAGTTAGCATTACATGAGAAAGTCACTAATTGACCCATATATATATATATATATATATATACGTTAAGTTAGCATTACACGAGAAAGTCACTGATTGACCCATATATATATATACGTTAAGTTAGCATTACACGAGAAAGTAGCTGCTTGACGCGTTAGATATAGTCATTTTATTCAGATGCCATCTTTTCTACACTTCTTACACCAATTTTTCAACCACCCGTACTTCTTGTAGAATTTGTTGAATATTTCCAATATTTGCCGCTCTTTCGAAATCAATGTAATTAATCTTCTGATATTTGCAAACTGTCAGAACTCATCACCTACTTATTTTACTGTTTTTCTCCTGATTGTATTTGTTTTGTTTTTTATCAGTCAGCAGTTCAAAATATTCAGAACATAAATGCATGCAACGTGATTGAAATTTGTTTGAAAACATTTATGAATAGGAAAGGACGCAAACAAGAAATAAAAAATTACTGAAACTCTCCAAAAAATGAAAGTTGTGAATACAATCATATTCCTTCCAAAGGGATTCTAAGGACATAAGTATGGCTAATGAGCATCATAGAAACATGAAAGAGTTGCTGTTGACTTTATTCTCCAGGCGATATCTATTCTCGGAGAAACACTCGAGGAGCTAGACGACGACGGCAAAATACCAGTCTTTGGCTTCGGAGATGCAAAAACCAAGGATAAATCCACATTCCCGTTGAAAGCTGAGGTACGTTGCATGTGCACATATGTATGACGGTTCAGTTGGTAAAGAGAGACAAAACGTAATTGCTAGTATCGATTACACGATTAACTACCGGAATATATTTAGACTATAGAAACCTTATCGAACATTAACATAGCTAAATCTCTCAGCCTTCAACTAACGGGATATGGTCTAAAACTTTCATTTTCTCTGCTTACAATGCGTTTATTATGCGTAGAAAATGCCCACTGATTGTGAAAAAGAACAATAAGCATATGGTTTTATTATGCATTCTAAAGTTTAAATAACAAAAGATTAAAACAACAAAGGGACCACTGACAAAGAAGCCCAACTTCATTTATTATATACGTACTGTCAATTTACTGCTATATTTCTCACCATTATTTTTAATAATTGTTTTAAAAAAGTCACTATAATGAATTATCGGTCGCATGTTCAGGCGGGACCTAATGGAAATGTGTAAAGGGCATGTTTACACGCATCTTCTGCAACAATGGAAAAACGTTGTCGTAAGTAGTATGGGAGGGGGGTATTGAGGTACGGGGGGGGCGATCGGGGTACCATGGGAATTTTAACATGGCGGGGGCCTATCGGGGTACCAACGGGAAATTAATATGGCGCGGGCCTATCGGGGTACCAACGGAAAATTAACATTGGGGCCTATCGGGGTACCAACGGGAAATTTACATTGGGGCCTATCGGGGTACCAACGGAACTTAACATGGTGGGGCCTCTACGGGTACCAACGGGGAAAAAAAATAACAAAAAAATAGATAGAGAGAGAGAAGTAGGGCAATCATTGGAAAAATTAATCTTTTCTTGAAAAATGGGTTGCCCTGAAAAGAGCCATTGGAGGAGGATTACTTTTTCCTCCAACATTGAGTCAGGAAGCCTAGGAAGGTGGTGGTCTTCTTCTTTTTCTTTGGGAGTGGTGGTGAATTGGGCAGCCAGTCGGGATGTTCCATGCGTCTGAACTTATCCTGGATTTTCATCCAGTTTAAATTCAGGCGTTGAAATTCCTTTTCTTTTCTGGCTTGCTCCTTTTGACTTCTTTCGAGAGCCACAAGATCTTAATGTGGGCTACTTCTTGCTCCAAAACTTTTTTTAATAATAATTTTGTCATGTGAAGATTTATCTCTTCTCGCCTGACGCTACTGGCGGGTGGATAGATCCAACAATCTTCCTTCACTTGGTGTAGGAAGTATTCCACCCCATCCAGTAAATCGAGGGCTAACTTGATAAATCCCACACGACAAGGAGCCGAAGAAGTCTTTAAGGATTCCTCCACCAAGACATCCTTCACCAGCCTCCTCGCTGAAGTCAGAGCAGCTTGTTGGCTCCATGTTTTTTGGCTTACTTTACATGGAGCTGTGAAGGCCGACGGAGGATGAGTCGCTTCAGACTCCTAATTTTCCTCCATTCCTCCATCATCGGATGAGGTCTGATCGGTTCCTTCTTCTCTTTTTCCTCCTCCTCCCTCTTCTCCACTTCATGGAGGTCCCAGGCCACCTCTAAATGTACTCTGATCTGTCTGATGATTTCTACGGTGTTCATGTTGACAAGTGAACAGGGGAAGTTTAACTCGGGAAGGCGTTGTTTTGATATACTTTAAGCGCGGACGTGAAGGAAAACATCCCTCACACCTAAAAAAACATCACCCCACTACCCGCGTCTGACGTCATCCTTATGACGTCATTCTAGGCTTCGCGGATTCTGCACCCCATGACCCTTACCCCAAAAACTCAGACCCAGTGCGCGGACCTAAAAGAAACTACTTTTTAAAAAATTTTATCAAACACACAAACACACCACCCTTTTTTATTTTTTATTTTATTTTTATCAAACACACACCACAAACATACAATCCATTTTTTTAATTTTTTATCAAACACACCACACCATTTATTTTTATTTTTGATTTTTCAATCAAACACACACCACACTATCTATACGAACATTATTTTTTGGGCAAAGGGATTTTTGTTTGGTGGGTAAAACACAAACACATATATATGGCAATGATATGAAAATTAATCTTTTCTTGATTAATGGGTGGCCCTGAAAAGGACCGTTGGGGTTAAGAAGTTATGTTGTTTAACTTCTAGTAGTAGCAGTAGCGGCAGCCGCAGCAGGGCGGCCACGTTTGGCCACGGGTCTCACGGCTTTAAGACAAGGTCTCTTTCTGGTAAAAGAGAAGGCAAACTCCTCGCAGTCTATCTTACAGCTGACTTCTCCGTCTGGTACTTTCATCGACTGCAAGAGTTGTTGTTGTTGTTGTCTTTGCTGCTGTTGCTGTTGCTGCAGTCTTTGTCTCTCCTCCCATTCCGTTCTGTCCCTGATGATTTCTTCCCTCAGGACTTCTTCCATCAGATCATGAGCCATTTGTCGGAAGATCATTGTCTTTCTCTCAGGGTTGGTCTCCATCAAATGATGCTTCACCCTCTGCATATTCACCATAGCTTCATTCAGTTTACTAATTTTAGCTGCCATCTTCTTGAAGTGTTGTTGAGATCTTGACGAGTCAACGAGAGTGACTACACTGACCAACGTACCGCTTTATATGCTAGAAGCGCGGACGTGATGGAAAACATGGGTTCAGATCGATAGTGAGAAATGGACAGAGCTGGTGACTTCAGATCGATAGAAAGAGAGATATAGCATATACATTTTGTTTTTTTCAAATTCAATACAAAACCACACAACACCATTTTTTTTTTTTTTTCAAAAAATCAACATTTTTTAATGAACAAGAAGAAGCTTCTCTAACATAAAAAGGTAAACAACCAACAAGATATTAAACAGGAACGTATTTACAGGGTTGACAACGTTGGGAAGGCAAACTGAACTTCCACTTTTCTACATCTACATCATTCTGATGCACACTACGTTTCTGAGCTAAAGACAAGAGATATCCATAACGTTCACAAAACCATCGTTCTACTTTAGCATCGTTTCGAGCATATTCATATCAAAACAAGTCACTAAATGTTCTAAGGAATATCCGAGACTGCGTTGATGAAGAAAATGTACACAATATTGTCCACACACCATTGAATCCGATCCTTGTAATCGGGCATTATTGAATCGAGTAGAGATGGCATTTCTTCTCATAAAGTCGCTGATGTCGTCTTCCAAAGGAGGTAATCCATAAGAATCAAAATATTCCACACCACCATTGTGATCGTTGGGAAAATACACGGCTACCCAATGGGTTCCTGGTCGATGACTGTCGTCGGTATTGATGACATAGGCATGAACGTCTTTAGGTTTGCGATGAGGTAGTTCATCTTTAGCACACACCACAGGATTCCAAGAAGAAGTGTAGGAACTGCGAGTCAACAGGTAATCAAGTTCCCTGGTATCCATTTTTTCACAGGAAATAATAAGTCATCAAGTTACACTTGACTGTAAACTTGAATTGATCTGTCAAGTAAGTCCACGAATTCTCACGGCGGATAGTTTCTGTAATCTGTTGAATGAGAGCTTCGATGCGTTTGATCTCCAAAGGAGTGAGTGGAGGTGAAGAAGATCCTGCAAGTCTTTATACCATTGTCTCAACACCTTTTCTTCCGAGATCTGAGACCAAGCCTCTTCCAAATATTCGTCCAATTTTTCTTCGCCCGTCATCATCAAACATTTGTCGTGTTGTTTCTGACTGGGATGATCGATTTGACATCCATGACAATGTTCTCGGGTCAGGCTGTTAATTCTTTCAGTCAGTTCCTAAGCATAACAGGAGACTAAACGCTTTTCTTGTTCAGGCCATCGAGAAATAAATCCAATAAACTTTGGAACAGTATTATTATCTTCTTCTTCTTTTGGAAGTTCTGGATGAATCAACCCGTCATCATCAGTGATTTGTGACTGTTGCTGTGCTTCACAAAATCCCTCATCATTATCTATCTCCATAGGTTCTTCTTCTACGTGTTGCATCTTTTTTTTTCTTCTAATAGTCTAGAATCACTTCTCTCAAACTGTTGATCTCTAGAGTATTATCAAATTCTGCATACAAGACGACGTTCACTGTCTCGGTTAGAGGTTGTTTAAACTGAAGTTCCACATGAAGTGGGCCTGATTTTATAGGGTGGAAATGTCCTTCGTCGCTGCCTTGGTCAGGAGTGAAATCAAATCCCCACAACGCATATCGTCCTGCATAATCCTCGTACGAAATACCGTGGCTGGTGTTGGTGCCTAACTGTCCTGTGGCTTCAAACAAGCTCAAGTAAGATCGCAAGTAATTTTTCTGGGCGTCGCCAAAGTTAGGTTCAAAAGGTCTGGTACACAAGGTCTTGCCATCTCGACTGACTTCTATCTTGGAGACGCTGTAGTGTTGAAAGTGGAACGGATTATCTTTGTGGGCTCCGTTGAAGGCTGAGTTTTTGACGATACCAATCAGCAAACGTTTGGGAAGCTGTCCTTGGAAGAAATGATCCTCGACTTTGGATTGGGCATTCTGGCTAATGGTAAATGTTTTCACTTCCACTCGTCGCACAGGGTACTTGGCAGTGGTTCTGCTCAACATTTGACTGATGTCGTTGGCTACTTTAGGTAAGACTTCTACACGGCGCACGTAAAGTTTGGCTTCTTGGATTTTGGTTTTCCAATCGTTGTTTTCGGCCATCAAATGGAAGTCGGTACTACTGCGATTCAGTCTCAGGCGTACATCAACTCCGTTCAACAAATACTTCTCTTGCAACCACATGTCCAAATGCAAAACGATCCATCAGTTCTAAACTGCGCCCTAAGATTTTCTTTCGACGCTCGTTAAATCCCACATTGTTCAGGCTTGCTGGAATTATAGTTTTATCAACGGCTTGCGTCGCCGGTACTGACAACTCTTTGTCTTCGAACGCTCCCGCGGTGTCAGGTTTCCAGACCACCGAAGCATCCAGATGGGTGTTCTTGGCTTCTTTTCCGTACGTCAAGAGATTTTCCAAGTAAGCACGGTAAGGGTAAGTATCCATACTGCTGCTGACCAGTTTGTTATTCAAGTACAAATCTACTCCGCTGAACAAGGAATGCATGAAATTATTGACGGGTGCCACTCTGTCACCGCCCCCAGGAAGGGTGTTGTCCGTTTTTTGTACTTCGAGTTTCAGGTACAAGTAGCTGTTATTCAGATCGATGTAATCTTCGGTTTGTCCTTTGATTTCAAAATCGATAGGAGCTGAATCCGTCAAAGACGATACAGGATGAAATTCTACCCATTGGGATTCTTGCATCGTCATCATGGTGGGAGGCATGGTAAACAGATCCAGTTCTTACTTGGTACATTCGCAAGAATCTCGGTGCATCATTTTTTCTAAGGCTTAGTAATCAAACACGTCTAATTCTCTGACGGTTCTTCTTTTCTTATTCTTTTTTGGAACACCACCGTGTGTTTTATGAACTCTGAAGGGATTTCGACGTCGTCTCTTTCTACCTTGTCCTTGCTGGGAAGTGGAGGAAGAAGTAATGCCAGGGCCTGAAGCGTGAAGTGAATTTATAGGAGTCTCTCGGAGACCTAAAAAATCTTTGCCAGTGTGCATCAACACATTTTTGCCTGCTCTCATAAAGGCTTCTTTAGGATTTTGTTTGTCAATGAGGACGTTTTGCAAAAATTCTTTTCCTTGCGTCAAAGCGGCATCTTTTAAGGCATGCAATCCTCGAGTCACCATAGGTTTCAAAATAGGGGCTACCGTCCGAAAAGCCGATTTAAACATATCTCCTAAACCATGTCCTCGTTGTCGAGCCACTCCTCGGTACACCGGATACATTTTTTGTTACAATTCGTTGGAGAACCTTTTTCGAAAATGTAGTTTCACCGTGACTTTTCCTTTGTCAATGAATGGCACACTTTGTCCCAAATCTCCTTTTATACTAATGTTGACACTGTCAAAATACGATTTACTGACTGGAAGATAATGAGGGTGTACAAATTCACGGTGAACGTGATACGTGTTTCCACCTTCTTCGTTCGCACCAACAGCAGAATCCAGTTTGAAAGGAATGACTCTCAGTAAGGGAGCAGCTGTGTGTTCCACCACGTTGTACTCCACCACATCGGAGTACAAAAACATTAAATTCAGTCCAACGTTCAATTCGATAGGGGTTTTAAAAGCATGTCCGAATTCTACGTTGCTTGCAACTTTTAAATTAGGATACTTTCTATTTCCACCCAAAATAGCATACAATTCAGAAGAAAAAGCAATGGTTAAGGGTGTTTTCTCCTCCACGGGTAAGCCTTTGTCTTTCTCGCCAATGAGTTTACCCGCCTCTTTGAAAAATTGCAAGACGAAACGGTATGACACAGCATGGTAAGCGATTCGTACCCATTTTTGGGCAGTGTTTAAGGCCTGGCCAAATTAGGTTGTGAACATGGTTGCAATCGTCTCCACCAAATGTTCAGCACTAAAATAATACCCTGGAGGAATTCTCATGGTATACTGCGACGAAACAGGAGATTTAGGATCTACTACCCTTTTGAATGATTCCCACATTTTAGGATCATTTTTTTCCAACTCTGCACGACGAAAGTGTTTTGACCTTGGTCAATGTTTTGCATTTGTGTAGGATGAATGATTTCTACCAAAGCCACTTCCCAATGAGCATCGTGATCCAATTGGATGACCTGAGGTAATTTGGTCGTGAAACAACATAAGGCGTTGTTGGGAAACACATCCATGGAACTGTCACTTTGTAAAGTTAAATAAAATTGGTCATTCATAGTAGGTCCAAAGTTGTTTTGGTCTCCGAGGAGTCACTCGAGTTCAAAGGATGTTCAAATGGTTCCAAAAGAGGAGTGGTATTATGGTGACTGGAAGAAGGTGGACTAAAGGTTGGTCATACTACCGTGGTGTTGGCTGCTATTGTTGTTGTGGTGACTGTTGTCCGTCGTCGTAAATTTCAAAGAGGGACTGGGTAAAAGATAACCGATGCAACTGCTGAGTAAAATGGTCCAATAGCTGCTCCGATGACACAATACACCACAAAAATTTGGCAGAAAAAGACGATTTGATTTTTAGGCACACGTTCTCCGCACCACACCCAGAGCGGTTGTTTTTGTAATTCTTGAAGAGAAGAACTCTGCGAAGGAGTCGAGGTCGTGGTTGTGTTGAATGGCATGTTGAGTTACTTCTTCTTTTTATAGTCGACGACTTGGGAAGCGGCAATCCAAGAATCAAAACTAGGAGGATATCCTTTCCAACGTACTTTGACTTCTTCTACTCGAAGTTTACCCACTTTGCGTGTTTTTTGTTCGAGAATGCTTTCGATGTCGTACAAGGCGTCTTCTTTTTTGGTCACTCGTTGTAACTCAGGCAAGTAAAATGTTCCTTTGAGCACTTCTCCGTGCATGTCTTCCAATTTATAGACTAGAGGATTGCGTCCACGCACGGGTGTAGTGACACGAAACAATTCGGTGGTCCAGTTGGGTAAATAACCTTTGTCAAAAGTGTGTTTAGTTTTTCCGATGCGAACCCAATCTCCCGTTTTCAACCCCAGCAGGGTTTTTTTTCTGAGGTGGTCTCCTCTGGGGTGTACCAAACAATCGATCAAACACGGTCACTTCGTTTTCAGGGCTGACCTCTTCGGGGGCACATCCGATGCTTCGATGGTACGATTGATTGTTCGCTTTGACCAAACGGGATAACACGTCGATGTACTTGAGAGTGTGTTGATGTGTAAAATATTTCCACATGCGTTCTTTCAAAGTTCTTTGAAAACGTTCCACGATACTGGCTTTGATTTCAGGATTTTCGGTGGTACAAAAATGAATCTGTCTTTGTTTCAATTCTTTTTGAAAAGCTTGGTTTAGAAATTCGGTGCCTTTGTCGGTTTACCATCGTAAAGGGTGACGTCCACTTTGTTTCAAGACCAATTTTAAGGCTCGTACCAATTCGGTACTGCTTTTAAAAGTCAAAGGCACGACCCAAGCAAATTTGGAAAACACGTCGATGACACAAAACAAATATTTGTGACCACGATTGTACGCTGCCAAATGAGAGACGTCGGCTAAATCGGCTTGCCATTGATGATCGATGCCTTCCACTTGGGTTGGACTTCTAGAAAATTTTCGTCGAATGGGTTTGTGTAACGTGTACGTCGATTGTTCTTGTAACCATCGTCGTACTTCTGGCAAACGTACACTTTTCAATTTACTTTTAGCAGCTCGATACCATTTTTGAACTCCTCCGTAACCAGCAGCATGGCCAGGATTGTAGTAAATGCTGGCTAAAAGTTTCTCCATGATTCCTCAATAAGTCAACCAAGTACCAATGCTCTTTTCTTCGTGTGGTATCTTTTTGGATTGTAATGCTTTACGTGTCCGACGAGCCACTGGTGTAAAGGAGGATGACTGAACAGGGGTCATCGGTTCTGTTTTGACTTCTGTCTTCACTTCTTCCTTTTTCTCTTCTGATGGTAAAGGGGGAGACAACATCTTTTTCATCCAACCTGGTGTGGCGCACTTTCGTATTTTTTTAGGAGGTGGAGTTTGTATCTCTTTTTCTTCTTCTTCTTTTACTGTCATCCCCGTGGCGGTGTCTGTTTTAGTGGTGGTGGTAACTTTAGGTTCGCTCTTCATCAGGGTTTTGAAATCTCTCAGAGTGGGTGGAGCTGTTTCGTCTACAGCTTTTTGGTGAAAGAGTTGCAGACGTTGTAAGAGTTGACCGTACCGTTGCGATTTTTCTGTTTCTGACAAATCGCTTCGTTCCATCAGCGCTTGTAATTCTTGTTGTAACTGTGACATTTCGTTGAGATTAGGATTGGGTGGTAAATGAGGTATCCGTTGTTCGTTCCAACGATGGAATTCCATCCATCGTTTGTAAGGCACTAAAGTCAGTTTTCGTCCTTCCATTTCATCCAAAGGTACAAAAATGTGTGGTCTTTCCAGAGAAGGGTGTCCTTTTTATCTTCTTTTTTTTTATCGCATGACACCTCCTAAAAGCGGTCCCGCAATCGTTCCTAACAAAGGAGCCGCTATTTTTAACAACGGTCCTATCAGCATAGGTAGAAATCCTCCTCGTTGCACCAACATTTTTTTCTTTTGCTGGAGAGGTATTTTCTTTTTCACCATTTGACGAAGAACTTTCCGATGTTTGCCTAATTTTTGTTTCTGTATCTTGGACAAATGTACCGTTCCTTTCAAGACGTTCAAACAACATTCGCACACGGTATCGATGATTTCTTTTGGGGCTGTTTGAATGAGTTGTTTTCGCATGGAGGATTGGATTTGGTCAGGACAGACAAGACGTCCCAATGTTTCGCCAGACGAGGTGGAAGTCCTTTTTTGGTTTTCTTCTTTTGGTGGTGGTGGTGGTGTGCACGTTTGGGAGCCATCTTAGAGGTTAGGAGTAAGTCTGAAGTCTCTGGCAGGTCACCCTTCTATTTTATACTGGAACACGTCTCCACTGATTGTCTGCACGACGTACCATCTTCATGACAGGCCTCACTCGACGTTGAGGTGTTTTCAATGGACTAAATCGTCTCAATTCTTCTTTGGATAAATCCACTAAACTTTGTAACACGCCGGTTCTCTCTTGGACTTTGGTTTTAGGGGACGGTACTTTTATAGCGGCCGCTGCCATGGCCAGATCAGCTGAAGTGGAGGGTCCCGACGTGGTGACTTTTGAAATGGGTTTCCATTTTTGCATCAAATTAGGAAACACTTGTCTTAAGTCTGGTTTGGCAGGCATCATCATTAAGGGAGGTGAAGAAGACGAAAAAGTGGACGCAAGAGGAGAAGGAGACCTCGTCACTGCTGGCTGTTGTGGTGGTGTCTTGCGGGTGTACGTTTGCGTCCTTGCAGCAGTACCTCTCTTGCGGGTGCCAGTGGCAGTGGTGGGTGTTTTCTTCTTGGCAGGGCTTTTCTTCTTTTTCTTGGAGGCTTTCTTTTTAGGGCTTTCTTTTTTTGTGGCTTTCTTCTTAGGGTTTTTCTTCTTTTTTGTTTTTCGTTTTTTTTTTTTTTGGTTTTTTGGCTTGGGCATTAGGATCCCATTTCAAAAGTGAACGAATCATGACCCCTCCTAAAGAACCGCTACCTCCAGGGGTTAAAATGATTTTTTTTTTAGTCCGTGGATCGATTCTAGGATCGGCCAGTTGTGACAACGCCCCTTTATGTTTTTTGAAAAAAACGTTGAGTTTGATGAGGGATGTGAATGATGCATTGCAGTAATTGACGTGCCGTCAAAGTAAACCATCGTAACACTTCTTTAAGACTAGCTTCTAACAAATGAGCACGGACTTGTGCATTTTTTCGCGACTGATGCCATACAAGGCACGAATCAATTTGGCCGAAGGATGAGCTTGAACGGAAGTCATCTCGAAGACTGTGAGACAGAAATGACGCAGTAGATGTTTTTATAGGTTTTTTAGAGAGTGGCTGAAGGGGACGTGTAAATGACAGGACCTCCTTCTTGGCACCAATGGTGAAACAATTGGGCACGAAATCTCAAATAGTCGGGAGTGGTCGGCTTTAAGTCGTTGAGTTAATACGCATGAGGTGTTTGAGTGGCATCGTCGTACGCATAATTCTGCCAAGGAGTGCCTAACTGTTTGGCTAACACTTGCACTTGAGATTTGTCTCTGGGGCTTTTGAACAACACCACGTAATGAGCATTGAGACTGATGGTACGATGGGCTTTACTTTGTTGAAATAAATTTTGAGCAATGTAAATGATACTGGCATTTCGACGGTGTCCTTTTTGTGTAAACCAAAGTTTAATTTCTTCTTCGTCTTCTCCTAACATGTCGTCGAAGATTACCAGATGTGTTTGACCCACGTCAGACATGATCCCATCGTCTTCGCGAGGAATGCCTTCCGCAAACGAAATGGCTTCTCCTTGACTTTCACAAAGTAAAGTGTAAGACGGTTGCCACTCTTTGTAACACCACACGATGCGTTGAGGTGGACGATCAAACAGATGAGATTTGTGTTCGATCAAACGTTTGACAAATTCGGTTTTGCCTGAACCACTGGGTCCAGCAATCAACATGTTAAAAGGATGGCGCAGATACAAAGCTTCCCAACTGGGACGATCTAACTTTTCGTCGATCACTTTGACCACAGAGGAAGTAGAAGAGGCAGACGAGGCAGAAGAAGATGTAGCCATGACTGAGGTAGGAAGATTTTTCAAAAGAAGACAAAAGACCCAAGACATTTTATACGTTTCATACACGTTTATTTTTTTTTTAAAACAACCAACACAACAAAACATATTTTACAAGTCATGAAGGACAAAAATGCATACCGCAAAAATGGTCAGGTACAAGATTAAGACTACCACTAAAAGAATTAAAGTTCTGTATAAACAAGTCAATGTACAACAAGAACAAAACACTGTCCTAGGAATGGAAGGCACAGGCACTGGTGGTGGTATTCTTCTGCTCGTCTTTGTTCTGGTGGTAGAAGAATGAAATGTCTCTGACGGTAAGGAGGGGTGTGTTCCTCAGGGGGTTGTATTTGGACGACGACGGTGTGGTCTTTCTCTGTGTCAGGTTCTTCCAGGATTGTTTCTAAGGTCATATTTTTTTACTTGGATTTCAAGTGGTTCACTTTAGGAAACTTAGCGACGTGCCAGATCTTTGGCAAACTGGGCCACTTCTTGTAGCCAAGCATCGAAACCAATACTTTTCCAGTCACGTACATCTTTCCAATCGTGTAACCAACTAACGATGCACACTTCTTGAAACGTGTGAAGGGTAGATAAAGTTTGACAAATGTCTTCTTCACACGGAGGTACATAACTTGTGTTCATCAACAGTCTCAACACTTTGAGTACAATTTGTCTTTCGTGTACCGATAAAGCATGAATGGTCATGGGGTTTTTTTTGATGGTTCATCAAAATAGTCCAAAACAACCACGGGTCCTGCAAAATAATCCAAGACAAACAATGGTCCTCAAAAATACTCCACAACGAATGTCCTGGAAAACGAAATCCAAGAAATGTGGTCACCAAGACACACACCTCGTAGCGTCCAAAATTCAATGGAAACAGTTCTTGTATCAAGTGTTTATAATCCTCTAAAGTCTGAACACGATCGTTGACTTCCTTCCACGGAATACGTTTCACGAGTGAAGACCACAGATCAGGCATGGTGGGTTTTTATATCTAGGTTCCCAAGGTGGTTGGTATCTTTTGTGGTGGGTTTTTATATCCAGGTTCCCAAGGTTGGTATCTTTTGTGAAAGTCTACTCCAAGGTGTCTACGATAGTCTCTCCCCAGAATCAGTCTTCTCATACTTTGGAAGTAAGCATAGTTTACAAATCGAGAAATGACTTTAAGTTTGCGTTTCACTTGGATCTGGACAAACTCTCGGTAAATACGTTCTCGCAGCTCCAAAGGCAAACCACGAATGTACTCTGGTAAAGTATTCGACTTGGAAAGAAGTAACTCTCTTTTGTTTTCTTCACAATAGCTGTGATAGTTTCTCCTCAGAATCAGGCTTCTGATACGGTGGAAGTCGCGATAGTTCGCAAATCGAGGAATGAATTTGAGTTTGCGTTTCACTTGAATCTGGACACACTCTCCGTAAATGCGTACTCGCAACTTCAAAGGCAAATCACTAATGCGCTCTTCTAAGCTAGTCTTCTTGGTGACAAAACAGTCACACTTTAGCCAAATGGAATCAGTGGGTAAAGGATATCCAAGATTTTGAGTGAGGACCGTACTACACGTCAGACGACGTAAAGGCGTTTCGTCTTGAGGTGACACTTCTTGTAAACGTTTTTGTTATTCCTGTAAGTTGGTTGTTTCCTCCACTTCGTTCCATCGAATTCTATGTATCACTCCCACATGGTAGGTGGTGCCATCCAATTCCTTACAAGCCCAATTTCCATTTCTATCAATGTCTGACCATTTGAACAACTTGGCACTAATCAGTATTCTTATAGCATTCAGATACCAATGGCTAAATTGTCTGTGTCGTAAAGGATGTAACTGTTCTTTACGTTTCACTTGTATCTGAACCCATTCTTGGTAAATTTGTACTCGCAACTCCCAAGGTAAACCACGAATGTACCATTGTAAAGCATCATCAGACATGTTACTTCTTTTTGGCATCCGGCTCATCGTACCCGTACTCTTCTAAGGCAACTAAAGGCAAGTACTGACAGTGCTTAGACCATCTGGCATGTTCAATGTAAGTCGAGTCGGTAGGCTCCCAAAATTTAAGTCTCACACCGCAACTGAAACACTGAACTTGATCTCCTTCTCCCAAGTAGATAAATCAAGATCTGGCTAAATCTTTGGGAGTAGGTCCTTTTAAATATTTAGGCCACTTGTCTTGGAACGTCTGGAGTCGCTTTTCAAACTTGGAATAGCCAGGCAAAGCCACAGGTATCGTCAATTCTTTTCCCATGTAGGGATGACATTCACATGTATGTTTAGCATTCTTCCCAATAAAGAAGAAAGGACGTCCTGCATCGCTAGAGGGACGGTAAGGTCGTGCTGCATCGCTGATGTCAACGCGTACGGCATCCTTCTCCTCGCATGGCTCTGAATCGCTGATGCCAAAGCGTACGGAATCCGTCTCCTCGCATGGCACTGCATCGCACTCCAGGTCGTGATCGCACTTGGAGTTCACACCACTAGATTTTTTTTCACTCGGTGGGTGGGTGGTATGAGTATTCATTATCTTCTTCATCTTTTTTTTCTTCTTGCTCGGTCAACGTTGAAAGTCGGAATGAATGGTTAGGCTTGGAAGGGGTCCCTTTTTTATACTGCAGATCGGCGTGTCCGTAAGGCAAAGTGGTGTGATCTGGAAGTCTCACTCGTTTCTGGTACACAATTTGGTAAACTTTTTGTAATGGACGACTGACGATTTGGTTATTAGGTAACCGTACGATCTTGTGAGATTCTAACGTTTGGATTCTAAAGTCTTCCACTTGTCCAGACAGCAAAGCATTTTTCAAAACCTCAAAATTGACCACTTGACTGGTTCGATAGTTCAGGGTTAATCCTTTGACTTTACATTGGGTGTGAAGTTGGCCTTGTGGGTCTCGGTATCGGTAGCCGTAATTTTTAGGGCCACCGCTGGCAAAATTCAGAATGGTATCTTGAGGGTGCTCGTCCGTCCAGGCTCCTAAACGATCTCCTTGGATGGTAGGGTGTGGCAACCGGGGCGATGGATGTAGATACAACTGTCGGTGTCAAAGTACAGGACACGATCTCCCAAGACTTCTAAAGCTTCGTCGTACAATTTCAAGCGAGCATGAGCTGTCACGTAAGCTGCAATGACCACGTTGCTAAAATGGTCGGGCTTTACAAACTTGCATTCTTCTTCAAAAATTGACTAAGATCAAATCATCACGGACAATTTCGACGTGTTTGACTATTTTACTTTTGTCGTCCACCAATTTAAAGTAGAGATAGGGATCGGTCAAGTATTCCGACTTGGGTAAGATCGTACGTTGTGCCATTTTTCCACACAAGCAATTGAGCATGACTTTGGCAAACGATCTTCTTCCTTCGTTTTTTTCTACGTCTTCCAAAGTGATGCCTTCGATGTCACGGTACTCTTCTTTGAATCGAACTTGGTCTTCGGGAGTCTGACACCACGAGGGATAGCCGCTGGATTCTTGTTTGAGTTTTAAAAATTGGTTCACGTACTCCGAGAAAATGCCTGGATGGGAAGTGTCGTCCTTTTGGTATTGTGCTTATAGCTTCTCCCTTTGTAGGTCAATATAAACTTTTTTACAACATCATCGGTCAAGGTGAAGCCAGGTAGGCATAACATCAGACATTTTCGCCTTCATCTCATTAGAAATTGGCGTGCAAACTTTTAATTTCAATGCTTTTTGTGTTTATTGATTATCTTGTATCTGTTTTGTGTTTGCCTTTCACAAAGACTCATTGAGAGTCGAAATCGCTTAGACTAGTTAAAAACTAGTTTTGCACTGTTCGTTGTCAGTCTGTTGCATATGTGTGTGTGTGGTTTGGTTTTGTGGGTTTAACGTCATTTCTCAGCACAAGATAGGCTACATAGCGGTGTTATTTCGATAAAATATGCTTCAAACGTAGAGGAAGAGCCTTTTTAATGTGTCCCCTTTTTTGGACAAGGAGGTTCGACTGTGCATTCTTCGATATAATGTAATTCGAGGTATACGCATTGTCTAATACATTTGTTTATGTTTCAATGCAATATCTATTTCGTCTCCAAATTTAGGGCATGTGCGATGGGTTTAAAGAGGTGTTGGACGTCTACAATCAAATAACACCGCAAGTGCAACTTAGCGGACCAACTAATTTCGTCCCACTCATAGAAGAGGCAGTGAAAATCGTTAAACAGACGAAAAAGGTAACTATAAACCATGTCTACTCAAGTATAGCACATTGCAACATATTTTCTGACAATACGTTAATAAATTTATACGCATTTCATTTTTAGCTACGATTAATGCATTATATATATAAATGATGAGTTTTCAAATGTGTCCTATAAAAATGTAATTTTTCTAAGTCGAATGAAACTGTCAGAAGTTAATATCGTTATCAAGTTATTTTCTGAAATACTTAACTTAATGCAATTGTTTCTTTTCAAAGACTGAAATCAATGAAAACGTTAATTCTATTAGTATTGTAGGAAGCTAACATTCCATCTAATTGTATTGTAAAACCTATCCCATCCCATTCCACCCTCTTTTGTAGTTAATAAAATACCTCACATGTTTGTCACACATTAGAGTTCAACATTTTGATGGTTTAAATGTGATACTTTAATATATCGCCAATGACATCATCATTATCATCGTCGTCGTCATCATCATCATCATCGTCATCATTAGTATGTTTGCATTGTGTTGGCAATAATAATAATTTAATTTGTTTTCTATTATTATTAGTAGTAGTAGCAGTAGTATCATTGTTTGTTACCGTTACACTCAACATCATCACCGTCATCATCATCATCATCATTAGCATTATTCTGATAGAGAGATACATAAGTGGGGTGAAAATGATATATGACACCGGTATTCTCTTAAACAAGACCTCGTGTGGCCTTTCTTTCCTTATGCAAACTGTTTTTCTAATGACCATTGAACTTCATTTATTTTAAGTCGATGAACACGTGTTGCAGTTATTGGAACTTGTTTCCAATAATTGCAACACGTATTCTAGACTAACGAGATTTAGACGCGATTTGGTCTTTGTAGTATTTAACATATATGGATACTTCATTTGTATATACCAACCTCGACTTTTAACGTTTATGCCAGAATTTCCCACAGTAAAACAAAGACATGGAGAATCGATGAAGAAATATATGAAATGAATTAAATTTTAAAGTGTTTACAAATTAAACCTTTACGGTATATGGACACGGCCATTGTAAGAACGTACACGTAGCAAATTAAAGTTACAGATAAAAGGTTTACAATGTTACACGATCACCATTACCTAAAATACAAGATTATGTTCAATTCGTCCAAGAGGACTTGTAACCAACGATGTAATCATAAACCATATATATTTTGCTTCTAGAGGATCTATATATTTCTTCGACTATAATCAAATTAACCTCATGCAAAATGTACAGTATTGTGCCCCACACGAGATATACGAAAATTATTTTTAATATGAGTTTCACGCGGTGCAAAGATAGGTCACTACACAATTATTGTCTTTTAAACCGATAATAAATAATTTTCCAAACCTTGTTCGAGTTATTGTTACCTATGCTGTTTACTATTATAAACAATTCTTAGACAATGTCTGTAAAATATGTCAATATAATAAATTATCGGACATTGATTATTTCTTTTTACTTTAGACAATTATTTCTTTTTACCTCACACAATACTTTTGTTACAATTTCATAATCTCTGTAATCGAACGAATATCGAAAGCGGAATATCATATGTTACTTTAGTGGGACTCAAAGAAGTTTTGCTTGCTCTTGCTTCCCCCAAATTTTCTACCAACTGTACAGGCCAATCTGTCTTGTTCGTATTTTGCTGTGGATGCTAGGTTATTAAAAACGTAAGATGACTAGGCACTCATCGGCTATAACAATGGAAAACTAGACAATAGTGTTTTTAAATAGCATTTATTTTTGTATATTTTTAGTATCACATTCTGGTAATCCTAGCTGATGGCCAAGTAACTAACGAGAAAATCAACCAAGACGTCATTGTGGAGGCCTCAAAATGGCCGCTCTCCATAGTGTTGATAGGGGTGGGGGACGGCCCGTGGGATTCCATGAAGGAATTTGACGACGGATTACCAGAGCGCGTATTCGACAACTTCCAGTTTGTGGACTTTCACGAAACTGTCACTGGTGCAGAGAACGCAAATACAGCCCTTGCTTTACGTGCATTAATGGAGATTCCAGAACAATACCAGATGATCAAAGACCATGAACTCTTGATGAAGAGATAAAAAAATCGTAGAGAATTAAACAAAACTTGAGTTGGACGATGTACATATCTCAAAGTTTAAATCTTATCTTTGGAATTTATAGTAACACTTTTCTCTTTTTGTGCACATATTTAAAGAGCCACCCTTTGCCGATTGAATTGAATTAGTTAGAAATAACAGACTGAAGAAACGAAGACCACAGCAATGAAAATAAACA
Source organism: Margaritifera margaritifera (assembly GCA_029931535.1). Taxonomy (NCBI): domain Eukaryota; kingdom Metazoa; phylum Mollusca; class Bivalvia; order Unionida; family Margaritiferidae; genus Margaritifera; species Margaritifera margaritifera. Next base: position 6,572,067 of record JAQPZY010001662.1, on the reverse strand, counting down.
AATTAAGTCATTTTCAATCCAGAGTATAAAAAAATTAAATATTAATTTTATTATCAGCATTTTGTCCAGTAGTACAGCACGATCATTTTAAAACATATATTTGTTTCGGTTGAATGATGCCGTTTTGAAACCTATACTTGTTTTGATTGAATAATGCCGTTTTGAAACCTACATTTGTTTTGGTTGAATGATGTTGTTTTGAAACCTACGTTTGTTCTGGTTGAATGATGCCGTTTTGAAACCTACGTTTGTTTGGTTGAATGATGCCGTTTTTAAACTTACACTTGTTTTGGTTGAATGATGCCGTTTTGATTTATTTATCATGCCATCAAACTTGTGCCTTTAATATCATAAGCCACATCTCGTGTATGTTCTATGAAGAACACAATTGTAAAGCTAGAAATGTGTTTAAATCACGACTTGAATGTGGACTACATCCGTCCACTTTTGACCGAATAACAGAAAACAAAAACGTAGTGTCATTACTATATGCACACAAGGATACCAATACCATGGATTTGCTAAATATTGAAATTAAAAGATCAACAAATACAATTCAATGATCTACCACAAAACTAAATTGGATGCTTCAACGAAGCCCTTTTCAATAGTGTTGATTTGAAAGCGAGACTGTCCGTGACAATTTGTGAAGGATTGTGACTACAGGCTACCCAAGCGTGAATTCCGTAACTTTGAGTTCCAGAACTTCTTTGAAAATTTATCCGCAGAACAAAAGACCTATGTGGCTCTTGTTCTATATGTATTGATGGATTTCTGAGAACCAAAAAAATGCATATGGTCCAAGTTAATGAGAACTTGAGATTATATTTTATTATGTGTGTTAGATTATGATGTATATTGTATCCAAATATATTTTTACTTTATTATTTCAAACAATCAATTTCAAGTCAAGTAAAATGTAAAATAAAAGCAATGTAACTAAGAATAAAACGGTAAGGTATGAGATGGACTTTAACCGTCATGCTTATCTCTGTTGAATTCTAACATATGGAAGCTGTATTAATAGTTACACGATAAGCAAAGAAAATATGCATCGTTATTTAATTGTGAACTAAAAACATACGATTGAACCATAAAAATATTTGCTCAAGTCCAATCTGGAATAGAGCATTAATTGTTCTTGCAGGCAAATGGCACACCAAGAAAGTTATACATTTACTTCTCATGAATTAGCTTCAAATCTTGTGCTTACTGGCAAGGCTACAGCTGACAAAAGCATGAATACGTGTTCTAGACTAGGACAAGCAAATCTATTGCAAATGATGATTTTCCCATAGTACCAAACCCATCTACTGATTAAATATGGTTCAGTTTATAAGTTTATAACACATATCATCCGCTTTGGATAACTTCATGCCAGCTGTTTTTACACAGAAGCACTTAACAGTCAGTAAGGAGATGGAAGTTTCAGGACCCTGATGTATTCAGATGTTTATGCAGCATGTACTATGGACCTGACAATTACCAGGAAGGAATTCAATCGAGCTAGCGTTACCAGGAAGAAATTCAATGGAGCTAGAGTTGTTTGTTAGCTTCCACCGAGGGTTGATGTTTAATCGGAGCTATTGGTCTGATCATTCATGAAATGAATAAAAAAGGGGAAAAAACGAGCACACAAATCAAAAGGTAATCAATGATTACACAGATCGCCACTACGAGTTTTAGTAGTCTCCAAGAACCGTTGTAAACATTCATTATCATGCAGATAATACATTCAGACTAATGTGATCTTGACAAAGAAATCTTAGTCCTTTATGCAATTTTTTCTTTTATCTTTACAAATTAAAACTCAACTTTTAATCGGCAACATACAGTTAATATAGTCCTGACGTTCCATTAAACCATATATGTACACACGAACCGCACCGGCTCAGTGATTAGCGTGCCGGACCCGTGATCAAAGGGGTACGTGTTTGAACCCTACCATCGGATTAGCCTGGGTCGGCTGTCGGTGGTGTGATCTTGGTTAAGTCACTTTACTCCAACTGCCTCAGAACTAAATAACATAATTGTGTTGATGTGCCGTAAAACACCAAACAAAACAATGCACATACGTACATATATACATACAAGCACATATACTATGAGAAGGCATGAAAGACATCAAACAATAAAAAGAACATCCTTTTCTATGATATCAAAGCAAAGGTAGTATGATGAGTTAAAAACCAGATATTAAATTTGTTTTTCTGCTTTTGTTTTTTTTTTTTTTTAAATTTAAATCCTTGTTCATAAAATCTGCTTCAGAAGCCAGTATTCACTATACACCCCTAAAATGCAGATTCTACAGGGTTAAAGTTATAGGCTTTCAGTAACCTTGAAGTGACAGCCAGTTTTAGAGCGTGAGTCCTGCATCAGTAACTACTTTGATTAGCCGCTACAGCTGAGGCCTCAAATGAAAAGCATGCTGTCCACTCATCTAATTCCTATACTCATCTACATGTGCAATAAACAGTTAACCTGTTGAGGGTAACCTATCACATTATACAATGCATAGTCATTAATATGGAAAGTTTACCATTGAATAAACATATTTATTTCTACTTAAAACTGCACTGGTCAAATCGGTCCTTCTGTGTAGGCTAAGATGTATGTAGCATAGACAAATCTATGTTCATGAGCTAAGCACAAATACTTATTTGATGCTAGTAAAGCATAAATTGTTGGTCACAAGGGCCTACATTGATTGGAAGTGTGTAGTGCTAACAGAGATGCATCCAAATACATAATTTCAAAAAATGTCACTGAAGCACGAAAACCGTTCAACACAGACCCCTTCTGGCAATAATGGTGTAGTACATATCAAGACGCATCCTCTGTTCCATAATTCTATGGAGGATAGTATGCATGCAGCAGCCCCAAAACTCGTGTGGTAATAAGCTAAACGCGAAAACTGAACCAAAGCCACTGAAAGATTAAATATGGGTCATGCCAAATGTGGTTTGCTGTAAGTGTCTGGTACAAACATACATTTTTAATCAATTTCGTGATTGTAGCACGAGCAAATGAACATGAAAAGACAACATTTAGCCCACGTGATTAGTCGCAAAATGAGGCCACAATGACCTGCTTATGCAAATGTTCATCGAGACCACAAAGTTCCCTGAGTCAAGCATAGATAGCATGCAAAAATCCTACGTGGACATGAACTAAACGCGTATGATTGGATAGATTAACTTGGAAGCCGTTGTACAGGGTTTAGGTTTTTAGACTCGTTAATAGGGTATGTAACATGTGGGATGTCAAACCTTGGGACAGGTATAACTTTATGCGCATATAAAAATGCAAAGTTGTTCTATCTAAGGTGAGTTTATGCGCATATAAAAATGCAAAGTTGTTCTATCTAAGGTGAGTTTTAACGTAAACGAATGTCACACTTTCAAAGTGTTTGTAAGTCTGGGCTGTTTAAAGGGGTGGAAGAATCAGGGCCGGATTAAGGCCTTTGGGGGTCCTGGGCACAGCGGCTCCTTAGTTACAGTACTGTTAAAAACACTGCCTGTGAAAAGCATACGATAATATACAGTGGCCCCGTAAACCTGGGTCCGGGGCCCGTTGAGCCTCGGGGGCCCTGGGCACGTTGCCCACCTTGCCCAATGGATAATCCGGCCCTGGGAAGAATGTAATTTAATACTCTGCTGCGAAAAAAAAGGAAAGGAGACTGAAATTGTTTTAAAGAAGAAAGGCTTCTTTTATGTTCTCTCTTTGATTAATGCTGTTATTTGTTGATGCCATCACTGTTTGATGCGATCGTTTCTTAGTAAAGAAAGGAATTATATTACATTATATCGTATAGTATAGACAGGCATAACGCAAACAATACAACGGACATACAATAGAGAGAACGAAATACTATCAGCATATGTATGTATGTAATACGGAATATGATAACGGTCTTGAACCGCATACATCCTTCGCATTCGAATCAGGATGTATCAGGTTCAAGAAAGTCATAATATTCCGTACTTAACGGTAAATTCACATGTAACTAATATGACGAGTCTAGGAGAGACATACGAGCCCATTTCTAATTTGCAAATACTCATAAAAGAGTGAAGATAGCTCTGTTTGATTTGGCAAGTGTTGGGAAAAAAGAAACGAAACTCAAGTGAGCCCGGAAGATACGAGAACATTGATATGGGATACGAGAACATTGAGACCAAAATTAAAAAGTCACTAAACCAGGTGTCGGCGTGGCGTCGCTGAGTGACAACACCAAAGATGGACATGAGAGTGTTTTGAAACTCACCAAAAATTACTCAACCACTCAGACTTTGAAGACAATTACGAAAAGCTAATTTGATGTTTTTTTACAAATTGTTAATAATGGCACAAAGCTACATTGTATTGAATTCAACAGATTTCCTGACAGAGGATAGAAACATTTCATGAATTTAACATGATAGCAACAACGTCTGTATCAAGACATGTATATTCGTTTATAAATTAGGATGGAACAAAACCGTGTTCAAAGTTAGATATGCTACAAAATAACATACAAGATAATAACAATTTTGATTTGTTGATTTTAAACGTCAATAAAAGATCCTGTAATGCTCTAGAATTGATTCTGGCTTACAGATTACATTTAATGACGATACTATTGAAATAAGAATCATCATCCATGATAGCAAGGTGGTTAAAACAGTGCAATATGTGGAAGGGAATAAATTACATATCTGATGTCAGTAAAAAAACAAATTTGTAAACGGCTAAATTTACAGTACTAAGTGAAGATCTCGTAAACTTCACAAGGTCAAGCAGCAATGACTCAACAAAACATATAGAATTTATGGAGAACAAAGTTATATTTGAAACAGCACGTGGTGAGGCAGTTATGTGCAGTGGCTGTTTTAGATTCGTCCATAGGAATAGCCAGATTTGACATAAATCTGAAATGATTCATACGTTTAAAGGGATTACGTTGCAAAATTGCTGAAAATAAAGGTTTGTATTGTAGCTTGTATGTCTTGCTGGCTTATTGATAACTCACAAATCCAATTCATCCATCATAAAGTATTACTCTGAATGTTTTGATACCGTTTTAATTGACCAAGGAGGAACATAATATAAGACATCTTTACTATGATTCAGATAGTCCAGTAGCTTACACAAAATATCAAACAATGGTGATAACGCATTAAACGAGAAAAATAAAATAAAATACGCTGTACTCAAACAATGGTTAACTGAATTGCCTAGCAATACATTACGTGCAAGCTTATGAAAAAGACGACAATGGATACAAGAATATTTTGACAGTGATAGATGTCTTTTCAAAATACGCTTGGATTCAAAAAGTGAAATCAAGATAGAGACAGGACATACACAATGAGAAATATCTGAAAGAGCGAGAACTCGAAAAGATATCGTTTGATGAAGGAAAAGAATTTTACAACAGGAAAGTCAAGAATTTACTGGAAAAGAAAACTTTGAATACTTTTCAACTTACTCGAATAAAAAGCATATGTAGTGGAAAATTGTAACAGAATTATAAAAACTAGAATGTGGACGTATTTCAATCAAAATGAAACCAGAAAACGAGTTGATGCTTTACCAAAGGTAACTGATGGATACGGTAACACTTATCGCATATCAGAAGACAAGACTCTAATTGAAAATAGCAAGGAAAGAAACAGATCAACGGCATGGATCAACTTATTTGATTGCTTGCAGTAGATACATTTGGAACACCTAACTTTAAAATGGGCGATTCAGTCGGAATTTCAAAATACGAAACAATGTTTGAAAAGGTCTACCTTCCTAACTTTACTGAGGAAAAATTAAAAAACAGTCAAGTACTTCTAGGTGATCAGGTCGTTTATAACCGTAAAGATATGAAAGGTGGTGATACAAACGTCATGTTTACAAACAAGATTTATGTCTATATGAAAAACAAGATGACAAATATAAAGTTGAGAAAAAACATCTTGAAGATCGAAAGAATGAATGGTAAACAAATATGTACTCGTGGACTGGAAAGGATATTACGGATCATTTTGCAATTAGGAAACAGCTGAAAATAGTATGTCTTTAAACATATCCCAGGGTCCATCTCACGCCCATACCATTATAGGGCTTCCTTTATTTCAACTTCGTCTGTAACTTGGCCATCTGCAGCAATCACGAGAATATGATACTCGAATTTCATCTTTACATTATAGTTTAATTTAATATTAATATTGTATAACCAAAGTCTATTAATTCCTGATTGTTAAATGCTCTGCACCTTATTTGTCATCACATCACTTCCATGCGAAAATTATTGATTGCTATGGACTTGTACAATGGCGGTCAGGTACTTAACTGGGTCAAGACAAGAGGACATCGTCTGTAAACATTATTAATGCAGGGTATCACAAATGTTTTCCAACACTCGGCGCTTTCATTTGTGACATCATTGAGCGCAACATTCAATCCGGTTTATACTGCAAAATACCTCTTGCCTGACCTCGTCCAAAAATGTCCACGTACTTTAACATTGATTTTGCCTTATGCATTTCTCGGCCCATTTATATTATGATCTTCCAAGTAATATTGATCTACGAGGAACGTAATAGACTAAATAATTGTCATTTAAAGGTATGTATAATTAAATTCTCAAAAATGACACCCATTGTTGAAATAGTCGGTTCTGGACGCCTACCTGACCTGTATGACTTGTACATTAACAGATCTCAGAAACAAGTAAGACGTTGCCGATCTGCTACTGATTTTATTTGGTAGTTTAATGATGAGTACATGTATTTATATATGTTAATAAATAAATCAACCTCTTAGTTATCAAAGGTTTGTTACATGTATCTTTCTTTTGAAAGATATTTTAATTAGAATTGGTTCTCCCAGCCTTATTTAGAGACCTGTGTATCATCTAGAAATCAGATGGGGTATACACAGGACGATACATACACAAAACTACATACGCGTTTTGTTCTGAGTCGGCGGAAAGAACGAGTTTGATATGGTGTAAGGATAAATCGAGGCTGTCAGTAAACTTCAGGAGCAAGTCATACTCACACAGTGAGTACCTTGTTAACGTTATTACGTTATTTTAATATGTTTATTGTTCATCTTCCTCTGATTATATATAATTATCTATTCATAGAAAAAGAGGGTTGAAAATATCCGGCCTTTGTTTGGGTAATTTCTATATTTTTTTTAGTCTGTGTACAGTGATGCGCGATATTGAACGAGTTTTGTTGATAAATCGCCTCTGTTTCGAGGCATTGTATCATGGTAAATCAGAAATTGCTGACTTCAGCCAATATATGCATCGGCGAAACAAATTATTGCGATACCGATGTGTATCGATGAATTGCTACACCGCTATTACTTTTGTAGTTCCCCAAGAATACACAAAACCCACATTTTAGCATGCACCATAATAAAATCAATATAACATATATGAACTTATAAAACAAAATCGCATACATGAAGCAAAGAAAAGAGTGCAAGTGCAGGATATAGTGATAGTGTGGCATATTTACTCTAAATAGGGTTCACGATACGAGATGATTTTTGAAGTTTCATTCAATTTTTGTCTATTGCTTTGACGATATTCTGTCAGAATAAAATTTCAAGCAAATTAGATACCAATGTGCTTCCTTTTTTTCATATTTCATGGCAAAAATTTGTGAGGCCAATACAATTAGTTATGTGCCTTTGCAAGTAAAATGATACACCCATTTTCATACAAGACTGATATATTAGCTATTTTACATTGTGCTTAATTCTTTAAGAACAGTAAGATGAGAAAGTCAGTCAATGTAAAGGAGAGAAATATACAGACTTGTTTTACGGCGGAGTTTTATCATAGTAAATCTTTGGGAACTTTGTTTTCCGTGTCTCACGAGAGTACGTTTCGGTGGTGGCACGAGGGAGGGGGGGGGGGGCAATTGTCCCCATGGCGCCAGACGAAGGGGGCGCCGTCGACAGGTTTTTTCTTTTTTGTTTTGTTTTTTGCAGCTGAAATTTTCATAGTATTTTACTTTCATCGTAGTCTAATGGGGGAAATTCTTCACAAAACTTATATTTAAGAGGGTGGGGAGGAAGGAGGTTGGCAACTGAGATAAAAACTGTTTTATGTAGCAAAGTAAAGAACATTGCCGCCGGGCGCCTCGGTAAGGGCGCCACTAAAGAACATTGGCCCCGGGTGCCTCGAACCCTCGCGCCGCCACTGGTAAGTTTCATCCCGTTTTCTGACACTCATTTCAAGATGTTATCTTGCAGGTGTGCCATCGAGATGTATATACGTATGCATGCATATCTGTAGGCGTAGATGAATGGATGGATTAGAAAGGAAAGGATTTATGCATGGATCCATTCATAGATACATAGATAGATAATATTATTTGTCAAAAATAGTGATAGAGGTGTTTTGGGATCACTTGAAACGCACCTAATATAGTTTCTAACGGTATCGTTGGTTTGGTTTGCGCGCAGGCCGGAATTAACTCTTAGTTGGTGCCAAAATGGCACGCTAAAATATGTCTTTCTAAACATCAGACACAGACACTTTCGCAGACGAGACAAGTTGCATTATTGTTTCATCACATCACAGGTACGTCAGCCGATAACTATTAATGTTTGTCCGAGGTTAGATTTTTTTTAAACTGCAGGTAGCACACCAGATCGGTAATCAGTTGGTTTGTTCTAAGCTACGGAATACTTCAGATTAAATACTATATATATTTTCTTTTATTTGCTTTTTTTTCCCTGTGATCAACATATTCAAAACCATTCTTCTATCTGAGCAATTTCTGAGTTTTCTAACGAATTCAAAGTCCAGAGGAAATATAAACCGTTGCTTAATGATGATATATCGTGAACACGAAAAATATATATTGAATTTCGACTGGTTTAGATGTCGTATCTTCCACAGTTAATTAAAACAGATTTTGAGAGCCAAAGTAAAATCAGCTTGATTACATTTAATAAAACTGACAATTATGTATAGCTTGATATGTATTGTCCCTGTAAACTGAGATAAAAACATTAAGTGTCCTTTAATAAGTTCATATGCTCTCTGCCATTTACTGGGAGTACTGGCACTAAAGATATAAAACTTTTTTTAAGTTTGATAATTTGAATATAACATTATTCTGACAAGCGGGCAGTTAAAACAGTAAAAGTAACAGGTTAGTGATTATAACAACATATATTGCACGTACATTCGACAGTTTATTACACGTCAGAAATATAGCAATATTACACTGCATTACATAATCCTGTACCTAGTAATATAGAGTTCACTACAGTTATACCCACATAATTACAAATGCTACCCTTAGCCAGGATTAGATACGTTAGACATTCTAATTTTAAGAAAAGTATCAAGATGAAAACTGGGATTAAAAAAATATTTGGTCAGAACAAGTCACGTTTCCAGTGTTTCTTGGGCCCCGGGTGGTCGAGATGTCTAATAAGCTCGCCTTTACAGATCACTGACATATCACCTCTGTCCGAGTGGGATCGAGTCTCGGCTCGGCAACAAAATCAAAAATATTCCAATGTCTCTTTTCCTGGATAAGTGGTTGACAAAACATATTGTATAGCGCTGTCCGCGCAACCTCGCTTCAATTTTCCTGTTTAGTGCTGGGAAAAAAAATGTTTTTGTCGGCATTTGTTGTATAGCGCATTACTTAGTTACTGATCCTGTAAGAATAAACACATGGACGGGTGGAATATGCTAGAGTTAGTCGAAGCACTCGGCAATGTCTTGCAAGTTGAGAGTTCGAAGGCTTTCTTAATGCTCTTGCGCAATTTTGAACCTTTTGTCTTAAATGCTTCCTTTATGGATCTCAATTATAAATGGAAACACCTCTAACATTTCAAAAAAGTATATAACATAATGCAAAACGAGCCGAAAATGGATCACTATTACAAATGGATGGAATGCATCACAACAATATTTTCATTTATGTTGGAAGAATCAATCTCTTTTATCAGGACTCTATAAATATCCCCCAAGATACAAAACCTACAATTTTCTAAAACCTAAATGACTTGTATATTCAAGAATGAAATGCAAAAGCTGCTACCTCATCCGAAGGTAAGAACTATTTTCTTTTGTTAATATTTCTCTTTTCAAACAGGGCTTGACATTTTTTTAATTGTTTCCTTTTTACACAGGATCTGAACTTTGAATCTTTATTATTATATTTACATCGAAACACGTACTTACTTTGCTCACAATTAGAACCAGTAATCACGGATTCCTGATAAAGGAACTGTAGGGCGTTGGGAAAATATACCACTTGATGACAATGTGTAATCTTTGTGAGAAAACGATATTGGTGATGAATACCCTATTTGTTCATCTGTCCATTTTTCAAGTAAAAAATTCATCTTTTGAAAACTTATTTTTATACTAGACCAAATGTTGTTAAATTTTTTAGAACTGTTTTAACGGAAAACGTTTCTACACTGCTACAATTATCAAAATTCATGAAAATTATAAAAAAGAAAATATGTACATTTGATACTATAGCAATAGAGATATCTCATGAGTGTAAACACATTTTGCTTGTCGATACCGACCATTTACTTCAGTTAATCTTGCTAACAGTCAGTCAGATAAACTTTTTATCACATAGTTGGTACACTTACATACAATGTTTGCGGTTTAATATTTTTGATATGTCCACACGTTAAAATATCACTTTCTGTGAATCTGATTGGTGTAGATAAGACCATGAAATTCTTGCGCAGTATTCTCATTACTGATTGCCTGCGACAGTGCGAATTTCACTTGCCCCGGCTTCAAGAACCTTTCTTTTTTCTTTTTCTTTTTTTTTTCTTTCATTATTACTTTCAACAATATGGCGGCGGTCTTTCCAATATGTAGCCCAAAGGACACTGGGACAAACGGTCGACTATCACAAAAACGCACAGTAGTGGTTACGTATATCGGAATATGACCAATTTACCCTACGTAGAATTCTCCGAATGCCAACCTAAACCTAGAACAGGCGTACATTATACCCCACCCAGGACAAACGTGGTTTAAATGTCAACCTATATATGAGTAAGTAAATTCACCTCTCTTATGAAAAGAATGTCGACAAATGCAGATCTCCAACTGACAGAAAGTTATCCTACACCACATTCTTCCACATCTAATAATGCAAATATCCGAAACAAAATCATTAAATCTTGAATCACTGTTATACACACCAACACCTCTATAGTCTAGAGTTTGTAAAATGTCTGCTTCCATTGTTCATCCCCTCACACGAATATCCAGCAACTGGAATGCTACCTGTTCTGCCGTATCTAATGCTGCATCTGTGATGAATGTCTATAGTGGAATCGACACACTTTTCTGTGAAAACATTGCAGTCTCATCGAAATCCATGTATATGGCGCGTCAACTACTCCGGCTGACCTGACTAGAGCTTACTATTTCACATCACACAGAAATTTCCATTGGAGATCCAGTGTTTAAAAATGATGTTGTCCGCGTCAAACAATCTATTGATTTGGAAGGACAGTTGCTCTTTGAATTATTATTTGTAAAAAAGAAATCTACATTTAAATGTTACAGGTTATCCAATTGTGCATTATTGATTCAACTCGCGTCTGTGACTATTTGTTAACGCGCAAGAATTGAAAGCTGCAGCGTCTGAGCCAGAATTTGATGAAATGCCGAAAATCATCTGATCTTCTTTCTATCCAAACTCTTTCCACTAAAATAAAACTATGTGAATCTCAAATGGGAAACAAATTTTAATATTAAATTTATGAAACTCGTTGAATACTTTCAGGTCAAGATTCGCAAAAACTAGGAATTATTCAACTTGTTTCATAAATTCAATATTGAATTATTATCCATTTGAGATCTTTTATTTATCACCTGACCACTGTGTTAGTTCCTCTAATATGCCCATATCAACATTTTCATATAAGTAACACGTGTAAGAACATCATGGCGTCACAAATGACGTCATACCGTCATGCAAAGGAAAGGCGTAACGACCGAGGCATCCGAATATATTTCAAAGTCATTTGACTATACTATTGTGTCGTTTGGCCAAATAAAATTAGTATTTTTGTCATGCGATAAATAATCTTCAATTTGTGCTAATTTCAAATGAAATTTATGAAACTCGTGAACTAACTTTAATCTTTAACTCGCCCTAGCCCGAACAAAATTATAAATTTCGTAAATTTCATTTGAAATTAGCACTCATATATGATCCTCTATATATGATATGCAACTGCCGACAAACATGTTTGAGTGCGTATTTGCGTATGTATCCGCATTGAGAGTTTAGCATTACTTATGTGCATGCGTATGTATCTATCTATCTATGCATGTATGCATGTATGTATGTATATATGTATGTATGTATATTGGCTGTCATATTAGCAATTATACAGAAGTATAAGTATACATAAGTAGCGTGCAAAACCCATTTATGATTTATGACATGTGCATCCCACAAAACGCCTGCCTATCTTTATGATGTATGTACGACATCTACTAATGTGTGTGTGTGTACAGGTTAAACTTTCTATCAAAACTTGTCTCACTTGTGCATCAATGCTGCTTTCTCTATTATCATTTTAATTTACTTGAAGCAGAATACTTGTATCATTGGTAAAGATGATGATGATGATGATTGTCAACGACAAAAACATTAATTGTTATGGGTATTGCCCAGAGGCATAACTTAAAATTATGGACCCCCCTGCAAAAATTCTGAAATGGCCCCCCACCCCACCCCCAAAATAAACTTAGGATTTTGTTCCCCCTTCTTGACGGGACCCCCACCACCACCCACAGCCGCTCTCTCATTGCAGGGGCCACAGAGGCGGTAGTTACACCCCTGGTGTTGCCCGATAAAACACATTGCATTATGTTACAGATTATAATATCTTATTGTTCTTCAGCATTAATTTTCTTCTTATCCGTCATTGTAATATACACTCCGATTGAAAGATTGTCAAACTTTAAACTCAGGAATATAAAAGGTAAATGATAAATGACAATTTTCTATCATATTTATTCTCCAAATACTACATACACACGTTTTCTGTTTGCATCCTAAATGTACTACATATTCAACATATTCACAACACAATTTGTCACAAATTGTAAATGATTTTTCTCATATGCTATGTCTGTTTTAAACAAATACAGTTTTTGTTTTGTTCTGCATAACCCCTATATAATTACAATAACATATATAAAGTGACAGGACATTTATTGCTTATCTAGAATAAGTCCATATTATCTTTTATTGCTTATCTAGAATAAGTCCATATTATCTTTTATTGCTTATCTAGAATAAGTCCATATTATCATTTATTGCTTATCTAGAATAAGTCCATATTATCATTTATTGCTTATCTAGAATAAGTCCATATTATCATTTATTGCTTATCTAGAATAAGTCCATATTATCTTACCCTTACTGCCTTATAGCCTCGCTAACCCTTCAAGGGAAATTAAACTGTCCCTTATAATGGGGCGAGAAACTTCTTTACGTAGCACCCCTTCTTCGAAAACATGACTTGTCCTCTTCGCTTATGGTTTACTAGCAGCATAAAACTGTACATACATACATACACACACACATACATACATACGCACATACATACATACAAGATTATTATGCTGTGACAGCAAACAGGACGTGGACCCAGTATTATGGGCAAATAGACTCTACGAGTACAACGTTTTGATGAGTATATCACTAAAACTGGAAATTCTGTATGATGTTAAAATAGTGTTGATTAACTCAAAATGGTGTTGATTAACTCTATGAAAAAAAAAATGTACGAACGTAGGTAGATCGTTGAAAGAAGTGTTCATATCTAGTATTCAGGGCCGAATCCAGAGATATTTCTGCCGTTGTTGGGTGGGGATGAAGGTGGGTGATGAGGCCGTGCCCCTCATATATGTATGTGTGTGTACATACATACATACATACATACATACATACATACATACATACATACATACATACATACATACATACATACATACATACATACATACATACATACATACATATACACACGGATAGAGAGAGCCTATGAATTGGATTTGTGGTGGAATTTCATTTCAAGTACATAACATATTTAACATTTATAAGAAAACAAGCACATAGTATGTTGAGAGTATTTACTCATATTGAATGCCTTTGATTAATCGATGTTTAATGATTAGAGTCATGCTTAGAGCAGTTATTAACAGACCTACAAAGAATAGTTTAGTCTATTTTTTGCTTATTTTGCATTTTCTTTTTCGTCATATGTAAATTGAAACATATGACACCAAGCTACTTTGCAAAATTCCTGTCGGAAACTGAATGATTCCATATATATGTGTTTGTGTGTGTGTGTGTGTGTGTGTGTGTGTGTGTGTGTGTGTGTGTGTGTGTGTGTGTGTGTGTGTGTGTGTGTGTCATTCAAACATGTAGGCATCAAGAGTTTCTCCTGGCTTTTTGTTTAGTGTTTGTTTCGTGGATGTAAGTTGTTTCTTGCCCTGACGAAAAGCTTGTTTAGCTAGACGTTGGGAAACGTTTGTATTTGCGCTGTTATAAATTGTTACGCCAAACAGAGCGGAAAGTGCTATCTCTGGATCCTACAGAAGGATGCTTGATAACATTAGCAGAATTTTTAAATACGAATAAATAACATTATCATACAGGTTAGAGAATTTTTTAATTCGTACTCTACGGAGATTCTAACCCGGATCCGTTGGTTACGGCATCCATCGCCTTGCCTGTAAGCACCAACCCCTATACCGTCTCGACCATGCACACATCACCAAACAATTATGCCAAAAAGTCAGTGGTATAGGCATTCGTGCGTATCATGTCGACCCAGTAATTAATTCTCATCTAAGTATGTCAACCCAGTAATTAATTCATTAATTAATTAATTCTAATCTAAGCATGTCGACCCAGTAATTAATTCTCATCTAAGTACACAGTCCATCTGGATTCCTACTACAGAAATCAAGTTATATAGAAGTTATTACAGAGAATTACAAATATACACCAAACAGAGCGTTCTTGCCTCTCATTGAGTCTTTGTAGAAGGCAAGTACAAAACAGAGAGTAATAGTAAACACAACAAATACACTGAATTTATAAAATTGTACATGATTTTATGTCTAATGGAGGTGTTGTTTCAAAATATTAGATGTCGCAACTTATTGGTTTGAACTTCCTGCGCGACATTTAACATTTTAAAAACGACACTTCCATTAAACATACAATCATCTAAAGTTTTGTAAATTAGTCGTTTTCTTTTGTGTTTATTGTTCGCCTTTGTTTTGTAATTCCCGTCGACAAAGACTCAGTGAGAGGCCAAAACTCTCAAGCTTGTTAAAAACAAGTTTTGCATGGCTCTACATTTCATGTTCGCATATGAGTTATTCTCCTTGAGATCGTCCAGTAGCATGATTCTAGGCTTTCCTCTTGGTCGCTTTCCTTCTATTCTGCCTTCTATGACTTCTCTTAAAACGCTTTCACCTCTTAAAATGTGTCCGATCCACCTCTTTCTCCTCTTGAGTATAACATTCAATAAAGTTCTCTTTTCATCGACCAATCTTTGGGCCTCTTCATTTGTCTTTTGATCACTCCAGCTAACTTCCTCCATGCGCCTCCATATCCACATCTCCAATGCTTCTATCCTTTTTTTTTTTTTTCCTTCCTTTCTCAGCTTCCACGTTTCTGAGCCATTGAGAGCTACACTCCATACAATGGTTTTGACAATTGACCCATTAAATCCGGGTATTCCTAGTATTCGTAAGTGTGGAAATAATAGCCACCGTGTGAATATCCATCTTCTCCCAACACCGGGTCTTGGATAAATTGTTCAATGAGTTCCTGATAAATTTTAACCAAGTTATAAAAAGAGACAACACTAATATCCTAGTATGTAACTCAATGCCAATGATAACTATTCGGCTACTTTTTTCTGCAATGCAAAATTGACTGCGGAATAGACATAGGCAACTTTTATTTAGAGTCGGTTTGCATTTACATAATAAGAAATCATTAGCTCATTTGAGCTATTTTCCCGACTACAAACAATAAAAATATAATTAACTTTAGCAATCATACATACATACGTACATACATACATACATACATACATACATACATACATACATACATACATACATACTAATTTAATTATATAACTATTTATTCTAAATCTTGTTTCTGTGATAAAATATACATAAAATAGAAAAAAATATTCCATTTCTATTGAAAGATTCCATGCAGCGACAATCAATTTCCACGAAATAGATTCTGTTTTAAATTACATAAAATATACTTGCGTAATGGTTATCAAAATCCACACTTAGTATGCAGTTTTACACGCATAAGAAATTAAATATACAACAAAGAAAGTTGGACAAGACTATTCACATAATCCACACATCTACAATTAGTCTATATGCAATGAAAGAAGACAGAGTGGTAATTGGAACATTTTCGACCTTATCTGTTGCATTTTTTCTTCCGCGAGTCATCTCAAAAACTCAAATGTATGTGTACTTTTACAATTATTTCCGAATTTTTCTCCAACTTTGACACAAAAGGTTGAGTGATGTCTTGATTTGCATAAAATATAACATGCATACATTATTTCTTTTAGTCTGTATAATAAATATCTTGTGCAAAGGAAATGTTGCGAGAAAAGTGGTTTTTAATTAATAATTAGGCATTAATAATGCATCACGAATAAAGATAAATATCACTGCCATGTTTGTCTGCATTTATATTTGTTTGCACATGTAAATGTCTGATTTTCGAAAAAGAATATTGTATTGCCTTATATTTTAATAAAAATAGTTCACAAATGATATGAGTCCACGCATATAATAACATTTACATGTTTATTACATTTGTGTTCATCATATGAGTTAATGGTAAAGATTTATTTTTAAAAAAAAGGATTCTAAAGAACACCACAAATTGTGAAAAACATTACCACTGACAGCACTTTATGGATAACTCAATAT
The DNA here is from genome assembly GCA_029931535.1 of Margaritifera margaritifera. Classification (NCBI taxonomy): domain Eukaryota; kingdom Metazoa; phylum Mollusca; class Bivalvia; order Unionida; family Margaritiferidae; genus Margaritifera; species Margaritifera margaritifera. The sequence goes on along the minus strand of JAQPZY010001662.1, from coordinate 6,555,059 downwards.
GTCTCTATGGTATTTTTTTAGTACTGTCAGCATAAACGACAGGCAGCGATCTTGCTGGCCAGATTAACATTATTAATCCGGTTGGTGTGTAGAAGTGTTTCACAGTTAAATGACTGCATGTACATAATATGAGCTCTGTGATCGATTTCATAGTTCCTTTCGTTCGAATGAAATCTACGGATATTATTGTCTACCTTATAATCTCAGAGTCACATACTAGTATAACCCACGGTATCGAGTCGTTACCACAGAGTTAGAAGAGTGAGATCAAAGTCATTGTTATAAAAGTCTCAGTTCTTTGATAGCTTTGTACTGATCCGGTATCTCCATCAACGCGTGCAAGGCCAAAGCAGCTTGAGGATTTCGTGCATTTGACGACATGACTTTATGGAAGTTCACAAACTGAAAATTGTCAAAGTTTCGTTCCGGCAACCCATCATCGAATTCTCCCATGACTTCCCAGGGTCCGTCACCTACCCCTACCATTATTATAGACAGGGGAAATTTGGACGCTTCAACTATGGCCTCCTTTGTTTTATCTTCGTCAGTAACTTGGCCATCTGCAACAATCACGAGAATATGATACTGGAATTAAAATAAGAAAATACTGAATTATCATACTTACATATTTCATTTAAAACGTATTTTATTGACATGGACATCCAACTTGGTTTTAAACCTGTGCATCGTTTAGAAATCAGAGGGGATGGGGATACCCATCACGATACATCATTGGCTTCAGCCAATGCATGAAACGCAGACAGAACTATGGAGATACCGATGTGAGTCGTTGGATCGTTACACTATTTTTGTATTTCCCCTCAAAATGCACAAGACCCACGCTTTAACATATATTGTAATGAAATCAATAGCATATATGACCATATAAAAAATAAAAGCTATATGAAACAAAGGAAAGAGTTCAAGTACAGAATATAGTGATAGTAATACATATTTACTCAAAATAGGTTTCACGATACGAGATGAATCGTACAGTTCGTTCTTTCTTTCTATTGATTTGACTGTATCCCTTTCGAGTAAGATTTCAATATTGCGTCAAAATAAGTGTGCATATTGAGATAGCTAATTACTTGTTGAAATTTTTAAAAAATTACCAAACCTTTTTAGTTTCTCTACAAATTTCTATTGCCTTTATGATCAGTGGTGCGAGATTGGTCGGTCCGCTCATTTGAACAGTGGGCGTCACTGTGTTGTATACATTTAGAACTTCATTAAAACCCTTACAGCCTCCCTGAAAAAGGATGTAAGCATTTATCTGAATTTCACTCGGAACAAATCTCATTAGGGATAAATGTTAAACTTCCTATCTATCTATCTATCTATCTATCTATCTATCTATCTATCTATCTATCTATGCCTGCGTGTGTGTCGATCTAGCAATCTGTCGATACGTCCACCTCTTTTTCTGTCTTTTTGTGCTTGGATACATACAGATTCTTTCATATATACATACGTACAAACTATACATATGTGTGTGTGTCTTAGTGATATTAAAGGAAAACAAATGTAGGCAAAGAGAGCTTCCATTAAGGCTTAGTTAATAATTTAACAGGTTAACCATTGACTTTGAGACAAATTCCGGGTGTATATACTAGCATTGAAATAGAATGCATACGTTCGCTTTCAAAGAAAATATGGACTCACCTTTTGTCTTAGCATCACCAAATCCAAAAACCGGTATGATTCCATCGTCATCAAATGGCTCCAATGTTTCCCCAATTATGCATATTATCTGAAATAAATTAATTGCCATGCTATATTATAACGATAAATTGTAGAAGAAATGGGATGAAAATATTCAGTGAATATTATTATAAAAATACATGTAGTATATATATGTGTGTGTGTGTGTGTGTGTGTGTGTGTGTGTGTGTGAGTGTGTTGTGCATGTCTCACACCTTACTCTTCAATACACACAGCATATTAGACTTATTTCAGAAGGTATATAAATTCATTGGAGTATCTGCATTCCAAGTTTTAAATATTATAAGCCAATTTAATGTTTACCACTGACTAAAAAAACTCGTTAAATCCTTTTACATGACAGCATTCTACATTGTATTATTGGACGTGAATTATTATATAGAATTGCTTACATAAGAAAACGTGATCGTCCTATATTTTTTATAATGAACGAAAGACATCGGGCTTAACCATTAGTCAAACCAATTATATGTGCTATCTTCTTCAAAGTTCATTCACCTCAGTAGCACTGACTCTAACATGTGTTCTATCGTCTGGTCACTCGTTATATGAATCAATGTGCGAATTCGTCTCAAAAGTATCTTTTGATATAATACGTCACAAGCTTTCATTGGATGAACGACAGACAGACAGACGGAAGGCATTGTAACTTCTATTTTCATGCTTTTACGACATATGAAACCTGCTGACAAGGGTTGAATCCTGGAGACGAGATCTCGTGTAACGATTTTCCGCCAAATGTCTTCTGACCCTGCATTCGATTGCTCAAGTTGTAGTCTATTCCTGAAAAATAAATTATATTCTGATATTAGGGTCTGACAAATCGTTTGCCCAGAGCCCAGTGGCTACCAAAAATGTCTGGTCGATGCTACCAGTTTGCTGCAATCATGTACATGACATAGAATTGAAATAGATCGAAACGGGCGACAATTTCAAAATATTTTTTTTTTAATTAGCCAATAACTTCTATCCTACGATTAAATTTACGTCTGAGTCATCAAACATATCCAGTATATTTTTGCATTATCAATCTACCCTCCTAGAGAGGAACACATAAACTGACCTATATTCTAAATCTACTAACTCTCACCAATAGATACTCCCGACCACTCCCCAGAACGTGATAAATAATCTCCCTTATGGTATATGCGTTCGTACCAAATGCTCTAATCCTGCTACCTTTTGAAAAGATATTCAGAGTCGCGACTTAGAAGGAGAGGATACAAAAGGAGCTACATCGAGGAGGCTATTAACGAAACTAGACTCCTCAATAGAGGAGCCCTCCTGAAATAAAAAAGCAAGAAAAGCAACAAGCGTGTCCCCTTCGTGGTAACTTTCCACCCCAATACCCCAAAACTACAACCGAACAATCGCAAGCATAGGCACCAAACTGAATCGTTCGAATGTCTTAAGGGTATATTTCAAGAAGTTCCTGCGGTTGCGTACCGTAGACCTACACATCTCAAAGACTATCTGGTACGTGCCAAGGTAACTTCAAACAAGCTCACAGATTCAGGCACATACCGCTGCAAAGACAAGTGTTGCCTAATTTTGCAAACATATGACCGAGACGGAATCTGTCAGAAGTTCGACAATAAGAGTTAGATAACACAATCTATATTCTAATATGCAAAATATGTGGCACTTAATATATTGGCGAAGCCGTTGATTTCAGAAAGCGAATGAATAATCACAAAAGTCACATTTGCAACAAAATCAACGCGAAAGTCGCCAACCACAAAAACTCAACTCAACTAGACATTCAGTCGAGTCCCTTGAGATGCTACCGGTTGAATCAAACCTGGGGTGGACCGACATGGACAGCACACGTAAGCAACAATACTGGATACTACAATTGAAAATTCAAGGGGAATTCGGCCTAAATGAAAAAATTTAAATGAAAAAGTCTAACTTTCCCGATGCAGTCTTATCAAATTTACAGCCAGTCATCAGTGTTCCACCCGTACTAAATTTTTCCAATAATATTTACCCAACTAATTACATTTATTATTATTATTATTATTATTATTGTTCTTGTCTATCATCTCGCTACGCATCCCTCTTGAGATTTTTCCTTTTGAACCTTCGTGCATAAATCTACCGGGATATAATTTCTTTCGCAAATCTTTCGCTGTGTTTCCATCCAATGTTCACAACCTGGAATAAGGTCAAAACATGTTGGTTCTCTGTGTAGACACCATAACCAGCTCGCTTATTATTGTTACACAACTTTTTAGTTTTATATCTCTTGTTGTAAATTCCCCCTAGTGATTCTAACATGTAGGAGCCCAGATATATAACATAATGTAAAAAGAGCCGAAAATGGATCACAATTTCAAATGGACTGAATACGTCAAAAATGTTTTGATTTCTGTTTGAAGAATCGATCTCTTTTATCAGGACGCTATAAATAAGCCACAAGCTACAAACCCTAGAATTGTCCAAACTCTAAACAACTTGTATATTCAAAATTGAAATGCAAAGTCGCCACCTAATCCAGATGTAAGAACCATTTCATTTTTATTTTCATTTTCAAACAGGACCTGAACACTTTTTATTTATTTCCATTTTAAACAGAATCTGCATTTTGAATCTAAACTATTACATCGACATCAAAACACGTATTTACCTTTGCTTAAATTTAGAACCAGTAATCACAGGCTCTCAGTAAAGAAAATGTAGGTCGTTGGGAAAAGCACCACATCATGATAGAAAGGCGATATTTGTTAAATCTGTCCATTCTTCAAGTAAAGAATCTTAACTTATGAAACCTTATTTGCATATTAGACCACATGTTGTTAAAGTTGAAGAACTGCTTTCAACGGAAAGAGTATCTACACTGTTAAAGTATCAAAATTCGTGAAAAGCATAATGAAGAAATTTACACATTTGATAGTATAGCAATAGAGATATCTCCTGAGTTCAAACACACTATGCTTTTCTGTACAGGAAATTTACTTTAATTAATCTTGCTAACAGTCAGTGAGATACATTTTATATCATATGCAACTCCCTGCAAATACATTTTATTGTATTTGGGAAAGCATCCGCCTTTAGAGTTTAGCACTAATTACGTGCTTGCATGTTTATATATGCTTGCATATGTATGTATACATCACTACCGTGGATGACTCAGTCTTGTCCTGTCGACCCAACACCGGCCTGTCATTATGTATATACAATATCTACTAATATATGTTGTGTACAGATTCAATTTTCTATTAAAATGTGCCTTACACGTGTGCATAAATGTTTCTTCGTCTATTATCTTATTGATTTACTTGAAGCAGGGTACTTGTAACATTTATTAGGGATTATGATGATCATCATCATGATTTTAAAAAACAGTAATTGTGATGGTGCTGCACTATAGAAAACATTATAGTATATTAAAAAGATATACTTTTTTTGTTCATTACGATTTCCAACAATCTGATTGGCCTGTCCTTTTTTGAATTTATTTTTTATACTTGTATGAACCAAAAAGCCAGAAATATTTACAAGCAACATTGACGTAATGTTGGTTTACATCAACAACGACGGTAATGTGATCATATAATGTTTACGGTGTATAATCAATAATGCTGTGAATGAAACAAAAATAAAATTTGACTTTATAAGCCTCTGAAAATATAATTCTAAAAATTTGATCAATCAAAAATGTAAATATTCCATGGAGAGAGAGAGAGAGAGTCGCAGGCCCTGACATTCCAAAAGTTCTTCCATTCTGACATGTACATTTTAATATTGTTACATAAAGTAAGGCCGAGATGAGTCGATTATTCTATCAGGACTGAATAACAGATGTCGCCTTCGTCTCAAACTAGCTTTGGATCTAGCCCTATAAATTCGCATTTTCATGTTTTGAATCAAACTGGGACGTGAAAGAGAAACTGAAAAAGTTGACATTCTCTTCAGTTTTTTTTCCAGTTTAAATAAACAACTTGTTCTGGGTTTTACTATAGATTTTAATACTTAGGACATGCTGTCCTTGATTGTCGTAAAAATAAGTTCGAGGGGGAGGGGGAGAATCAGCTGAAACTAAGGCTAGTGTTTGGAAATTTAGAGATGGTATACGTGCTTCTGGAAGGAATTTAATATGGATATATCCGGATGCACCAAAGAGGTAAAATACAAACAGGGTGAATCGAACTGATGAGTTCCATACCAGATGTTCCAAAAAGCAAGTCAAGTCATGTAATTCTCTCTCTCTCTCTCTCTCTCTCTCTCTCTCTCTCTCTCTCTCTCTCTCTCTCTCTCTCTCTCTCTCTCTCACACACACACACACACACATACACACACACATTAGGTCACATGCATAGAAATGCACATTTTCATAGATCCTGTCGATCTCAAATATATGGGTCCAAATTGTATGTGGACCCTTGATTTACGATTTACCGATGATCTCTTTTTAATACAACATAAACAATAACTGATTCATTTTTAGTTTAAGGAACGATTCTTCATTGATAGTAATCACAAGCAGCCCACTCCACCCCCGCCCCCACCCCCGTCCCCTCGCGCCTAAGCTTTACAAAAAAGCTTTGCTATCAGCTTTCATAAACCCGAATTAAGTTAATTTTGAGTGTTTTTATATCTTCGTGCTTTAATGAGGTCCATAAATAATGGCGACTCTCTCTCACTCTCTCTCTCTCTCTCTCTCTCTCTCTCTCTGAGAAAATATTATCCTGTTAAAGATACATATTTGTCATTCATGTAAAATATATACAATATTGCAAAGCTAAGGAATAAAACCTTTCTTTAATATCGAATGTTGTACACTAGCTAGGATCAGTCGGCGCTACTCTCAAATTTCGACATCGGGAAATAAAGGTGTAAAAGTAATTAAACAAATGGAAATTAATGTTGCAGTTTAATCATATGCGTATTTCTCCACCATGGATTTCCTTTGGGAACTTGGACTATATGCTCATATAATGATTAATGACCAACGGTCAGTTTGTGCCATATTGTCAGGGGACTGTTTGTTGTCTTCTGACTGGCACTATGCAAATTACGGATATTGATTGTCATGTTCCATGTGATCTTGTATTGCTAGACAAAGTTAGAATGCCTTTATTAGATGAAACATTTAATTAGAAGGATTGACTAGTTTACTTATTTCGTTCACTGAAGTACGAACCACAAAAATCCTTTGCAACCATACGGATGATCCTTAAACAATACTTTATTGTTCTTTAGTATTAATTTGTTATATATCTGTCATGGTAATGTACACTCCGACAAAAAGACTGATAAATTTTTAACTTAAAAATATCGAAATGCATGATAAATAATAATTTCTCTCAATTTGTATTGACAGATTCAACATATACATGTTTTCTGTTTGTATCCTAAATGTGCTATGTCTTCAATGTATTCACAGCACAATTTGTCACCAATAATAAATCAATCGTTTTTCTTATATGCTACCTGCGTGTAACCTGAGTTTAAAAAAATAAATAAAGGTTTTTTTTCCGTTCTGTATAATCCCTATATAGTTACAATTCAAACAAACGAAAAATGCCAGGACATTTATTGCTTACCCAGGATAAGTCCACATTCTTTGCATAAGTCTTACTCTGTATAAGTCCACATTCTTTGCATAAGTCTTACTCTGTATAAGTCCACATTCTTTGCATAAGTCTTACTCTGTATAAGTCCACATTCTTTGCATAAGTCTTACTCTGTATAAGTCCACATTCTTTGCATAAGTCTTACTCTGTATAAGTCCACATTCTTTGCATAAGTCTTACTCTGTATAAGTCCACATTCTTTGCATAAGTCTTACTCTGCATAAGTCCACATTCTTTGCATAAGTCTTACTCTGTATAAGTCCACATTCTTTGCATAAGTCTTACTCTGTATAAGTCCACATTCTTTGCATAAGTCTTACTCTGCATAAGTCCACATTCTTTGCATAAGTCTTACTCTGCATAAGTCCACATTCTTTGCATAAGTCTTACTCTGTATAAGTCCACATTCTTTGCATAAGTCTTACTCTGTATAAGTCCACATTCTTTGCATAAGTCTTACTCTGTATAAGTCCACATTCTTTGCATAAGTCTTACTCTGTATAAGTCCACATTCTTTGACCCCTCCCTGCCTTATAGCCTCGCTAACTGCTTCAAGGGAGGTAAATCTATCCTGTATGCTGGGACAAGAAACTGCTTTACGTAGCACCCCTTCTTCGAAAACATCACTTGCTTTCAAGTAATCGTCCTTTTCGCTCATGGTTCACCAACAGCATAAAACTGCAAAAGTTAGACATACATACATACATACATACATACATACATACATACATACATACATACATACATACATACATACATACATACATACATACTGGATTATTCTGCTGTGATAGGAACTGGGACGTGGGTCAAGCATTATGGGAAAATAGATTCTTTGAATATAGCGATCTGATGAGTAAATTGCTAAAATTAAGAATTCTGCATGATATTGAAAAGTTATTCATTACCTGTAAAATAAAACTCCATTTACAAACGTAGGTAGGTACTTGAAAGAAGTGTCAGTATCTGGTATTCATGGCGGAAACACAGAGATATTTCTGCCGTTAAATGTTGATGGGAAGGTGGATGATGACATCGTGATTCTAGTATGTGCATGTTTGTATGTGTACATACATACATACATACATACATACATACATACATACATACATACATACATACATACATACATACATACATACATACATACATACATACATACATACATACATACATACGTACAGGATTATTCTGCTGTGACAGGAAACGGGACGTGGACCCAGTATTATGGGCAAATAGACTCTTCGAGTACAACGTTTTGATGAGTATATCGCTAAAACTGGACATTCTGGATGATGTTAAAATAGTGTTGATTAACTCAAAATATTGTTGACTAACTCTATAAAAAAAATGTACGAACGTAGGTAGGTCGTTGAAAGAAGTGTCAATATCTAGCAATCAGGGTCAAATCCAGAGATATTTCTGCCGTTGTTGGGTGGGGATGAAGGTGGGTGATGAGGCCGTGCCCCTCATATATGTATGTGTGTGTACATACATACATACATACATACATACATACATACATACATACATACATACATACATACATACATACATACATACATACATACATACATACATAGATAGAGAGACCCTAAAAATGTTATTCTGGTGGGATTTAATTAAAGTAGATAACATATTTAGCATTTATAAGAAAGTAAGCACATAGTATGTTGACAGTATTTACCCATATCAAATGTCCTTGATTAATTGGTGCTTAATGATTAGAGTAATCCTTAGACCAGTAATCCACCAATTCACAGACGTACAAAGAATAGTTTATTGTAGTTTTGCTTATTTTGCAATTTCTTTTTCGACATATGCATATTACAACATAATTTTAGATCAAATTACTTTGCAAATTTATGTTCAGAAACTGAAGGATTCCACATATGTGTGTGTGTGTGTGTGTGTGTGTGTGTGTGTGTGTGTAAAAACTGATAACGAACAGTACAAAACTAGTTTTTAACTAGCCGAATCGCTTTCGACTTTCAATGCGTCTTTGCAATTACAAAACAGATACATACAAGGCAAAACAATAAACACAAAAGAAAGTGCTGAATTTACAAAACTTACATGATTGAATGTCTAATTGTATTGTTGTTTGAAAATGTTAGATGTTGCAACTTATTTGATGCACATCTTGTGCGAAATCTAACATTTTCAAACAACACTTCCATTAAACATACAATCATCTAAAGTCTTGTAAATTGGGCTCTTTCTTTTGTCTCCATTGTTTGTTTTCTTTCTGAGAAGAGTCTACAGTCTACAGTCAGTCTCCTCTTATCTTAAACTATGGCGATTTATCCGTTACAACATCGTCATTAAGTCTTCTGTGTAGAATAACACAATTATTGTACGGAATACAGGTCTCGATCTTCCTTGTGTGCTTCAAATATTACACCTTACCTGAACAGGTTATTTTCATTTTGGGCCAAACAGCGTTACCTTCGACCTGAAAAATGTTCGTATTTCAACTAAGAAATGTAAACACCACTAAGGCTATGATAATCCGTCTAATTCTTTCACCAGATATATTGAATTTTTTCTGTACTATAATAATAGTATTCGTGGATTAACTACATAAGAGAATGAAAAACGTCTATACATTCCAGGGTAAATATGAATGATCGACCTTATTTCGAAACGTAAATCCATCTACCATAATGTATTATTCTAGCTCTTAAGTGAAAATCTTTGTTTAGGTAAAGAATGTGATTCATATAACAGCTTTTGAAGTTATTTTATTTCATACTTCTAAAGAATGTTCGCATCTTTAACCACTTTATCTCTTATCTTGTAAGAGAAAATATCTATTTTTATTTGGAATGGTTGATCGTCCTGAAGATTTTAGCAATTTCCAACCTTAATGTTTTACAACCTATTTAATACCTTTGCCTTCTATCTTAAAGAACTACATATTTCCATATTTTTGGAATAGTTTATCTTCCTAAAGCTTTTCGCAATTTTCTAGTTATATTTTGAGAACTAAACATTCAATCGGGGCCGCATAACCAGGACTGTGCTGATGTGCCGTTAAAGCCTATACATGCTTTGTTGAGGCAGATCTGATTTTATATACACTGCTTCGTTTTATCATCTTTTCTTGCGTAATTTGGTGATCAATACTGAACTTGTAAACAAGGGAAGTAACTCTGTAAATATGCAATAAGGTTAGATGTTGAGCTCGAGCTAAATGCGAACGTTCTCGTTTATGATTTTGCACGATTTAACATTTTTACAGTTAAGATTACTTAAGATCAGTTGTGCTTCTGACACATTTATTTGGTACAAATGTAAATTTTCTTTTGACTCAGACGTGTCACTGGTCAGGTTTATGGTTTTCCCCCATTGTTTCAACGCCTCCACTTTGCTTGGTCTTCAGAAATTCAACACAAAATTGTAGCGCTGACGCCGTAACGGCCGGAAAATGATAACAAAGTCTCGATATCCGTTGAGTCGGGCTGGATAAACACCCTTATATTGACAACCCTTTAGCCACGCTATCTATCTATCTATATATCTATCTATCTATCTATCTATCTATCTATCTATATATCTATCTATCTATCCTAGTTCCGTATGTATGTATGTTACATTTATGCCATTGTTTTCAATGAGTGCATCATCCGATCCCCTTACCAAACAATCCCAGTCCCCACCTACATTTATTCATTAATTAAGCACTTTGTGCGTTCTGAGTGCGATAATATAGACTACGGCTGAAAATACTAAGATTTGCATACACTGTCACACCCCTTCATAACCCGTTTGAACACTATCCTGTTCGGGCCACGCCTTCATAAAACTAATCAACCTGAGAACGTACAGCTCAAAATTTTCATTCTTGTGAAACATTTGTATTAAATCAAACATTTCGAGTCATTTTCTCTGTGTTAAGCCCCCAACTATCTTCTTGTTTCAATGTGTAGGTTTCATAGTATTATATTATACTATTATAGTTTACAAGGGAGCCGCGGTAGCTCAGTTGGTAAGACTCGTAATCCAAGGGTCGCGGATTCTATACCCGCCTCGGCCTGCCCGGATCGAGTGACTCTGTGCGTTCTTGGGAAAGGCACTTAACTTCAATTTTCTCGGCATGATATAGTCAATAATACGTTAAAAGTGCCTCTTAAACCACACGAAACAAAAACATTATAGTTTACAAAATAAACGGCATACACAATTTGGAATGAGTTTTTATTCCAAGTTATGCCGTTTTATAAAAGCGGGACCAAAGAATAGACAAAACTGAGGGAAATCTTACCAGTCTATTTAAAGTAACCACTAGCTGTTAAGTAAATCGTATTCCACCAGTCAAAAACATGGGAACAAACACTTAGAAATCTGAGGAAATTAATTAAGATATAATAAATAAAGAGGCAAATGATAAATAATTATTCATAGCCATTGAATATTCAAGTATGTTTTATAAGGTAAGCATCGTTCTGTATCGATTCCTCACATGATGTATTCATGTGTGCATCAAAACGTCAGTGTTATCGATTCATCGTTGTATCGATAATCGATGAATCGTTTCGTTCCTACTACTTCTGCTTGCGACTACAATTCATGAGACATGCAGTTATTATGTTTGAGTGTGTATATTCTTATATAAAATCAATATTTAATTAATACATGTAAATAAAGGACTTACCTGTGATCGCATTAATTTAATAGCAACCTGTCATTTCAATCACTTTCCATATCCATAAAGAATTCGTTCTGATCATTAGTGACAAAGTCCGGCTTTTCCACAAAAATAGTTCTCACGTATTTGTCTATACAAGCACAAAAAAGATAATCAAAATTCGTTACATGACATTTCTATCGATGATCCACTGTAGTTATCTTTTTCTTCACTTATTGGATTGATCCTAGAGTTAGCATGACCAATGTTATCAAATGTCAACACCTTCATACTATCAGTGAACGCAGTAAGAAAATATCTGCTAAAATCTCGCCTATGATGGCCACCATACACTTCTATAATTCACAAGTTTGAAACATTATTCGTGGTAAGGAAGCATAACCTTGTTCTATGAATATTACAAAAGAATCCAAACAAAAAAACAATATAACTATTGAAGTGGTTCCCCATTATCAATCAGTAAGAAATTTACGCTCGATGTATGCTGCCGGTAAATACATTCAGAGCAAATCTATTCGTTATGTTTAGTCCATGACTGTGGTAACATCACAAAGTTTCAATGCTAGTTTAGTCAAAACTCTTTACCTTTGAAATACAATACTCAATACATAAGTGTGGATTACAATTATCTCATGCTTTTCTTTGTACTATACACGAAGGGTGGTCATATTTTTAACATAAATGTCTGATGTTATTGATTGGTATATGTGTGTGTGTGTGTGTGTAGACACATTAGGTGAAATAAAGAAAAGACTTGAGACAGTGCATTTTCACTTAGTCAAGGGTTGAATACATAGTTTATAAGTGGATTTTTATAGTCAACATATTCTTCAAAGAAGTAAAAAAAAAGGTTCTTTTCATGTGAGCTTCATCCTGTCATGTATCTGATTATCTTTGACATACCAACGTAATTAATGAGAACAGGAATATCAATATTGAGCGTGCGATATTCATTTAAAACGAGACACACGCACCCTCCCTCCTTTTCCGTCAATGATACTCTTCCTTAGAGGAACACATTGTGTACTGTGTAAATAGTTGTCGTAACATGAGTGGTGCAAATAAAAATGTCGTCAACTCTGCTTTGATATTTACCTGCTTGAGAAACATGTATTTGTGCAATATAAAATCACGTTGCAAGGAGACTAAACAGACAAAATACGTCATGTAGGTGCACCCAACGCTAAGACTACAAGAAATACCTGAGTTAATGAATTCCAACAAAATGGATAGACATAACACCGCTATTCTGACCGTTGCAAAATGCGACCACTTTACGATTGCAGATCATGTACAAAGCCTGACATGACACAGAAGTGCGGAGGGGAGGGGAAGTGGGCCGAGAGATTAGTTGGTTTTAGCTTAACAGATTCTGTATTTTATTCCGTTTTGAAATATCATTTTACCTGGCGTCTTGGACACTCTTTATTTGTCGACGCCTTCGCGGCCCGGTCCCAAAACACAGACTTGTTAGAACGTTAGACATGTCCTCCCACTTTTTTCGCCGAAATGCCAAAGGCTTTTATATTTTCGCTGCCCCTCCCTAGGCTTATTGGTGTGTTGACTTGGGAATGTTTAACAAAAGGATATCAACACTGAAAGTTAATTTTATTTTTGAACACCTCCAGACCCAAAGCTACAGTCTCGAACTACCTATAGGAAAGCTAGCAAGCCTATGAGGGTGACACCCAACTACACCTGAGAATTTAGTAGGAATATATTGCGCCGAGTGCGTAGTTTTCTCTACTGCTGCTTAATAGACTGTTCTGATTATGTAAATATTATTTCATAATATCGTACGTGCACTATAAATTGAATAAAATTCAAACTAACCAACTTGCGGCTATTTTTATTTTTATTTTCTTAACATGAGTTCCTAACTATTGTCCCCTATGGTGAAACTCAGATTGACAGGGAAAACGACGCTGATGATACTATTTCATATATATATATATATATATATATATATATATATATATATATATATATATATATATATATATATATATATAATCGAAATAATAACCATTGTGTGAAATTCCATCTTGTTCCAACACTGCATAAATTGTTCGATGTATTTCTGAAAAATTCTCACCACGTTATGAAAAAGATAACGCTAGTATGCAATTCAATGCTAATAACAACTACTGAGTTCTTTTTTATTACAATGCAAATATGATTGCTGAATAGACATGCACACATTTTATTTAGATTCGGTTGGCATTTACATAATACAAAAACATTCCCTCATTTGTGCTATTTCCCGACTTTAAGCAACACAATAACAAGTAACTTTAACAATTATAATACATGCCTATATACACACATACATACTAATTTAATTATATAACTATTTATTCAAAATCTTGTTTCGGTGATGAATATACATAAAATTCAAGAAAAGATTCCATATCTATTGAAAGATTCCATGCAGCGAAAATCAATTTACACGAAAGAGATTCTGCTTTAAATTACATAGAGTGTTAAAATATACATGCGTAATGGGTATCAAAATCCGGACTTAGCATGCTGTTGTACACGCATGAGAAATTAAATATACAAGAAAAAAAGTTGGACAAGACTATGCAGAGAATCCACACATATACGATTAGTTTATATGCACTGGAAAGAGACAGAGTCCTAACTGGAACTTCTTCGACCTTCTCTGCATTTCCGAATTTTTCTCCAACTTTGACACAAAAGGTTGAGTGATGTTTTAATTTGCAATAAATATGACATTCATACATTATTTCTTGTATTCAGTATAATAAATATCTTTTGTAAATGAAATGTTACCAAAAAAATGTGTTTTTCTATGAATCATTAGGCATCACTAATGCCTCACACATAATGATAAATATCACCGCAATGTTTATGTGCATTTATATTTGTTTGCACATGACAATAATGTTCGAATAGGGAATTTTTCATTTCTTTATATCTGTGTAAAAAGCGTTCATAAATGATATCTATCCATGCATACACGCATATAATAACATATAATAACATGTAATAACATATAATAACATATAATAACATATAATAACATGTAATAACATATAATAATATATAATAACATATAATAACATATAATAACATGTACCCATTTATTGTATAAAAAGCGTTCATAAATGATATCTATCCATGCATACACGCATATAATAACATGTACCCATTTATTCCGTTTGTGTTCATGATATCTATCCATGCATACACGCATATAATAACATGTACCCATTTATTCCGTTTGTGTTCATGATATAGCTTAATAGTAAAGATTCATTTTTAAAACAAAGGGTTCTTGAAATTTGAAACAGCACATGGTGATGCGGTATGTGCAGTGGCTGTTTTAGATTGGTCCATAGGAATCGCCAAATTTGACATAAATCTGAAAAAATTTGTACGTTTAAAGGGATTTGTACGTTTAAAGGGATTTGTACGTTTAAAGGGATTTGTACGTTTAAAGGGATTACGTTTGTACGTTTAAAGGGATTTGTACGTTTAAAGGGATTTGTACGTTTAAAGGGATTTGTACGTTTAAAGGGATTTGTACGTTTAAAGGGATTTGTACGTTTAAAGGGATTTGTACGTTTAAAGGGATTTGTACGTTTAAAGGGATTACGTTGCAAAATTGCTGAAAATAAGCGTTTGTATTGTAACTTGTATGTCCTGTTTGCTTATTGATAACTCCAAAATCTCTGAATGTTTTGGTACCGTTTTAAATTATCAAGAAGGAACATAATTTAAGACGTCTTTACTGCCATCCAGAGAGTCCAGTTGCTGACACCAATATCAAACAATGGTGATAACGCATTAAACGAGAAAAAAAGAAAAATACACCCATTTTCATACAAAACTGCATTAAATATCATGATATATTAGCTATTTTACATTTTTTTTAATTCTTTAACAACAGTAAGATGAGAAAGTCAGTCAGTATAAAGGAGAGAAATATACAGACTCGTTTTATCATAGTAAAAATCTCTGGGAACTTTGTTTTCCATCTCTCACGAGAGTACGTTTCGGTGGTGGCGCGAGGGGGGGGGGGGCAATTGTCCCCACGCGCCAGGCGAAGGGGGCGCCGTTGGAAGGTTTTTTTTTTGCAGCTGAAATTGTCATAGTATTTCACCTTCACCTTCGTCTAACGAGGGAAATTCTTCACAAAACGTATATTTAGGAGGGTGGACAGGAAGGATGTTGGCAACTGACGTAAACACTCTTCTCTGTAGCAAAGTAAAGAACATCGTCCCCGGGCGCCTCGAACCCTCGCTCCACTACTAGTAAGTTTCATTCCTTTTTCTGACACTTATTTCAAGATGCTATCTTGCAGGTGTGCCATCGAGATGTATATAAGTATGCATGCATATCTGTATGCATAGATGAATGGATGGGTGCATAAAGGAAAATGATTTATGCATGGATCCATTTATAGATATATAATATTAATTGTCAATAATTAGTGATAAAGGTGTTTTGGGGTCCCTTGAAACGCACTTAATATAGTTTCTAACGGTAACGTTGGTTTGGTTTGCTTTATTTTGGTGTTTACGGCACGGCAACACATATAGGTTATTTATTACTGAAGATATTGGAGTATAAGCTGCGTCAAAACATTCGTATATGCTAAGAAAGTTAAATACTAGCTAAAGATTAATAAAACAATTGTATATACTAATAAAGTTAAATACTAGTTAAAGAATAATAAAACTATTGAACAAAACTTTTAGTTTCTTTGCATATTTCTGTTGTCTTCTTGACCAGTGATGCGAAGTTCGTTGGCCTGCTTGTTTTGACAGTAGGCGTCACCGGGTATGCATTTAGTATTTCATGAAAACCTCACTGTGTCCCTGAAAAGGGATGTAAACATTTTATTTAGTCTCCCTCGGGACAAATGTAATCAAAGCTGCCTGTCTCTATATATGTCTACCTGTCTGTCTGTCTTTCTCACTTTATTTGTTTGTTTTGTTGTTTGGGGGGGGGGGGCTTTTCTTGTCCTTCCACATTGATATGATATATATATATATATATATATATATATATATATATATATATATATATATATATATATATATACATACATACATATGTATGTGTTTGATGATATTGGAAGAAGGCAAATGTAGGCAAAGAGCACTTTTATTTCAGACTTAGTTAATTCTTTCACAGGTTCACAATTCACTCTGTGACAATTTACAGATCGATGTGCTAGAATTGATATAGGATGCATACGTTCTCCTTCAAGGAAAATACGGACACACCTTTTCCCTTTGCGTCACTAAATCCAAAAAGTCGGAATGATTCCATCGTCATTAAATCACTCCAATGTGTCCCTATATATGCATATTATCTGAAATAAATTAATTGCTATGGTACATTATAACAATACGCTGCAACAGAAATGTAACAAAATATTCAGTGAATATTACGATCAAAATACATGTTGTATATGTGTGTACTTCGTACATGTCTCCCATCTACACACACTCACAGCACATTAGACTTAGTCAATTTTAAAAGGTGTATAAACTCAAAAAAGCAATCATCTTTTATATTTCTCAAGAACGATGATAAAATAAAATAAAAACTGAAATCAACCATATAATGTCCAACGAATGAACGATGTTATATTCTTCAAGGTTACTTGAACCCGAATGCCCATGACTCTCACCTGTGACTTATCACTTGTGATCTAATGTGCAAATTCTTTAGAAAATTTCTTTTCGTATATAAAAGCTAACAAGCTATCAATGGACGAGAGACATACAGAAAGACATAATGAATTGTAAGTTTTAGTTTCATGCCTTTTAGTAATATGCGTTGCATGTGAAATAAAAAGAGTACGACATGTAAAACCTGTTGATAAGAGTTGCGTTTTGCCGACGAAACATTGTGTAACGATTTTCCGCCAAATGTCTTCTGTCCCTGCATGCGATTGCTCAAGGCGTAATATATTCCTGAAAAAGAAATTATGCACTAATATCAGTGTATAACAAATCGTGTGCCCAGAGCCAAGCGGCTACCAAAATGCAGGGTCTGGGTTACCAGTTTTTAGCAGTCATGTAACCCCGTGGGATACAATATGACATCATAAATTGTTCTTTTCTCGGAGTGTAGTGGACCTACGAATGCCTCCCTCAGTGGTCACAGTCAGGTACACAGAAACACGTCTTCGGCATTGTAATCTTTTAATGTTTTCAAATTCTGACAGCTGTTGATCACTCGACTCATTAACAATAAATTGTTCTGGCGAACGATAAAATCCGAGGGGTAACCACCTATTGGGAAGATAATCCATCCCCTCATTGTTGATGACACATAAGTTAGAGGATAGTCTTGAAAATAACAGGTTTATATCCAGGTGACATACGCGCCTTCTTTGGGCGACTGAATTTAATCTTGGCTATCAGGTTTATTTCTTGGTAACCGATATGATTCTGAACTTCGTTGGTCCATGATCTGTTTCAATGAGATTGAAATTAGTAGAATCTGTATTTTATCAGTTTTGTTGACGGAATTATCAATGCGAGCATACTTATTTTGTCTTCTCAAAGATCATGGCGTTTCCTGGAAATGAGGTACAGAAAGATAAAATTGGTAGCAATTGATTACCTTATCAACATTTTCCTCGTATAGGTCTACATAAATCGGATCAACCATTAATTTAAAACATGGACGAGTCAGTGCTTCTGTCAACAGGGGACATAGGCTGAAAACAATATGTAAACAAGAATTTATTCCTGTTATATTAGTAGAACATTGATTATTATTGAACAATGTACTGAATAAGTATAAAAACATTCCCATTAATATTTACATGGCTCTATACATATCTGCACATGCATAAGATGTAACAATTTAGCGTTTGTTACACGTGTAATACTTGCAGAAGAGGTGCCCACCCTACTGCGTATATGTGAAACAATGCATGTTAAAACTATAACCTAGCAGTTTCAAAACAGTGTCACCGGAAGTGACAATAGTCTTCGCCATTATTTTCCAGTGTATTGCACGAGCGCCATTACGAAAAGGAACAAATAAAGAATTAGTAAGTTTTTGTAATATTCATCATAGATTATTTTCTTGGTCATAGGACTTATACAATACACTTGTACAAAAAATAAAAATAAAAATTTCGAACAAAATCTTTCCATAGAACATGCACGTGTCGTATCGCAAAAAGAGTATACATCTTTTCACCAATGCTGCTCAATCTGGATAGCCCGACTTGTCAGAGTATTCGATGTTTCTGTCTGACATGTGCCTGACGGTAAGGGTTTACTCCAGAGTAAGTGCGAATTTTCAGAAACGAAAGGTCTGAATTTTATTTGCAAGATTGATCCATCTCCATGTTATCCAGACGAGCCCTCTTCCAAGCAGTATTGTCCCTATTTACCGTGTTATTAGTAGCGCGCAGGCCAGAATTAACTCTTAGTTGGTGCCAAAATGGCGCGCTAAAATATGTCTTTCCAAACATCAGATACAGATACTTTCGCAGACAAGACAAGTTGCGTTATTGTTTCGTCTGATCACAGGTACGTCAGCCGATAACTATTAATGTTTGTCCGAGGTTAGATTTCTTTTAAACTGCAGGTAGCACACCAGATCGGTAATCAGTTGGTTTGTTCTAAGCTACAGGCGACTCCAGCCTAAACTCTTTATATATTTTCTTTTATTTGATTTTTTTCCATGTGTTCAAAATATTCAAACCGTTCTTCTATCGGAGCAATTTTTGAGTTTTCTAACGAATTCAAAGTCTAGAGGGAATGTGAACCGTTGCTTAATCATGATATATCGTGAACATGAAAAATATATATTGAATTTCGGCTGGTTTACATGTCGTATGTTTCACAGATAATTAAAACCGATTTTGAGAGCCAAAGTAAAGCAGCTTGATTACATCTAATAAAATTGACAATTATGTATAGCTTGATATGTATTCTCCCTGTAAACTGAGATAAAAACATTAAGTGTCCTTTAATAAGTTCATATGCTCTCTGCCATTTACTGGGAGTACTGGCACTAAAGATATGAAACTTTTTTAAGTTTCATAATTTGAACATCACATTATTCTGACAAGCAGGCAGTTAAAACAGTGAAAGTAACAGGTTAGTGATTATAACAACATATATCGACAGTTTATTACAAGTCAGAAACATAGCAATATTACACTGCCGTACATAATCTAGTACCTAGTAATAAAGAGTTCACTACAGTCATACCCACATAATTACAAATGCTAGCCTTAGCCAGACTTAGATATATTAGAGACTGGAATTTTAAGAAAATTATCAAGTTGAAAAATGTGACCAAAACAAATTTGGTCAGGACAAGTCACTTTGCCAGTGTGTCTTGGGGCCACGGGTGGCCGAATGGTCTGAGACGCTCGCCTTTACAGATCACTGACATCTCACTTCTGTCCGAATGGATGTGTGAGAAAGCTTGCCTGTAGCTTCTCGTGAGTCGCTGGTTGTTCCCGGGGTTTTCCCGAATTCTTCCTCCGCCATATATACTGGCTGCCATGTATAGCCTATCATGTGCTGAAAAATGGCGTTAAACCCACAAAACCAAAAACATTGCAATGTCTCTTGTCCTGGACAAGTGGTTGAAAAAACACATTGTACAGCCCTGTCCGCGCAACCTTGCTGCAGTTTTCTTCTTCCTAAAAAAACAATGTTATTGTGTGCATTTGTTGTATAGCGCACTACTCGGTTACTGATCCTGTAAGAATAACAACATGGAGCGTTGGTCGAAGCACTCAGCAATGTCTTCCAAGTCGAGAGTTCAAAAGCTTTCTTTGTGCTCTGGCACAATTTGGAACCCTTGGGCTTAAATACTTCCTTTTTGGATCTCAGTTATCAATGGAAACACCTATTACATTTTTAAAAAAGTATATAATATAATGAAAAATGAGTTGAAAATGGATGACTATTACAAATGGATGGAATGTATCACAAAAGTATTTTCATTTATGTTGGAAGAATCAATCTCTTTTATCAGGACTCTATAAATATCCCGCAAGATAGAAAATCTACAATTGTCCAAAATATAAGCGACTTGTGTTTTCAAGAATCAAATGCAAAAGTTGCTACCTCATACGAAGGTAAGAACTTTTTCCTTTTTAAATATTTTCCTTTTCAAACAGGGCTTGAAATTTTTTAAATTGTTTCCTTTTTAAACATGATCTGAATTTTGAATCTTTATTATTACCTTTACATCGAAACAAGTATTTGCCTTTGCTCAAATTTAGAGCGACTAATCACGGATTCCCCGTAAAGGAAAGGGAGAGCGTTTGGAAAATATACATCGTGATGACAATGTGTAATCTTTGTGAGAAAACGATATTGGTGATGAATACCCTATTTGTTCATCTGTCCATTTTTCAAGTAAAAAACTCATCTTTTGAAACCTTATTTTTATACTAGACCAAATATTGTTAAATTTATGGAACTGTTTTCAACGGAAAACTTTTCTACACTGCTACGATTATCCAAATTCGTGAAAATATAAAGAAAATAATGTGTACATTTGATATTAGAGCAATAGAGATATCTCATGAGTGTAAACACACTTTGCTTGTCCATACAGGCCATTTACTTCAGTTAATCTTGCTAACAGTCAGTCAGATACACTTTTTATCACATAGATGATACACTTACATACAATGTTTGAGGTTTAATATTTTTATATGTCCACACGTTAACATATCACTTTCTGTGAATCTGATTGGAGCAAATAAGACCATGGAATACTTGCGCAACATTCTTATTATTGATTGGCTGCGATCGTGGGAATTTTCTTTTTTTTAGGGGGGGGGGCGGCCGTCTTTCCAATCTGTAGCCCAACGGACACTGGGGAAAAAACGGTCGACTATCACAAAAACGCACAGTAGTGGTTACGTACGTCGGGATATGGCCAATTTACCCTACGTAGAATTCTCGGAATGCCAACCTAAAACTGGAACAGGAGTACATTGTACCCAACCCCAGGACAAGAGTGGTTTAAATGTCAACCTATATAGGATTAAAAAAAATTAACCTCTCTTATAAAAATAATATCGACAAATGCAGATCTCCCACTGACAGAAAGTTATCCTACATAGCATTCTTCCAAATCTAATAATTCAAATATCCGAAACAAAAACATTAAAACTTGAATCACTGTTATACACAGCAACACCTTTATAGTCTTGAGTTTGTACAGTTACGTTAATATGCCCATATCAAAATTTTCATATATGTAACACGGGCAAGAACACATCATGTCGTCACAAATGACGTCATAACGTCATACAAAGGAAAGGCGTAACGAACGAGACATCCAAATATATATCAATTTGACTACATTTTTGTGCCGTTTGGTCAAATAAAATCAATATTTTTCATCATGCGATAAACAGAATCTTCCATTTGTGCTCATTTCAAATGAAATTTATCAAACTCGTGAACTGACTTCAATTTTTTTCTCGCCAAAGCTCGAAAAAAATTAGAAATTATTAAACTCGTTTCATAAATTTCATTTGAGATGATCACTCGTGTATGATACTCTATATATGATATGCAACTGCCGACAAATACGTTTGACTGCGTATTTTCGTGAGAGTTTAGTATTACTTATGTGCGTGCCCATGTATGTATGTATGTTATATTGACAATTATACCGAAGTATAGACCTTTCCAGTGGACAGTTCTTCCATATTTACCTCCCCCTGGCCACTACGTATCACTACACGCGTCCGCCATTAAGGTACTGATTACAGGTACTGATTCTACATATGCCAGACATGAGAAAACGAAATAAAACACGACACGCTGCAAAAACTTTCATATTCCTTTATTGCTCTAAATTAACTTTATTTCTGAATAAATCTTCGATTGTGTATTCCCAGACACTAGAGTAAACAGTTGCATCAGAACACAAGTAAAAAAATAAAAATAAAAAACACACATTAATCAGACACTTGTGTTCACAAAATGAAGGTCCTTATTTCTGAAAAATTCTCGCGCAGGAAAATTGAGCAATTACTGTTCATTTAACTTAAATGGAACAAGACATTTCATTAAAAAAAAAGTTTGTATGCAAAAGAAAAAGAGACCGAAATGCCCAAGTAATTGGAAAATCACCCATTTTATACATTTGGTGGTTTCGTTGTTTACCTCTTTCATAATTAATCACACACTAGAAGAAAATATATATACCCATGGGCATTGTGATTACTTTTCTCCTTCTCTTGAAAATTGAAAAAGCAGTACTATAATAAAATATTTCCGATAAAAAAGATAAATTAAAAAAATCTTTCGATTGTGTAATATAAGTACTTTGTGGGAAGAAATAATATATTTCTTTCATACCGTTTTTATAAGTATATAAGTAAATAATCACCTTTATAATAGCTAATTCAATATATTATTTTGATTAAAAAATGAGAGAAAGGATCGTACAGATGTAACCGAACTCTGTGATAGGCAAACTTGTCTATAGCTTTAAGTCCTCAATGCATTTACAATTTGACATTCATCGACACAATGAATGGAATAGTATTTATCAATCGATTAATTAATGTAATTATTTGCTGAAATTACTAATTATTTAAATAATTCATTTGTTTCATTATTTATCGGTATATTTAACAATTATGTACCTACATATGTGATATTCCCAACAACAAAAAAACTTACGAGAATTAGTGAACGAAAAAGCACGTGAACGAAAGTAAAGGTACCAAAATTATTACCAATTTAAGCTGGGGTGATTGATAAGGGCATAAAAAATGTAAATAAAAATGTATTTTGGAGCCAATTTGATAAAATTTGTTAAATAATTCAAACTTTATAACTATGAAATAAATAACTGAGGAAAATAAGAATTATTCCAGGAATAACAACTTCGGGACAAAATTTTTTTACTAGTTATACAAAATAACACGAGAAAAGGTCTAAATTAAAGCAACAATTACACGAGAAAAGGTCTAAATTAAAACAACAATTACACGAGAAAAGGTCTAAATTAAAGCAACAATTACACGAGAAAAGGTCTAAATTAAAGCAACAATTACATGAGAAAAGGTCTAAATTAAAGCAACAATTACACGAGAAAAGGTCTAAATTAAAGCAACAATTACACGAGAAAAGGTCTAAATTAAAGCAACAATTACACGAGAAAAGGTCTAAATTAAAGCAACAATTACACGAGAAAAGGTCTAAATTAAAACAACAATGAACCTTTAGGGCAATCAGTTCACCACATTTTGTTTTACACTGATGAACTGTTTTAGTCTAAATGGTTGGTCAAATAAATGATATTTACAGTAAATATGTACGAATATAGCTTCCATAGTACCAAGCACTGGTCAATATCAGTACCGTAATCGCGAAATGTCACGTGATACAAATATGGCCGTGCCTATTACAACTGTAATGGAAAGATCTATTAGTGTACATAACTAGCGTGGAAAACCCAGTTATGACCCCACGCAATGCCGGCCTATCTTTATACGACATTTACTAATATATATGTGTGTGTATATATATGTGTGTGTGCCCATATATATATATATATATATATATATATATATATATATATATATATATATATATATATATATATATATATATATATATATATGTATTATCAGTCAGCTGGGTGACGGACATTAGACCAGAATGTCCGCCAGCTTTACATCGTACCTGTGAAAATAGAATATTTAAAACCTTTTCTAATACCTTTTATATAGATAAACAAAAATACGTCATGAACTCTCCTAAACATGAATGAAAGTACCCGTTTTATCGATGGATAATTGACTGTGCTTGGAAGAGAAACTTTGACTGGTTCATTCAAACAGCGTGAAAGGTAATTTTGGGTCACAATGGCGAGAAACATTTACTCGCGCTCGCAATGACTGGTTAAGCAGATATATGCTATTCGTGAGAAACGATGAAATCTCCGCACAGGCGACCACGGGTGATAAAGGAGCGTAGCTGATTATAGCTCGTGGCTTGTGACGACGGTTGAGTATATAAGAAACTGTAAGTAACTTGTAGTGGTTATGGTACATACTACACCTTACTGGGATGGGGGAGGAGACGGTTGACACAAACAATTAATTTTAAACAAAAGTCGATCCAGTGGGCTGCCGTGGATGGGTTGTTGCGGCCCCTTACGCTCCCATTGACCCATTAAATCCGTTCCTTGTATTCCTAGTATTAGTAAGTGTGCAACTAATAAACATATCACAAACACACCACGGGAGAGGAAAAGGGGTGTCAGTCTGCTCTTATTTGGAGATATGCTGATTTAAACGTTGTAACCTTATAATTATATCTGCTGTATGTAGAATAGTACTATTATTCAACGGAATACAAATTTCGGTCTTCCCTATATGCCATCAAATATTACAATTTACCTTTACCGGTTCTTTACATTTTGGGCCAAAGTGCGTTTCGTTTCGGCCATATAAATGTTTATATTTTGACCAAGAAAATGCAAACATCACTAAGGCTTTGATGATCCGTTTAATTCTTTGACCAGATATGTTGAATTATTCTGTACAACAATAATTTTAATCGTAGAATTGCAACATCATATAATTCATACACCCATATCTGTCCGGGTATATATGACGTATCGACGTTATTTCAAACTCTAAATCCATCTAAAAATTAGGAATATATTATAGATGTTAAGTGAAAACCTTTCGTTTGGGTAAGAATGCGGTTTATATCTATAAAAAAATGACCCTATATTTTATTGCCATTACCCTTTAACCTTTTTGTTTTATTCTGCATAGTTTTAAAGAACTTTGGCATCTTTTACCTTTTATTTCTTATTTTGAAAGATAAACTATTTACTTTCAATGGGAACGTTTTATCTTCCTTAAGATTTTAGCAATTTACATTCTTGATGATTTACAACCTTGTTTATATATTTGCCTTCTATCCTGAAAAGCTACATATTTACTTTTTTGAAGGGTTTATCTTCCTAACGTTTTCTGCGACTTTCCCTTTACATTTTTGGAACTAAACTTTTTAATCGTCACCTAATAGCCAGGATTATAATGACGTGCCGTTAAATACTTTGGTTAGGCATATCTGACTCGATCTACTCTACTTCTTTGTCAATCATCCTTTCTTGTGTAGACTCGATCTACTCTACTTCTTTGTCAATCATCCTTTCTTGTGTAGACTCGATCTACTCTACTTCTTTGTCAATCATCCTTTATTGTGTAGACTCGATCTACTCTACTTCTTTGTCAATCATCCTTTCTTGTGTAGACTCGATCTACTCTACTTCTTTGTCAATCATCCTTTCTTGTGTAGACTCGATCTACTCTACTTCTTTGTCAATCATCCTTTCTTGTGTAGACTCGATCTACTCTACTTCTTTGTCAATCATCCTATCTTGTGTAGACTCGATCTACTCTACTTCTTTGTCAATCATCCTTTCTTGTGTACACTAGCGTTCAGGACTGAACTAGTACTCAGAGGGCAAGTAACTCTGTAAATTGGCAATAGGGTTAGATGCTAAGCTCGAGATGAACCGAGACGTGTCACTGTTCACGTTTATGATTTTGCATGAATGTAACAACAGCTAAGATATCTTAAGATCATCTCTGCAATTGAAACATTTCTTTGGTGAAAAAGTAATTTTTCGTTGAACAGGACATGTCGCTGGTCAGATGTATGATTTTTATGACAACACCTCCAACATTATATGGCTTTCAGAACTTCAACACAAAATTGTAACGGCGTCGCCAGAAAATGATGACCAAGTCTCCCTACCCTCTGAGTCGGGCTGGATAAACACACATATATTGAATAATTATCACTAATAGTTTTACTCAAAATATGTTGTAAACCCTTCAGCAAGACTATCTATCTATCTATCCTAGTTCCGTATGTATGTAAGCTACATTTATGCTATTTCTTCAAGGAGTAAATCATCCAATACCCCTGCCAACCAATCCCAATCAACATCTACATTTATTCATTAATTAAGCACATTGTGCGTTCGGAATATTATAGACTACCGCTGAAAATACTAAGGTTTACAAACACTATCACACCCCGTATACCATGCACTATTTGAACATGATATATATTTCTTCTTATGGCTACGCTTTCAACAAAATAAGTACGTACTCAGCTCAGAATGTTATTATGTGCAACATTTGTATTATGTAACAATTTGGCGTTAGTATCTCAGTGTTAAGCCCCAAAATATCCGGCCTGTTTCAAATATATAGATTTATTGGTATAATTCTTTTCTAGTTCATAAATGAACAGCATACAGATATGGCGATGAGTTTTTACTATAACTTAAGATGTTTTATGACAGCGTGACAAAGAAGAGAGAGCTTACAAGTCTAAATTATTTAACCATTGTCTACTGAGTAAATTGTCCCCAACGTGTTTGAAAACGTGAGTATAGAAACTTAGAAATCTAAGGGAACAATTCAGACAAACAGACTGATGGACTGACAAACGGACGGACGCACATATTCTCCGTATTTCCTAGGGGTGGAACGATACGCCTATGTTAATGTATTGATACGTAGGGCGATATACAGCTTACAATATTTATGTCTATTGAATATTAAAAGTAAATTTTATAAGGTATGCATCGTTCTGTATCGATTCTCCACCTTATGTATACATTGTGCATCAAAACTACAATAGTATGGATTAATCATATATATATATATATATATTTGACACTACAATTCATGAGACAAACAGATACTATGTTTGAGTGTGTATACATGTATATAATATCAGTATGTCATGAATACCGGTACATCTAGGACCTTCCTATGTTCTTCTTAATTTAATAACAACCTGTTGTTTCAATCACTTTCCATATCACCTTAGAACTCCATCAGAACATTAGTGACAAAGTCCGTTTTTTCCACAAAATAGTTCCATACAAGCAATGAAAACTAATCAAAGTTAGTTACCTGATATTTCTGTAAATAAGCTTGTTTATTTAGCTTTTTCTTTATTTATTGATTTATCTAGAGTTAACATCAACAATGTTACTAAATGTCAACACCTTTACGCTATCAGTGAACGCAGTTTGAAAATATCTTCTTCAATCTCGCCTATGATGGCCACCATCACTTCAATAACTTATAAGTTGGAAGCATTATTCGTGGTAAAGACGCACGACCATATTATATGAATATTGCAGTGAATCCAAACACCAAACAAGGTAATTATTGAAGTGTTTTCCCGTATCTATCAGGAAGAAATTTACTCTCGATTTATGCTGCCGGTGAACACATAAATGATATAATTTAAAACGGTAAACATTTAAAGGGATTAATAAATACGCTTCTTCACTCCAACCTCTGTTTCTGGTGAAATAGAGTTTTCTTCGTTATGTTTAGTCCATGACTGTGATAAGATCACAACGTTTCAATAAGAGTCTTTACTTTTGAAATATAATAGTCATTACATAACATAAATATGGATTTAAAGTTTCTCATGCTTTTCTTTGTACATATGCACGAAGGGCGGTCATATTTCTAACATAAATGTATGGTGTTTTTGTTGAAGCTCTGCTGGAAAGTATATATACGAGCATTATGTGAAATAAAGAAAGTAATTTAAGACAGTGCATTTTCGCTTAATGAAGGTTTGAATACATAGTTCATACGCGGATCTTTATAGTCAACATATTCTTCAAAGCGAAAAAGAAATTAAGTGTAAACCTAATTATTTTTCTAGCACAATCATACGGTGAGAAATTTGTCAATATGTGTTTTGCTGTTTCCAAATTGCATTGGTATTCACAATAGGCTATGTTGACTAGGAATCTGAAAAATATAGTCCTTCATTATGCATCGGTTTTCCATTGGAAAATTCCACCCTCGAGTTGAGAAGTTTGAAGAGTCTCGTGTTTTAGACGCAAAATTCTGACCCTTGGATGGTATTTTCCTATCCTAAACCGATATATATATATATATATATATATATATATATATATATATATATATATATATATATATATATATATATATATATATTTGAAGGGTTTTATTAATCCGTCAAGATTTCCACTGAGTCTGTAATAACATAATGTCTAATCATTTTTCTCGTCATGGAATTGGTCAGAGGCTTATGAGTCTCGGAACGATTCTAACTTTGACATTCGGAGATAGGTTAATTGAAAATATGTCTGAAAGGTTCTTTAATTTGAGCTTCATCCTGTTATGTATATGAATATGTTTGATATACCAACGTAATTAATGAGAGGAGGAATATCAATATTCAGCGTGCGATATTTTTTTATATGAAAACACACACCCGTCCTCCTTTTCGGTCAAGGATACTCTTCCTTGGAGGAATACATTGTGTACTGTACAAATAGTTGTTCTAACATGAATGGCTGCAAATAAAAATTTCACCAGCTCTACTTTGTTATTTACCAGCTTCAGATACATGTATTTTTGCCGCAGAAAATCACGTTGCAAGGACACTAAAGAGAAACAAACGTCATGTAGATGCACCCAACGCTAAATTTACAAGAAATTCGTGAGTTAATAAATTCCAACCAGGTGGCTTAACATAACACCACTATTCCGACCTGTGCAAAATGCGACCACATTACGATACCAGAGCATGTACAAAGCCTGACATGAAAAGAAGCGTAGACAAATTTTATTTTGATTCGGTTTCATTTACATAATAAGAAAACATTCCCTCATTTGAGCTATTTTCCTGACAATAAGCAATAAAATAACAATTAACTTTGACAATCATAATGCATCCATACATACGTACATACATACATACATACATACATACTAATCCAATTATATAAGTATTTATTCAAACTTTTGTTTCTATGATAAATATACATAAAATTTAAAAAAATATTCCATTTCTACTGAAAGATTCCATGCAGCGAAAAATCACTTTACACGAAATAGATTCTGCTTTAAATTACATGCTGCGTTAAAATATACATGCGTAATGGCTAGCAAATACACACTTAAGATAAAGTTTTACACGCATAAGAATTTAAATATACAAGAAAAAGAGTTGGACAAGACTGTGCACATAATCCACACATATACGATTAGTGCATATGCTCTGGAAGGAGACAGAGTGGTAATTGGATTTTCTACCTTTTCCGTTGCATTATTTTGTGTGAGAGTCATCTAAACCAGACAAATGTATGTGTACTTTTACAACTATTTCCGAATTTTTCTCCAACTTTGACACAAATTGGCGAGTGATATTTTAATTTGCATAAAATATGACATTCATACATCCTTATAAATATCTTGTGTAAATAAAATGTTGCTAGAAAAAATGGTTTCCATGAATCATTAGGTATCACTAATGCCTCACAAAAAAAGATAAATATCACCGCCATGTTTCTGTGCATTTATATTTGTTTGCACATATAACTGTCTCATTTCGAAAAGGAATTTTTGCATTTTCTTACATTTGAATAAAAAGAGTTCACAAATGATATGTATCCATGAATACACGCATATACTAATATATGCCCGTTTATTACGTGTGTCTTCATGGTATGAGTTAATGGTAAAGATTTATTTATAAAACAAAGGATTATGAAGGACATCACTGGAAAAATTGTCAAAAACATAAACACTAACAACATATTATGGATATCCCAGTATGTCTCTATTTTTTTTCAATACTGTCAGAATAAAAGACAGGCAACGATCTTTCTGGCCAGGTTAACATTAATAATCCGGTTTGTGTGTAGAAGTATTTCACAATTAAATGACTGCAAGTACATAATCACAGTTCTGCGATCAATTTCAACGTTCCTTTGTCTCGAAAGAAATCTACGGATGTGACTATCTGATTATTATATAATCTTCAGAGTCTCATATTAGTATTCCCTAGTCATCGTGCCCTAGCCTCAGAGTCAGCCGAGTCAAACCAAAATTATTGCTTTAAAAGTCCCAGTTCTTTTATCCTTTTGTATTGATCCGGTATCTCCATTAATGCGTGCAACGCCAAAGCAGCATGTGGATTTCGTGCATTGGATGACATGACTTCATGGAAGTTCACAAACTGAAAATTGTCAAAGTTTCCTTCCGGCAACCTATCATCGAATTCTTTCATGACTTCCCAAGGTCCGTCGCCTACTCCTACCATTATTATGGACAGGGGAAATTTGGACGCTTGAACTATGGCCTCCTTTGTTTTAACTTCGTCAGTAACTTGGCCATCTGCAGCAATCACGAGAATATGATACTGGAATTAAAATAAAAAATAATGCATTTACTACATTTTGATTAACATATCGATATGTTACTGTTTTAACAAGTTCATGATGAGTACATGTATTGATAAGTGTTGATAACTACATCAACCTCAATTCTGACTTATCTAAAGGTCAGTCGCATTTATATCTCATTTAAAACATATATGATTGGCGTTATTTTAAAAGGCATGGAAATTGGACTTAGTTTATCCAACTTGGTTTTTAAACCTGTGCTTAGTTTAGAAATCAGAGGAAATGAGGATACCCATCACGATACATCCCTGGCTTCAGCCAATACAACTTGAACTATCGCGATCCCGAGGTGAATCTGTGGATTGTTACGTTTTTTTGTATTTCCCCACAAGACCCACATTTTAACATGCAGCATAATGAAATCAATAGGATATATGACCATATTGAAAATAGAAGCTATATGAAACAAAGGAAAGAGTGCAAGTGCAGAATATAGTGACAGTCATCATTTTTACTCTCAATGGGTTTCACGATACGAAATGAATTCTGAAGTTTCTTTCTTTTTTTCCATTGATTTGACGGTATTCTGCAAAAAGTAAGATTTTCATCCAAATTACATGACGATTTACATGACGATTTACAATAGGGTCCTTGATCCTTAGTTTATGGACAAACCTGTAAGGTCTATACTATTAATACTGTGTATATGTGAGAAAACGAAATACAACAATTTTTATACAAGACTGAATGAACAATTAGGATGTAATTTTTATTGTGCATTTTCTAAATTCATCACGAGCAGAAAGATTAGCAAATTAGTAAATATAGGTAAGAAAGTCGACAAACTCAGTTTAGGGCTTAATTTTATCATAGGAAATCCCAGATAGCTTATTTCATGTCGTTGTCTCGCGAGATTAAGTTTCATCGCTTTTTCTGTTACTCATTTAGAGGTGTTATATTGCAGTTTGCCATGGAGATGTGTGTATATATGTGTGTATGCATATATGTAAAAATAGATGGCTAGATAGACGCATGGAAAGATGGATCCATAGATTAATGAATGGATAACAATGTCTACAAATTCAGCGAAATAAGAAAAACGGCGACATTTCTGTTGCTCTTCTGAAACGCACCGAAAAATGTTCTCAATGGTAGCTTTTGGAGACGGTATATAAGAGCCTCTACGGAATATTGAGTCAAAATAAAATTGTGCATATTGAGAAAGCTAATTACTAGTTGCAGTTTAAAGAAACAATTACCAGACCTTTTTAGTTTCCTTACAAATTTATATTGCCTTCTTGATCAATGGCGCGAGATTGGTCGGTCCGCTCATTTTGACAGCGGGCGTCACTGTGTTGTAAACATTTAACACTTCATCAAAACCCTTACAGTCTCCCTGAAAAGGGAGGTAAACATTTTTCTGAATCTCACTCTCAACAAACCTCATTAGGGATAAATGTAAAAAAAACTTCCTATCTATATATATATATATATATATATATATATATATATATATATATATATATATATATATATATATATATATATAGAGAGAGAGAGAGAGAGAGAGAGAGAGAGAGAGAGAGAGAGAGAGAGAGAGAGTGAGAGAGAGAAAATTACAAATATGCACCAAACAGAGCGGAATGTGCTATCCCTCATTCCTACAAGAGAATGTCTGATAACAATAATAGAACGTTTAAATACGAATAAATAATAGTATCATACAGGTTAGAGAATTTAAATTCATTTTCTACGGAGATTCGAATCTGGGTCCTCGGGTTACGGCAGTCATCGCCTCGCCTGTAAGCATCAACCTCTATATACCTTGATTTCTGTCGTAGGAATCCGGAGTGACTGTGCACTTAGACGAGAAATAATTACTGGGTCGACATGTGGGTGAGTCTGATACGCACGAATGCCTACACTACCGACTTTGTAGCATCATTTTTGGTGATGAGTGCATGGTCGAGATGGTATAGGGGATGGTGTTTACAGGCAAGGCGATGGGTGCCGTAACCCGTGGCGCCGGGTTTGAATCTCCGTAGAGTACAAAATAAAATTCTCTAGCCTGTGTGGTTTTAGATAGATAGATAGATAGATAGATAGATAGATAGATAGATAGATAGATAGATAGACAGATAGATAGATGGATATATCATCCGCCTGTCTGTCTGACTATCTGGAAATCTGTCTATTCGTCAATCTCTTTGTCTGTCTTTATGTCTTTTGACATATACAGATTCATACATACATACATACATACATACATCCTCCATCTACTCATCCATCCAAACATACATACATATGTGTGTGTGTGTGTGTTTTGGTGATATTAGAGGAAGGTAAATGTTTGCAAAGAGAACTTTTGTTTCAGGCTTAGTTAATAAATTGACAGGTTAAGCCCTGACTTTGGGGCAATTTGCAGGTGCATATACTAGCACTGAAATAGAATGCATACGTTCTCTTTCAAAGAAAATATGGACTCTCCTTTTGTCTTTTCATCACCAAATCCAAACACCGGAATTATTCCATCGTCATCAAATGACTCCGATGTTTCCCCAAATATGCATATTATCTGAAATAAATTAATTCCCATGCTACATTATAACCATAAATTGTAAAAGAAATGTGATGAAATATTCCGTGAATATTATTATTAAAATATATGTAGCATATATGTGTATTTTCTACATCTCTCCCATCTTTCTCTTCAATACACACACACAGCATATTAGACTTATTTCACATTTCACATGGTGTATAAACCCATTTTAGTATCTTCATTCCAAGCCTTAAATATCATAAGCCAATTTAATGTTTATCACTGCCAAATAAAAAATGTTTATATCCTGTTGCATGACAACATTTTGCATTTTATTTATTTGACTTGAAATAGTATATATAAATGCGTTTATGAGAAAAAGTGATCATCCTTTTTTGTATAATAAACGAAAGACATGTGATTTAACCAAGAAATGACGTGTTATGTTCTTCAAGATTCCTTGATCTCAGTACCCCTGACTCTCACTTGTGTTCTCTCGCCTGGTCCCTCATTACATGAATCAATGTGCGAAGTTTTCTACAAATTCTCTTTTGCTATAAACAAAAGTCACAATCTATCATTGGATGAACGACAGAGAGACATAAAGAAGGCATTGTAAACTGTATGCTTTTACAACATATAAAACCTGTTGATAAGGGTTGAGTAATGGAGGCGAGATATCGTGCAACGAATTTCCGCCAAATGTCTTCTGACCTTGCATGCGATTGCTTAACGTGTAGTCTATTCCTGAAAAAGAAATGATACACTGATATTAGGGTCTGATAAATCGTTTGCCCAGAGCAAAGTGGCTAGCAAAATGCCTGGTCTAGGCTACCAGTTTGCTCCAATCATGTCCCCCCAGTGGTAATATATAACTGCATCAATTGTTTTTTGTTTCAAGGTGGGATGGACCTACACAAATATTTAACAATTAATAGTAATTGCTGATTTGCTGATTACACATAAGAAGGTTAGAGGATAGTCTTGAAATTAAACAGGTTCATATCAAAATGACTTGTCTTCTTTGGGCGAATAAATTTAATCTCGGCTGCCAGGTTTATTTCCTCCTAAAGTAGTGGACTACGATTCCATTACTTTCAGAAATGTGTTAGTCATTGGTCTGTTTTAATAAAATCGAAATTAGAAAATATATTGAAGGTTTGCTGACGGAATCGTCCATGCAAGCATATTTATTTCCGTTTTGTAGAGATTATTGTCTCCTGGAAATAAGGTGCAGGTCGCTTAAATTTTATCATATCATCAGTTTGCTATTATATGATACACAAATCTGATCATCCATTTTTTTTCAAACATGGACAACTCAGTACTCCTGTCGACAGTGGACGTTGGCTGAAAATAGTATGTAAACAAGAATTCACTCCGGTTATACTAATATAAAATGGATTCTTATAGAACTACGTATTGAATAAGTATAATAGCACACGCATGGGAATAACAGAGTGACTTTTACCTGCAATATTTCCACGATTCTATACATAGCTGCAAATGCACAAGTTATGGAAATTTAGCATTCTTACTCGTAATACACGCGCAGAAAAGGTATTCATCGTAACATGTCTGTGAAACAATGCATGTTAAACCTATACCCAAGCACTTTCGAAGCACCGAAATCGAAAGTGGCAGCAGTTTCTCAGTTTGAAAACAGTGGCACCAGAAATAGCAATCGTCTGGTGATATCACGAATACTAAAATTATATCGAGTTTCGGCTGGTTTAGATGTCGTAGGCCTGTATGTTCCGCAGTTAATTCAGACATATTTTGAGAATTAAGTTAAAATCAACTTGATTATAAAAGCAATAATTATTTATAGGTAGATATGTTTTCTCCACGTAAACTGAAATAAAGAAAATTATGTGTCCCTTTAAACATTCATGTACCCTCCACCATTTTCTGCAAGTTCTGGCACTAAAGATATAAAACTTTAACGTTTGATAATTTTAATAAAAACATTAGCTGTTATTCTGACAAGCAGGCAGTTAAACAGTAAAATTAAGAAGTTAGATATTCTAACAACATATATTGCACGTACGATTTATTCAGTTTATTACACATAAGAAATATAGTTATATTACATTGCAGTACATAATCTAGTACCTAATAGTAAAGAGTACAATAGAGTTATACACTTAGTCAGCATTAAAAACATTAGATACTGAAAAATTAAGAAAGTTATGAGCATGAAATGGGACAAGTTAAATTTTGGTGAGAACAAGTCACTTTTCGAATGTCTTTCGTCCTGGACATGTGGCTGAGAAACAAATGCACAGCTCTGTCCAGGAAGCTTTGTTGCGGTTTTCTTGCTCCTTGTTTTAACAAAACAAAATCCTTTTCGTGTGCAACTGTTGTATAGCTTATTACTTAGTTACTGATCCTGTAAGAAAAACGACACAGACAGTTGATATGTGCAAGTTTTGGTCGAAGCACTCGGCGAAGTCTTGCAACCAGAGGATTCAGACGCTTTCCTTGTGCGCTCTCGCTGTTTGTAACCCTTGAACTTAAACGCTTCCAGTAAGGATCTCAATTATAAATGGGAAAACCTCTAAAATTATATTAAAATTTGTTTTTAATTAAATATAATGTAAAACGAGCCGAATATGGATCACTACTTCAAATGGACTGAATGCGTCAAAAATGTTTTGATTTCTGTTGGAAGAATCGATATTTTGTTTTTGTTATCAGGATTCTACAAATCAGGCTCAAGCTATAAACCCTAGAACTATCCAAACCCTAAACGACTTGTACATTCAACAGTGAAATGCGAAAGTCGCTACATCATCCAAGTAAGAATTATTTCCTTTTCAATTATTTTTCTTTCCAAAAAGGACCTGAAAACTTTTTAAATTATTTCCTTTTTAAGTAGAACCTGAATTTTTAAACTTAATCATTACCTCTACATCGAAACGCAAGTTTCCCTTTGCTCAAATTTAGAGCGAGTAATCACAGTCTCCCAGTAGAGGAAATGTAGGACGTTGGAAAAATATACCACATGACAGAAAGTGCAAATCTTTGTAAGAAAACGATACTGGTGATGAATACCAGTATTTGTTCATCTGCCCATTTTTCAAGTGAAAATCTCATTTTTTGAAACCTTATTTTTATATTCGACCAAATAATGTTAAATATAAAGAACTGTTTTCAAGGGAAAATGTTTCTACACTGCTAAAATTATCAAAATTCGTGAAAAATGTAATGAAGAAATTTGCACATTTTTTAATCTATGTGAATAAAGATATGTCAAGAGTTTAAAACAGCTTGTTATTCTGCACAGGTCATTTACTTGAGTTAATCTTGCTAGTAGTCAGTCAGACACACCTTACATTATATGCAAATACCGACTGATATGTTTTGATTGTGTGTTTGTGTGAGCATCCGCGCTCAGAGTTTAGAATTACTTATGTGCATGCATATGCCTGTATGGATGTATGTATGTTGGCTTTCATTTTAAGAATTATATAATTGCATAAGTATAAGTCACTGGCGTGGAAGACCCAGTTTTGACCTGTGCACCCTACCCAACGCCGGCCTATTCTTACAATGTATATACGACATATACTAATACGTTTGTGATCAGGTTAATTGTCTATCAAAACGTGCCTTTCATGTGCATCAACGCTGCTTTGTCTAGTATCCTATTGGTGTTATTGAAACGGAATACTTGAATCATTGTTAAGGATAATGATGATGATGTTTTCAATTACAAAAAAAGTAATTGTGATGGGTGCTGTTCGATAGAAATCATTATTGTATGTTAAAGATTATATAATATTGTATTGTTCTTCGGTAAACATTTGCTACTTCTCTGTCATGATAATGTACACTCCGACTAAAAGAGTGTAAAACCTAAAACTTGAGAATATCGATGAAAATGATAAATTATAATTTTCTCTAATTTTTTTTCTTCACCAAACACTACATATACAGGTTTTCTGCGTGCATCCTAAATGTGCTACCTATTCCACATATTCACGACACAATTTGTCACAAATTATAAATCATTTGTTTTTATCCTATGCAATCTGAGTGTGGCTTGACATTTAACAAAAAAATAAAGATATTCTTCTGTTCTGTATAATCCCTATATAATTGCAATGCAAACAAATGAAAAATAACAGGACATTTATTGCTTACCCAGAATTAGACCACATTCTTGGACACCCTCCTTCTTTATAGCTTTGCTAACGTCTTCAAGGGAAGTGAATCTGTCCCTTATGATGGGACAAAAAACTGCTTCGCGTAGCACGTCCCTCGCAATCAAGTCGTCGTTCTCTACGCTCATGGTTCACTAAAAGCATAAAACTGTAAAAGTTATCCATACATACATGCATACATACATACATACATACATACATACATACATACATACATACATACATACATACGGAATTATTCTGTTGTGATACGAATTGGGACGTGGGTCCAGCACTGTGGGAAAATAGACCTTATAATACAGCGTTCTGATGAGTAGATCGCTAAAATTGGGAATTCTGCATGATGTTGGAATATGGTTCATTAGAAACTAAAAACTAAATAACAATTCATGTGCAAACGTAGGTAGGTAGTTGAAAGAAGTGTCAGTATCTGGTATTCAGGGCGGAACACGTATATTTCTGCCGTTTAAGGTTGATGGCAAGGTGGATAATGATGATCATCTCGTATGTGTATGTATGCATGTGCATACATACATACATACATACATACATACATACATACATACATACATAGCCTATGTAATTGATTTGTGGAGGAATTTAATTAAAAGTACATAACATATTTAACATTTATAAGAAAGCAAGCAACTACATGTATTATGTTCACTGTATTTACCCATATCGAATGTCCCTGTTTAATCTGTGCTTAATAATTAGAGTAATCCTTAGAGCAGTAGGCTACCAATTAGCAGATAACAAATAATAATTTTGTTTATTTTACGCTTTCGTTTTGATCATATGCAAAGCAAAACATAATTTAAATCAAGCTACTTTGCAAATTTATTGTCAGAAACTGAATGACTGTGCATGTTTGTGTGTGTGTGTAAAAACTTATAACGAACAGTACAACACTAGTTTTTAACTAGCTGAAGCGCTTTCCGCTCTCAGTGAGTCTTTGCAGTTACAAAACAAAGACAAACAAGGAAAACAATACAGATCAAAGAAAGTGCTGAATTCACAAAACTTTACATGATTTTATGTCTAATTGAATTGTTGTTTGAAAATCTTAGATGTTGCAACTTATTAGTTGGAGCTTCTTGTGCGAAATCTAACACTTTCAAAAAAACAACACTTCCATTACACATACGATCATCTAAAGTTTTGTAAATTCGGCGCTTTTTTTGTATTTATTGTTTGTGTTCTTTCAGAGAAGAGTCCACAGTCTACAGTTAGTCTCCTTTAATCTTGAAGTATGGCGATTTATGCGTTACCATCTTATCATTAAATCTTCTGTGTAGATTAACACAATTAGTGTGCAAAATACATGTCTCTGTCTTACTTGTATGCTTTCAAAATATTACACCTTACCTTTACAAGCTATTTTCATTTTAGGCCACATAGCATATATTTCGACTAACAAAATGTACACATAGCGTATATTTCGACTGAGAAAATGTAAGTGTCGCTAAGGTTATGGTAATCGTCTAATTCTTTAACCAGATATATTGAATTATTCTGTCCCATAATCATTTTATTCGTAGATTTTTTACATCAGAGAATACAAACATCCATATATGCCCGAGTATCTATAAGTCATCGACATTATTTCGAAACGTAAATTCATCTACCATGATGTATTATTCTAACTGTTAAGTGAAAATCTTCGTTTAGGTAAAGAATGCGGCTTATATAACGGCTTTTCAAGCTAGTTTTATATACTTTTAAAGATTTTTTGCATCTTTAATCTTTTGCCTCTTATCTTGTAAGAGAAAATATTTATTTTTATTTGGAATGGTTTATCATCCTGAAGATTTTAGCAATTTTCAACCTTAATGTTTTACAACCTATTCAAGACCTCTTCCTTCTATCTTAAAGAACCACATATTTCCATCTTTTTGGAACGGTTTATCTTCCTAACGTTTTTCGCAATGTTCCCTTTATATTTTTAAAACTAAACTTTCAAACTTTCAAGCGGCACCTCATAACCAGGACTGTGCTGATGTGCCGTTAAAGCCTATACAAACTTCGTTGAGGCTGATCTGATTCGATATGCACTACTTCTTTCTTATCATCCTTTATTGTATAACTTGGTATTCAGGATTGTGTTAGTAAACAAGATAAGTAACTCTGTAAACAGCAATAAACTTAGATG
Organism: Margaritifera margaritifera; assembly: GCA_029931535.1. Lineage (NCBI taxonomy): Eukaryota > Metazoa > Mollusca > Bivalvia > Unionida > Margaritiferidae > Margaritifera > Margaritifera margaritifera. Next base: position 6,515,023 of record JAQPZY010001662.1, on the reverse strand, counting down.
TTAAGCTGAACTGAATGCGGACGTACCACTGTTCACGTTCATGACTTTCCACGAATTAGCATTACATTTAAGATTGCTTAAGACACATTTATTTGCTACAAACGTAAATTTTCTTTGAACCAGACATGTCACTGGTCAGGTTTATGGTTTTCACCCAATGTGTCAACACCTCCCACGTTACATGGCCTTCAGAAATTCAAGACAAAATTGTAACGCCGACGCCGTCACGGCCAGAAAATGATAACGAAATCTCACTATCCGTTGAGGTGGGCTGTATAAAGACCCTAATATTGAATAATTATCGGTAATAGCTTTCCTACAAAACCACTGGCATTCATTTAGCCACACTATCTATCTATCTATCTATCTATCTATCTATCCTAGTTCCGTATGTATGTATGTTACATTTATGCTATTGTTTTTAATGGGTACATCATCCAATCCACTACCAACCAATCACAATCCACATTAAAGATTTATTCATTAATCAAGCACATTGTGCGTTCTGAATGTGATAAGATATACCACTGCTGAAAATACTAAGGTTTACATAGACTGTCACACTCCTTCATACCATGCACCATTTGGACAGTATAGACTGTCTTGTTCGGGCCACGTTTTCATAAAACTAATCAACCTAAATACGTACAACTCCAAATTTTCATACATTGTGCAACAATTGTATTAATTAAATAAATCTAAGTCAGTTTCTCAGTGTTGATCCCGAAATACTCGACTTGTTTCAATGTGTAGGTTTCATAGTATAGTTTACAAGGGAGCCGCTGTAGCTCAGTTGGTAAGTTGTCTGACTCGTAAACCAAGGGTCAGCCTTCGATACCCACCCAGGCCAGCCTGGGTCCGCTGCCTCGATGTGTCCTTGGGAAAGGCACTTCTCTCCCATTTCTTCGGCATGATATAGCCAATAATGTGTTAAAACCACACAAAACAAAAACATCATAGTTTACGAAACAAACGGCATACAAATTTGGCAATGAGTTTTTACCCCAAGTTAATCGGTTTTATAAAAGCGGAACCAAGAATGGGCAAATATTAATGAAATCTTACCAGACTATTAATGTAATCATTATCTATTAAGTAAATTGTCCGCCACCCGTCAAAAACATGAGAATAGAAACTTATAAATCTAATGAAAATAATTCAGACAAACAGACTGATGGGCTAAAACACAGACGGACGTACATAATACACATAAAAAAGAAAGAGGCAAATGACAAATTCATGGCCATTGTAAGTTTTATAAGGTAGGCATCGTTCTGTATCGATTGCCTATGTTATGTTTCGATGTGTTCATCAAAACGTCAGTGTTATCGATTCATCGTTGTATCGATAATCGATGAATCGTTTCATTCCTACTATTTCTGTCTGAAACTACAATTCATGAGACATGCAGATATTATGTTCAGGTATATACTATAAAAAATTTAGTATGTAGTGAATAGAGGTACATAAAGGACTTACCTGTGGTCTCATTGATTTAATAACAACCTGTCATTTCAATTACTTTCCATATCCCTATAGAACTCCTTCTGATCGTTGTTGACAAAGTCCGGCTTTCTCACACAAATAGTTCTCACGATTTTGTCCATACACGCAAAAACAAAACTAATAAAAGTTCGTTACATGACATTTCTGTCAACAAGCCACTTTAGTTAGCTTTTCCTTCACTTATTGGATTTATCTAGAGTTAACATCACCAATTTGATCAAACGTCTACACTTCCGTGCTGCCATTGAATGCAATTGGGAAATTGTCTGCTCCAAGCTCACCTATGATGGCCACCATGCACATCTGTAACTTGCAAGTTTGAAACAGTATTCTTGGTAAGAAAGCATGATCTTTTTCTAAGAATATTACAATGAATTTATTCACTAAACAATGTAACTATTGAAGTGATTTTTCCTATCTATCGGGAAGAAATTTACGCTCGATTAGCTCATCCAGTAAACACACATAAATGACATGACTTAAATCGATCAGTATTTAAAGGGTATAATGAAAACGTTTCCTTTCTGTGAAAATAGAGTTTTCATTTAGAGTAAATCTTTTTGTTCTGTTTTAATGCATGACTAAAATTACAACACAAACTTTCAATGCAAGTTTAGTCAAAACTCTTTACTATTGCAATATGATACTCGTTACATAGAATAAGTATAGAAAAATGTTTCTCAGCCTTTTCTATGTGCATATATATATATATATATATATATATATATATATATATATATATATATATATATATATATATATATATATATATATATATATATATAGACACATATTGACATATTGGTTGAAATAATTCTGTATATTTCCTTTTGATTTATTTTTTCAGCCGTCTTGGCTACTCATTATTGGTGAACGCATCGTAGTACGTCCCAGTAGATAGAGACTGATTATGCCCTCTCCACCCCCTTTAATCGGAGGGGTGTGTGTGGTTAAGATACAAAAGGCTTTTATGTATGTTATTTCTTGCCCCTTTCTAGACTTATTTATGTATTGTGTTGAGAATATTTAACAAAACGATATCAATATTGAGTGTGAAGTTTTGTTTGTGGAAACCTCCAGACCTCTAGCTACAGTGTCGGACTAACACAAAATTTTCGATATGCCCCTAGGTCAGACGGTCATGTCGCCCCTCACTTTCTATAATATTACCTCATTTACCCTCGGCCACATTGTCAGGTTGACCAGTCCCACACTGCCTAGTTATAAAGAAGCTAGTAAACATACGAGGTGACCCCCATACCGCACCCCAACGAATTTGGTGGCAATATATTTCGGTAGTTTCTTCCATTTAATTTTCGAGGGGAATGAAGGCCTGGAATTTTTGGGGAAATTTATTTCGGGCTCCTAAATAGCTTGAAAAAATATTCTTGCTCTGATTAAGTTGAAAAGGATTTATCTTCAGATAAACGAAAAAATATCCTGGTTGGAAAGAAAATATCTCTCCCCCACCCCCATACCTTTTTTTCAAGATTGTACGGTCGGTTCCTAATAGACTCTTCTGACTATGTAAATATGATGCCATACTATCGTGCGCCCACTTTAAATTGAATAAATTCAAAGTAACCTCGATGCAGCTATCCCACTGATGCAACTAAGGTAAATCCCAGATCGATGAAGAAAACAACTCTGATGACACTATTCCAAGAAGCTACCTGGAATTGTTATTATTATTATTATTATTATTATTATTTATAATATATATATATATATATATATATATATATATATATATATATATATATATATATATATAGCGAGAGAGAGAGTAACCCCGTTAATCCAGACTCCGTTTATCCGGAAACCTCGCTATCCGGACATAGTTCAACGGGAACGGAATTCCTAAACGTTAATTTGCTCCGTTAATCATCAAATTTGCGTTCAGGACCCGAAAACCAAATTCGGGAACCAAATTGTAAAATTACTATAAAACTTGCCTCGATAATCCAGAAATAATCTGTCCAAAAATAAGAAAATTCGAAGATATGAAAATACAGTCAGTCGGATAACACAGATTCACCTACGCAAATCTGGAGGTGTGTCAATGTAGCAGTCTCTGATTGCTCAAATTCTAGTAGCACGTTAAAGTTATAAATTGATCACGTGATCATGTGTGTGGAAAAACTTAAAGTAGCGTGACCGTATTGTAACCAGCGATTGTATAAACAATGTCTGTTTTTGCTAGTCTCCGACGAGGGTGTTAATAATTAAATAAACACTGGGATCAAATCGTCCATACTTTTGACATAACATATGGTTAATAAATTAAGTGTGTCTTTAACTCTTTTTGTTGTTTACCAATTGTATGTAACAATCACAGTTTGTTGATGGCTTTACAAATAAAGTTAATTGATTTAAGCTTTGGACAGTATAGGGCTTCATTTCAGAATAAAAAGCAACGTCAATTATCGGCTCATTAGCAGCTATAACAGTTGTAAAATACGACTTATAAAAATGACTGCAGTTATTAGTTTACCATAACGCATTTAACTGCGAGATATCGACTTTTATTTGTTGTACTTTTTACATTATTTTGGCGACACCATCAACGAAGCGTAGACGAGTAGAGATACCGGCCAGCATAAAAAAGAAGAGTTAATTGTTTAAACTTTTATTTACGTGTATGTACAAGCGCATGTTATAATAAAGTGAAATAAACACAAGTCAATAAATGTATTAATTTATTTCAACCATTATTGAATATATAGTACATTTACAGCTCGCAAATACATGTATATGTATACGGTATGATGACATCGTACAATAAAAATGTGTATGATTCAATTATCCTGAAAACTCATTAATCCTGATATATTCACTGGGAACGAAGGTGTCCGGATTAACGAGGTTCCTCTATGCATGTGACATATCCCGCAATCCCCACACCAACCACACCCCCGCACACACACACCCATACATAAAAAAAGAAATTTTAAAAAACAGCATTAGTATGTAATTCGACGTTCATGAGAATTAAGGAGCACCTTTTGATCACAACTTCACAAGGCAAATATGGCTTCGCAATAGATATAGCTAAATCTTGTTTACAGTCGGTTTGCATTTAAATAATACATACATACATACATACATACATACATACATACATACATACATACATACATACATACATACATACATAGGGATCTAACGAGTTATTAAAAGTCTTATTTCAATGCTACTTATATTTTAAAATAAAATATTAAGTTTCTGTTTCTATTCAGAGATTCCATGTGGAGAAAACAATATACACGAATAGTTTCTACCCTAAAAAGATTCCATGTGGAGAAAACAATATACACGAATAGTTTCTACCCTAAAAAGATTCCATGTGGAGAAAACAATATACACGAATAGTTTCTACCCTAAAATTATATGCAGCGTTAAAATATACATGCTCAACGGATAGCAAGTGCACACTTAGGTTGCACTTTTACACAAATACAAGTTTTAAATACACAAGGAAAAAGAGTTGGATAACACTGCACACAGGTAGGCCTACAGAATGCACATACCGTATACACTCGCTTATAAGTCAAGTCCAACTAAAAACTGCACATAATGCGCTGGCAGATCTTGGTCTATGCAGTTTGGTATGAGTAATCAATAGAATAAACAACATAGACCCTGATCTACCGGCGCATTATGCGACGGCAAATCAGGGTCAAGATTGTTTTTTAGTTGGACTCAATATACAAGCGAGTATATACGGTATACACAATTTGAGTGTACATATACTGAAAGGAGACAGTATAATCGGAACATCCTCGACCATTTTCGTTGCATTATTTCTTGTGCGAATCACCCCAACCCATCAAATGTATGTATATTCCTACAATTATTTCCTCATTTTTCTCTAACTTTGTCGCAAAAGGTTGAGTGATGTTTCGATTTGCATCAAATATGACATGCATACATTTACATTCAATATAATAACTATCTTGTGGAAATCAAAGATTGCAAAAAAGAGCTATAGGAATCATTATATGAAAGTAATGCCTCACATATAAAGAAAAATAGTACATTTCTATGTATTCATGTTTGTTTGCACATTGGAATGTTTCATTTTCAAAAAGGAATACTTTTTGTATTTTATTAAATTTAAATAACAAGTGTACACTTATGATATGTGTCCACGCACACACATGTATATCATAAGTGCCCGTTTATTGCATTTTTATGGCATGAGTTAATGGTTGAGATTTATCTATAAAAGAAAGGAAGCGTAGTATTCCTACACTGGAGACCCCATTTATGCAAAATTTCACTTACACCAGTACAGCATTTTATTATTGTAACTAGAGATAATGTATTTTTGTTTCTCTGTGTGTGTGTGTGTGTGTGTGTTTTTAATTCTACGTATGTCTGTGTGAATTCTGACAAGTTGAAATGTGTATACCTGTGTATAGCATATGTTCATGAATGCACCTGTTGACCACTATATATATATATATATATATATATATATATATATATATATATATATATATATATATATATATATATATATATATATCCGGTTTAGCGGTGTGAAAACAGTTCGCAATTAAATGGCTGCAGGTACACAATCACAGTTCTATAATCGATTTCAACATTCCTTTTGCTCGAGTGAAATCTGCTGATTTTTTTTTTTTTTTCTTTTTCACATTGTATAATCTTCAAAGTCACGTACTAGTGTTTCCACTTCAAAGCGTAGTAGTTGCAGCATTATACCAGTCAAGTCAAAGTCATAATTTTAGAAGTCCCAATTCTCTGATAGCTTTGTACTGATCTGGTATTTCCATCAATGCGTGTAGGGCCAAAGCAGCTTGTGTATTCCGTGCTTTTGATGACATGACTTCATGGAAGTTCACAAACTGAAAATTGTCAAAGTTTCGTTCCGGCAACCCATCATCGAATTCTTTCATGACCTCCCAAGGTCCGTCGCCTACCCCTATCATTATTATAGACAGGGGAAATTTGGACGCTTCAACTATGGCCTCCTTTGTTTTAACTTCGTCAGTAACTTGGCCATCTGCAGCAATCACGAGAATATGATACTGGAATTTAAATGTAAAAAATACTGAATTATTATATTTACATTAACAGATCTCAGAAACAAGGAAGACATGGCCAATATGTTACCGATTTTACTTCGTAGTTTCATCATGAGTACATGTATTTATATGTGATTCTTAAATAAATCAAGTTCAGTTTTAAATATCCAAAGGTCAGTTGCATTTATATTTTATTTGAAACATATTTTATTGATATTATTTGAAAGACAAGGAATTTAACTTAGTTCTTGCAACTTAGGTTTTAGACCTGTGAATCATTAAGGACTCAGAAAGAGAGATACAGAGGGGTGTGGAGGTGAGGAAATACCCATTCTCATCACGATCCACCTCTGACTTCAGCCCCAGTACATGCAACGCAGAAATAACTATCGCGATACCGATGTGAATTTAACATGCATCGTAATTATATCAACTGAACATATATGAACATATAAAAGATCAGTTATATTAAGGAGTGAAATTGTCAAGATAAATAATTTTATAAACCAAATTCAGCGAAATAAGTGAAAGAGAGCGTTTTTTGTTGAGCCTTTTGAAACCCAGCTTGATGATCTAAACCATAACTTTGGGAGAACTGCATATAAGAGCCTATGGAATGTTGTGTCAAAATAATCGTCCACATCGAGAAAGTGAAATACTATTCGAAGTTCAAAGAAAAAAATCAACAGACCTTTTTCGTTTCTTTACAAATGTTTATTGCCTTCTTGATCAATGGTGCGAGATTCGTCGGTCCGCTCATTTTAACAGTGGGCGTCACTGTGTTGTATACATTTAGCACTTCATTAAAACCCTGACAGTCTCCCTGAAAAAGGATGTAAACAAATAGTGAATCTCAGTCAAAACAAATGTAGAAAACGCTACGTATCCATCTATCTATCTATCTATCTATATATATATATATATATATATATATATATATATATATATATATATATATATATATATATATATATATATATCTATCTATATATATATATATATATATATATATATATCCGCCTGTTTTTCCTTGCCTGTTTTTTCTCCTTACACATATATAGACATATACATAAAAACATACATGTGTATGTGTTTGGTGATATTAGAGGAAGGCAAATGTTGGCAGAGAGAATGTTACTTTCAGGCCTAGTTATTAATTGACAGTTCACCATTCATTTCGTAACAATTTCCAGGTGTATGTACTCTGTATTGAAATATAATGAATACCTTCTCTTTCAAAGAAAATACGGCCTCTCCTTTTGTCTTTGCGTCACCAAATCCAAAAACTGGAATCATTCCATCGTCATCAAATGACTCCAATGTTTCCCCAAATATGCATATTATCTGAAATAAATGAGATGCTGTGCTCTATTGTCGCGATATATTGCAGCATGAACGTGATGAATATTATGATCCAAATACAGGTAATAGTTATATGTACGTTCTACGTCTCCCATCTTTTTTAATACACACTCACAGCGTATTAGATAATTTTATAAACTGTATAATCTCATTTTAGTATTTTAGTATCAGTATTCCAAATTTGAAATATTATAAGACAATTTAGTATTTACTACTTCCAAGGCTCAAATATCATAAAACAATTTAGTGTTTACTATTGCCAAATAACAATGTGTCTCCTCACATTATTGACTATATTCTGCATTTGATTTATTTGACTTATATAATAATAATAATATATATAAATTGGTATATGAGAAAAGACGACAAAGAAACAGCATTTGACCATGTAAGGTTCAGGGAATCACAATTGGTATGTTATTCAAGGTTCCTTCACCTCAATACGCATGACTCTCACCTGTGACCTATCGCCTGGCCCTTCATTTTTAAGATTCAATGTGCAAATGCTTCTGAATTTTCTTTTTTGCTATAAAAAGTCACAAACTATCACAGGACGAACCACAAACAGACAAGCAGACTGAAATTAATAACTTTTATTTCATGCTTTTTAGTAATATATGTTTGCATATGAGATAAAATGAGCATGACATGTAAAACCTGTTGATAAGGGTTGAATGCTGGAGACGAGACATCGTGTAACGATTTACCGCCAAATGTCTTCTGGCCCTGCATCCGATTGCTCATAGTGTAGTCTATTCCTGAAAAAGAAATGATATTCTAACATTAGTGCCTTACAAATCGTATGCCCAGAGTCCAGTGACAACTAAAGTGCAGGGTCTGGTCTACCACTTTGTTGCAGTAAAGTAGCCCAGTGGGATACAATATGACGCTATGAATTTTTAATCCGTGGGTGTTACGGTGGGTGAAGAGTGGACTATACAAAATATTTAGCAAAAGAATTACACATAGAAGGTTAGAGGACAGTCTTGAAACTAACAGGTTCATATACAAGTGACTTGCTAGCCTTCCGTGGGCAACTGAATATATTCTGGGCTACTAGGTTTATTTCCTGGTAAACCAGTAGGCTATCATTTGGTCTCTGGTCTGCTTTGATGAAATTTAAAATACAAGAAAATGTATTCACTCTTTTTCTGAGGCAATAGCCCATGCAAACATATTTAGTTTGCCTTTCTGGAGATCATGATGTCTCATAGAAATAAGGTACAGGTAGATGAAATTGGTAGCAGTTGATTAACATATCAACGCTTTCATATAATAGGTCTACGCAACTCAAGCAAATGCACATGATCAGACTAGCTTAAGCTGGTTTAAACATATTTTATTGCCATAGAGAAAACAATTGATACAAGACAACTGGATCGGAAACATGTTGTCCAACTAACTGATTGATCTTTATTATTGAAATATAAATATGTGGGCCAAGATGTATATAATCCAGTCATGAACTTAAGTATATATGAAAGAACTGAGAAAGATATACAGAGAGAGAGAGAGAGAGAGAGAGAGAGAGAGAGAGACCTTGGTGTGGTCAGTTGATATGGTGTATATATTCTAATCTAATGAGTATGTATATATGAGATGACAATAGAATAGGTACATAAGTAATTTTGTTAAAGAATCATCTCAGTTATACATTAGTAAATCTTGTTTTGATAAAGAATTTCCCTTTTTCCTATTGACTAGAGATGCTTTGTTCAAGGGTATAATAGTCAATTTTCAATCAAAATATCAAACTGAGATACATCATAATTAAGAAAACTACATTTTTGTCTCAATCTTAGAAATACAACAGAATCTGAAAGATCGCCACAGGCTTGGCAAGAAGGTGAAACTGTTTTTGTTATACTATTTTTTTAAAAGTTTTGATAGTAGGGCAATTTCTGTCAGTTTAGGTAACTCGTTACGTGTGTTCACCATGGAAGTTTTAAATAATGACGTATGACATCGAAGCTAATCTAGATTGTTACATAGTCTTATTTTGTGCTTCACTATATTTTGTGCGTAAGTTGGAAGTACATTTCTAATGTAATCTGGACATTGTTTGTTGCCGATTTTATGAACCTTACAATGATTTGTAGCATTTCTTCTTTCCACAAGAGTAAGCTAACCTGTTTCAAATTAGTGTGCATGTTTATTTTACTTGCATATTTTGTTAAACTAGAAACTGCTGTAGCTGCTTCAAGTTGTATTTTTTCACGTTTTTAGGAATCAACTGTACTACATTCAGACCACACATAAGATCCATATTCAAAGACTGGACGGATGTAGTTAAGACACCAGTACTACATTCAGGCCACACATAAGATCCATATTCAAAGACTGGACGGATGTAGTTAAGACACCAGTACTACATTCAGACTACACATAAGATCCATATTCAAAGACTGGACGGATGTAGGTAAGGTCAATCTCACTAAGGTTATCTTTCGAAAGAATAAATATAATTTTTTAAGGTGCCCAGTGCGATCTGAAGCAACTTCAATAATATTTCAAGATAATTTGACCAGGATCCATTTGAATCTAAAGTGAAACCCAGCTGGCTTGACATGAGAAATTTTGTGACGTTAGCTGTACTCAAACATCAGAATTGCACGAGATATTTGAGATCATATTTGTGTAAGTGTGCGTGTATATATTTAAGAACAAAGTCTCCCTTTTGTATGTATTTGTTCTGTAGTTTTTGGGCTTATTGATTGACCTATAAAGAATAACGACGACGCACGTTTTGCTGTGTGCAAACTAGCTCTCATGGAAGACCTTGAACCCTAGTGCTCCGTGAAAAGTTTGCACATAGCAAACCGTCTCTGATACCTATACAATGTAAACAAATACAAAAATAAAAACTGACATGAAATCTGAACATTACCAAGAATAAGTCCACATTCTTTGACCCCTTCCTGCCTGATAGCCTGGCTAACGGTTTCAAGAGAGGTAAATCTATCCTGTATGCTGGGACAAGAAACTGCTTTACGTAGCGCCCCTTCTTCGTAAACATCACTCGCGTTCAAGTCGTCGTCCTCTTCGTTCATGATTTAGCAGCAGCATAAAACTGAAATAGTTTTTAACAAAAATCAATTATAAGCATGCATGAATCAACTCATACATTCATCCATGCATACATATGAATGTAGGTACATGACATTTATTCTAAGTTTCTGGTATTTGTATGTGTGTGTATTATTATATATGTAAACAATCATATTTGTAATGTAATATATACATATCGATCATGAATCCAATGTCACCCCCTCCCTCCACACAAACACACAATCGCTATCCACCCCCACCCCCAACTTTGGGCTATATAACATATTTGAGCATTTAGAAAACATAAACAATAATAACTTTATTTCAGATTTAAGTCCATAGACAAAAAAAACCCAGCAATTTCACACAAGATATGACACAAAAAAATCACAAAACAATATTATTACAACAATTTGCTCCAACGATCAATTATTGATGAATTACGACAGCATGCAAAGTGAAACACTTCTTTCAAGATTTTGTTATTATTACTAGCTATTCAACTTCTAAACGAGTACACTCTCTTTCCAAGCAAAACGCAAAGGTTATTGACATTGTTGTTCACAAACATTCCCGTCGCACTATGGCGCCTATCATAACCCATTAAAAATCTAAATGCATTGTTGTAACAGACATTTAACCGCGTCATTATAGAACGTGAAAAATTTGCCCATAGAGGAGTACAGTACAAATTCATACAATATGATTCGAAAAGCAAACCTTTTACATCTGTAGAACATGTTTTAAAAGACATAAAACCATATTTACTCGTATGCCAAGAGAACAATATTATCTTTGTACAGTATATCACTATCATCTAACAAATCAGAACGAATGGCATGCCCTATGTATACATGCTCATTGACAAACAGCAGCCTTTCTCCACAAAGTCTAACTTCAAGTATAGACACCTTTTCAGATTTTGAGGTCTGAAACACATACATAGTCATTTTTGAGTTGCACTCAATATCATTTGCTAATGCTAACCGTTCACATATTCTTAATAGTTTTCATAATCCACCAATGAATGGGCTTAGTACAGACATATCATTATATCATCAGCAAAACTGAAGTTATTCATAAATAAACTGCCGATGTTGCATCCAATATAAGACCTATTAAAATCACGATTAAGGTCATCAATATATACGTTAAACAGAAATGGGGATAGAGCACCTCCTTGCCACACAACATTTCTCCTACGGAAAAACATAGTAGTTATCTGACCCCACTTTACACAAAATATGTTTGTAGTACCAATTAAAAAGCTAACTAACAGCATAAAATGCAACGTTTCTATCAGTTAGCTTTCTGAATAGGGTCAAAAGCCTTCTTAGTATCCAAGAAACATACATAAACTGGACTACCATTATCGACATAGCAATTATTGACTTCTTTGAAGGCAAACAAACTCGCATTAGTGGAGAGATGTCGCCTAAAGCCAAACTGATTGTCTTGGAGTTGTATTTTACATCTTCGAAGCAAAATTAGTTCTAAAGCTATGGATGTCACCAACATGCTATTGAAACAAAAGACAAGTAGCACACTCAACCTTTCACTAGCATATTTAAGGTGCTCCGCTTGAAGAGAATCAGCTCCCGGTGAACGACCGACCGGTTTTTAACTTAGCAATAGTATTATCAATCTCGAGCAAATGTACAAACTCAATATCTCCATATGCCGTATGTTTAAGTCAGCTAATACACTACTTTTGTGGTTTTCACCTATAAGTGAATTAAGTATTTCACAATAATGACTTTTCCACATTACAGCAATGTCTTGCTGGCCTGTCACGTTACCCACATAATTGGCTAGAGGAGAGCGTTTTTCTCGCCTCCTGGCAAACATGAATGAGTTAACATCTTTACTGCTTCCTTCTTGGCATATGAGGCAGCCCTGTATCTAGTTTCTTCCATCTTACATAATTTTAAGGCATACTTAAAATTGGCCCTGGATTTCCTCATCAAATTGCATAGATGTCCTTGCCTAGACTTGCCATAATCATGCCATAAGATATAATAATCCCTAACTTCTTTATGTAAATTTTTTATGTAGTCATTCCATCCAGGTACCACATAATGTTTACAATTAGCACTGCAGGCAACAATATTACTGGCGTCTGCAAGGACTGTTACAATAACACGATAAAAAATATCAATAGCCTCCTGGTGATCAACATGAACACAATTTACTATCAATATAATTAAATGCAAGCATAAATATGGACTACCATGTTCTTTTATCTTAATTACTACTGATCACTTCCAATCACTTTCTACCACGAATAAGTACCCGTGATAATCTTTCTATTTGATAATCCCACATATGTAAAGAGACTTATCACAAAATTTGTCACATGACATTTGTACTGAACAGCCATTTTAGACCGCGTTATATACAGGTGTTCGGACTCGGCTGACTTTCACGTCCCTTGTGAACTGTGCACACGTTGTTGCTGCAAATTAGTGCCATAGTAGACTAACAAAAAATTAAAAAAGGGGCGCAGAACAACTTGTTGGTCTATTGATATAGGAAATAGCTATTAAAACTCACATTCTCACCAAGCAATGGTCATAGTATACGTCTGCACCATACTAATACGAAACAACAGTTCCATGTAGGGGACGCAGCTGAATTTCATGTCCCTTGTAAACGGTCCACACCTTGTTGCAGCCAATTAAAGCCATCAGAAGTATGTGTTAAAAACTCACCTTCTTGTCAAAGCAAACGCCATATTGTGTACCGTATAAATACAAAACAAAAGTTCCAATTAGTTGACTCAGCTGAATTTCACGTCCCTTGTGAACTGTCCACACCTTGTTGCTGCCAATTTGTGCCATAGGAAATATCTGTTAAAAACTCATCTTATTGTCAAGCAATTCCCATATTACACATCTGTACCATACTAATACAAAGCAATAGTTTCAGGTAAGGGACTTACCTGAATTGCTTGTCTCATGTGAACTGTCCACACTACACCTAGATGCTGCCAATATGTGACATATGAAATATATGTAAAAAATTCACCTATGTTAAAATCCATATTACACTTCTGTACCATACCAATACAAAACAGCAGTTCCAGATAGGGGATTTAGGCACCGACCATTTCGTTTTCCTTGAAGGGGGGGGGCGGAAGGGGGGTGAGAGGGCGGGTGAGGTACGACCTGGGATTTGTTTGATAACAAAAATATTTGTCTTCTGATTTATAGCAAAAAACAAACCTATTTTATCCATTATATCAGTTGGAAAAACTAAATTATCTTAAGGTTAAAGAAAAACAAATATCTCGGCTCGAAAGAAAATCACCCACCCACCCCATTCCACCACTTTCTCGTCAAGCAGTGGCTATATTACACTTATATACTACACACACACCAATATAAAACAAGAGTTCCTGGTAGGGGACGCAACTGAATATCACGCCCATTGTGAACTGTTCACACCTCCTTGCTGCTATTGCATATAGCTGTTAAAACTCATCTTCTTGTCAAGCAGTGGCCATAAACACTTACGTACCATACCAATACACAAAAACAACAGTTCCAGATAGGGGACTTAGCCGAATTTCGAGCCTCTTGTGAACTGTCCACACCTTGTTCCTACCAATTAGTGCCATGGGAAATATGTATTAAAACTCACCTTCTTTTCAAGCAAAAGCCATTTTACACTGCTGTCCTATACCAATACAAAACAACAGTTCCAGGTAGGGAAGTATAGCTCTGTGTTATGAAATGGCCCGGAGTGACTCAGATTACGCTACCCTAGATCCTAAATAATGTGGATCGTTTATTTCAGTTCGTGCCGATCAGGAAGTAGTTTACGCTCTAGTAACGTGTTAGCCCTCCCCAGTGAATTCATACCGATACGACTTGTGCAGTAAACATTGCAGGGGAATTAATTTCTTCACTTTGACCCATGCCTCTCTTTCGGGGAAAATACCTTTTCCCGATACAATGTACATCATCGTTATATTTAACATCGTTTTCTTGAGGTCATGACTATGTTTTCATTAAATATGAAACTCGTTACTTATAACAAACAATAGAAGAACATTTCCTCAGGTTTCGTACTTTACACGTGTACCGGAAAGTTGAATACGTTGGGCGAAAACAAGTTCTTCCATTGTACATTATTGTTAAAAACTCTGCTGGAAATCAAATCTGTATTCAAAACATTAGTAAGAAAAAAAAACAAGTAAAACGAATGTACAAATTTCAAAAGGTTTTAATCTTCATAAAGGTTTAAAATTATAGGCTATAGGCAGATCTATATCGTCAACAATTTTTTGAAAGAAGTCTCTTTAATGATTGCTCGTGCCACTCAATTTTACTTCCGCTACATGCATACTCGTGCGTGCGTGCGTGCGCGTGTGTGTGTGTGTGTGTGTGTGTAAAGAAGTAATTTTTTTCTTCTCCCTCCCTGAAGTAGTTTTGACTGTGGCAGGAATTTGCATATGGGAACTAGTAGATGTGGTCCTCTTCTCTCGCCAGCAACTTGTCTCATTTGAGATAATTTGATTTTTCGAATTGGGTTGGAGGAAAATCGTTTGGTGACGATTTACTTGTTGCAATAAATTTTCATGCATTTAACATTGTAATACTTTACTGCTTATCATCAGCATGTTACATAAGGTAAATTATATGAAAATGTAAGGCAGCGAAATATCCAACTCACTGCTAATTTCACACACGTCGTCCAAGAGTCTTGGTTTCAAACACCTCCATCCTAATAACTGCAGCATGACAGAAAAATAAAAAGTGAGGAATCATCTCAGTTTTGACAAAAAAAGTTTTACGTGCGCATTCCAGATGGAGCTGGCATACTTTAACTGAAAGGGGACAATATATATATATATATATATATATATATATATATATATATATATATATATATATATATATATATATATATATATATATATATATATATATATATATATATATATATATATATATATATATATATAAATGAAGCCAAACATTTTGTCGGCTTTTATTTAGCAATGTAATATATTACAATTCCATGAAGGGTTGCTATAGACACCTACATACATGCAAATGAGACTGACACCAGATGTCTGTCCGTACGGAGTTTATGTAGATATTCTAGACCAAGTAGTATACAAGACCTGACTTTGTGAGAGATTAATGTGTATATACCAATTTTGCTCTCAAACTTGGAGACTGTGAATTCTTGCCATCTTCTTTATGAATTAATTTCTGCTCTCCTAGTTGGACATTTCTATAGACCACGACCCTTGATGGAAGCCCTGGACCCTTGATTACATTAAAGCAAACACAGCGGCCTAAAATCAGCGTTATTTGGAGCCAGTAAATCCGATAATGTTTCCTAAGATAAGTTATAACTGATGCTTTAGCGGGAAAGAATGAACGGTTAAGGAAAACAACTCTACTGATTTTATTGAAAATTACTAGGAGTTACGTCCCGTATCTTGTGAGACCAGAAAAAAGTCACAATTTGACATATGGCTATTGATCCTTCCGCCACTGAACCCACCTGTTCACCAGAGGTATAGAACTGATCAATCATATGTCATCAATGATTGATGACTTGACGTCATTAACAAGACACCTAGACAACAGTCGACTCGTATAGTAACTATTTCTTTTTTGTAGTCATTTAGTGTATTACATCCTATGTATTTTTAACCCTATCGCATCTAAACTTATTCAACTTTATTTTGATCCTACACTGATGAAACTTTATATGTTGATCCATTTTTATGAGTAATATATCAAAGTAATATTTATCCCCTCTATGGTAGAATAATTATTAGCTTAGATCCATAAGCAGTGGTTAACGAGATCAAATCCTGTCCAGACCAGCCTGGGTCGGCTGTACTAGCTTATCTATATGCAAGACACGTATTTATCAATCCATGCCAACCTGGGTCGGTTATATTTGCTTATCTAATGCAAGACACTTATGTATCAATCCATACCAGCCAGTTACTCCTCGTGAGCTCATGTTAGCGAGAGGAGTCGTGTTTGCGAGTGAGCAACATATTATGTTTATATTTGGCACCAATTAATAGAATTAGTTCAATTAAATTTTTAGGAACTTTCACGACAGTTGGTATAACTGTTGCTTTTTTTTCTAACCAAAGTCACTAATGCTTCTATATCATTTTCTACTTATTTACGGCACTAAATAGGTTTTCATAAACAAGACTAATTGAAAACATCATGTTACGAAAGTTACATTTATTTTATCTATATCATAATTATTTTCTGAATGTCCAAAAAATTATCCCGTCGCCTGAATGAATTTCTTTCGCACACAATAACGGAACTTTTCCAGTCGACAGGTTTCGATGAAATGTGGTATGTTCCCCCCCCCCCCCCCCTTTGCCCAGGAAAGAGGCTGATTTCTAGAGTGAAGGCCACTGTTCATAAACAAAGGTTATGGTTTCAAATTGTACTTCAGCATACGAATGAAATGTGATTTGTTTCTTCCTTTCAACCTTCGGCATACGCTTTTTTATTTGTGGTCAGTAGGTTGAATGTCAAGATCAAGGTTTCAACAATCTCTTTAAAGAAGGGTACTTTATGACAACTGTCCTTAGATGGGGATGGGGTGGGGGATACATGTGCTATTTCCAGTATTCTTGGTTTACATATTTGCCTCTCCAGAACTTTAATGCTAAGTGAACCTTTCACGAAAACAATGTGCTCAAACATAGCCAGTCTCTGATACAAAATCGTCACCTTTTTCTGTTGAATTTAATTTTATGCTGACCCAGATATCAACGTAAGGGGTTGAGGTGATTTTAATTTTATAATGACCCAAATATCAACGTAAGGGGTTGAGGCGAATTTAATTTTATGCTGACCCAAATATCAGCGTAAGGGGTTGAGGCGAATTTAATTTTATGCTGACCCAAATATCAACGTAAGGGGTTGAGGCGAATTTAATTTTATGCTGACCCAAATATCAACGTAAGGGGTTGAGCTGAATTTAATTTTATGCTGACCCAAATATCAACGTAAGGGGTTGAGGTGAATTTAATTTTATGTTGACCCAAATATCAACGTAAGGGGCTGAGGTGAATTTAATTTTATGCTGACCCAAATATCAACGTAAGGGGTTGGGTAGGGTATTAAGATTAATCCACTGAAATCCTTAATATAGCCCTGCCCATACTGTGTCTGCTTTAGAATTTTCCAGATATCAGTCTGGGAAAACAACGGCAAAAAAGCGAACCTTTGTGGATTGTTTAAATCAACCGGATACATTTTGATCTCATTCCATGAGTAAGTATTGACATCATCGAGATTATGACGTCATTTTGTGCATGATGGCGTTATCTAATATGCAATTAACTTTATACAACAATATTCTACTTTACTTATATAAATTTTATTTTTGCTTGTCTTAAAGATATGAGTCCGAGTGATTCGTTTTCACAATGAATGTAATATAATCTTTCTCAATGATGACAGCACCTCCTATCACCTCAAAATTGGGCGCCTCGTTTTCGTTTCACCTCTTTTTTTTTCTTTTCTTTTATTATTATTATTATTTATTTATTTATTTATTTATTTATTTATTTCGGCAGGCCCTGATTTGTCTTTTCACAACATATTGATGAAAACCGAAGCGGACTGGGCGACCCAGGTTACAGAAATCGTCCAAATTCAAAAGTTTCAGTCTTTACCAAAACCGATCACTTCAATTTTGGCAGTATGGAATCTTGGACTACATTCAAGAACTACTGACCTCCGAAATGTTTGAAAACCTGTAAGAACTACACACTTCCGAAAATGAAGAGTTTGAAAACGGAAGTGCTCCAATGAGCATAACCAATTTGACGTATTACAAAAACACACGTTCACACATTTTTAGGGCGAATTTTACTTAGTTCATATTACAATCAATGCCTATATTAGACTGACTGAAGCAAGTCATCACAATAAAGTGAAGGGGTTAAGTGTGTGGAACTATTTTGGTACACTCTTAACATATATATGTGTCCGCCAAGCTGGTCGGAGTAGGGATGATATAAAATATAAAGTGAATCGCCAGGTAGCTGAGGCGCTTACGTAGCTGGCGATACATCGTATTAAGCCACAAGCGACAATCCGCTACCCTCCTTTATCGCCCGTGGCTGTCAATCGGAACATCACTCAGTCGTTTCCGTCATATAACCTCAGATGTAGTTGTAGGAATACACATACATTTAATGGGTTTGCTCATTCGCCGCCAGCGGAGTGCACCACATATGTTGCGACAGGAAAAACCAACAGTGTTCCGATTGTGACTTCCGGTGCCAGACATTTCCAAGTTCGACGTCAATCCTACGGATGATACCTCGAATGTATGCCGATAGCGTTACTCGGGACACCTCGACTGTTTACAAAACAAGGATTGACCCAGAAGTTGCAAAAGAAAAAGTAGTTCAAGGCATTCACGACTTTTCTTTCAATGCTGCGGCCAATCCGATCGTAGAAATAGCCGAGGTGGTTCGAATAGATTCCGGTTTCGTTTTTAGAAGAAATTTTAGGCGTACAAAATGTATGATTTTCTGTCAATTACTATGCTATATCTGAGGCATATTGCAGAACAGCACAGGCGGTTCAAATGAACAAATGTAGTTCCATTTATAGTTCTCAATGGCGACGAATTACATCGGACGTTTCTTTCTCGACTTGACGGAAAAAGCCGAGGATTTTCCATTGAGTTTGCATAAACAAAATACGTCATCAACAGCACAATGTAACATTCGCCTACACGTCAATGAAAGTGTCCGTTGTATCAATCAATACGCGACTGTTTTCGGAAGAGAAACTTTGATTGGCTCATTCAAACAGCGTGAAAGGTCATGTTTGGTCACAATGGCGAGAACATTTTACTCGCACTCGCAATAATAGGTTAAGCAAGTTAATTCATATTCATGAGAAACGAGGAAATATCAACACAGGCACCCACCTGTGACAAAGGAGTATAGCAATAATTCAGAGTACAGAAATCATATGAATAATATCGTGTCATTGGCCTTGACCTCTGACTTGACTAGCGTAACATACCACTCGCATATTTAGTTCAGTTTTAGTTAGTAGAGCCGTAATAAAAATTCTTCATGGCAGTTCACATATATTCATTGATGGCCTTGGATCCCGTGAGGTATAAACATTGTGGCCTAGCATGAAAGGGTATGCCACTCAAAGTCTCGCTTTATTCATCGCTGTAATGTGTAATTACGCAGCGATTGACAACGTTTCAGTTTGCAATGCCTTTGTATGTTACATTCTTGTGCCTATTTGACATCTTGGCCTGAAAAGACGATTGCTTACTTGTTTCCATTTAAAGCTTTATCACTGTATAAGGACTGGCTACTCGATAAGAGTGTATTGTGCAATTTCGATTATGTCTGGCAAACGACGAAGGAAAATGCGAATATTGTGGCCAGCATGATCCTGAAAATCTTTGGTATAGATCTTCGTCGTAGCTATCTTCTTAATAGTGATTATATTTATGGATTTTAATGTCAGTACTTTAAAACATCTCTACATTCCTTTAAACACTGATTACTTCATTCAATATGAAGATCCAGCCTATATAATCACGGTCTTGATCAATTTGTGGACCAAAATGTTTCTCTTTTTCTTTTTGTAAAATTCCACTTCTAATATCACTACCATATCTGCAATGAGAGATGTGAGCCCCGATTATAACTATATTGTTAATTTTTTCACCCGCGATATAGGTATCCACAGAGAAATAGAAATTGACACTGATATGACATCTATATGATCATAATATGAATGAAACATGTATGTTCCCATAAAAAATGGAAAAAAACTTTAGACGATACATTTTTCCATACTATTTCTCAGAGAATTGTGACTTTTTTCATCATATTATTGGAAGTCAAAGACACACAAGTATATCTCAGGTTTCTGTTTTTTAAGCAGGATGAAAGAATTCGCTATCGGCAGACCATTTCATTACTATACAATGTTAGTTTTTTACTGTATACGTACTTTAGAACACCACGTGTTCTGATAGTTTTAAAAGAACAAGAATTAATTCAATACATGAAATAATTTCTGAACATTTTGCTGGCGAAAATTTTTACAGAAACAAACTCTCCTGACAATACTCCTCTCGAAAATTATTATTTCGAGAAAGAACATTGTTGTAAAGAAACACCTTCAAAGTATTGTAAAATTCGTTTTCTACACTACAAGTTGACGATTAATGTGACCTTGAGAGCCATACTGAGCTTGCTGTCTACGTTCACAAATTTTCACTCCAATTCCTGATGTGGCCGAGGAATTATATAAAGAAAACGACGTCAAAATTTCCCTCGAGATCCTGCGTTTTGTTCGGAGTGGAATTTGGAATTAAAATAACAATATCACGTTCAACATTTATGACAGAGTGAGCCTTGTAAGAAAGATTTAGATACTGACCCCAAAAAAACACGCACCATTTTGTAAAATGAATTTATTAAACCACAATTAATTTCTTCTATAAACAAATTGAATATACTAACAAGACCCGCTTGCTATAGGGAGTACAAAATCGTCAACGTCTTTCTGGAGACTTGCAAATAAAAATACATTTCTTATGCTCTTAGGTTTGTATAAGCAAGTCATAAGGCGGAGTGTATTATGCTACGATGCTGTAACGTCCGTCAGTCTGTATTACGAGTTTAATTTCCGCACAGTAACTCAAGTTATCCACGATATACAGTCATGAATCTTAGTGGATAGCTTTTACTTTAGGTAGGAAAGAACACTATCTATTTGGGGTCAAAAAATTAAACGTCAAGGTCACTTTGACTGAAAGAAGAAAAATGGTTTCCGCACAAAAAAATGGAGCTTTACACAATCTACATTTACCAACCTTTGTGGATCGCTTGCACTTAGATTAAGGACGAACGCTATATATGTTGGGATCAAAAGGTCAAAGGGTAAGATCACTGTGACTGAAGGAATAAAAATAGTTCCCACACAATGATATTATTATTTCTGTATCACATACCTGAACCATACCTTGTGGGCGGCTTGCAGTTGGAGTAAGGAAGAATCCTGATGATTTTAGTGATAAATGTTCAAAAGTCAAAAGTTACTGAGGCTGATAGAAGATAAATGGTTTTTGAGTCAGGATTGAGTCTGTTGATTTGGGGGTCAAAAGGTCAAAGGTCAAGATCAATGTGACTGAAAGAAGAAAAACTGTTTCTACACAACAATTAACTTTTCTACATGGCAGACTGTTGAACACAGGACTGGGGTATAATAAGCAGTTTTATGGTACTCTTGTTTGACAAATAAGAATTATTAAATACAAGTTTAGATTTTAAAGGAGTGTAACCTTTTGCTTTGTGGGGGGAGGGATATCAGTA
This sequence comes from Margaritifera margaritifera, assembly GCA_029931535.1. NCBI lineage: Eukaryota > Metazoa > Mollusca > Bivalvia > Unionida > Margaritiferidae > Margaritifera > Margaritifera margaritifera. The sequence continues at coordinate 6,492,682 of JAQPZY010001662.1, read as the reverse complement.
AATATAAATATCTCCTAAATATAGTAATCTAACACAAAGCGTCCGTGCTTTCCAAGAATAAGGGGGTCAGTTCTGTCTGTGTGTGTGTGTGTGTGTGTGTGTGTGTGTGTGTGTGTGTGTGTGTGCAAGAGTATGATCGGTTTGGCAGCAATGACATTTCTCAGGCCGACAACAAAATCAAAAGAAAGTAGTTAACACACTTATTGCAGTTTTAAAAAGTACAAAAAGCTGTAGTTCGGAAACTATCTGTAAATTAAGAGTCGATAAAAAGCATCTCTTCACATCTAACTAAATATCTCATTTATTTCACGAAGACATTGTTATTTGCACTATGGAATAATAAGTCATGTGTACGTGTGTGTCTTTGTGTAGTACTGATGCGCGACGGATTTTTGATTGGATAAGTTGGCTTGTAAGTGTGGCAAGCTAGCTTCAAACAAATAATAAGCACCATTGACAAAAAAACTTTCCAAAGGTACGTTGCTTGGCGAAAAAAAAGTGGGGGAGGTTGTAATTTAGGAAAAGAATAAAGTGCTCCGACTCTGTGCAGCTTCTACGGTTCGTACATAAATTATGACCTGCAACGTGTAATTAGATTGTTGGACATAAATTATGACCTGCAACGTGTAATTAGATTGTTGTACATAAATTATGACCTGCAACGTGTAATTAGATTGTTGGACAAAATGTATGAGCGTTGAAACCGGGGGGTTGCTGGTTCGTGCCAGTACAGCAGTGATGCGTGTGTTTTCTTGTCTCAAGACCATCAGCTGCAGCAATAGCAACAAACAACAACAACAATAACAACAATTCTTTTTTCTCATAGACCTATGTGGCGCACGTAAAAAGATAGAAGAATCAATACATAACGGAATCAAATCACAGGCAATGTGTAGTGATCGATTATACATGGAATATAAGAGAATTACAATATTTTCAGCATTCCTTGGACTGTAGGGTAACAAAAGGGCTTGGGCTATAGGGTGAAAAGCAGGCATGGGTTAAAGGGCGACAAACATGCATGGGATTTAGGGTGACAAACAGGCATGGGCTATAGGGTGACAAACAGGCATGGGCTATAGGGTGACAAACAGGCATGGGCAACAAGGTGACAAACAGCAATATATTCTAAATGTGGGAATTATATTCGAATGAAAGCTACGAATGGAACATATCAACTGTAACAATCTAGGTCAGAGGTCGGGAACCTATGGCTCGCAAGCCAGATGTGGCTCTATTGATGGCTGCATCTGGCTCGCAGACAAATGTTCGATTATAAAAAAAATGTTTCTTTAGACTCTTTTGATCTACATATTAATTGCATATCAACATTTCATTCTACAAATGAGCTAAAGTCTACTGCAGCTCAGCATCAGAAGTGGTAAAGGAGATAAACTCCGCTGACCTAAAAGACAGAAAAATAGCAACCCTGCATTCATTGTAATTAAAGGTAAATAACTCTTGCCTTACCTCCAAATGCAAGTCATGCTGCAAGAGTAGCCACCTCTACACTCCCTCACGTGACGAAAAATGCGCGAACTAGAAAGCCGGTTCGCAGTGATTTCTGTGGAAAAGTGCGATCACGTTTAACGGATGGAAGTCTCAACTCCTGCATGAAGCTTAACCTCACCACGTATCAACCAGACTACAAAGCCATCAGCGAAGCCATGCAGCACCAGAAGTCGCATTAATGGTAAGAAATACTCATTATTGATTAGCAACAGCATAACAAGGGTCCGCACAACAGATTGTCGTCGGATCAGAAAGTAAACTTTCGTTTTAATCGCGTTGTAAGCTAACTAATTTTAGAAACCCTTTTGACAAGATGGCTAAAAGAAAGAAAGACGATGAGTATCGTACTTTTCAGCAGGAATGGACAGAGGAATTTGCCTTTGTAGAGAGAACGGGTTCTGCAGTGTGTCTAATATGCAGTGATAAAATTCCATCTATGAAACGGTCAAATGTAAAGCGACACTTCGAGACACGCCATTCTACATTTGCATCGAAATATCCTGCGGGAGACAGCAGGAAGAAAGCATGTCAAGAACTGCTATCAAGAGTGCAAGCTAGTCAGCAGCAAATCCGTGTTTGGACCCAACAAGGTGACTGGAATTCGGCTAGCTTTGCTGGCGCTTTAGCTATTGTGAGAAACGGAAAGCCATTCACAGATGGGGAGTATGCCAAAGCATTCATGCTTGATGTTGCCAATGAACTTTTTGATGACTTTTCGGATAAGGACAAAATAATTAAACGGATAAAAGACATGCCTCTGTCGGCAAGAACTGTTCACGATCGTAGCATCATGATGTCAAATCAAATTGAGGCAATGCAAGTGAAGGACATAAATGCGGCACCGTTTTTTTCTCTCGCTTTGGATGAGTCAACAGACGTCAGTAATTTATCCCAGTTCAGCGTGGTTGCAAGGTATGTTGTCGGTGATACACTACATGAGGAAAGTCTTGCTGTTTTGTCTATGAAAGGCACAACAAGAGGGCAGGATTTATTCGAGTCCTTCACTGAGTTCGCTAAAGAAAAAAATCTACCGATGGATAAACTTGTTTCGGTGTGCACTGATGGTGCTCCGTGCATGATGGGGAAAAACAGAGGATTTGTCGCTCTTCTTTGTGAGCATGAAAACAGACGCATCATAAGCTTTCATTGCATCCTACATCAGGAAGCGCTTTGTGCTCAGATGTGTGGCGAGCAGCTTGGTGAGGTGATGTCTCTGGTGGTTCGGGTAGTCAACTTTATTGTTGCCCGAGCATTAAATGATCGCCAGTTTAAAACACTGCTTGATGAGGTTGGGAATAATTATCCTGGTCTGCTTCTGCACAGCAACGTGCGTTGGTTGTCAAGGGGGAAGGTGCTCAGCCGATTTGCGGCTTGTCTGAGCGAAATCCGGACTTTTCTTGAAATGAAGAATGTCGAGCATCCCGAGTTAGCTGACACTGAGGTGCTCTTAAAGTTCTATTATCTCGTAGACATGACTGAACATCTAAATCAGCTCAATGTGAAAATGCAAGGCGTTGGAAATACAATCTTATCCCTGCAACAAGCAGTGTTTGCATTTGAAAACAAGCTAGAACTCTTCATCGCCGACATTGAAACAGGTCGTTTACTACACTTTGAAAAACTGGGAGAGTTCAAAGATACGTGCACCTCAAGTGACCCTGCTCAACATCTTAATCTTCAGCAGCTAGCAGGCTTCACGTCTAATCTCCTGCAGTCATTTAAAGCGCGCTTTGGAGAATTTCGCGAGCACACCCGTCTTTTTAAGTTCATCACCCATCCACACGAGTGTGCAGTGGACAGCACTGACCTGAGTTGCATCCCCGGTGTCTCCGTCAGAGATTTTGAGCTCCAAGCTGCTGACCTGAAGGCCTCAGACATGTGGGTGAATAAGTTCAAGTCACTGAATGAAGATTTGGAAAGACTTGCACGACAGCAAGCAGAGTTGGCGAGCCAACACAAGTGGGCAGAAATGAAAAAACTTCAACACGCAGACCAGCTGATTGTCAAAACTTGGAACGCGCTTCCCGTCACATACCACACACTGCAGCGTGTGAGTATTGCTGTACTGACAATGTTTGGCTCTACGTATGCATGCGAGCAGTCTTTCTCACATCTAAAGAACATTAAGACCAACCTGCGATCACGTTTAACGGATGGAAGTCTCAACTCCTGCATGAAGCTTAACCTCACCACGTATCAACCAGACTACAAAGCCATCAGCGAAGCCATGCAGCACCAGAAGTCGCATTAATGGTAAGAAATACTCATTATTGATTAGCAACAGCATAACAATGTTATTAAAAAGAATTCAGAGACATAATTATTGTATTTTTAGTGTTGAAATTACACAAAATGCACACATTTACTTGAATTTTTAGTTTAAAACGTAATGTATGGCTCTCACAGAATTACTTTTCAAAATATGTGGTGTCCATGGCTCTCTCAGACAAAAAGATTCCCGACCCCTGGTCTAGGTATATGGGGACACTTACTAATCATATTCATTGGGTCTCATGGCATTTTCTTTAGAAATTTTCGATCAAATAAAATATTTAGTGGTCACACTTAATAGTGATCTGAAATAGAACCTCCAGATTCAACAATTATACACCAAATCAAATCGTACTTTAAGCCTATTAAAACGTAACTTGGCATCTTGCCCAAAAAATGGGAAAGAATTAGTTTCCAAAGGTTTAGTTAGACCTAGTTTAGAAATATGATTGTAAAGTTTTGACTCCCATTCTCATGTTTTACAGCATGAAATTGAAAAACAATCAAAATGGAGCAGTCAGGTTTATTATATCCAATTATGACTATACACAAGGAAGTATGACCTCAACGTTGAATAAATGGTCACGGAAACCATTAAACCAACGTAGACTGGAAAATATCTTAATATTTTCTACAAAAGTTTTTTAAACAAAAAAAGCAAAAATACCCTACTACAATTTTATAAAACCAAAAAATATCCATTAGAAATCAACATGAAATTTCTCCCTGATATCCTACGCACGAAGGGATAGTTCCCAAGCACAACCAAAGGTTGGAGTTCGTTATCACAGACACTAATTGCAACTTCTTAATCCTTTGAAAAGCAAATTTATACATTTTCAAAAATACTACAGATCCATTTTTGTTTCTTCAAAAATAAGCCATTTGTAAAGGTTGATACCACGCGGTGCACAATGTCATTACTATGTAGTACCAGACTACTCAATGAAATTACTATCTAGTACCAAACTAATCAATGTAATTACTATGTAGTACCAGACTAATCAATGTAATTACTATGTAGTACCAAACTAATCAATGTCATTACTATGTAGTACCAGACTAATCAATGTAATTACTATGTAGTACCAAACTAATCAATGTAATTACTATGTAGTACCAAACTAATCAATGTCATTACTATGTAGTACCAGACTAATCAATGTAATTGCTATGTAGTACCAAACTAATCAATGTCATTACTATGTAGTACCAAACTAATCAATGTCATTATTATGTTGTACCAAACTAATCAAGTTCAAGAGTGGAATCAAGATTGGCCTTGCTGGTCCGGGTCATGTGGTGTCATGACATGTGTTCTTGACTGTGAAGCATAATCCTTTAGCCACACTATCTATCTATCTATCTGTCTGTCTGTCTGTCTGTCTGTCTATCTATCTATCCCAGTTCCGTATGTATGTCTGTATTTATGTATGAATGCTATTGTTTTCAATGATTACATCAACGGATTCCCCTACCAACCAATCCCAGTCCCCACCTACTTTTATTCATTAATTAAGCACATTGTGCGTCCTGAATGCAATAGCATAGACTACTGCTGAAAATACTAAGGTTTACAATAACTGTCACACCCCTCATACCACCCACCATTTTAACATTATAGCCTACTGTGTTCGAGCCACGCTTTCTTAAAACGAATCAACCTGAGCACATACCCAGCTCAAAATTGTATCCTTGCGCAACATTTGTTTTAAATCATAACTTTTACGTCAGTATCTCAGTGTTCAGTCCCCAAATGTCCAGTTTGTTTCAATCTGTAGGTTTCATATTATCATAGTATTATCGTTTACAAAACTAAACGGCATACAAATTTTGGAATACGTTTTTACGCACAGTTAACCTGTTTTATATAAGCGGGACCAAGAATGGACAAAATTTTGCGAAATCTTAACCGTCTATTTCATTTAACCATTATATATTAACTAAGTCGTCCGCAACGCGTTAAAAACATGATAATATAAATTTATAAATTTAAGGAAATAAGTTCAGACAGACACAAAAACGGACAAACGCACACAATGCACATAATAAAGAAGAAGGCAAATGACTAATAAGTATTTGTGGCCATCGAATATTAAAAGATAGTTTTATAAGATAGGCATCGTTCCGTATCGATTCTACACGTTATGTACCGATGTGTGCATCAAAACGCCAGTATTATCGATTCATAATTGCATTGAGGATCGAGGAATCGTTTTATTTTTACTAATTCATGAGACATGCAGCTACTATGTTTGAGTGTGTATATACTTATATAAAATCAGTATGTAATAAATACATCTACATAAAGGACTTACCTAGGTTCTCATTAATTTAATAGTAACCTTATTCCCTGTCACTCGCTAAGCTTATTGGTGTACTGAGTTGGGAATATTTTAACAAAAGGATATCAATACTGAGTGTGAATTTTTATTTGTGGAAACCTCGAGACCTCTAGCTACAGTGCCGGACTAACCCAAAATTTTGGATCTGCACTTAGGTCAGATGGTCCACAATTATGTCGGCCCTGATCTTATATAATAGTATATAAAACCTGCGGCTCCTCTGCCCTTGACCACATTACCAGATTGGCTACTATTCCTACAATTATTTCCTCTGCCCTTGACCACATTACAAGATTGGTTAGTATTGCTACAATTGTTTCCTCTGCCGTTGACCACATTACCAGATGGGCTAATATTCCTACAATTATTTCCTCTGCTCTTACCAGATGGGCTAGTATTCCTACAATAATTTCCTCTGCCCTTGACCACATTATCAGATTGGCTAAAATTTCTACAATTATTTCCAAATTTTTCTCTGACTTTGTAACAAAAGATCGAGTGATGTTTCGATTGAGTAAATTATGAATTGAAAAACGGTCTTCGGGCATCATCAGGTGTCACTAATGCCTGAACTATAAAGAGAGATAACACTCTGCATTCATATTTGTTTGCAAATGTAAATGTTTTTATTTTAAAAAAGGACATTTTTCTTTGCATTTTATTAAATTTGAATAACAAGTGTTCACATATGGTACGTATCCATGGTCACACAAACGTATATAACAATTCTCCTTTTGTTGCATTTTTTTAATGGCATGAGTTAATGGTTGAGATTCATTTATAAAAGAAAGGAAGCTTAGTCTCCCTACACTGATGACCCCATTTAAGTAAAATTTAATTCCCAACAGAATGTTATCATGGTATCCAGAAACAATGTTTGTGTATTTTATTGTTGTTCTTCTGACATGTTGAAATGTGTATTCCTGTGAGATAATATTATGTTCATGTATGCACCTGTTGACCACTATATATATATATATATATATATATATATATATATATATATATATATATATATATATATATATATATATATTAATCCATTTGAAATCTGTGTAACATATTATGGACATCTCTGTTCACCTCTATTGTTTTCACCAGTGTATCTTGGTGGCCAGCTTAACAGTTAATAATCCGGATTTTGTATAGCAGTGTGAAAACAATTCGCAATTAGATGGATGCAGGTGCATAATCATAGTTCTCTGATCTTTTCAACTTTCCTTTCGCTCGAGTGATATCAGCGGATATTCTTTTTCACATTGTATAATCTTCAAAGTCACATCCTAGTATATTCACTCGTCATAGCATAGTAGTTGCAGCACTTTAAGTCAGGCCAAAGTCATTGTTTTAAAAGTCCCAGTTCTTTGATTGCTTTGTACTGATCCGGTATCTCCATCAATGAGTGCAAGGCCAAAGCAGCTTGTGGATTTCGTGCATTTGATGACATGACTCCATGGAACTTCACAAACTGAAAATTGTCAAAGATTCGGTCGGGCAACTCATCATCGAATTCTTCCATGACCTCCCAGGGTCCGTCGCCTACCCCTATCATTATTATAGACAGGGGAAATTATTACGCTTCAACTAGGGCCTCCTTTGTTTTATCTTCGTCAGAAATTTGGCCATCTGCAGCAATCACGAGAATATGATACTGGAATTTAAATTTTAAAAAAAAATACTTAATTATTATATTTACATTAACAGATCTCAGAAAAAAGGAAGACTTGCTGATTTGTTACCGGTTTTCTTTCGTAGTTTCATGATGAGTACATGTATTTATATCATTAACAAAATCAACACAAATGTTTAATTATCTAAAGATCAGTTTTAGTAGATGTAAAATAAAAGCTTCGGCTAGCCCCCACCCCACCCCACCCCACCCCCTAATTTAGGAGTTTATACTGTTGTTGTTGGACCAGTCAACCTCCGGCTTGCCAAAATTCCCTCGGGCAAGCCGACGGATTGGGAGTTTTGTTGCGCACCCGTATAAAATGACTTCCCTCTTTATAATTAACCTTTCATCTTTTTTTCCCATAAATGGGCACACGTCCTACTATGTACAAGGCACACTATTTGACCCTATTGATTATACATTACTCAAGTCATATTTGGTGACCAAACTAAGCAGCCCAGATCAGCCAGATAGGCCCTGGGAAGGTTCTGATCCCATGTATGACTTGTTTAATGAGCTGAGTGAAACTAGCAACATTTACCTTAAGAGAACGGAATGAATTGTGCAAAGTATATGCAATGGGAACATTGTAACACAAACAAGGCCAAATGAGCTGCCATGTGTACAAATGAAGCAGCCCATGTCAGTCAGAAAGGCACTGACAAGATGCTGGTCCTATGTATGACTTGCATAAAAGCCGAGTGTAAGTAGCAAAAAAAGAACGAATTGGAACCTTGTAACACAAACGGCAAATGAGCCGCCTATAGTGTACAAATGAAACAAACTAGGTCAGCCAGATGGGTGCTGGGAAGGTGCTGCTCCTATAAAGAGCCAGGCAAAACTAACAACACTGACCTAAAAAAACAAAAACGGAATGAATTCTGTCCGTAGCAGTCTAAGTGCATGTACCATAGGAGGGCTGTTCTAAGAACTGAAGGATAAGGGACAGATAAGGGATACCAGATGCCATTTTGATCATTTAATTTTGATCTTGTATCATCCAAATATCTTTTTTTAAAGCAGGTGAAAATAAAAAATTTGACTCTTTCGCATTTCATTTTTGTCTACCTGTTATTGAAAGTCTGCATCGTATTGCAGTGGCACTCTAGGGGTAGGCATCGAATAGGAAAGCTGTGGTTCCTACGGTTCTGTTGTTTCGACGGCCAAAACACAGCTTATTTTTAATTTATGAGAGACTTTTCATAATCTCCTCAGTGGCTTCGACTTTTCCGCGTGCTATTAATTTGTTTTTTGCAATCGATGAGCTAGCGGGTACTGTCGAACAACGTCATTATCCCGTTATTAACAAATGCCACCTGCGCCGTAATATGTCACGTTTGCCTTTGCGAGTCGACCGACGACCTCAATAAAGGCATCGGAGGGGAGGAATGAGTGTGAGGTGTCCTGCATCTCTAGCTCCACAAGACACTTTTAATTGGGATCGAGGACTTCGAACGAGTAGAACTGCAGGTCGTGGATGCTCCAGTCAAGGAGCACAGGGGCCCTATGTCGAGGGCGGGGTCTTGCACATCCTGAAAGGATGCCATTACAAAAGGTATGTCGCCTTTGGATCGTCTTCTAATAAGGCATCCTTTCAGGAGATGGTGTATGGGGCTTGAACACATAATATACTGAGAGGCGAAAGCCTGATCCCATGGTCAAGTTTACAGCGATAGCATTGCGCGTTTCGAATGGCAAGGCTGCGGCCAAGTCATCAGGACAGGTTGGACCAGGGCGGAAACTTCTGGCGGGCTACCTCATTGACGGCAACACGCGTTTCGGGCGGCATATTCTTGGTCACTGGCTGTGCCAACTTCCTGAGACGTTTGTGTAACGCTTCCACGTCCATTTTAGGGCCTTTAACACTTCCTTTCTCTCAGTTACGATGGCCGTCTTCATAGAATCAACGGCACGCGAGGCGGCGGACCAGGCCAGTTCTGTGGCGGCCCGCGGGCGCTGCCCTGATTATGGCTTGAAAGATATCACCAAGTCTGATATTATTAGTCTACACGAAAGACCGACTGGCGGGCGCTGACGCCTCGTACTCGAATAATGCGTTGCGTGTTTCTAATTGCTCGCTCTCGTGTCTCACAGGAGCTGGCCGCGATTTTCCGCTGCGGACGGTGGCAGCGTAGCTGTTTAAGTGCGGCTCCTTACACTCTAATATACTTAAAGCAGAGGCCGGTCTTGGACAAAATGGCGGTAAAAACTTAGTTGAATCCTCTTCGTACACGCAGAATACCGCGTGTCAACACTTCGTCGTCCCCTGGAACGAGGCCCCACTCCAGGGCTTCAAAGACCATTTCCGGTAGATGGCTATCTTCTAACATGCCTTTCTTCGCGAGAACTACTACCTCCCATTTCGGCGTTATCCGCTTCTTTTCCAGTGGTCTCGCCACCTGCACTGGCTTCTTTTCGGCAGGCGGTTCCGTGCGGGACTGAAGTCAGCCATCCCTAATTGCACCTCAAGGAGGGCTGCGAGTTCTTCTATCTGGGACTGCTGCTTCTCGATGGTATGTTTTTGGTTGTCGTACTGGTCTTTCTGTTCGTCCAACTGGCGTTGGAACGGCTCGTCCTCCTGGCGTTGAATCGTAAGGTCGATGGACTTATCACTGTATTGGCTTCTGTTGGCAATCTTGCAGTTCTAGCGCACATAATGAGAGAGGCCTTGAGGTGACGCCACCTGGCGAAAACAATAACGGCAGAATCGTGCCGATTGTGTGCCAGCTGGGATATCAGTCTTGTCTAGGATAGAATCACAGGGATGTTTTCTTGCTTGTGGCGATTGAGGAGCCAGGGAACGTGGAAGACTGCACCACATCTATTACACGTTCTATTAGCCATTGCTTCTTGTGCCAACCGTATATCTGTAAAGCAACAGAAATGTTTAATAGGTGTCATTATTACTGCCTGTGTTATCTTTCTAGTTGCGGTTCCAGCGTTTATCGACCATGCCAAGAACAACATGAAACATTTTCTTATAGGGCCAACCGCGACTCAGTAAAGCAACAGAAAAGTTAAAAGTATATATCAATGGCGCCTATGTTATCATTCTTGTTCCTTTTTTGGCGCCTAGGTTATCTTTATTGGTGTGCTTCTGACGTTTATTAACCTCACAAAGAAGAAAAATGACGAATTGCAAAAATATTCTTACGGAGCATAGGAATTACTTTGGCGTGGAATGACTTCTGCGGCGGCGCACGGAAATGCTCACCTTCTGGTACAGTTTAAATTGGAGGACGGTCTCAAACACAGATGTCAAAGGTGAGCGTCTCGTCGTGGACGTCGAGCAGATTGCCATCTTGTTCGGTCAGCGTAAAGCGCACTTTATTGATGCGGATGATTTAGCAAGGCATGTAGACGGGCAAGGGTGGTGTGAATTACAGGAGCCGGCAGGGACTCTGGCTATAAGTAAAGCTATAGAGCACGTAGCCAGGACTACCCTAGTCGCCGGTGCTCGATTCCATGTAGGAGCTGCCCACAGAGTCGCATGTAAGATATAGAGACATTGTGGTTGTGATCTTCACTATGCCGGGTCCGACGTTGTAGCCCTGGCCAAGAATGGTACTTGCGGGGTCGACCGTGTTGGGCCATCCCAACAGCTAACCCAGGCTCGAGTTTGCGATGTTGATGCAGCAGGCAGCGGAACTGATATATATCGCTGCAGAAAGGGTTGGCTCATTCACAAAAATGCGAATTTTGGTGCCATCGCCCTTCAGGGCTGTAATCTGCCGCTGGACTTCCTAATTAATGGCGTCTGTTTCGTATGCACCCGTTGGCAGGTTAACGGTCTTTCAGGTGGCGCCACTGTCGGCGAAAAACACGAAGGTATTGTTGGCCGGAATGCCTCCGAGTGGGTGGGAGCGGATGTTGGGCCAGCTGTTGTAGATTTGGAGAGACGCAACCACAATCTTGAGGTTGCGCCCCTTAGAGGCCACAATTGGCGTCGGAAAGATGACGTGAGACGCTAGCTGTTTTGAGCTCTCCTACACCATATGTGTCTTGGTGGAGGGGGGGGGGGGGTGCGGTATTCTCTTGAACGATCCGCACGCGGATCGAGACATAACCGCCTATCTGCTTTAGTATTTCCGCAATTGTGCTACCATCCCGAGTGTCCATTTCGGCTCGCATTTCAAAGGTGCACTATTATGAGTCATAAACCTCATCATGAACCTTTTTAATTAATTAACCCTTTAAATATTGCCTCGTTCATGATATCATCCTTTAGTAAACGTTGGTAGATGGCACTAGCCTCGTTGACTATCTCGAGGCTCTTGTTGCCGGCCCAGAAAGCCCATAGCAGCGTTTCTAGCTGTTTAACCAACTCGTCCGTGATGCTGTAGCTGAGGATCGTCCTCCCACTGTTACCTGCAGAGCTTCCGCGCGCTCTCTGTTAGCTTTTAACTCCGTTTTGGCTTGTGTTTACACTGCGCTGGCGTTTCTCCTTTCACCCGCTCTTGATATGTTAGCTGACAGACCTTCGCCTGTAGGACTCTCACCGCTTCTTCCCTGCAGGCGCGTACTTTTACATAAACTTCTCCAACTTTGGACCACGCACATTTTTTTCAGAATAAAAATTCACGACAGGACTGCATTGTAAACCCAATGCTGAGTCAGCCGGATGCGCGAGTCACCGACCCTTGCCTCGTGGGCTATTCCCGGCATGCTCGCGGAACTTTGGCAAGCCGGGGGTTATCTGGTCCAAAAACAACAGCATAAACTCCTAAAAGTTTAGGCCTACTCCTGGGGTGTCGGGGGGGGGGGCGTCCAACGCTTTCATTTACATCTACTAGATTTATATTTTATTTAAAACATATTTTATTGCCATTATTCTGGAATGCAAGGTAATTGGACTTAGTTCCTCCAACTTATGAACATAGAAAAGATCAATAATGTGAAGCAAAGGAAAGAGTGAAAGTGTATAGATTGGTAGATAATTTTATTTATCAAATTCAGCGAAATAAGTGAAAGAAATAGTTTTTTGTTGAGCCTTTGAAAAGCAACTAATTGACTTTCTAAACGGTAACTTTGGGAGAATTGTGTATAGGAGCCTCTACGGAATGTTGCATCAAAACAATTGCGCATATTGAGAAAGTGAAATACTATTTGAAGTGCAAAGAAAAAATCAACATACCTTGTTAGTTTCTTTACAAATTTCTATTGCTTTCTCGATTAATGGTGCGAGATTGGTCGGTCCGCTCATTTTAACAGTGGGCGTCACTGTATTGTATACATTTAGCACTTCCTCAAAACCATTACAGTATCCCTGAAAAAGAATGTTAAAAAAAATAGGAATCTCACTCGGAACAAATGTAATAAAGGCTGCCTATCTATCTATCTATCTATCTATCTATCTATCTATCTATCTATCTATCTATCTATCTATCTATCTATCTATCCGCCTGTTTTTCTTTCCGTTAATTCTGTCTATTAATCTGCTTCTTTGACTGGCTTTCGTCCTTCATTTTATACAGACTCATACATGCATACATATAGACATATAAACAAACATACATACACACATATATGCATATGTGCGTGTGTATAATTGGTGATATAAGAGGAAGGCAAATGTAATCAAACAGAATTATAATTTCAGGCTTAGTTATTAATTTGATAGGTTCACTATTCGTTTTGCAACAATTTGCAGGTGTAAGTACTTGCATTCAAATAAAACGAATACCTTCTCTTTCAAGGAAAATACGGACTCTCCTTTTGTCTTTGCGTCACCAAATCCAAAAACTGGAATCATTCCATCGTCATCAAATGACTCCAATGTTTCCCCAAATATGCATATAACCTGAAATACATTGACTGCCAAGCTACATTATAACGGTAAATTGTAGAAGAAACGTGATGAAATATTCAATTGATATTATGATTCGAATAGAGGTAGTTGTTGTATATATTTTGTACGTCTCCCAGCTTTTTAATAAACACTCACAGCATATTAGATAATTCTATAAACTGTATAATCTGATTTTAGTATCAGCAGTCCAAGTCTGAAATATCATAAGACAATTTAGTGTTGACTGTTCCCAAATAAAAGATGTTTCTATTCACGTTAATGACTACATTCTGCATTTTATTTATTTGACTTGGAATATTATATATAAATTGGTATATTAGAAAGGACGATAATAAATGAGAGAAACAGGATTCAACCGTTTAACGTCCAATAAATCACGACTGGTATGTTCTTCAAGGTTCCTTCACCTCAATATGCATGACTCTCACCTGTGACCTATCACCTGGCCCTTCATTTTGTGATCCAATGTGCAAATACTTCTGAAATTTCTTTTTTGCTATAAAAAGTCACACGTTATTACTAGATGGTCGACAAACAGACAGGTAGACTCAAGGCATTGTAGCTTTTATTTCATACTTTTTCGTAATATGTGTTGTAGATCATTTTAAAAAGAGTACGAAATGTAAAACCTGTTGATAAGGGTTGAATGCTGGAGACGAGACATCGTGTAGCGATTTTCCATCAAATGTCTTCAGTCCCTGAATGCGATTGCTCATAGTGTAGTCTATTCCCGAAAAAGTAAGTATATTCTAACATCAAGGACTGACAAATCGTAATTCCAGAGCCCAGTGGCTAACAAAGTTCAAGGTCTGATCTACTATATTGCTGCATGCAGTCATGTAGCCTAGTGGGATACAAATATGACGCCCTGAATTGTTTTTCAGTGAGTGTTGGGAGTGGACTACAAAATAGAAACTTAGCAAAACGATAGTAATTGCTGACTACACACAGGAAGGTTAGAAGACAGTCTTGATACTAACAGGTTCATGTCCAAATAACTAATTTGCCTTCTGTGGGCGACTGAATATAATCTGGGCCACCAGGTTTATTTCCTGGTAAGCGAGTGGGATATCATTTGATTTGGAAATTTGTTGGTCTCTGGTCTGCTTTGATCAAACTGAAATTAGTAAACAATATTTTCCCTTTTTTCTGACGGAATTGTGCATGCACACGTATTTGGTTTACCTTATTGGAGATCATGCTGTCTCCTAGAAATAGGTGCAGGTAGATGAAATTGGTAGCAGTTGATTAAACTGTCAACATTTTGCTATAATAGGTCTACACAAATCAAGTAAATAAACATGATCAGACCAGATACATTATTGCCAAAGATATAAATGATACAAAGAAAATAAATCCGAAACAGACTATCCACATCACTGGTTACTGTATATTATAGAAGTATAAATATGTAGGTAAAATGTATATGCGATCCAATTATGAACTTAACTATATATATGAAAGAACTGAGAGAGAGAGAGAGAGAGAGAGAGAGAGAGAGAGAGAGAGAGAGAGAGAGAGAGAGAAGGTGGATTTTGGTCAATCGGTATGGTGTATATGTTCTAATCTGCTCATTATGAGTACGTCAGGTAACAATAGAACCGGAATACAAGTAATTTTGTTAGCGACTACTCTCAGTTCGCATTAGAAAAACTTTGCTTTTTAATCAATTTCTGCATTTGTTTTTTTACTAGAAATGCTTTGATCAATAGTATACGAGTCGTTTGTAATCAAGATATTGTAATATCAAGATCGGGCTTCAGAATTGTCAGTTTCTGAAACAATAGAAATGTTGGATTATCATATAGTCTGCACTCTACAATGAAACGAAAGTCATTTTATATAGGATGCCCACAGGAACAGGAGAAATCAGGTAATGAGTTTGTCCTATATACGTCATAGTTAAAAGAACTACATTTATTTTTTAGTCTTACTAATAAAACAAAAGCCGCGCGATCGCCATGGGCTTGACAGGAATGTGCTGAAATACGTCTTTATACACTATTTTTTCAAAGTTTTGATAGTAGGTCACTTTCTTATCAGTATAGGTAACTCGTTCCGTGAACTCACAGTGGATAGAAGCATGGAATTTTTAAATAATAACATTCGACATCCAAATTAATCTAGATTGTTCCATTTTTTAATATTGGGGTTTGCTACATCTTGTGTGTAAGTTGGACTTATAGCTGTAATAAAATCTGGACATTGTTTGTTGCTGATTTCATGAACCTTACAATGATTTATAGCGTCTCTTCTTTGCAAAAGAGTAGGCATGTTTCAATATAAACTGCCTGTTTACTTTAATTGCATATTTTGATAAACTAGAAACTAATCTAGCTGCTTTAAGTTGTACTTTCACAGGTTTCTAGGATTCAGCAGTACTACATTCAGACCACACATCAGATCCATACTGTAAGATTGGACGGATGTCGTTAAGACAGCAGTACTACATTCAGACCACACATCAGATCCATACTGTAAGACTGGACGGATGTCGTTAAGATAGCAGTACTACATTCAGACCACACATCAGATCCATACTGTAAGACTGGACGGATGTCATTAAGATAGCAGTACTACATTCAGACCACACATCAGATCCATACTGTAAGACTGGACGGATGTCGTTAAGATAGCAGTACTGCATTCAGACCACACATCAGATCCATACTGTAAGATTGGACGGATGTCGTTAAGATAGCAGTACTGCATTCAGACCACACATCAGATCCATACTGTAAGATTGGACGGATGTCGTTAAGATAAATCTCGCTAATGTTATCTTTTGAAGGAATGATTTTAAATTTTTTAAGGTGCCCAGTGCGACCTGAAGCAACTTCAATAATATTTTCAAGATAATTTGACCAGAATAAATTTGAATCTAAGGTGAAAACCCAGCTGTCTTGTCACGAGAAATTTTGTGACGTTAGCTGTAGTCAAACATCAGAATTTAAGGCGATATTTGAGATCAAGTTTGTGTAAGTGTGCGTATCTATATTTTAAAACCTGTCCCTTTGTAGGTATTTGCTCCACAGTTTTTGTACTTATTAATTGATCAATTAAGAATAAGAAATGACACGCGTTTTGCTGTGTACAAACAACTGTCATGAAAGACCTTGAATTCTGGTGCTCCGTGAAACGTTTGCACATAGTAAACAGTTTATGGTAAAATTAAAATGTAAACAAATGAAAAAAAACGAAAATGAAATCTGAAGATTACCAAGAATAAGTCCACAGTTTTTGACCCCTTCCTGTCTGATAGCATGGCTAACGGTGTCAAGGGAGGTAAATCTATCCCGTATGCTGGGACATGAACATGCTTTACGTAGAACCCCTTCTTGCAAGTAGTCATCTGAGTATAATTCTTTGTCGTCTGCGCTCATGATTTAGCAACAGCATGAAACTGAAACAGTTTTTTTTATTAAAAAAAAGATAAATAAATTATTAGCTTGCATGAATCCATCCATACATCCATCCGTGCATACTTACGAACATTCATATATACATGAAATGTATTCTCAATTTCTAATATTATTATGTGTGTTTATTATTATGGGTGCAAAGTAATAATCATATTTTTAATGCAATTTATACATATCGATCATGAAGTCTAATGTCACACAGACACACACACACACACGTTATCCGCTCGCTCTAAACTTAGGGCTATATAACATATCTGAGCATTTAAAAAAAAAACAACATCAAATCAATAAAATTAAATGCAAGCATAATAATTGATTACCAACGTTCTTTTATCTTAATTACTACCAATCACTTCCTATCCCTTCTAGCACGAATAAGTACCCCTGATACATATTTATATTGCATATTCACATATATATATAAAGAGACCTATCAAAAAATGTCACATAACATTTGTACTGAAGAGCCATTTCAAACCGCATTATATACAGGTGTTCATACTCGGCTGACTTTCACGTGTAAACTGTCCACACCTTCCTGCAAATTAGTGCCATTATAGACTAACACATAAATTAAAGAAGAAGCGCAGTACACGTTTTTGGTCTATTGATATAGGAAATAGTTATTTAAACTCACCTTCTCACCAAGCAAGGGCCATATTACACGTCTGTAACATACTAATAGAAACCGAAAGTTCCAGGTAGGGGACGCTGCTGAATGTCACGTCCCTTGTGAAATGTTCACACATTGTTGCTGCCAATTAGTGCCATAGGAAATATGTGTTAAAAACTCATCTTATTGTCAAGCAATGGCCATAGTACACGTCTGTACCATACTAATACAAAACGACAGTTCCTGGTATCGAATACAGCTGAATTTCACGTTCCTTGTGAACTGTCAACGCTACACCTAGTTGCTGCAAATATGTGACATGTGAAATATCTGTTAAAACTCACCTTCTCGGAAAGTAAAAACCGCATTACACTTATATGCCATGCTAATACAAAACAACAGTTCCATGTAGGGGACGCAGCTGAATGTCACGCTAATTGTGAACTGTGCACGCCTTATCGCTGCTATAGAATATAGCTGTTAAAAACTCGTCTTCGTTTCAAGCAATAGCCATATTACACGTCTGTACCATACTTGTCAAGCAATGGCCATATTACACGTCCGTACCATACTAATCAAAACAACAGTTCCAGGTAGAATGCACCTTGTTGCTACCAGTTAGTGTCATAAGAAATATGTTAAAACTCACCTTCTTGTCCAGCAAATGCCACATTACACTTTTTTACGATACCAATACAAAACAACAGTTCCAGGTAGAGAAGCAATTATGCAATGAGCCCTGAGTGACTCAAATTACACTATACACTACCCCTAGATCCTGAACAATGTGAATCTTTTTTTACAGTTCTTGTCGAGCAGAAAGAATGTTACGCTCTAGCAAAGTTTTAGCTCTCCACAGTGAATACATACCGATACGACTGATATCAATAACCATTGCAAGGGATTATTTTTCCAGTTGAACACACCTATCTCTTTCGATGCACATACGTTCTCCCCATTTTTTGTATTATTATTATTATTATTTATTTATTTATTTATTTATCTATATATTCTGCAGGCCCTGATGTATCTTTTTACAACATAGTGATGAAAGCCGAAGCGGGTTAGGTGACCCAGGTTACAGAAATCGTCCAATTTCAAAAGTTCCGGTCTTTATCAAAACCGATCACTTCCATTTGGGCATTATGGCATCGTAGACTACATTCAAGAACTAATGACTTACACAATGTTTGACAACGTGCAAGAACTACACACCTCCGAAAATGAAGAGTCTGGAAACGGAAGTACTCCAATGAGCATAGCCAATTTGATGTTTTACAAAAACACATGTTACCACATTTTTACGGGGAATTTTAATTGGTTCAAATTACAATCAATACATATATTAGACTGACCTTTGCAAGTCATCACAATAAAGTAACAGGTTAAGTGTATGGAACTATATAGCTACAGTCTTAACATACATATATGTCCGCCCAGCCGGTAGGAGTAGGAATAATATACAAAATATAGTGATTTGCTAGACAGCAGAGGTGCTTACTTAGCATCGATACATCGTCGCAAGACACGGGCGACAATCCACTACTCTCCTTTATCACCCGTCGCTGTCAATTGGAACATCGCTCAATCATTTCCGTCAAATAACCTCGGGTGTAGTTGTAGCGATACACATACATTTTATGGGTTTGCTCACTTGCCTCCGGCGAAGTGCTTCACATACGTTGCGACGAGAAAGTCCAAAAGTGTTACGATTTTGACTTTGTTCTCTTCCGATGCCATACATTTCCAACTTCGAGGTCAAACATACGGATCATACCTTAAATGTATGCCGATAGCGCCACTAGGGTCACATTGACTGTTTACAAAATAAGGATTGACCCAGAAGTTGCGAATGAAAAAGTAGTTCAAGGCATTCGCAACTTCTCTGCCAATCCTACGATCAATCAGATCGTAGTAATAGCCGAGGTGATCCAAATCGATGCCTGTTTCGATTTATAGAAGAAATGTCTGGTATACTAAATGTATGGTTTTCTGTAAATTACTGCCCTATATCTGAACCATATTGCAGAAATAGCCGAGGCGGTCCGAATTAACTAATGTAGTTCCGAATATAATTCTCAGTATTGACTCGTATACCACTGAACGAAGCATCTCTAGTCAAAAGGCAGTCCAACTGCGATCAAGCAGTATAGCAGATTGTCGCATGTGGATTGCGACGATGGCCACAAAGATTCAGATTACAGAAATCGTATGAATAATACATTGTCATAAGCCTTGACCTCTGACATTGCTAATGTAACACACCACTCGCATATTTAGTTCAGTTTGATTTAATAGAGCCGTAATAGTTATTATTCACGGCAGTTCAAATATATTCATAAATAGCCTGCGATTCCATGAGGTATAAACAGTGGGACCTAGCGTGAAAGGGTATGACACTCAAAGTCTCGGTTTAATTCATTGCTTTAATGTGCAATTACGCAGTGATTGACACGGTTTAATTCATTGCTTTAATGTGCAATTACGCAGTGATTGACACAGTTTAATTCATTGCTTTAATGTGCAATTACGCAATGATTGACACGGTTTGAGTCTGCTGAGCACTAATTTGTATGTGCATAACATTGTCGTGCCTATTTGACGTCTTAGCATGAAAAGACGATTGATTACTTGTTTACATTTAAAGTTTTATCACTGTGTAAGGACTTGCCACTCGATTCGATTTCAATCGCAGTTTCAATTATGTCTGGCATACGACGGAGGAAAAGGCGAATATTGTGGCCTGCATGATCCTGAAAATCTTCGGTATAGATCTTCATCGTAGCTGTCGTCTTAAGAGTGATCACATTTATGGATTTTAATGTCAATACTTTAGAACACGTCTACATTTCTTTTGTTACGACTCTATGGTCTAAGAAAAATGTAACAGAAAGAAAGTGAAACCAACAAATCAAGTAAAAAATCAACAAGCAATTTATTACTAGATAATTAAAATGAAAAATCAAAAAGTCACTTACAGTAATGTGTTTTGAAATCCTAATAATCCAATAAGAATGATTGTTCTAATCACAAGTCCTAAATATAGAATGTTCCGAATTCACGGCTGTGTCCTTGAATGTTATGATGTGCTAATGGTCTCCAAAGTCCTGATGTACTAGAAATCTTGATGTGCTGATGTCAAAATGAAGTATTCCAAAATATCTGAATAAGTTCACTTAAATTCCAAAATCATCAATTAAAAATCCAAAATCCAAAAGTTTATGAGCACTGTTATAATCCAATGAATATTTAAAATAATTCCTCTCTTAGAATTTGGAATGAATTTTCACAACTGTAATAGTTCTTTACAAGACTGATGGTAATGTCAAAACTGAATAAATGTCCACCAAACATGGTATATATAAAGATTGGTCACATGACAGAATGTTCTAGAACATGAGTCATCTTAATGGAATTTTTACTTGTAAACAAAAATCAACCTTGACCTTCAAATTGAGAAAACATATTGATCAAAAAAACCTAATTCAAGGACACTAGTTAAACATGTTTTTCCTGATAACACTAAGATTTAA
This sequence comes from Margaritifera margaritifera, assembly GCA_029931535.1. Lineage (NCBI taxonomy): Eukaryota > Metazoa > Mollusca > Bivalvia > Unionida > Margaritiferidae > Margaritifera > Margaritifera margaritifera. The sequence goes on along the minus strand of JAQPZY010001662.1, from coordinate 6,471,502 downwards.
GCAAATATTAAAGTGAAGAAACATTTATAATTTCCTAAAATATTTATAATATTATATAAACATCATACATAACACCTCCCCTCATAAAGAAAAAGAAAGATTTATATAATAAAGCTTTCTTTTGAATATACATCTAATACCACAATAACCAAAATTACAAAAGAACATGTTTTATGATACTGGACTTAATTACATCAAGCAATATTAGATTTATATGCACGTGAGAGTGCATCTGCAATCACATTGTCTTTTCCCCTGATGTGTTTGATGTCAATGTTATATTCTTGCAATATCAAACTCCATCTCAACAATCTCCGATTTTTATCTTTCATTTTGTTGATGAAAGTAAGGGGATTGTGATCACTGTACACAATAATTGGAGAAAGAGCTGAGGTGACATACACTTCAAAACGCTGTAAAGCCAATATCAAAGCCAAACATTCCTTCTCAATTGTGGAATAATTTTTCTGGTGCTTGTTTAGTTTTTTTAGAAAAATAACACACAGGGTGATCCAAACCACTTTTGTCTTCCTGAATCAATACTCCACCAACCCCTACATCACTTGCATCAACAGATAATTTAAATGATTGGCTAAAATTTGGTGCAGAAAGAACTGGTGCATTCTTAAGCATGGCCTTTAACTTGTCGAAAGATTCCTGACACTTGTCAGACCAATAAAATTTGGCTTTCTTACTCAATAAACTTGTCAAAGGTTCAGCAATTTTGGAAAAATTGGAACAAAATTTCCGATAATATCCAGCCATACCTAGAAATCGCATCAGTTGCTTTTTACAAATTGGAACTTGAAATTCAGAGATAGCTTTGACCTTAGCTTCTATAGGTTTAACTTGACCTTGTCCCACAATATGTCCTAAAAATGTAACACAAGCATGGCAAAACTCACTTTTGCTCAAATTAATTGTCAGATTCACATCGCTGAGTCGATCAAAGAATTTTCGAATGGTTTCCAAATGATCTTCCCAGGTGTTGTTGTAGATAATGACGTCATCCATATAAGCGTCACAATTATCAAGACCAAATGTTATTATGTTCATCAGACGTTGAAACGTTGCAGGCGAACTTTTCATTCCAAACGGCATGACTTTATATTGATAAAGTCCATCTGGAGTTACAAATGCTGAAATTTCTTTTGCCCTTTCCGTCAGTGGAATTTGCCAGAATCCTTTTAAAAGGTCAAACTTGGTGACATATTCCGCATTTCCAATTTTATCAATGCAATCGTCCATTCTTGGGATTGGAAATGAATCAGTTTTGGTGACACTGTTGACTTTTCTATAGTCAGTACACATACGGAATGTATTATCTGGCTTGGGAACAAGAATACATGGTGAACTCCAGTTACTTTTACTTGGTTCTATGAAATCATTCTCCAGTAAATACTGAATTTCTTTCTTCAGATAGTTCTGTTTGAGAGGATTCATCCTATAAGGATGCTGTTTCACAGGCGCAGAATCTACAATGTCAACGTCATGATAAATTTTACTTGTTCGTGTTGGAACATCAGGAAACAAGTGCTCATATTCATGTAATAGCTGTTTTAGTTCATTTCTTTCATGTTGTTGTAGATGTGAAAGTTTCTGGTCTAGGTTGTTCAATATTTCTGAATTCCGAAGATTGGTTATACTAGAGTCACTATAGTCTGATCGTACTCCATCGTTGATATCTTCACTGTGTGGGACAGGTACAACTAAATTAACAGAATAATTAGCTGGGCTATCTCTGTCAAAATATTCCTTTAACATATTTATATGACAAAGTTGTTTCTGTTTCCATCTCCCAGGAGTGTTAATGATATAATTTAAGTCATTTACTTTCTTTTCAACGGTATAAGGACCATAAAATTTAGCCTGAAGAGGATTCTGAGGTATGGGAAAGAGAGCCAGAACTTTGTCACCAGGTTTACAACTCCTTTCCTGTGTCATTCTGTCATACCTTAATTTCATTTTTTCTGGGTAGTGTGAAGATTAGTTCTTGCTACTTCACAGGCCTTTGACAACTTGTATTTGAAATCAGAAACATAATCAAGAAGATTAATCTTTGAATCCTCATTTGAAAGAAGTTTCTCTTTCAATAATTTCAATGGTCCAAGGACAGTATGACCAAAAACTAGTTCAAAGGGACTAAAACCCAACGACTCTTGAACTGATTCCCTAACAGTAAACAACAACAAATGAACACCCTCATCCCAATCCTTTTCTGTATCAAAGCAATATGATCGAATCATATTCTTCAAAGTTTGATGAAATCTTTCCAAAGCACCTTGACTTTCAGGGTGATAGGCAGAAGATTTAAACTGTTGGATGCCTAATTCATGCATAACTTGTTGGAAAATTCCAGACATAAAATTTGACCCCTGATCTGACTGGACAGATTTGGGAAGGCCAACAAGTGTAAAAAAACTTCACCAAAGCTTTCACAATAGTTTTAGTTTTTATATTTCTCAGAGGAATTACCTCTGGAAATCTTGTAGATGCACACATGATGGTCAACAAGTATTGGTTGCCTGACTTGGTTTTAGGTAAAGGACCAACACAGTCTACTATTATTCTACTAAATGGTTCATCAAAGGCAGGAATAGGTTGCAGATGAGCCTTAGGTATATTCTGATTGGGTTTTCCTACCATTTGACAAGTGTGACAAGATCTGCAGTATTTAGAAACATCACTTTTGAGTTTCGGCCAATAAAAATGATTCAAGATCTTGTGATAAGTCTTACGGACTCCTAAATGACCAGCTAAAGGAGTTTCATGGGCTAAATTAAGAATTTCCTGTCGATATGACTTAGGAACAACAATTTGATAGCTCACTGACCACTCGTCACCAGCGGGTACATCAGGTGGTCTCCATTTCCTCATAAGTTATCCCCATTTTTCACAAAGTAACACACTGGAACTTGTGTGGCTTCAGTTTCACTAATAGCCCTCTGAAACAAACAAGATATCTCGGGATCTTGCTCCTGTTCAACGACAAGGGATTGTCGTTTGTCATCCTGATTAGAACAAAGAGAATGAGTTGCTAAAAGAGGATCACTGTGATCAATACCATTTGATTGATCAATACCTGAGGAAAAAGTGACCTCATCAAAAAACTGACCAATACATGTGTCAGCTAAAGGAATAATATCCTGATCAACATCACTCTCAAGATCTCTTTTTGCCATAGCTCTAGTAACTGCACAAGCAGGGTACAAATCAGGGATTTCAGTTTCGACAGGATCAACTTTCTGATCCAAACAAGGCTTGTCAGTTACAAGTGGATTAACCACAACCTTATCTCCAGCTAGGTCATTGCCTAGTAATAAATGAACACCCTCTATGGGTAAAGAAGTCACTGCCCCAACAGTCACAGGTCCAGAAACTAAGTCTGATGCCAAATTTACACAATGAAGAGGAACATTTGCAAAGCCGCACTCTACTCCCTGAACAAGAACACTTTCACTTGAAGAAGACTCCTCAGACAAAGGCAAAGTACCTGACAATAAAAGACTCTGAGAAGCTCCAGTGTCCCTTAATATTTTAATTGGGATAGGTTTGGCAGAATCACCAATAAGTGATATAGAACCTTCTGACATGAATGGTTCATAAGCCTCCAAAATAGAATCAGACTGGGGTTTGTTTGACCCAACAAATGTATTGCTTTCAATACAAGACCGTGACCTTGACCTCGTAGAAATAAGAGCATTTGGAAAAGCTCTGTCTTTTCTCTGTTGCTTATTTTTCAACTTGAAGCAATCAGAAATAACGTGCCCTTTCGTTTTACAATAAGTGCACGTAGGAAGAGATAAGGATTTCTGATCAGTCTTATCAGATGTTTGATTCCTAACAGTTGTGCTGTTGTGAAATTTGGAAGTACTCGAATGAGATTGAAATGGTTTTTTACCAGAAAACTGCTGAGAGGACGATTTATTACCAAATGAAATTTTGTGAGTCAAGGAATAATCATCAGCCATACGAGCAACATTTTCCAAAGTTTCCACTTTCTGCTCGTCAAGATAGGTTTTAACATCACTATGGATGCACCTCTTGAACTCTTCAATTAATACGAGCTGTCTGAGGTTATCATAAGCTTGATCAACTTTCTTGGCTGAGCACCACCTATCAAATAGTTGTTCTTTATCCCTTGCAAATTCGACATGAGTTTGTCCAGTTTCTTTTCTACAATTCCTAAACCTTTGTCGATATGCCTCTGGTACCAACTCATAAGCTTTCAAGATGTACTCCTTAACCACATCATAATCAGTGCTTTGTTGTACTGACAGTGAAGTGTAGACTTCACGAGCTTTGCCAATAAGTACACTTTGTAATAACAAAGTCCAATGCTCTCTGGGCCATTTCAAGTTTTCAGCTATTTTCTCGAAATGAAGAAAGTATTTATCTACTTCTTTTTCCTGAAAAGGGGGTACTAACCTAATATATCTAGTAACATCAAAACCTGGACTTGTGTTTAAAGGAGTGGAGTGTGCTCTGTTTGCCAGTTCTAATTCTCTTAACTTAAATTGCATTTCCCTTTCTTCTCTTTGCATCTGCATCTGCATTTGTATTTGTCTATCTTCTTTCTCTCTCTCTCTCTCTCCATCTGCCTCTCTTCTTTCTGCATTTGGATCTGCCTCTCTTCCTTCTGCATTTGTATCTGCCTATCTTCTTTCTCTCTCTCTCCATCTGTATCTGCCTCTCTTCTTTCTCTCTCTCTCTCTGAATCTGAAGCTTTGCCAATTCTAAATCCATCTGGTTCTTTAACTCTAATTCCCTTAATTTCCTGTCAGAACCAGATACAGGCTTTCTCTCCAAACTTAAAGCACTATTTTCAAAAATTCCCTTACCTACTAAATACTGAATTAAAATAATCTTTATTTCCTGTTTTGTCAATGATACTTTTGCCTCAGATAGACTGTATTTTCTGGCAAGCTCGAGCAACTCATCCTTTCTCATGCACTCTAACCCCTCCTGGGTAGGTTTTGAAATGAAATTCTGAACATTAGATGCCATAGTAAATGCTTGTTGGTTTCACACAAAACAAATTTCTCTATTAAAAATCTTTGCCAAAGACAAAAAAAAAAAAAAAAATTCCGAGACAAAATCAATATGAATTTCAAAAATAACTTTAATATCTCTAATATGCTTTAAAGAAATTCAGATCCCAGAAGACGAGCCCCCACTTTCTGTTACGACTCTATGGTCTAAGAAAAATGTAACAGAAAGAAAGTGAAACCAACAAATCAAGTAAAAAATCAACAAGCAATTTATTACTAGATAATTAAAATGAAAAATCAAAAAGTCACTTACAGTAATGTGTTTTGAAATCCTAATAATCCAATAAGAATGATTGTTCTAATCACAAGTCCTAAATATAGAATGTTCCGAATTCACGGCTGTGTCCTTGAATGTTATGATGTGCTAATGGTCTCCAAAGTCCTGATGTACTAGAAATCTTGATGTGCTGATGTCAAAATGAAGTATTCCAAAATGTTTGAATAAGTTCACTTAAATTCCAAAATCATCAATTAAAAATCCAAAATCCAAAAGTTTATGAGCACTGTTATAATCCAATGAATATTTAAAATAATTCCTCTCTTAGAATTTGGAATGAATTTTCACAACTGTAATAGCTCTTTACAAGACTGATGGTAATGTCAAAACTGAATAAATGTCCACCAAACATGGTATATATAAAGATTGGTCACATGACAGAATGTTCTAGAACATGAGTCATCTTAATGGAATTTTTACTTGTAAACAAAAATCAACCTTGACCTTCAAATTGAGAAAACATATTGATCAAAACAACCTAATTCAAGGACACTAGTTAAACATGTTTTTCCTGATAACATTAAGATTTAAGCAAATATTAAAGTGAAGAAACATTTATAATTTCCTAAAATATTTATAATATTATATAAACATCATACATAACACTTTAAACACTGATTTCTTCATGAAACAGGAAGATCTAGCCCATATAATACCGGTCTTTATGAATGTGTTAACCTATATGTTATTTTTTTTTTACCTTTGTTGTATCACTACCATATCGGCAATGAGAGAGGTAAACCCCGAGTATAGCTATATTGTTAATTTTGTCATCCGCGATATAGGTAGCCGACGAGAAATACAAATTTATATTGATATGACTTCTGTATGATTATGATATGAATGAAACACGTATGTCCCCGTAAAATAAAATTAAAAAAAAAAAACTATAAATCACATTTTTACATAATATTTCTCATAGAAATTTCACTTTTTATCATATTATTGGAACTAAAAGACACCCAAGTATATCTCAGGTTTCTTTTTTTCAGGCAAGAAGAAAAAAATTGATATCATCAGACCATTTCATTACCATACAATATTAGTCTTTTTACTGTTTACGAAGATTAAAACACGACACCTTATGATAGTTTTAAACGAGCAAGAATTAATGTATCATCTAATTCAATACATGATATAATTTCTGAACATTTTGCTGGCGAAAAATTTAGCAAAAATTAAATCTCCTGGCAATACTTCTCCCAAAAATTCTTATTTCGAGAAAGAAAATTGTTTTAAAAAAGCACCCATAAAGAATTGTAAAATTCGTTTGCTACAAGTTGACGATTAAGGTGACCTTGTGAGTCATAATGAGGTTGCTGCCTGCATTGACAAATGTTCAGTCTAATTCCTGATGTGGCCAAGAAATTATCCTAAGAAAACTTTCCCTCGTGATTCTGCATTTAGTGAAAATTGGAGTTAAAATATCAGTCTGTACTTTATAACAGAGTAAACCTTGTATGTGTGATTTGGATACTGACCCCAACGAAAAGCATTTTTTTCAAATGAATTTCTTGTATAAGAAAATTGAATATGCTGACAAGACCCGCTTGCCACAGGGCATATAAAATCGTCATCGTCTTTCAGGATGACCGACAAATAAAAATTAATTTCTTATACTTTTAGGTTTGTATACGCCTGTCATAAGGTGGAGCCTATTATGCTATGAGCTGCACATCGGTCCATCTGTGTGTTACCAGTTTAATTTCCGCACAATAACTAGAGTTATCCATGATCTACAGCTACAAATCTTTGTAGATAGCTTTCACTTGAGGTAGGGAAGACCATCTATATCGGAATCAACAAATTAAAGGTCATGGTCACTTTGACTGAAAGATGAAAAATGGTTTCCGCACAAAAAATGGAGCTTTCCACAATCTACAGTTACCAACCTTTGTGGATCGCTTGAGCTTGGTGTAAGGAAGAGCCATATATATGTTTTGGGTCAAAAGGTGAAAAGTCAAGGAAGAAGTCCGTTGATTTGGGGGTCAAAAGGTACAAGGTCAAGATCAATGACTGAAGAAAGAAGAGCTTTCTCTGCACGACATTGATTTATCTACATAGCATACTATTGAATACAGGTCTGGCGTATAATGTGCCGTTTATGGTACTCTTATTCAAAAAACAAGAATTATTAATTATAAGATTAGATTTTAAAGGAGTGATGTCGACGTTGTTTTTTTTTGGGGGGGGGGGCAGTTGTGTGCCTGTGTGTGTATGTTTGTGTGTGTGTATTTGGTGTAGATACGTGCTGTAATTCATAACATTACACAGCCACTTAAAAGCAAGATTTGTCCCTTTTTCCAACTGAGGACAACCCAACGGAGGATGTCCTCGGTTGGAAAATAAAAATGTTTAGATTTTAAAGGAGTGATGTCGAAGTTTGTTTGTTTTTTTGGGGGGTTGGAGCAGTTGTGTACCTGTGTGTGTCTGTCTGTGTGTGTGTGTATTTGGTGTAGTTACGTGCTGTAATTCATAACATTACACAGCCACTTAAAAGCAAGATTTGTCCCTTTTTCCAACCGAGGACATCACAACAGAGGATGTCCTCGGTTGGAAAAAGGGTCAAATCTTGCTTCACCAACAAATTTAGTCCAGAACAATGTAAAAGCATGATTTATAGAAAGATCCCCGTTTACACACTTGGTGCTTGTTTCGTGATTTTGGAGTGTATATCTCCTCCAAAGCTGGCTATACACACGGGCCAAATCATGTCCTCAATTGCACGGTGGAACATTTGTAAAGTAATCTGTGCTATCAAATTACAGGTTAGCAAAAATTAGTATCTCTCTTTAAATCCAAACATTAAATAATTTAGTTGAACTAGAAGAAGAAAAGCTGGTGCATATAACTGTCCCTGATATTTTTATTACTATTTCATACATGTGTCTCAATAGTGATAGGAAACTGAAGATACAGTAATGATGTACATGTCCAATACAAGCAAACAAATCCACGGCACGTCATACGAAAGAAGTACCTGAAACTGCTATTGAAAATACGTACAAATTCCTTGAGGAATTGTACCAAAATTGCGTAATTATCCTATCTGAATGTAAGGTCAAAACACCTTGTTTGCAGCGAGGTCACACACATGTAAACCTATTGAAGAGAAGCCCTTGATATGCAACATTTGTATTATTCAATGAACTATATTTCGCCCCTTTTATATCATACTTAGTGTTAAAAATAGGAGAGAACGGTTGTGCAACTCATCGCATTTCCTTTTATAGTGACATGAATTACGACAAGCCTAATTTGGAAGTTACTTGCATATAACTTCAATAGATAAATAAATAGACAGAAGTCAAACATCAATACCAATAAAAACATTTCATGCAAGCTAATTATAAACTGATGCATACATTCAATATGCTTTTACACGTATATGCCTGCTTCCATTAATGATTTGATGGTTTTAATTTACAGATCATGCATTATATTTGCATTCATGGTTCTGTTGTGACTGGAATCTCATGAAAACAAGACACAATATATAATCACACCATACACCAATCTGTCTAAAAGTGAGTGGTGTCAGTCAGGTATTGTTACACTTTCTTTCCATCCAAATTTAGAGAGGTTTTTAGTGATAGCAAAGATGCACTGAATATTCTACGGGACCAGTCTATATACCATAACTGTATTAGACATTCCTACTCGTGTGGTCTTTTTAAGTAAATTTTAAAAAAAAGATTGCGACCCGGAGATCTGAAAACTTAAATCTTTCCTGGCGTTCCCTGTACAGTAGCAATCAGCGATACAAAACACATTTACAATTGCCAAATGTATAATATAAATGACCTGGAAAGTGAGCTGTGTGAGTAGAGTAACAACAAAGTGTATCGTTTTCATTATTAACATCAAAAGAATACAAAAAGAAAAAACTGTAAATATGTATTAGAAAATTACACCCATCTGCTAACTCTATGCACACGTGTATTATCCCATATCAGTTTTACCCCTGTTCTTCACTTATGAAATTGCACAACACCACGGCTATTACACCAACTTTTAGTGCTGTATATATTACTAGTGATTTCAGTTCGGTTAAATTAGATGTGTTGTGTTTTGTTGTATTTTATTTTTGTATGTTTTAGTATACTAGTATTCTTAGTGTTGAGATCGATATAAAACACTCCACAAAATACAATAGAAGCAATGTTGTATACATCGTTATTCAGCTAAAGCAGCTTGAAAAAGACCAAGTCACCACGAAATACATAGTATGGTAAACACAAACATTCACTCCTATTTTCAACATTTAATTTGCACGTATCTGAGAGACAGATAAGATTCAGACATGTATTATACAACAAAGACATTACTCTTTTGTCACAAAAAAATGGTCATTGACAATCAGGCCAGTTTACGGCCATAAACGCTCAAATCAAGCTAACTGGAATGATATCCAGAGCGGTGCACTATTCCAAAACTTCTTATGTCACGCTAAAGTCGAATTGCAGGACAATCGGTCAATCAATCAATCAAACAATCAATCAAAATTTTTAAAAAATACTTTAATTACAATGTAATTGCTATAAAAGGTCTGAGGAAATTGTAAATTAAACCCTTGTGGGGGTTACAGTTACTTCATATTAGTATGTATTATAAAGCAGCTGTATCTAATACGGTATTTACATTCGTTCGTTTTCTTTTCAAAAGTTTTAAAGTCATATAGGTGGCTTACATGATGTTCCTCTCCAAATGAAACAGTTTTGTAATACAGGTGTAGCAAAACTACTTTCTTTATCTTTTTCTGACATGGCAGCGGATAACTTTCGAATAATTAAAGTTTTCAGGCTTTTATATATGTTGTGTTTAAGTTTTAAATTTTCAAAATTATCAATAAAAATATGTATGGTACGCTCCAGATATTCATGCACAATGTACATTCCTAGCTTCAGGAGTTGATGCATGTTAATATTGAACATGCATTACTACGACATTCCTAACTTTAAGAGTTGATGCACTGTTTATATTCATTGCCGGTACACTGACATCGTGAACGCATATTATAGCTGGCATTTATTCCACTCAAGGATGAAAATCCAACCCAGTTTGGTTCGATTTGGTGTTGCGTCCTCATATTACTAATGACTAAATTCATTAGTAATGATTAATTGATTTGATTGCCGAATAATCCTAGGTCCAGAGAGAAGCTTACAGACATTACTAATTAATTTGTGCTCATCGATGTATGGAGACAATTCATAGATATGAAGATACAAAATTTAGTAGGTATGAAAGCTGAGAAAGATGATTTAATTTTTTATTTCAGAGAAAACGTATAGATATTAAAAATACTAAGTCTGCGACGTTTACGTAAAATTTCTAAACCTGTATACTGTACAATAGTCAAAATGATGCTGTGTAATTGAACCGATTCGAAACTCTACATTTCCTCCGGTTTGTACGTTAGGTTTATAGCTGACAACTATTTATATGGAAGCCTTTGACTGATCTGTTTAACTTTGAAAATTAAATATCTATCTAACTCGTTATACACATTTAGTTGCAAGTGAAAGAATTAAAGAACAGTTCAACTGTACAAAAACTGCCGAGACATTCGAGTGGTATAAATGACTATGCAACAAAACAGACCCATAAACCTTTGAAGGGTTGACTAACAAATTAATATATTCTTTTTCATCCTTTAAAAGGTCGATATATATTGTAAGTTTATATATATATATATATATATATATATATATATATATATATATATATATATATATATATATATATATATATATATATAATCAATGAACATATTTTCCTTCACAGATAATACTCAATCTTTTGTTCCGATCTCCGAGGAGGCCGTGGTTTATTCAGAAATGTATTGGCCTTTGCTTGTGAAAATAATTCACACTTACACAAGGGCTCACCAAAACAGCATCAATTACTGTAATTACAGATAATGATCCATCTTTTCGAGGACATAGTTTGTAACATTTCACTTACAAGGAGGCAGTAATTTATTCAGAAATGTAATTGCCTTTGCATGTTAAAATAATGATAACTTATGCGAGCTCACAAAATAGGATCATTTACATTAACCGTACAAATATCCTGCAAAAAGTGGGTCTCCCTGGAATCCTTTCATACAATTAATTTACAAATTATACAGGTTTACGGCCGCGATACGATTGAAATCAATCTTCTTTGCTCGACAATTAACATTTTTCATGTGACCATAACATTGACATATAAGAAAGGCTTTTGTTAAATATATCTGAGAATTTAGGTGAAACAACTTTAGGATCGTTGTGATACTGTTTCGTATTGCAACATACATGTATATGTATACGACCATATCATTGATCACCACTGATTTCGTATGTAAAGTTCTATTTTTAAGAAACGTACCGCTCTGTATATGTTGTGTGGTAGGTTTCCTACGAGCTTTTTTATCAAAATTAAACTGTTATATTTTGGGCTAGACTTGTTACTGGTAACAATGAGCGAAATTTAAAAAATATTATATGATATTACGTTACACTATGTTGCTGCTGATATATGCAATTTTAAATGGCTTTCCTTTTTCAGACAAATATTGTATGATTTAGGACAGAATAATTTATGGTTATTTAGTCATTCCCCCGCTGTTGATTGCCTGAAATATAAATATACACACACGTGACATTCTAGTATTTTTTATTCCTCTGAAATTGAATTTATCGGATATTAAAAAATTCATTTACTTTTGAACCATTTTTAACACCAATACCACAAAAGTGTAAAACAAACTTTTCACAAAATTCCGTATTGGTGGCGCTCTACCTTTCGTACTTTGCATAGGGTTAGATTTTTAAAGAAAAAGAATTTCCCAGATTTTTCTCACTGGATATCCTGTCTATTTTACAAAAGACATTGTATATCTTATGTATTATTAAAAGAATTTGTAATTCCCTTTATTTTGGTGTATGATTAATGGGTGTAATTTGGGTTATAGAGTATACAGCTTGGCCTTACTTCAGATGTGCACCTATCAAAAAACTGCTAGCTCCGCTTGATTATTTTCACTTCTTGGACTAAATAACCCAGATGTGACGTCCTGATATCAAAAATGACAAAACAGATCACAGGTTCAAAGTCCCACCATGACGTGACGCTCTCTTGTTGTTTTATTACTTTCTAATCACAGTTTGGTGTCAATAAAATTATGGAGGAAGATGATATACTGCACCGTTTTTGACAATCACGATAGAGAGTTTAATGCAGTTAACACAACAATTCATTAAAAGAATTTTCCATGGCATCATTATGACAGTTATTTATATCAAAATAACTTATATAACTTATTACTCTCTATTTGATAGAAAGCATTAATTGTTTCTATCGCCATCTCTAGAGAGAAAAAGAGATAGAGACTCGTTTAGTCTGACTATGATTGACGTATCCTGTTCGACTTTGCACGCGTCACACTATACGGCTCGTTAAATAATAATAATAATAATAATAATAATAATAACAATCAGCTAATCATTGGAAATGTTTCAACTTTGCACACACACACACACACACACACACACAAACACACACACACACACACACACACGCCACCACCCACCACCCCTTACACAGGTTTGTCGAAACATGTACAAGGTTTATAGAACTTTCTACTTTTCAAAAATTAGAGTTTCTTCCACTGTGATATCAATGTTTGACAAATTTGGCTATCCATTAAAAGAATGTATTATTTCACATTTTTATAACAGTTCCGAAATATTATGTCATTATATAGCAAACGTCGTCAGGTATACACTGTATTTATATGCATATTTAATCTACCCTAATGGATAAATCGAGTATTGGGTTTGTACGGTCAGTTTCTTGACATTTTGAGTAGTGACTAAATATGGATGTTACAAAATGTGAGGTACCACTCCTAATGCCACTTTGTAAAGACTTTCAGGATTTACTTCAATCAACATAAAATGTGAAACTATGTCCCATAAAGCTGAATCACCCATCTTATAGCGAACGGCGATTTACTACGAATAAGCAATGTCTGATGCAATCTTAATATCAAAACTCCAGCAGGCGACTTACGGATTGCAAACGATTTCATTGTTTCGAAATGTAGCCATGATTAATTCTTAATATGTAAAAGTGCATTTGTAACTCACATTTCTGTTGGTTTAGTAGAGTGGAAATAATAGTAATACCCGGAAAATCTCATTTTTCTTAATTTATTCATTGAAATAAAAAGCAAACATAATTCCCCCCCACCTACCCCTGCGCCGCATTCCCCCCCCCCCCCCCCCGTCTGAAATTACGTTGAGTTCTTCTTAAAGACAGGCAATTAGTTACAGTGTACAGTGATTGTTTGATTCGGTCTATATATCCGGAATACACTGAGCGAGTAGATCTCGGTCAATAGCAAGCGCCTCGATATTTATAATAACGTTTTTTGTTAATATTATTTTTGGTTCGCAGTAACTTGACGTTCCCTTTACTATTACAGAAAATTTTAAACACTCCATGTTATCCTTAATAATCTGACTTCATAGATTTGTATGGGTATCAGATTCCGTTCTTTTTGGTCAACACCTCCCACCTTACATGGCCTTCTGAAATTCAACACAAAATTGTAACGCTGACGTCGTCGCGGCCAGAAAATGATAACGAATACTCACTATCCTTTAAATCAGGTTAGATAAACACCCTTATGTTGAATAATTATCGGCAATAGCTGTACTACAAATATTCTGGCATCCATTTAGCCACACTATCTGTCTATCTATCTCAGTTCCATATGTATGTATGTATGGATGAATGTATGTATGTATGTATGTATGTATGTATGTATGTATGTATGTATGTATGTATGTATGTATGTATGTATGTATGTATGTATGTATGTATGCATGTATGTATGTATGTATGTATGTGTGTTAGATTTATGCTATTCTTTTCAATGATTACACCATCATATGATCCCCTACCAACCAATCCCAATTCCCACCTACATGTATTCAATAAATAAGCACATTGTGCGTTCTGAATGCAATAGAATAGACTATTACTGAAAATACTAAGATTTACAATAACTGTCCCCCCCCCACCCCACCCCCCACCCCCCATACCACCCACCATTTGAACATTATAGCCTATTGTGTTCGGGCCACGCTTTCTTAAAACGAATCAACCTGAGTGTATACACAACTCAAAATTTTAACCTTGTGCAACATTTGTTTTAAATAAAAACAAATGTGAGTCGGTGTCTCATTGTTAAGCCCCCAAATATCCGGCTTGTTTCAATATGTAGGTTTCATGGTATCATACTATTATAGTTTACAAAATCAATAGTATACACATTTTTGAATGAGCTTTTTACTCAAAGTTAAGCCGTTTTACAAAAGCGTGACCAAGAATGGACAAAATGTAGGGAAATCTTACCAGTCTATTTAATTTCACCATTATCTATTAACTAAATCGTCCGCCACGCGTTAAAAACATGATAACAGAAACTAAGAAATTTAAGGAAAAAAATTGAGACAGACAGACAGACAAATGGATGGACCCGCACATAATACATGTAACAAAGAAGGAGACAAATGACTAATATTTATTCGTGGCAATTGAATATTAAAAGAACGTTTTATAAGGTAGGCATCGTTCCGTATCGATCTGTGCGGCAATATTATCGATTAGTTATTGTATCGATAATCGATGAATCGTTTCATTCTTACTATTTCTGTTTGATATTACAGTTCATAAGACATTCAGATACCTATGTTCTCATTAATTCAATGACAGCTTTATTCTAGGCCCCTCCCTAGGCCTATTGATGTGTTCGGTTGGGAATATTTAACAAAAGGATATTAATGCTGTGTGCATTTTTATGTGTGTAAACCTCATGACGTCTACCTACAGTGTCGTACTAAGCCCAAATTTTGGATCTGCCCTTAGGTCAGACGATCCACCATCATGTAGGCCCTAGCTGTTTATAATATTACCTCAAACCTGCGGCTCCTGTGTCCCCCGACATATTGCCAAGTTGCCAAGTTGGGCAGAATTAGTACAATTATTTCCGAATTTTTCTCAGACTTTGTCGCAAAAGGTCGATTGATTTTTCGATTTGCATAAAATACGACATGCTTACATTTTTATTCAAAATAATAAATATCTTGTGGAAATAAAGATTGCAAATAAGGGCTCCATGAATCATTAGATGTAAGTAATGCTTTACATATAATGACAAAAAACCACCGCCACGTTTATGTGCATTCATATTTGTTTGCACATGTAAATATTTCATTTTCAAAAGGAATTTTTTAATTTTATTGAATATAAATAACAGCTGTTCACACATGATACGTATCAATGGACACACATGTATATAATGATTCCCCGTCTGTTGCAAATTTAAAATAATATGAGTTAATGGTTGAGATTTGTTTATAAAACAATGGAAGCTCAGTCTCCCAACACTGGAGACCCTATTTAAGCAAAATTTCATTGCCACCAGTACATAATTTTATCATGGTATCCAGATGTCATGTTTGTGTGTTATTTTGGTGTTCTTTTTTTTCTGTGACGTCTGACATGTTCTAATGTGTATAGCTGTGTATATGTTCATGTATGCACCTGTTGACAATTATAGTTGTATCTATGTATGTATGTATGTATGTATGTATGTATATATATATATATATATATATATATATATATATATATATATATATATATATATATATATATATATACATTTGATATCTGTGTAACATATGGACATCTCATTTCACCTCTATGCTTTCCAACACTGGCATCATAAAAGAAAATCAACTATTTTGGTGGCCAGCTTAACAGTAATAATCTGGTTTTTATGAAGTAGTGTGAAAACAGTTCGGAATTAAATGACTGCAGGTGCCTAATCACAGTTCTCTGCTCGATTTCAGCGTTTCGAGCAATATCTGTGGATATGGTTATTCTTCAAAGTCACGTACTAGTATTCCATCGTCGTAGCACAGCAGTTGCAGCATTTTAACAGTCAGGTCAAAATCATAGTTTTAAAAGTCCCAATTCTCTGATAGCTTTGTACTGATCTGGTATTTCCATCAAACCATTTGTAGGGGATTGTGTATTTCACTTCAACCCACTCCTCTCTTTCAGAGAAATCACGTTTTTTTTAAAAAAATGTACATGATCGTTATATTTGACATCGTTTTCTCTAGGTCATGACTATGTTTGCATTAAAACAAAGTCATTGTGAGTTCAGTCAGTACCCTGTGCTAGTTATAGATGAAACTCGTTACTTATAACAAGCCATGGAAGAAATTTCCTCAGGTTTCTTTCTTTATAAACGTACCTGAATGAAAAATAAAGATTATTACACTAGGCGAAAACAAGTCCTTCTATTGGATAATATTGTCAAAAACTCTGCTGGGAATTAAATCAGTAATCAAATCAGTAATCAAAATATTAGTAAAGAAAGATAAAAGTGAAAAGAATCCACAAATTTCAAAGGGTTTCATCTTAATCAATGTTTCAAATTATCGACTATAAGCAGATTTATATGGTCAACAATTTCTCGAAAGAAGTCTGTTTAATGGTTCCTGTCCAAAATTGTACTTCCAGTATATGCATACTCACACGCGTGTGTGTGTGCGTGCGTGTGTGTGTGTGTGTCTGTGTGTGTCTGTGTCTGTGTCTGTGTGTGTGAAGAAATCGTTAGAATTGTTTCCTCCTTCCTGAAGTAGCTTTTGAAAGTAGCAGGAATGTGCATATGGGAACTTGCAGATCGGGTCCTCTTCTGTCACCAGCAACTAGTCTCATGTGAGATAATTTGATTTTTCAAATTGGGTTGGAGGAAAATCTTTCGCGGCGATTTGCTTATTACCATATATTTTCATACGTGTACGATTATAATAGCTTACCTCTTATCATGAGTATTACATTCTTACAGTAAATTATATGAAACTGTAAGGCAGCGAAATATAAAATCCACTACTAACTTCACATACGTCATCCAAGCTTCTTGGTTCCAAACACCTCTGTCCTAATATCTCCAGCATTTCAGCAACATAAGAAAGTACAGTATCATTCCAGTTTTTTTCATATTTCCTTTTGTATGCGGACCCTTGATGGAGCTGGCATACTCTAACTGGGACCGGACAATAGAAGCCAGGAATTGTGTCTGTTTTTAGCAATGTAATCTATATCAAATTCCATGAAGGGTTGCTATAGACACCTCGATACGTGCAGATGAGGCTGACACCAGATGTGCGTCCTTGGAGGAGATAAGGAGTTTATGTAAGTATTCTGGACCGAGTAATATGCAAGACCTGACTTTGGGAGAGATTAATGTGTATCTACCAATTTAGCTCTCAAACTTGGAGACTGTAAAGTCTTGCCATCTTTGTTATGAATTAATGACTGGTCTCCCAGTTGGACATTTCTAGTATAGACTATAATCCTTGAGGAACGCCTTGGACCCTTGATTACAAAAAAGCAAACTTAGCGGCATAAAATCAGCGTTATTTGGAGCTAGTAAATCTGTTAATGTTTCCAAAGATAAGTTATAACTGATGCTCTAGCGGGGAAAAATTAATATTTAAGGAAAACAACCGTATTGATTTTATTCAAAACTATTTAGAATTACCTCCCATATATTGCAAGACTAGAAGAAACATCACAATTTGACATATGATTATTGACCCTACCGCCAGTCAAGCCACTTAAATAGACACCTAGACAACTGACCGTGGCAAATAGAAAACAATAATGTTACAAAAGTTACATTTATTTTACCTATAGAATAATTATTACTTGAATCTCCAAAATGTTTGTCAAACCGACAGGTTTCCATGAAACGTGGCATTATGTCTCCCCTTCTCCCAGGAAAGAGGCTGATTAACATACATATTTGTCCGCCAAGCTTGTTGGCGTAGGGATAATTAACAATATTTAGTGAATCGCTAGATATCGGAAGCGCTTACTAAGCGGCAATACATCGTCGCAAGCCACCGGCGAAAATCCACTGCCCTCCTTTGGCTCTTCTCATCAGTTATTACGCACTTCTGAAAAATGGACAGGTATAAGGTGAAGTTGTTTGCATTTGCAACACGCACAATGAAGAGAATGTTGGCATACCTCTATGCTACTTTCATGTACTGTGACTGACATTTATTTACGTTGGCAATTATGGAAATCATGCATTATCTGAAGCAGATAGCTTATCAAAATGGCTGCTCCCATGTGCTCACAAAATGAGCCTAAACTAGTCCAAAGTATACTAACTTTACCAGTTATTAAAACAGGGAAAATGAATTTTGCCAGCTTAGGCAATACCAGCTTCTGAAGATGCAGTAAATGAATTATAAAATATATGCAACAAAAAGTAAAAAAGTTTGGATTGTTTTTCTCCAATTTACCTTTGAAATTCAGGAAGTGAAAATGGCCAAGCGGAACTAGCAGTTTTTTTATAGGTGCACATCTGAACTAAGGTCAAGTTGTATACTCTCAAACCCAAATCACACCAATCAATCATACACCAAAATAAAGGGAATTAAAAGTTCTTGTAATGATACCCAAGATATACAAGGTTTCTTTTAAATAGTCAGGATAACCAGTGAAGAAAATCTGGGAAATTATTTATCTATCAAAAAAATCAAACCCTATGCAAATTACGACACTGTAGAGCGGAACCTTAAGACAAATATGAACATTTGTGCAATTGCTTTTTTCTATTTCTGTGTATGATTCTCTCCATAAAATTATACATAATATTGATGCTATGTATGAAATAAGTTAATTATGTATATTTTGCTCTTGCTTATACAATATGCCCTGTTGCAGCATTATGTGTGAAAGGTCCTTAATTAATAGTTTTGAAACATAAGAATATAAAACCGACTTAAATTTAAAATTGCTGGATTAAATGAAATGACAGTATACGAAAAATGTTTCTTTTAATTCATTTGTAATAAAATTAAGAAATAAAAGTGATGACAAAGCAGATTCGCATGCTTCTATGTACTGGTGTTAGAAGAATTGGGAAACTTTTTACCCTTTGACCTTTGACATCTGTGAACTTGATCTATTCCAACCCGGTTCAAACTGTAAATTTATGAGTTACATCTCAAAAATAATTGTGGAAAGTTTCATGTTCCTGTCTCTTAACATAACACATAACATTGGTTGCTTGGTTCAGAAAATTACAAGATGCATTTTCAAAATACCTCACTCTTCTCCATTGTATGACGGGGGGGGGGGGTGCTCATGTGAGTCTTTGATACTAATCAATAATGTTCTGTGGAAGAAATGCATGGTAATTATTCAAAAGGACTCTTCAGATCCTTGCGACTTAAATGTTTCATCCATACAATCAAACTGAAATCACTCAATAATAACACTGATTTTGTCCTTTGTGGTTCAGTTCTACAGTTACTACGCAGTTCTGAAAAAGGGACAGGTATAAGGTGAAGTTGTTTGCATTTGCAACTCGCACAATGAAGAGAATGTTGGCATACCTCTATGCTACTTTCACGTACTGTGACTGACATTTCTTTACACGTTGCAATGATGGAAAGTATGCACTATCTAAAGCAGACAGCCAATCAAAATGGCTGCTCCAATGTGCTCGAAAAATGAGCATAAGCTAATACAAAGTACACTAACTTTAGCAGTTATTAAAATATTGAAAATGAACTTCCCCAGCTTAGACATAACCAGCTTCAATAAATGCATTATTAAATATATTAAAAGTAAAAAAAAAGTTATCGGCTCTTTTATCTTTAAGTTTACCTTTAAAGTCCATAAAGTGAAAATGACTAAGCGGAACTAGCGGTTTATATATATATATATATATATATATATATATATATATATATATATATATATATATATATATATATATATATATATATACAGGTGCACACCTTAGGTAAGGTCAGGCTGCATACTCTCCAACTAAAATTACATCAATCAATCATACAACAAATTAAAGGGAATTAAACGTTCTTTTACAAATACGTAACATATACAAGGTCTTTTCTAAAATAGCCAGGATCACCAGTGAGGAAATCTGGTAAATTCGTTTTCTTTACAAAATCATACCCTTTGCAAATTAAGAAACTGTAGAACGGAACCTTTCTCACTCGTGTCTATCAATCGGAACATCGCTCGGCCGTCAATTAACCTTGGATGTAGTTGTAGGAATACATATAAATTTGATGGGTTTGCTGATTAGCCTCTGACAGACTGCACCACATATGTTGGGAGAGAAAAGGCCGGCAGTGTTCCGATTGTAACTTTGTTTTCTTCCGATGCCATATATTTGCAACTTCGAATTCAATCCGAGGAATCATACCTTAAATGTATGCCGATAGCACCACTCGGACTTCCTCGGCTATATATTGAACGAGGATTGACTGAGAAGTTACGAATGAAAAAAGTGGTTCGCTGCATTAGCAACTTCTCGGTCAATCCTACTGCCATCCAATCGTAGAGATAGCCGAGGTGGTCCGAATAGATTCTGGGGAGGGGTTTCTCGAAGAAATTTCAGGAGAACAAAATTTATGATTTTCTGTAAATTACGGTGCCGATGTACATTCGATGCATATTTTTGTCTCGCATAAATAGCCGAGGTGGTCCAAATGGACATTGTGCCAAAGGAACAAAAGTAGTTCAAAAATATCGTTCTCAATGGCGGAAAAGCACATCCGTGGTTTCTTTCTCGATTTGACGCAAAGGGCCTAGGATATTATGATTGCAGTGGCTGTCTGTGCTGCTGTTTCCTCGTTTTTCACGTGTACGCATAAACAAAAATACCTCAGCAACAACACAATGTAACAATATCACACACATCAAGGAAATTGTCCATTGTATTGATCGATAAGTGACTGTGTTTGGAAGATAGACTTTGATTGGCTCATTCAAACAGCGTGAAATGTTATGTTTGGTCACAATGGCGAGAAAATGTTACTCTAGCTCGCAGTGATTGCTTAAGCAGGTTTATGCATATTCATAAGAAACGAGCACAGGCAGCCACGTGTGATAAAGCAGCATAGTGGATTGACCCCTGTGGCTTGCGACGATGGCGGCGATTGTGCAGAGTATTGAAATCATATGAATAATATTTTCTCATTGGCCTTGGCCTCTGATATGGCTAACGTAACACACCACAAGCATATTTAGTTTAGTCTGAGTTTATAGAGCCGTAATAAAAATTATTCATGGCAGTTCACATATATTCGAATATGACCTTTGATCCGTTTTGTTTGTATTCATCGCTGTAATGTGTAATTACGCAGCGATTAACACGGTTTCAATTGTATGTGCCTTGACGTGCGTGATTTTGTGTGTGTGCATGTGTGCCTATTTGACATCTTGCTTATTTGTTTCCATTTAAAGCTTTATCACTGTATAAGGACTGGCTACTCGATAAGAGTGTATTGTGCAATTTCGATTATGTCTGGCAGACGATGGAGGAAATGGTGAATATTATGGCCGGCATGATCCTGAAAGTCTTAAGTCTTCTTAATAGTGATTCCTTTAAACACTTCATTAAATATGGAAATATAGCCCATATAATCACGGTCTTGATGAATTTGTGAACCCATCTTAAATTTTTATCCTTTTTTTTTTTTTTTTTTTTACAAAATAAAATTTCACTTCTAATATCACTACCATATCGGCAATGAGAGATGTGAAACCCAATTATAGCTATATTGTTAATTTTGTCACTCGCGATATAGGTATCTGACGAGAAATTTAAAAAATTGACACTTATATGACTTCTACATGATCATGATATGAATGAAACATACATGTCCCAATAAAATAAAAATTAAAAAAGCAAAACAAAGAAACTATGAATGATTACATTTTCTCATACTATTTCTCAGAGAAGTTTGAGTTCTTTCATCATAGTATTGAAAGTCAAAGACACACAAGTATATCCCAGGTTTCTCTTATTCAGCAGACTATTTCATTACCATACCAATGTTAGTCTTTTGACTGTATACCTACGTTAGACCAATGCACCCCATATTAGTTTTAAACGAGCAAGAATTAGTGTACCATTTTATTTAATACATGAAACAATTTCTGAACATTTTGCGGGTGAACAGTTTAGGAAAACCAAAATCTCCTCACAATACTTCCCCGGAAATTTCTGTCGAGAAAAACAAATTAAAAAAGAAACAAAGAAAACCTCGAAGAATTATAAAAATCGTTTTCTACACTAAAACAAACAACATAGACCCTGGTCACATTATGCGAGGGCAGATCAGGGTCAATGTTGTCTGCAGTTGGACTTGACTGACAAGTCAGCATATATGGTATATACGATTTTAGTGTATATGCACTGAAAGGAGACAGTGATAATAGGAACGTCCTCGCATTCTTTCATGTGCGAATCACCCCAACCCATTAATTTCATGTGTATTCCTACAATTATTTCCGAATTTTTCTCCAACTTTGACGCAAAAACTTTAATGATATTTCGATTTGGATAAAATACGACATGCATATATTTCCATTCAGTATAATAAATATCTTGTGGAAATGAAATGTGTATACCTGTGTATAGTATATGTTCATGTATGCACCAATTAAATATCTGCAGGTGCATAATCGCAGTTCTCTGATCGATTTCAACTTTCCTTTTGCTCGAGTGATATCTGCGAATATGTTTATTCACATTGTATAATCTTCCAAGTCACGTACTCGTATTAGCTCGTTACGGCATAGTCGTTCCAGCATTATAACCCTATAGAGAAATTTCTAGATATTTGATTGGTCAATAGCCAATGCATATGATACAATATTTACAGTTCTCACAGGGTGTACGGAATTTGGGATGGGGAGAACAGAAATCACGTGACATATTCACGGGTGTACGGATACTGTCAATGGCAACGGCGTAAATATAAGCAAAAAATTGTGTCGATTTGAAATTTATAAACTGATTACATTGTGACGTCACAGGGATATTACGTCAAGAGGAAGAAACTCTAGAAAACATCGTCTGCTTTACATTACAGACGCATAGAAATATTCTTGATATGAAATTTTCAAAAATGATACTATATGATGCTGATAGAAGCAAAATAAACCAAAGAGAACAGTATATCTTTTTACAATATGCCAGGAGAATGTAAGCAGATTACTTTACAATAATATGTTTGTCCAATAATCAAAAGAGAATTTATGACTTGTTAGAAAAATATTGTCTATAAATCATTTAGAGACAACATAAACCTTTTACTCTCAGCCGTTTGGCAAAGCTTACTGTCAATCTGCTTTTTATAGCCTCGGGTCCAAAAATTAATCACGCAAAAACAGAAATACTTCTCATAGGAAATTGGAGAGGGAACCATCCTGGGTTCCAACCTGAACTTATAAAAAAATCAAGTGAAAAACATTAGGGATAGTCTATGGAAAGAACTCATTGAAAATTAAATTTAAACAAATCTTGGAAAAAGTACAAGCAAATATAGAAATATGGACACGTTCCAAACTAAATATAATGGAAAAAATTCAGGTTGCTAATACCTATATTTATAGCCAAACTTGGAATACGATGAAGGGTATAGACTTTAAGGAAAGTATGTGGAATATAAGAGATAAAAAGATAATAACTTTCATATGGGGAGGGAACTTCCACCACCTTCCCCAAGCATATGTGTATAAACCAAAAGTAGAGGGAGGACTAAGTATTCCGCAACTCAAATATAAAAGAATAACGAATACTTTAAATATGGTAAGAAAATTGACAAGTCAAATAAGCATGCCTGGAAATATATATATATATATATATATATATATATATATATATATATATATATATATATATATATATATATATATATAAATCCAGATGTGGAATGGATACAAGTATGGAAAAAATGGGCAAAAATAGGGTTAGCAGCAATACAAACCATAATCTACAAGTACCTTTACGATGTATGGCTGACGGGTGAAGTAGCTTTTTATAGACATATAGTGAAACAAATACTGTCATGAACCTTATGTCACAGGGGGATATGTATAAAAAAACATATAATATTGCAATGTAAAGTAACACAAGCAGAAAGAACTATACTAATAAATAAAATTAAAGAAAAATATGGCAGTTTCCATGTGAATAATATATTATATCAAGATAAAATTAATGATAAGACATTACATGGCCAAATAAAAAATTACATTATAAGTATAATGACAAACACTTTTTAGGCTTGAAGTACAGTCAACAGGGAGAAAGGAGATAGTAGGCCCTCCCATTAGGGGAGGGTTCTTTACTGCGGTCTGAATCCTTTCTTCCAGAGACTGGAAAAAGAGAACACACTAAATTATACCAAACACGTATAGAAGAACAATAACCATAATAATGTGATAAATTATTTATAAATAGAATAAATAAAATATATTATAAAGATAATGTTAAGAACCATGGCGTGGGATAATTAAAGATAAACGAATGACGATACTAACCTGAGTAGCACTGTCTGCCTGAACCGGAAGGGGAGGGGCTGTCGAAGGGGGAGGTGAAGGACAGGCATAAGGGGTCTGGCTGACCAATCCCCAGTGGCAGCTCTCCTCTACCTCCAAGAAGAGAGAGACAGGACTGCTCAAACAAAATAATAAACTAACTCCTAAGTACTCGTAGTAGCTAACATAAGCTAATAAACAGGTAGGAACAAAAAGAACTGAATATATAAACACGGGGGGTGGGTATGACTTTCAAAGTAAGTAATGAGGACGGGTGATGCCTATGCTATTGGCTAACGCGAGATAGTACGGATCACACCAGAGTTACAGAAAGCTGAAGGCATAACATACACTAACATCAACAAAACATGAACATCAAGAAACACAGGCAAACACTAATAGCTTTTTCTTCCAACTTTGTTCTGCTCCTTTTACACTGTATTTACTGTTTCAAAAATACATAGGAAAAGAAACCAAAATTAAATATATGGTCTTATGACCAGTTTTAGAGAATACCGGATGCGACAATATTATGGTAAACAGGATGGTGCTGGATGGGTATGCCATCCCCTTAAGGAATGGCTTGTCAAGGGACAGCCCATCGAGCACAGTCACATACCATATATAACCTGCCAAATAAATCTCACTATCCTTTTTTCTTTGATTATGTTTTATTTTCTAAAAATAAACAGGAAAACTAATGAAAATGCGAAACAGAAAGCCTCTCCAAACAAAAAACACGAGGAATTTATAGCATTATCAGAGAACAATATAGCAATACACATATAGCATACACTGGACCATAAAGAGAACCTTGGCTAGGATAACTAAAAAGAAACAACAACTTTAAACGTGGCTAGGATGTCCACAAATTATCAATCCTATTTGCCTCATATATCCCCAATCTCATTTCGGACTTCCAATTATATGAGTAATATACAGAATCGACATCATGGACTAATTGCTATAAATAAGCGAAACAATATAGTTATTTTTAGTTTGAACATTTGACTTTACTTATCTTAAAATATCGGAAAATGCCAGTACCTGAACACTTTTTTGCGACGACGGTGAAACACACAGAGAAAGGCAAGCTCCTCGTGGCCAGCTGAGCCGGCATACAGGTGCTGGACATTACTGCCTTGCCGATAAATGAAAGACCTACTAGTGGAGAGATTTTGAATGTACTCTCAGCAAAGAAAATAGATGTGGAGGAACTGCAAGCTTTCACCTGGGTTAACCAAGGGAATTTCCTTGTATACCCAAAAGGAGACAAGCCACTGCTCCCCAAAGGCAACTCAGAAATAAACGACAAAACAATACAGGTGATTGAAGCACCGGATATCGAAAGAGAGATTTCGATCAAATATGTGGACATCTACGTTAGAGGGATCCTAATTGAAATCCCTTTGGAAGATTTGAACAGAAATATAACATAGAGATAAAGCAATTGAGAATGGCTATGTATAAAGAGTACCTCACAGTACAAACGGGGGCGAGAATAATACAGGTCGAAACAGACCAAGCTACAAAGATAAATGCATTTTTCTATATCCATGGATTTTTGGAGAAATCGTGATATAGTGGTTGTATCCACGAGCGGAAATGACACAAGTGTGGACAGAAAGGGATGAACCAAGAAAATGTACTTCTGGGAGCAATAAAACAAGGATAGTGCCCGAAGAAACAACAATACCAACGGAGACAAATATAAGAAACATGCCATGCACTTATACAGAGAAGATTATCCCAACAATGTCTGAAGAAATAGCACCGATGGAGACAAATATAGATAGAAAAGAATTACCAGGAGAGACAAGAAGAAGATCAAAAAGAAGCGGAAAATCAAACTAAAACCAGCAGGAAAAGATTACTACAAATTAGACTATCAAAATCTAGACAGTACATACGAAGAAACACAAAATCAAGCAGCCAAAAGAACGAAACCTAGCAAAAGAACACCAACACCGCCACAAGAATATGGAGCATCAAATCAAACAGTATGAGAACCCACCCCGCATTCATTAGAACGATATACTATGAAGGAGGAACTCATCTCGCCGCCACTAGTAAAAGCAAGACAACTAACATCGACATATCGAAAATACAGAGACTATCACAAACATATGGGAAAATACAGAGACTATCACAAGCATATGGGAAAATACAGAGACTATCACAAGCAAATGGAAAATACAGAGACTATCACAAGGATGTGGGAAAATACAGAGACTTTCACAAGCATATTGGAAAATACAGAGACTATCACAAGCATATGGGAAAATACAGAGACTTTCACAAGCATATGGGAAAATACAGAGACTTTCACAAGCATATGGGAAAATACAGAGACTATCACAAGCATATGGGAAAATACAGAGACTATCACAGGCATATGGGAAAATACAGAGACTATCACAAGCATATGGGAAAATACAGAGACTATCACAAGGATGTGGGAAAATACAGAGACTATCACAAGCATATGGGAAAATACAGAGACGATCACAAGCATATGGGAAAATACAGAGACTATCACAAGCATATGGGAAAATACAGAGACTATCACAAGCATATGGGAAAATACAGAGACTATCACAAGCATGTGGGAAAATACAGAGACTATCACAAGCATATGGGAAAATACAGAGACTATCACATGCATATGGGAAAATACAGAGACTATCACAAGGATGTGGGAAAATACAGAGACTTTCACAAGCATATGGGAAAATACAGAGACTATCACAAGGATGTGGGAAAATACAGAGACTATCACAAGCATATGGGAAAATACAGAGACTTTCACAAGCATATGGGAAAATACAGGGACTATCACAAGCATATGGGAAAATACAGAGACTATCACAAGCATATGGGAAAATAATAGAGTTAGACCAAGAAGAATTAGAGCTATTGGAGAAGATGCATTCACAACCACTAGAGGCAGGAAAACCCACCATGAAAGAATAACGGACATGCATATCTATCAAGAAATGAACTGTAAATAATCAGCTTAAATAATAATGTACATCGAATATATATATATATATATATATATATATATATATATATATATATATATATATATATATATATATATAAGGATACATAAAATATATCAATGTGGTAAGAAAACAGGCAAGAATATGAGAGAGAGAATATACATGCAGTCAAACACGCACCAAAATACATAAAACGGAAAAATAATGCAACCCTGATAAATTTCACCACTTCTAAAACTAAATAAAAAATTATTTGCAACTTACATAGGGGAGAAGGGTAAGGAAACAAGCCCAACAGGAAATACCTGAAGGGAGGAGAGTACAGGCCTAAACACCCTACGCTCTGGAAAACTTCAATATTTAGGAAAACAATAGCAACAGAAAATCAGAGGAACCTCATTAAAAAAATTACCTTCTAAAATCCATCTTATTAAAGACTCTTTGGTATTTGACTTTTATGAGGGGACATCTTTAAAGTTCTAACCAGCCATATATGCTGGGAAGGACTGGGAGATGTCCACATATAAAATCAATCCTATTTTATCTAGTTATAGGTCTGGATGTGTCCGCACGAAAATGAAAGGCCTCCTAGTTTATTTAGTTATAGATCTGCATATGTCCGCACGAAAATTAAAATCCTTAATCTTCGAATCCACACCAGTGACATGGACTAGTGGTATTAGGGATTCTGAGAAAAAATTCAAAACTTAAATCGGACTTTGCCGATTCAAACCAGGTGTTGTGTGTCTGAAATGATGCACGCTAATAACTTCAACCTATAGAAAAATTTGAAAAAAGTCGAAACTTAAATTGGACTTTGCCAAATCAAACTGGGGGGGGGGGGGGCTCTAAGAGGTAAAATCCCGTACACAGTCAAAAGACATTGTAACTAATATTATACCAATCAGGTCAAAGTCATTTTTTGAAAAGTCCCAATTCTTTGATAGCTTTGTACTGATCTGGTATTTCCATCAATGCGTGCAAGGCCAAAGCAGTTTGTGGATTTCGTGCATTCGATGACATGACCTTATGGAAGTTCACAAACTGAAAATTGTCAAACTGTCGTCGGGCAACCCATCATCGAATTCTTCCATTACTTCCCAGGGTCCGTCACCTACCCCTATCATTATTAAAGATAGGGGAAATTTGGACGCTTCAACTATGGCCTCCTTTGTTTTATCTTCGTCAGTAACTTGGCCATCTGCAGCAATCACGAGAATATGATACTGGAATTAAAATAATAAAATACTGAATTATATATATATATATATATATATATATATATATATATATAGATATATATATATATATATATATATATATATATATATTAACAGATCTCAAAACGAGGATGACTTGACCGACATGTTACCGATTGTATTTCGTACTTTCATGATGAGTACATGTACCTATATCTGTTGATAAGAACATCGATCTCAATTCTTAATAATCTAATGGTCAGTTACATTTATATTTCATTTAAAACATTTTATTCCCATTATTTTGAAAAGCAACGA
Organism: Margaritifera margaritifera; assembly: GCA_029931535.1. Taxonomy (NCBI): domain Eukaryota; kingdom Metazoa; phylum Mollusca; class Bivalvia; order Unionida; family Margaritiferidae; genus Margaritifera; species Margaritifera margaritifera. Next base: position 6,442,203 of record JAQPZY010001662.1, on the reverse strand, counting down.
AATTTGATTTATTTCTTCCAACTTCGTTTTTTGGCCTGAGAATCATTAAGAACAGGGAGAGAGAGAGAGAGAGAGAGAGAGAGAGAGAGAGAGAGAGAGAGAGAGAGTGGGGAGGAGGATTACCCATCCAACCCATGATGATTCATCCCCGACTTCAGCCCAATACACGCATACACGCAACAAGAAAAAAAAAAACACTATCGCAATACCATGTAAATTGCTTGATCGTTACACTATTTTGTTACTTCCCCACAAAAGCACAGAACCCACATTTGAATAGGCATCGTAATGAAATCAAATGAAGAAGACATATGAACATACACAAGGTTAGTAATATGTAGCAAGGGAAAGAGTGAAAGTGTATAGACAGGTACATAATTTTATCAATTCAATTCAATATGAAAAAGGGAGCCTTTTTGTTGAGCCTTTAAAACGCACCTTGATGTTCCAAACGGTAACTTTGGGAGAACAGCGTATAGGAGCCTCTACTGAATGTTGAGTCAAAATAATTGTGCATATTGAGAAAGTGAACTGTTTTTTGAAGTGCAAAGAAAAAATCAACAGACCTTTTTAGTTTCGTTACAAATTTCTATTGCCTTTTTGATCAATGGTGCGAGATTCGTCGGTCCGCTCATTTGAACAGTGGGCGTCACTGTGTTGTAGACATTGAGCACTTCATCAAAACCCTTACAGTCTCCCTGAAAAAGATGTAAACAAATTGCTACGAATCTCTCACCGGAACAAATGTAATAAACGCTGCTTATCACATAGTTGGTACCATTTACATTCAGTGGTTTTTTTTTTTTTTTTTTTTTTTGGGGGGGGTGTTGTTTCATATATTTTATATGTCAACATGTTAACATATCACTTTATGTGAATCTGATTGGTCCAAATAAACCCATGAAATTCGTGCTCAGTATTCTCATTATTGATTGGCTGCGAACGTGAGAAGTTTCCTTGCCCCGCCTTCTGGAACTTTTTTGTATTTCACTATTACTATCAACAATATGGCGGCCGTCTTTCCAATCGGTATCCCAATGGACATTGGAAACAAAAATCGTAGAATTCTCCGAATGACAGACTAAAACTATAACATGAGTATATTGCCGCTACCAGGTTGGATTGGATCTTGCACCCGACCCCAAGGACAAGCATGGTTAAAATGTCTACCTGTCGGAGTCAATAAACTCACCTCTCTTATGAAAAGAATGTCGACAAATGCTGGTCTCCAAACTGACAGAAAGTTATTCAACCGCAGCATTCTTCCAAATCAAATAATCTAAATTTCCGGTCAAAAAAACATTAAATCTGGAATCACTATGTTCAGCAACATCTCTCTAGATTTAGTACAATTTCTGCATCCAATAATCATCCCTTCACACGAATATCCAACAATTTAAATGCTACTTTTTCTGCCGTTTCCAATGCTGCATCTATGGTCAGTGTGCATAGTGGAATCGACACACTTTTCGGTGGAAACGTAGTACAGTCTCATCGAAATCCATGTATATGACGCGTCACAACTCCAGCTGACCTGTCCCGAGTAAACTAAAGTGTATATCAATGTGGTCATGTAAGCGCATTTACTCAAATTAAATTAAATATTATTTGTTGTTGTAAAATTTAATACTAATATAGTTTAACCAAAGTCTATTCAATCCTGATTGTTGCATGATCTGCACCTTAAATGTCATTTTTTTTCTTCTTCAAATTACAGACAAAAATTATTGATCGCTGTGGGCTTTTACAATTGTAGCCGGGTACTAAACTATTCAAGACAATAGAACGTCTGGTCTATCATGGCAGATAACAGGGTAGTACCATTTTCTTTTCAACAAGCAGCTTTCATTGTGACATTACAGAGCGCTATATTCAATCCAGTTTGCACTGGGTCACACCTTTAGGATGACCTCGTCCAAAAATGTCCACTTATTTTAACATTGATTTTGCCGTATGTATTTCTCGGGGAGTGTATATAATGACCTTCCAAGAAATATGGACGTATGAGGATCGAAATAAAGTGAATAATCGCCATTTAAAGGTACGTGTAATCAAATTCTAAAAAACTACACCCATTACTGAAATAGTCAATACTGAACTCCTACATGACCCGTGTGACTTGTATTAAATGTGGCAGCACAAAAGAATTTCCATCGGAGACCCAGTGCTGCAAAGTGATGTTGTACGTGTCAAATGTTCTATTGATTTGGAAGGACAGTTGATCTTTGAATCATAATTTGTAAAATAAAGAACAAAATCTACTTTTAAATGTTCCTGGTTACCTAATTGTGCATTATTGATTCAACTCGCGTCTGGGACTATTTTTTCACGTGCAATAATTGAAAAGTGCAGCCTCTGAGCTAGAATAAAATGAAATCATTGCTTCTTCTTTCTATCTATCTATCTAAACTCTTTTACTAAAACAAAAACTGTGATAAACATAGTCTCAAATGGGTAATGATTTAATATTCCATTTATGAACTCGTTTAATAATTTCCAGCTTTTGCAAGGCATGAAAAAAGTGGAAATTATTCAATTCGTTTCATAAATTCAATATTAAATCATTATCCATTTTAAATCCTCTATCTATCTATCTGCCTCTTTTTCTTCTGGCAATCTGTCTATTGATCTGTCTATTGATCTGTCTATTGATATGTCTATTGGTTTGCCTTTTGTCCGTATACAGACTTATACATACATACATATCTACTGACAAATACACATGCATACTACATCCATATACATACATATATGCAGTAGGGACGCGAGGGGTTTGGAGGGGGTAATTGCGCCTGGGAGCATGGCAAAGGGGGCGCTGTCGTAAAAAAAATTCATAGTATTTCACCTTCACCTTGGTTTAACGGGGGCAATTCTTCACACAACTTATATTTAGGAGGATGGGGGAGGAGAGTAGTAGGTGAAAATTGAGCTATGGCCACTAGGGCATGGTTTCCCAGTGTCAGATCTCGCTTTTTCGACGTAGCAAGCCTTGCAGACCTCAAATGAGGCCTGGGGACTTGGCAACTAGACCTCTGGTCAGGGTCAGGGTAAAAAAATCCGCGTCAGCGAATTTTTGCAAACGAAAAAGCTCAATTGGGACACTGGGAAACTATATCAATGTGTAAGTACTTGCATTCAAATAGAATACATACCTTCTCTTTCAAGGAAAATACGGACTCTCCTTTTGTCTTTGCGTCACCAAATTCAAAAACTGGAATCATTCCATCGTCATCGAATGACTCCAATGTTTCCCCAAATATGCATATTATCTGAAATACATTGACTGCCAAGCTACATTATAATGATAAATTGAATGAAGAAACGTGATGAAATATTCAGTTGATATTATGATTCAAATACAGGTAGTAGTTGTCTCCCAGTTTATTTTAATACACACTCACAGCATATTAGATAATTTTATGAACTGTATAATCTCATTTTAGTATCAGTACTCCAACCCTGAAATATTATAAGACAATTTAGTATTTACTATTGCCAAGTTTGAAATAGTATAAGACAATTTAGTATTTACTATTGCCAAGTTTGAAATAGTATAAGACAATTTAGTATTTACTACTGCCAAGTTTGAAATAGTATAAGACAATTTAGTATTTACTACTGCCAAGTTTGAAATAGTATAAGACAATTTAGTATTTACTACTGCCAAGTTTGAAATAGTATAAGACAATTTAGTATTTACTACTGCCAAGTTTGAAATAGTATAAGACAATTTAGTATTTACTACTGCCAAGTTTGAAATAGTATAAGACAATTTAGTATTTACTACTGCCAAGTTTGAAATAGTATAAGACAATTTAGTAGTTACTACTGCCAAGTTTGAAATAGTATAAGACAATTTAGTATTTACTACTGCCAAGTTTGAAATAGTATTAGACAATCTAATGTGTACTACTGCCAAATAGAAATGTTTATATTCACGTTAATGACATCATTCTGCATTTTATTTATTTGACTTGGAATATTATATATAAATTGGTATATGATAAATTAAAGAAACAGGATTTAACTATTCATGGTCCAAGGAATCACAAGTGGTATGTTCTTCAAGGTTCATTGGCCTCAATATGCATGCCTGTCAGCTGTGATCTATCACATGTCCCTTTATTTTGTGATCTAATGTGCAAATGCTTCTGAATTTGTTTTTTTTTTTTTTTTTTTTTTTTTTTTTTTTTTTTTTTCTATAAAAAGTCACAAGCTTCCCTTGGATGGACTACAGACTGGCAAACTGCACGCATTGTAACTTTAATTTCATGCTTTTTAGTAGTATGTGCCGCAGATCAAATAAAGAGATTACGACATGTAAAACCTGTTGATATGGGTTGAATACAGGAGACGAGACATCGTGTAACGATTTTCCGCCAAATGTCTTCATTCCCTGCATGCGATTGCTTATCGTGTAGTCTATTCCTGAAAAAGAAATTATATTCTTGCATCAAAGCCTGATAAATTGTATGCCCAGAGCCCAGTAGCTACCAAAGTGCAGGGTCTGGTCTACCATTTTGTCGCAGTCATGTGGCGTAGTGGGATACAGTAGGACGCCATGAAATGCTATTTGTTTTGAGGGAGGGACTATAAAAATAATTAGCCAAAAGGATAATAATTGTTGACTATACATAAGAAGGTTACAAATACCCTTGAAACTAACAGGTTCATATCCAAGTGACTAATTTGCCTTCTGTGGGCGATTGAATATAATCTGGGCTACCAGGTTTATTTCCTCGTAAACCAGTGGGCTATCATTTGATTCTGAAATGTGTTGGTCTCTTGTCTGTTTTGATTAAATTGAAATTATTACAAAATATATTTCCGCTTTTTTCTGAGGAAATAACCCAGGTAGATGAAATTGGTAGCAGTTGATTAACATATCAACACTTTCCTATAATAGGTCTACACAAATCTAGCAAATAAGCACAATCAGACTAGTTTAAGCTGGTTTAAACATTATTTATTGCCATAGAGAAAGTTGATAAAAGGCAAATGAATCGGAAACAAGTTGTCAACTAAATGGTCCTCTCTGGTGAAGTATGTACGCAAGATATATATATATATATATATATATATATATATATATATATATATATATATATATATATATATACACATTCCAATTATCAACTTAACTATATATGAAAGAACTGAGAGAGAGACCGAGACCTTGGTGTGGTCAGTCGGTGTGGTGTATATCTTCTAATCTACTGATTATGTGTGCGTTAGATGACAATAGAATAGGAATATAAGTAATTGTGCTAACGACTAATCTCATTTGATTAACATACAGTCTGCACTCAACAATGAAATGGAAATCATTTTAAATAGGATGCCCACAGAAACAGTAGGACTCATATAATAAGCTTGTCTGAGATAGGTCATAATTAGGAAAACTACAATTTTGTCTCAATCTTACTAATAAAACAGAAGCTGTACGATCGCCATAGGCTTGGCAAGAAGGTGCTGAAACAGTGTCTTAATTATACTAAATTTTTTTCAAAGTTTTGATTGTAAAGCAATTTCTTGTCAGTAGAGGTAACTCGTTCCGTGTGTTCACCGTGGAATGAAGGAGGTAATTTTTCAATAATGACATACGACATCGAAACTGATCTAGACTGTTACGGTTTCTTTTTCTTTTTTGTGCTTTACTTGATCTTGTGTGTAAGTTGGAATTACAACTGTAATGCCGTCTGGACATTGTTTGATGCTGATTTCATGAACCATTCAATGTTTTTAAGCATTTCTTCTTTCTACAAGAGTAGGTCAACCTGTTTCAAGATAACCTGCCTGTTTCCTTTAATTGCATATTTTGATAAACTAGAAACTAATCTAGCTGCTTTAAGTTGTACTTTCACACGTTTCTAGGATTCAGCAGTACTACATTCAGACCACACATCAGATCCATACTGTAAGACTGGACGGATGTCGTTAAGACAGCAGTACTACATTCAGACCACACATCAGATCCATACAGTAAGATTGAACGGATGTCATTAAGATAGCAGTACTACATTCAGACCACACATCAGATCCATACTGTAAGACTGGACGGATGTCGTTAAGATAGCAGTACTACATTCAGACCACACGTCAGATCTATACTGTAAGACTGGACGGATGTCGTTAAGATAGCAGTACTACATTCAGACCACACGTCAGATCCATACTGTAAGACTGGACGGATGTCGTTAAGATAGCAGTACAACATTCAGACCACACATCAGATCCATACTGTAAGACTGGACGGATGTCGTTAAGATAGCATTACAACATTCAGACCACACATCAGATCCATACTGTAAGACTGGACGGATGTCGTTAAGATAGCAGTACAACATTCAGACCACACATCAGATCCATACTGTAAGACTGGACGGATGTCGTTAAGATAGCAGTACAACATTCAGACCACACACCAGATCCATACTGTAAGACTGGACGGATGTCGTTAAGATAGCAGCACAATATTCAGACCACACATCAGATCCATACTGTAAGACTGGACGGATGTCGTTAAGATATCAGTACAACATTCAGACCACACATCAGATCCATACTGTAAGACTGGACGGATGCAGTTAAGATAGCAGTACTACATTCAGATCACACGTCAGATCCATACTGTAAGACTGGACGGATGTCGTTAAGATAGCAGTACTACATTCAGACCACACGTCAGATCCATACTGTAAGACTGGACGGATGTCGTTAAGATAGCAGTACTACATTCAGACCACACGTCAGATCTATACTGTAAGACTGGACGGATGTCGTTAAGATAGCAGTACAACATTCAGATCACACACCAGATCCATACTGTAAGACTGGACGGATGCAGTTAAGATAGCAGAACTATAATCAGACCACACATCAGATCCATACTGTACGACTGCACGGATGTAGTTAAGACAGCAGTACAACATTCAGACCACACATCAGATCCATACTGTAAGACTGGACGGATGTAGGTAAGGTCAATCTTACTAAGGTTATCTTTAGAAAGAATTAATTTAGTTTTTTTAAGGTGCCCAGTGTGACCTGAAGCAACTTCAAAAATATTTTCAAAATAGTCTGGCTAAGATCTATTCCAATCTAAAGTAAAACCCAGCTGTCTATACACGTGACATTTTGTGACGTTGGTTTTACTCAAGCATTAGAATTGCACAAAATGTTTGAGAACATGTTTGTGTAAGTGTGCGGCTTGAAAAAAAACTCACTTTTCTATGAATTTGCTACGTATTTTTTGTGCTCATCAAATGATCATTTAAGAATAACGACGACACACGATTTGCTGTGTGCAACTAGCTCTCTCATAAATGACCTCGAACCCTGTTGCTCCGGGAAACGTTTGCATATAGCAAACCGTTTGAAATTTTTATACAATGTAAACAAAAGAAAAGAAAACAAATAAATAAAAAAACTGACATAAAATCTGAAGGTTACCAAAAATAAGTCCACATTCTTTGACCCCTTCCTGCCTGATAGCCTGGCTAACGGTTTCAAGGGAAGTAAATCTATCCTGTATGTTGGGACAAGAAAGTGCTTTACGTAACACCCCTTCTTCGAAATAGTCACTTGAGTATAATTCTTCCTCCTCTGCGCTCATGATTTAGCAACAGCATGAAACTGAAATAGTTTTTAAAAAAGCCAATTATTAGCATGCATAAATCCATCAATACATCCATCCATACATGCACACATGCGCCTGTAGCGCATGCGTCAACCAGGAAGGAACTACCTTTCGGAGGCAGTATAACTTAGTGTGTTTAACCATTTTTCAGGAATTTGAAGTTGTGATATTTAATAGTGATTACTTTTAAGCATAATTTTAAGAGTACCTTATATTTTAATTGTAGTAAATTGTATATTATTTTCGCCAAATGTTAACTATTAACCAAACTCATTTTTACAGTGCATCCGCCATATTGGTATACATCTCAATTTGCCCCGCGCTCTGTCATTTCATCTCTGGTAAAAGTCCATCCCTATTGCCCCTCACATAAATAATATAGCTAAGCCAGTTTCGTCTTTTATCATTTTTACAATCATTTAGCTCTTTATGCCCTCAGACGAAGTGTAGAAGGACGATTTTGCCGACCAGAATTCAGTCCTTCTGGCTTCCTGCAATATTTTGTCCATGTCAACAAACCTGACAATCACAACAAAACAGACTTATCAGAACATTTCAAATAAGGATACCATATGAACCTGGCATTATTCTTGATTTTGGCAGGTGATATCGAATTCAGTCCTGGTCCCAGCAATGACCGCTGCGGATCGTGTTCAAAGCAGGTCAGAAGAAAGGAAAGGACCATTGAATGCGATGACTGCCAAAGATGGGAATCAGCAAAAATGAGAACGAAAAATGAATACTAGTATTAGACGAGAACAATTGATTTTGCCCAAACTGTACAGCAGAGTGTGGTCTTTGTAACGGGCAGGTCCTACATTCATACAAGGATGTGCAGTGTGACTCTTGCAACCATTGTATTCTCAATGATTTCTCAGGTAATTTAGAATACAATGAAATTCAACCTAGATCTTGTACTTGGATATGTCCTAAATGTGACATTCTAAGTTTCTCTGGCTTCTTTTTTTTAAAACAACCTAAACATTCAAACTAATAAATTACATTTAATATCTTAAATAGTGAAGGAAGTGGTAACACCTCGAACAAACCGAAATACAACAACAATAAACTGAATAACAACAATCTTAGGTTAGTATCAATTAACATAAATAGCATTAGGTGTTAGAAGTTGGAGTTACTTTCTTTTATAGATATGAAAACCCAGGCATAGTTGCTATTCAGGAAACTAAATTTGGTATCTCAGTCACCACCTCTGAGTTATTTACGGAGGAATTTAATTATAATGTATATAGGAATGATTGAACTTTACATGGGGGAGGGGTATTATTACTGGTACATGGAGGAGGGGTATTATTACTGGTACATGGGGGAGGGGTATTATTACTGGTACATAAAGATCCTACACAGATGCCGCTGGCCGAATCAGACAATGGATCATAGTCTGTACTGGTCAAAAAATCGTAGTGAATGCACAATCCCACTACATAGGTAGTTGGTACAGTGGGATAAGCAATCACTGTGACGTCATTCTCTTGTTATGAGAGTAGCTTCAGAACATAAAATCTGATAAGAACGGAAATAAGGCCCATGTATATGCTATGGGGGATTTGAATTATAATAACATTGATTGGACAAATATAACATGCAGACTGGGGAATACGCTATGTAACTTAGAGGGCCAGCCACTGATTGATATTATGAATGACCATGACTTAGAATTAATAGCCGACTTTCCAACTCGTGATAGAAATATATTAGATCTCATCCTGGCCTCGTTACCAGACATTCATTCATTGACCGGTTTAGTGACCATGCTGTTATAGCTTGTACCCTATCTATAAAAGTACATGTATCAACAACAAAAAAACAAAAAACAAAAAAGTCAAAAACTATATTCGTTCAGCAAAGAAATGTTAATGCAATGAGGTCTGAAGCTAGCCCCTTTGCAAAATTCCAATATTTTTAACGGTCTGGAGGGATATTGAAGTAACCTGAACGATTATAAAATCTTTTCAAACTTCTACAGTTGAAAAATAAAATGTTCCTTAAAAATTGAGTAAGTCATTTGGATAACCGATAGCATTAGAAAACTAGCTCGTAGAAGACACAAAACTTTAAGAACAAAATGGAAACAGTTAAGGGCTGAAATTAAAGAATATGTTACAAATTCACATAACACCTATGTCAACAACATGATTTGAAACCTAACCCCAGATTTTAAATCATTCTGAAATACATCAACAGAAAAAAAAAAGACTCACAGGGCATTCCTCCACATAAGAGAGATACCAAATTAGCAAAAACAGATACAGCGAAGACTGAAACACTGAACACACAAATTATATAGTGTTGTAACCACTCAGTGGCATGGCTACACAATGTATATTCTCAAAAGTACCAAAAATGAATCATATATATTAGCAACGTGTTTAAAAGTTCAAACGTTGATGGATGGTTTAAACCCATCAAACGCTTGTGATCCTGATGCATGGTTTAAATCCATCAAACGCTTGTGATTCTGATGCATGGTTCAAACCCATCAAACGCTTGTGATCCTGATGCATGGTTCAAACCCATCAAACGCTTGTGATCCTGATGCATGGTTTAAACCCATCAAACGCTTGTGATCCTGATGATATACATGCAAAATTACTTAAGGAACTATCCCCTAAGTTGACATCAGTGCTTACACATCTATTTCAACAATCTTTACACATTTGCAAAATCTCAAATGATTGATCTCTAACAATGTATGTGCACTGTTCAAAAAAGGTGATTGCGCAATGGCCAGTAATTACCGCCCAATCACACTCACCTGCGTACTTTGTAAAAGTGCTTAAGCATATTGTCTGTTCTGACATCAAGAAGCACTGAGATAACTTTCCATCAAATCTGATAAACAACGTGCCTTCCGGAAATTACACATCTGCGAAACACAACTGTGTTGTGTTATTGATCATTGAGCTACACATTTACATAAAGGTGACCAAGCAGACATTTTTGTATTAAAATTTGAAAAAGATTTTAACACTGTCTACCATGAATTGTTAAAGAGTTAGCTATTTTATGATGGAATTGCAGGCAAAACTCTAAGCTGGATAGACTCTTTTTATGTTTCAATCAAATACAATATTTAGGGGTCACAATCACTAATGCTCATAAATTGAATCTTCAAATTCAAGAATTATGTACGAAAGCAAATCGTACTTTATGTCTATTAAGAAGTAACTAGTCATCTTGCCTACAGAATACGAAAGAATTAGTTTTCAAGGATTTACTTAGACCTATTTTAGAATATGTTTATACAATTTGAGACCCCAATTCCCAGATTTTAGAAGATAAAATTGAAAAAGTCTAAAATCGAGCAGTTAGGTTTGTTAATTCCAATTATGACTATATCTAAGAAAGTATGAATTCAATGTTGAATAAGTTGTCTTGGAAACTATTAAAAAATGAGACTTGAAAAAAGATTAATATTTTTATACAAAGGTCTAAAAAAAAAAAAAGCGAACATACACTGTCACAATTTAATCAAACCGAAATAAACCAGTAGAAATCAACATGAAAATACTTATATGATACCCATACGCACGAACTGATAGTTACAAATTCAGCTTTTTCCGCAAAACAATCAAAGACCGGAATTCGTTATCACAAATATTAATCACAACTGTTTAATCATCAGAAAATCAATTCAAAACTTTTCAAAATTAGTACGGACACATTTTTTCTAAAATAAGTTCTTGTTGTAAAGGTTGACGCTGCGCGGTGCAAAAATATGTCATTATGGTGTAGCACCGAACTAATAAAAATCAAGATACATACGAACGTAGGTATACGAAATGTATTCACAATTTCCGGTATTATCATGTATGGATATTATTATGTGCGCAAAGTAACAAACAATATACACACACACACACACACACACACACACACACACACACACACACATGATTGGGGCTACATACAATATATGAGTATAAACAAAATCATAAAATCAATATAATTAAGTGCAAGGACAGATATTGATTACCGTGTTCTTTTATCTTAATTACCACGGATCACTTCCAATCATTTTCCACCACAGATAACTGTCCTGACACCTCTAGTTCATACTCCCAAGTAAGTAAAGAGACTTATCAAACATTTGTTGCCTGACATTTGTACTGAAGAGCCATTTCGGAACGCGTTATATACAGGTGTTCGGACTCGGACGATTTTCACGTCCCTTGTGAACTGTCTACACCTTCTTGTTGCAACTTAGTGCCATTGTAAACAAACACAAGTAATGTCAGATAAATATATTTTAAAAAAAGGACATAGAACGACTTGCTGGCCTAGTGAGATTAGAAATAGCTGTTAAAACTCACCTTTTAGTCAGGCAAATGCCATATTATACTTCCGTACCATACTAATACACAACAACAGTTCCATATACTTCCGTACCATACTAATACACAACCACAGTTCCAGGTAGGAAAGCATACCTATATACTATGAAATTAGCGTTGCGTGACTCAGAGTACATTACGCCAAGATACATGTGGATAGATTTATGTAGTTTTTGTCGAGCCGGGAGAAGTTTACGCTCAGGTTAAACTGGTAGCCCTCTCTCCAGTGCATACATACTGATAGGACTTATATCAGTAGACATTGCAGGTGATTGTGTTACTACCCATCCCTTTTCGTCGGGGAAAATACGTTTTCCCCATATATAATGTACATCATCGTTACATTTGACTTCTTACGGTCATGGCTATGCTTACATTAAAACAAAGTCAATACGAGTTCAGTTAATACCTTGAGGTATGCTTCCCTACCTGGGACTGTTATTGTGTATTAGTATGGTAGGGAAGTATAACATAGCCTTTGCTTGACTAAAAGCTGAGTTTAACAGCTATTTCCCATGCATATGAAACTCATTGCTTATAGCAAACTAAGGAAAAATTTTCCTCAGGCTTCGTTCTTTATGCATGTACCTGAAAGATGACATTCGGCGAAAAAAAGTCTTTCTATTGCACATTATTATCAAAATCTCTGCTGGCAATCAAATCAGTATTCAAAACTTTAGTAAAGAAAGAAAAAAGTAAAGTAAAAAGAAAGCACACATTTCAAATAGGTTTAATCTGAATCAAAGTTTAAAATTATCGACTAAAAACAGATTGATATGGTCAACAATTTCTTGAAAGAAGTCTCTTTAATGATTGCTCTTATCAAAAACTTTTACTTCCGGTGTGTGTGTGTGTGTGTGTGTGTTTAGCATTGAGTGTCCTCTTTCGACAGAAACTTGTCTCGTGTAAGATAATTTGGTTTTTCGAACTGGGCTGGAGGAAAATCGTTTGGAGCGATTTACTTATTACCATAAATTTTCATACATCAAAGATTTTAATAGCTTACAGATTATCATCAATATTACATTCTTACTGTAAATTATATGGAAATGTACGTCAGCGAAATATCAAACCCCCTGCTAACTTCACATACGTCGTCCAAGCTTCTTGATTCTAGGCACCTCTGTCCTAGTGTCTCCAGCATGGCAGAAACATAAGAAATTTCAAAATCGTCTCAGTTTTTAATTGATATTTCCTTTTTTGTGTTGGGATCCCAGATGGAGCTGGTATATTCTGACTGGGATCGGACACACACACACACACACACACACACACACACACACACACACACACACACATATATATATATATATATATTTATTTATATATATATATATATATATATATATATATATATATATATATATATATATATATATATATATTTATTTATTTATTTATTTATCAATGAAGCCAAGAATTTTGTCTGCTTTTTTTAGCAATGTTTTAGCAATAGAATCTATATCAAAATTCCATGAAGGGTTGATATAGGCCTAGACACCTCAATACGTGAAAATGTGGCTGGCACCAGATCACCAGATGTCTGTCTTTGGAGTATGTAAGGAGTTTATGTAGATATTCTAGACCGAGTAATATACAAGACCTGACTTTGGGAGAGATTAATGTGTATATACCAATTTTGCTCTCAAACTTGGAGACTGTGAAGTCTTGCCATCTTCGTTATGAATTAATGTCTGGTCTTCTTGTTGGACATATCTATAGACTATGATCCTTGAGTGACGCTTTGGACCCTTGATTACATGAAAGCAAACACAGCGGCCTAATATCAGCGTTATTTGGAGCCAATAAATTTGATAATGTTTCCTAAGATAAGTTATAACTGATGCTTTAGCGGGGAAGAATGAGCGGTTAGGGGAAACAACTCGGCTGATTGTATTCAATATTACTAAGAATCATCTCCCATATATTGTTAGCCTAGAAAAAAGAAATCACAATTTGAACTAGGGTTATTGACCATTACCGCCACACATCGCACATATCCACCACAATTATGTACTGATCAATCATATGTCATCAGTGATTGATGATACGACCTAATTAACTAGATACCTAAACAACTGACCGTGACATTTATTTTACCTATGGAATAATTATTACTTGAATGTCCAAAAGCTGTCTGATAAAACGGAAGTTTTCAAATCAACAGGTTTCGATAAAATGTGGTATGTATGTTCCCTAATCTCCCAGGAAAAAGGATGATTCTAAAGTGTATGTCAATGTAGTCATATTGGCGCATTTACTCATCTTAAATTAAATATTAATTGTTGTTCAAAAATTTAATACTATTATAGTTTAACCAAAGTCTATTCAATCCTGATTATAGAATGATATGCACCTTAACTGTCATCAGGTAACTTCCAGACGAAAATTAATTATCGCTATGGACTTTTACAATGGTGGCCATGTACTAAACTGGGTCAAGAAAAGAGCACGTCGGGTCATATTGTCACAATATAGGGTAGTACGATTTTTAATTTTTTTTTTTTTTTTTTTTTTCTTTTTTAACATTGTAACATCACAGCGCGCGACATTCAATCCGGTTTGTACTGGATCACACCTTTCGGTTGACCTCATCCAAAAATGTCCACGTATATTTGAAATTGGAAACAGATGTTAAAGAATAAAACAACAACAGAATTATAGTCGGGTGAGTTTTTTAAAATAATTTATAACAGTTCAATTCGTTAGTACCGCGAGATTACGGAACGCTGGTATACTTTAACATTGAGGTTTGCCGTATGTTTCTCGGGGCGTGTAAATAATGACCTTCCAAAGGAATATGGATGTATGAGGATCATAATAAAGTGAATAGTCGCCATTTAAAGGTATGTGTAATCAAATTCTAAAACGGCATCCGTTACTGAAATAGTCGGTACTGAACGCATACAGGACTTTATGACTTTTACTATAATTGGTGTCAAAGGTTTCAAGGTGAAGGCCACTGCTCCTAAACAAAGGTTATGGCTTCAAATTTTACTTCAGCATACGAACGAACTGTAATATATTTCTTCCTTTCAGTCCTAGTAATAAGCTTTTTATTTGAGGTCAGTAGGTTGAATTTCAAGGTCATTGTTTCAACAAACTCTTTAAAGTAAGGATACTTTGTAACAGCTATCCTTCGGTTGGCAGGATATCATGTGCTATTTGCGGTATTCTTGGTTTACATATTTGCCTCTCCGGGAACTTTTAAAACTCAGTGAACCTTTCACGAAAACAATGTGCTCAATTATATCAAGTGTCTGATACAAAATCGCCATCTTTTACTCTTTAATTTAATTTTATGCTGACCCAGATATCCACGTATGGGGTTGGGAGGGGATGTCGAAAGTATTCAGCTGAAATCCTTAGTCTCGGCCTGCCCATACTGTATCTGCATAGAGATATTTGCAGATATCAGTCTGGGGAAAAACGGCAAAACAAATGCACTTCTTTGCGGATTTGCTTCAATTAAACGGATACAGTTTGATCTCAGTCCAAGAGTAAATATTAACACCATCGAGATTATGACGTCATAACGTGCATGGCGTCATTACTGACGTTTGGCTAATATGCAATTAAATTAATGTAACAATATTCTTCTTTACTGACAATTTTATTTTTGTTTGTCTTAAAGATATGACTTGGAGTGATTTGTTTTCACAATTAATTCGATATAATCTCTCTCAACACTGACAGCGCCTCCTATTACAGCAACATGTGGGCGCCTCGTTTTCGTTTCACTTGGTATTTCTTTTTTATTTATTTATTTATTTATTTCTGCAGTCCCTGGTTGGTCTTTTCAAGAGATAATGATGAAAGCCGAAGAGGGCTGGGTAACCCGGGTTACAGAAATCCTCAACTTTCAAAAGTTCCGGTCTTTTTCAAAACCGATCACTCCATGTTGTCATTATGGGATCGTGTACTACATGCAAGAACAATTCATCTCCGAAATGCTTAACAACAAGCAAGAACTATACACCTCCGAAAATTAATAGCTTGACAACGGAAGTGCTCCGATAAGCATGGCCAATACATTTTACGGCGAATTTTACGTAGATAAAATTACATTCAAGACATATACATGTATCAGATTGACGTTAGCAAGTCATCACAATTAAGTAAAGGGGTCAAGTATGTGGAACTATTTTGGTACACTCTTAACATATATATGTATCCGCCCAGCTGGTTGGCGTAGGGTTAATATATAATATATAATGAATCACTAAATAGCGAAGCGATTTCATAACGGGAATACATCGGCGCAAGTCATGAGTGAAATTTTGCTATCCTTCTTTATCACTCGTGGCTGTCAATCGGAACATCGCTCAACCACTTCCGTCAAATAATCTTAACTATATTTGTAGGAATACACATAACTCTGATGAGTAGTAACATAAAAGGCCAATAGTGTTCCTATTGTGGCTTTGTCTTCTTCCGATGCCAGACATTTCCTATTTCGAGGTCAATCATACGGATCATACCTTAAATGTATGCCGATAGCGCCACTCGGACCACCTCAACTATTTAAGAAACAAAGATTGACTGAGAAGTTGAGAATGAAAAAGTAGTTCGATGCATTAGCAACTTCAATGTCAAACCTACGGTCAATCCAATCGTTGAAATAGCTGAGGTGGTCTGAACAGATTGTGGTTTCTTTCTTGCGAAGAAATTTCAAGCGAACAAACTGTATGATTTCTCTGTAAATTACTCGTCGACATATATCCGAGGGATATGTTTGTCTCGCAGAAATAAATGAGGTGGTCCGAATGGACGCCATCCTGTGCTATATGAACAAAAGTAGTTCCAAATATAGTTCTCAATGAAGGCAAATTACATCTGAGGTTTGTTTATTGATTTGACGGAAAAGACCGACAATGTTCCGATTACAGTGGCTGTCTGTGCTGAAATTTCTTCGTTTTCAGGAGTATACAGAAACAAAAATAAGTCATCAATAACACAATGTGGCAATCTCCTACACATCAGTGAAAGCGTCCGTTGTATCGATCGATAAGTGACTTTGTTTGAAAGAGAAACTTTTATTGGCTCATTCAAACAGCGCGAAAGTTAAGGTTTGGTCACAATGACGAACGAATTTTACTCCTGCTCGCAGAGGTTGGTTAAGCAGGTTTATACATAATCATGAGAAAATAGGTAATCTTAGCAAAGGCAACCACTATTCGGAACACAATCGGATATTTCTGCGAGACAAAAATATGCCTTGGGGTGCAAGTTAGTGAATGAGGAAACCACGTGTGATAAAGGAGCGTGGCGAATTGTTGCCCGTGACTTGCGACGATGGTACAGACAACCGAATCCACATTAATAATATTCTGTATTCTGTCACTGACCTTGAACTCGTACTTGGCTAACCTAACACACCACTCGCATATTTAGTTCAGTTTGAGTTAACAGAGCCGTAATCAAAATTATTCATGGCAGTTCACATATATTCAAGATGGCATCCGATCCCGTGAGTCATAAACAGTGGGATCTAGCATGAAATATTATTGGAAGTCCAAGACACACTAGTATATCCCAGGTTAATTTTTTTCAAGCCAGAAGAAAGAATTCGCTATCAGCAAATCATTTCATTTCCATACAGTGTTAGTCTTTTACTGTATACGTACGTTAGAACACTGCACCTTCTGATAGTTTGAAACGAGCAAGAATTAGTGTACCGTCTAATTCAATACATGAAATAATATATGAACATTTTGCTGGCGAAAAGTTTAGTAAAGCCAAATATTTCTGACAATACTTCTCCCCAATTTTTTTTATTTCGATACAAATATTTAAGAAGAAAAAAATCGAGGAATTATAAAATTTGTTTTCTACACTTCAAGTTGATAATTAAGGTGACCTTCAGAGTCATTCTCAGCTTGATGTCGACGTTAAAAAAATTTCACTCTAATTCCTGATGTGGCCAAGGAATTAACCAAAGAAAACGACGTCAAAATTTCCCTCATTATTCTCCATTTTGTTCGGAGTGGAAATTGGAGTGAAAATATGAATCTGTACTTTCAACATTTATAACAGAGTGAGGCTTGTAAGTATAATTTGGATACTGACCCCAAAGAAAAACGCATTATTTTATAAATTAATTTCTTCTACCAAAATTATTTTGTTCTACAGTATAAGAAAGTTTAGTATGCTGACAAGACCCGCTTGCCATAGCGAGTACAAAATCGTCAACTTTTTCCAGGATTTCAGGAAGACTTGTAAATAAAAAGAAATTTCTTATGCTTTTAGATTTGTATAAGCCTACCATAAGGCTCTGTATTATTATGATAAAACGTCCGCTCGTCTGTTGTGTTACCAGTTTCCGTTTCCACGCAATAACTCGGAGTTCTCCACGATAGTTTTCACTTGGGTTAGGGAAGAAAACTATCTATTTCGGAGCCTACAAATTAAGAGTCAAAATCACTTTGATTGAAAGATGAAAAATGGTTTATGCACAATAACTAGAGCTGTCCACAGTCTACAGTTACCAACCTCTGCGAATCGCTTGTATTTGGAGTGACGAAGATCCCTATATATGTTGGGGTAAAAAAAAGTCGATGTGTGTGTGTGTGTGTGTGAGAGAGAGAGAGAGAGAGAGAGAGAGAGAGAGAGAGAGAGAGAGAGAGAGAGAGAGAAAGAGAGAGAGAGAAAGAAAGAGAGATAGAGAGAGAGAGAGGAGTGCAAGGATATGAATAGTTCGGCAGTACTGACACGTCTCAGGTGATGAACAAAATCAAACGAAAAGAACAAAAAGCTATAACTGGGAAAGAACCTATAAATTAAGAGCTGATTAAAAAAAGCGATCTATTCACCTCTAACTAAATATCGCATTTGTTTCACGAAGACATTGTTATATGCACGAGGGAATAACAAGTCATGTGTAAGTGTGTGTCTTTGTGTAATGCTGATGTGGGACGATTATTTCATTGGATAAGTGGCCTTGAAAGTCGAACATGCTAGTTTAAAAAAAAAAAAAAAGATACAACATTGACATAAAGGTTTTCCAAAGGCATAGTGTTTGGTGAAAAGGGGTGGGTGGGGGTAAAGTATTAAATGTACCGACTCTGTACAGCTTCTATGGTTCGTATACAAGCTATGACCTGCAAGGTGTAATCACCGATTGCTGAATGGACTAGATAGCTGAATGAAATGCATCAGCGCTTGAGCCTGCGGATATTGGTTCGTTCCAGCATTGCGGAAATATGTGTTTTTCTTTTATTAAGATCAGCAACAGCAGCAATAGCAACAAACAACAGCAATAACAAAAACTCTTAGTTTTTATAGACCTATGTGGCCGCACGTAAAAAGATACAAGCATCGATACATAACGGAAGCAAATCATAGGCAATGTGAAGTGATCTATTGTATATGGAATTTAAAAGGGGATTACGATATTTTTAGCATTTCTTGGGTTGTGGAGTAACAAACAGGCATGGGCTATACTATAGGGCAGGAGTGTCAAACTCATTTGCTATGGCGGGCCAGATCTGATATCAATAATAATAAATAATAAGAAATAATGACTCTGGCGGGCCGTATGTTTGACACCCCTGCTATAGGGTAACATATAGGTATGGGCTATAGGGTGACATATAGGTATGGGCTATAGGGTGACAAACAGGCATTGGCTATAGGGTGACAAACAGGCATGGGCTATAGGGTGACAAACAGGCATAGGCTATAGGGTAACATATAGGTATGGGCTATAGGGTGATAAACAGGCATAGGCTACAGGGTAACATATAGGTATGGGCTATAGGGTGACAAACAGGCATGGGCTATAGGATGACAAACAGGCATG
Organism: Margaritifera margaritifera; assembly: GCA_029931535.1. Lineage (NCBI taxonomy): Eukaryota > Metazoa > Mollusca > Bivalvia > Unionida > Margaritiferidae > Margaritifera > Margaritifera margaritifera. The sequence continues at coordinate 6,422,408 of JAQPZY010001662.1, read as the reverse complement.
GGCTATAGGGTGACAAACAGGCATAGGCTATAGGGTAACATATAGGTATGGGCTATAGGGTGACAAACAGGCATGGGCTATAGGGTGACAAACAGGCATGGGCTATACGGTAACATATAGGTATGGGCTATGGGTGACATATAGGTATGGGCTATGGGTGACAAACAGGCATGTGCTATACGGTAACATATAGGTATGGGCTATAGGGTGAAAAACATAGGGTGACAAACAGGCATGGGCTATGGGATGACAAACATTCATAGGCTATACGATAACATATAGGTATGGGCTATAGGGTGAAAAACAGTGACAAACAGGCATGAGCTATAGGGTGACAAACGGGCTTGAGCTCTAAGGTGACAAAAAGGCATAAATTGTAAATGTGGGAATTATATTTGAACGAAAACTACGAATAGCACATATGAAACTGTAACAGTCGAGATATATGGGGACACTTACTAATCATGTTCAATGTATCTCATGGCATTTTCTTTAGAACGTCTCAATCAAATCAAATATTTAGGGGTCACCATTACTAGTGATCTGAAGTAGAACTATACAAGAATTATACACCAAAGAAAATCGTAATTTAGGCTTATTAAGACGTAATAATAAATCGTAATTTAGGCTTATTTGCCCACAAAATACGAAAGAATATGCTTGTACAGTTTTTAACCCCCATTCGCAGGTTTTACAGAATGAAATTTAAATTTTTAAAAAATCCAAAAGGGAGAAGCCAGGTTTGTCATGTGCAACTATGACTATACTTCAGGAAGTATCACCTTAATGTTCAATAAGTTATCATTTAAACCATTTAACCAACGTATATTTGGAAATAGATCAATATTTTTCTACTTACCTTATACCCTACGCATGAACGAGTAGTTACAAATTTAGTTTCTTTCCCAAGAACAATCAAAGATTGGAATTCGTTACCACAAATATTAATCACAACTGCTGAATCCTCAGTAAACCAAATTGATACCTTTTCAAAATTAGTTCAGACACATTTTTTTTCTTTTTTTTTTCTTGGGGGGGGGGGGGGGGGTTGCTGATTGAATATGTGCGGTGCCACAATGTCATTACTATGTAGTACCAAACTAATTAAGATCAAGACTGGGATTAATATCGGGGTTAGCCGGTCCGGATCCTTTGGTCCAGTGGCATGTGTTCCTGACTGTCAAGCAGAAGTACTGGGGTTCGATACTAGATGGCGACTATGTTTTGTCCTTTTACCTGCTTTTTTTTTTCTTTCTTTTTTTGCTTTTATGGTTCCTTGTTATTTTGATTGGAGGGTTGCAATTTTATTAGTTAGAAAACTGAATTGAATGTAATTCCTACCAAGCTCACCTGTAGTTATGCATCATATTTAGCATGTTGTATTTCATAATCCATTTGTTATGCTGGTTAAAAGTAAATAATAATATTAATAATAATAATAATAAATAATAAATAATAATAATAATAATAATTTGTAATGAAGGCAACTGGCCAGAATTACACAAAAATTAACATGGTACATGAAAAACAGGTATCTATACAAAACACGATGGAAAAAGTTAATACAAACAATTTTAGTATTTTAGTATTAGCAGCACTGCACTGTAATTTGAATATGATAATGGCATATTTAATGAGAATAATGACCCTAAAATACATATTGATCCATAATGCTGAGCCTTTGTTGGGAAGGAAATATATAACTGACTAGACTCGAACAAAGACAACACTATGTTCAGGGCCGAATTATCAATTGGGCAAGGTGGGCAACGTGCCCAGGGCCCCCGAGGCTCAAGGGGCCCCGGATCCGGGCTTAAGGGGCCCCCGTATATTATCGCAGGCTTTTCACAGGCAGTGTTTTTAACAGAACTGTAACTGTGCCCAGGGCCCCAAAAGGCCTTAATCCGGCCTGACTATATTACAAGTTTATTTTGTTAGATAGTACAATTTCACTAGGTTTCAGAATCTTCTTGATAAACAATGCTAGATTAACAATTAAGTCTTTGTCATTCGGTTATAAGTAAGAGAGAAATTTCTAAACATTTGGATTTCTATAAAGGTATAAAGGCACAGTCTTCTTAATTCTGAATAGATAAAACAAATCGTTACATAAATGGTATTAGTTTCCACATAAATGTTACATATCTGATTTATTCCGTGTTACATATCTTATATATTGTTTTCATAACATAAATGTTCATATCACCATATAATCTCTCTCAATGGCAAATTTCTTGCTCTGAATATGGGCATTATACAGCTAAAATCTGTATAACACAGTGTATCCAAATGTTTTTTGCCAAGAAAAATTTTACATTTAATTGTAAAAATGCAATCGATTCATAGATTCTACCGCCTCATTAACTTTTAACGTATCTTCACGTCCTTGCCTAAACATTCCTACAAATTAATAATAATAATAATAATAATAATAATAATAATAATAATAATAATAATAATAATAATAATAATAATAAAATTAATAATAATGTACAAGGCAAGAGCATGTATAGGAAATTTAAATTAAACACATCGTCCATGATTAGTCAAACTATTAAAACAAAAACTTACTGACCATAGTGACAACTTAAAAAATGACAATAAGTTTCAATACTTTTTGTAATAAATCATTTTATTTGGTATCTTTATATATTTGGAAGCGGCGGATTAACTGATATGAGAGAAGGGAAGAAGAAAAATAAAAAACGTGTTTATGTGTACTGGATCAGAAAACCAGTTATTTAAATTGACAAATATTTGAGTGAACAAATCATCAAGTCACCGATTCTCCCGTCGTATCCTTTCTATCGATAAATTTCTCCCCTTACTTTCCTAGCTTGATTTTTCACTGATTACAAAAAGACCCGAATTCTGTTTATGTCGTCGCTTTACGTTGTTTTCACCGGACCAACATTAGGCTTTACTAAAAGGTAGTGACTGGTACTATGAAAACTTTGTGGCTTCAAATGGAGTTATAGCATGAAATTAGAGCACCAGACTGTTAAAAATCCGCAAAAGATCAGTCGGCTTTTTCCTCCGATAACCGTGCCATGACTCAATTAACTGCAATTTCGTCGTTAGGTTGTTGCACACAAACGGTTGGAGAGTACGCAGGGTGCGTCGCTAAATAGGAGTGCAAGTTATCGACGTTTCAGATCTCGCGCGAGAAGATAAGAACAGGGAACCGGTAAGTGTTTTTTGATGAAAAGAATCGATACTTTTGAAGCTGAATCGTAGTCTATAATGTTCTGTTATCCGTTTCTCGTTGGGTTGGAAAAGTATCATTAGCCTGAGTATATATAGACATTGGAAAAATCATTTAATATTTTATACAGATAGAATATGGTATTGCGACCAGTTAACGCGTGTATAGACCTTTGTTTCCGACATGTAATTTAGTATGCTAAAAGTTCACGAAGTATCAAGTCATTTTGAAGTTATACTATAATACATATCATGTCTTCTGGTTGCAGCCTTTCTCACCCAGTAAAAATAGACCGTAAAGTCGGTCACGTAGAAAATCCATCCAATACAATCCCTCTCAATGCAGTGTCGTTTGCTACTAATAAGGACAAGAAATACAAATAGACTGGGAAACCAGTCCAAAAAGGGCCAGTATAAACTTATTCGGCCTAGTCTTTGTTTTCTTTGACCTTTTCCCACTCCAGTTTAGATATTTAGATAGTTTTGTTGAGGTTCAAATATAACTAAAATAGGGTGGGAAAGGTAAACTCTTGACTACATGTATTTTAACTCAAACCTATATGAACTATAGGCGTCATTTCAGCTTGATTTCTTTATCAGTATTCCATATTTTCTACTTTTATATGTTAAATAATATTGATCTAAGTCTTTGAGATGCAGTTTACCATCAGAGTTAATGTTTTCCTGACCAGATGGATATACCAGTGTTTCACATTGAGCTAGGGATTCCAGCAATTTTTTTCCTATATCCCCCAAATCTTGACCCTGTGCACGCTGTTTCGTCAGGACAAAACAAAAAAATACACCTACAATTTTTCTTTAGTGGATGACTGTTGACATCTATGTTGGTGCTAGCATTGGCCAAATTCACTAGAGGTGATAAAAATTGTAAGATGGCAATGAATATCAAGTTTAAAACAATGTGTCTGGCAAAGAAAACATTCAAGGTTTGTGGTAGCTGGTCAAGTTGCAATGCAAAGTCTTTGACAGTCACATGTGTAACATATTTTTGAGGTTGATTTTTAGGTTAAATTAATAAAAAAATATAATAAATTTATGCAAGTACACAATTTGTCATTAAATCAATGATTTATTAACTTTGAAAGAAAGTAATTAAGAAAGCATGTGCATTTATTATAATAAATGCTGGTAGCAATGAGTGAATGCTAAAGTTAAATGAGAGCAAGATATGGAACAGAACAATCCATAGTGCAGCTCATTTCAGTTTAATGAGATATTGAAATATATTAATGTTTTCATGAGTTACTTCAGCGCATGATAAAATGTTTATTGTAATAATGTAAATGTTCAAGGAAATTATGATACGTGCATATGACAAGGTTAAGGTGACAAACCTGTCAAAGCAAATAAGATTTTCCCATTTTTTTGCACATCAAGTGCATTATGTACTACAATTTTCCTTTGTCCCTTTAAAATGTTGTGTGTCCCCCAGATTTGGAGGATGGGGGACATAGCATCCTTTGCCCTCAGAATCTTAGGTGGTGCAACACTGGTGTACAGTAATGAGTAGAAATGTCATGCAGTGTCAGCTTGGACCAAACATTTGGATTTGCCCTTAGATCAGGAGGCCCACCATCATAACAGCCCCCCCCCCCCTTATAATATTGTATAAAACTCCGCAACCCATTTGCTCTTGGACAGATTGCTACATGGGCCAGTCAGACACTGATGTCTTGGAAGTTGGGGTTACGGAACATCAATCATGGTTAAATCATTATGACTCATATGCCCTATTCGGTATCACTATTCTAGCCCTTGATACAGATAAGATTTTGTCATTTCTAATGAATATGCTACAAGTAAAATTTCATCGGAAAGTTGACCCAAAACATGACCTCTTATGCTGTTTGAATGAGCCAATCAACATTTCTCATCCAAACATGGTCACTTGTCAATTGATACAAAAGGCACTTTCATTGATATGTAAGAGCTTGTTTCATTGATAACATACTTTTGTTTATGCATATTCATGTTGCAGGCAGTCAGAGGTAAAAATGGAACGTAGCAAATTTTCACTTGTGGCTTGTGACAATGTGTTGGAGTGTCAGGTCAGAGCACATCCATAACTGAACAGTTGTAATTTGCAAACACAGTGTGAGAGTGACATAGAGTAGTTACTAGCTACCTGTCCTATCAAAGTTAAGCAATCTTACATCAGGGCCTACCTGCATGAAATTGATAGGAATATGATTCAGGATCCTGAGCCGAGTTTCAGCATGAGTCCTGGACTCTTCGCTCATGGAACTAACTAGTTCCCAGTCTGTTTTGAGATTCCCTGCATAAACTAGATTAAATTCTCAGCCTCATAGGATCACATTAGAGAGAAACTATTTTTCACTAATTGTCCAAAAAGCTTTATTAATACATGTACTGCACTCTACCATCTGCAAACTATTTTATCAAACGAGTTAGTGTTTTTATTTTATCCTGTTCTTTGACTTAACAAATGTATGCATGACATTGTGGTTTTTGAAGTCTTGAAGTTCAGGATTCACCTCCATTATTCTGATTAATTTATTCACTGTAATCATTGTACAGAATTGTGCTGCTTTGTAGTCATTATTTTTAATACAAAATTTTGTGAGTTTTCTCAACTAGTAAATGATCCTGGTCAAATTTGTGATGGCTAAAGGCTGATAGCTATACATTAGTATTTCCATTTCGACTGAAATTAATTTACTTTCCAGCAGTTACTTTTAATGTACCATCTGATTCCACTTTTTTAAACAACGAGAACTGCTTCTCCCACTCAGGTCTCAAAGTTCTCATGTTTGTAGTTATGCCACCATTTTTATCAGCGTCCATCACCGTAATCAAGACGTAGTCAGCATTAAATATACATTGTGAGTTCAACTTCTCTTTGTCGTCGTCGCTTTTGCTCTGTCGTCTTTTTTGTGTTTCATTAGCATTAGTGTCATTTTCATCGCAAGTACTTTTCTGCACGCTTTTACAAAAGTGTCTTTTGATACAGTAGTGCCCTAAATATAGTCTAAATTACATGTACTGAAGTAGCAGTTATTATTATTATCATTATTATTATTATTATTATGGTATATTAATGATTTGAGACTTTGATTACCTTCATGATTTATATACATATCATCGCCCATTTAAACACCATTAAAATAACAAAGGGCATCGGTTTCTTTGAAGTCATCGTATCAGAAAAGGATTAACTGTTCATGCCTGTTTACCTAAGTCTAACCATTAGCTATTCAGCAAATCAGCCATGGCTGACTGAAAATATAAATTGGGGAGTTTCACAGGGAAAATGAAGTGTGTCACGGGGACGCATTACACAGAGAAAAGTTGTGTCCTTTTGAGAATTTCATGCATTTTTGATGCAGAAGCCCATGTCTCTGAGAGCCCTGTGATTTATTTTTGCCATTGTAACTATTACAACATATTTTGTCACTTTAATAAGCTGACACTCAAGCCAAAAATACAGCATTTACAAACTGGATCTGTAACATGGCCATTTTTCACATTGCTTGCTCATATGATCCAAAATCCTGTGGCCTACATTTTTCTTGACATTGGAAGTCAAACAATCAAATCATACAAACAACATATGAAGGGAAAAGTCAGATGATAATTGTATACATGTGAACCTTTCGGTTGGGAGGGTTTTCCTTCTGTTACGAGGGGAAAATAATGCCAGTGATCATTGGATTCTTACTTGGAATCACGGGGTCTATTCCAGGATTTGGGATTTGCGCTTATTTTAATAAAAACATTGTGTCTAAAAATCAAGAGATTGCAAGAAAATTGTCCTGTATTTATTTCTTCTTTAAATTCCAGCACTGTTTGTTGGGCAGGGCGGGAGCAAGTTGTAAGTGAATACCAAAGTAGACCCCCACACACACCAAAAAGAGAAGGATAATTTCAATTTTTTTTTGCCATAATACATGCCACAGTTATTCACATAGGAAAATTTGTTATTTGTTTCAGCTGTAGTATGATGATTTCAGTATCTAGTTGTGTTGGGTAGAAAGCTGAATTAATATGCATCTATTCTTGTGTACATTACCCTAAAATTATCACTATGCATGGTTTGAGTTCTATGAAAAGGTTGTTCAGGGCTTGAAAATTTCACTCATTTTTCATATTTATGAGTGGTGGCTGAGGAATGGCAAGATGCTTGTCCATTTGGACAAGTGATGTTTCAAGCAGATCATGAACAGCATAGGAAGAGCAAACTTCATGTAGGACAAGTAAAAGTTTCAAAACATATGCCATGCCATGCAGGACAAGTAGCCAACTGAAAACTGTTCTAGCCCTGTTGTAGGAAATTGTCTGGAGGTATGTTTGCCTTATGTTGCTTCTAGCTGCCTTAATCCCTTGGTCTTGCTCATCTGCCCCCCTACCCCTCCTCACCCTTGACATGAAATTATTTGTCTTATTCTTATTTACGTTTCCCATATTTATTGCACCTTAGATGCCAATTTATCTTTTTCACCGTTTACAGAAAATGAGTAGAGTAATTCCCTGTGGAAATGTTATTACAATGATAGTCTGCCTGATAAAATATTCAGGTATGGTAGATAGTGCCCCCATCACCATCGCAGTATGAAAACTATATTTAGTTATAGCTTGAGCATTCATTTCATAATGTGAAAAAGTTTTTAAAAGTTATCCGATAACTTTTTGAAATATAGGGGAATTTATTGAAATAAACAGAGGTATGTCTTGGTAAATATTAGGTGTGATTTTCACACATTTGCTTGATTGTTGTTTGAAGTTGTAGAAATTATCATTAAAAAAAAGAATAGTAAATAGAAAATGTTTCTTTCTCATCACAGGGAATAAAATGTAGAATCTCCCGGATAAACAGCTGTTGAGAACTACAGTGTTACAGCTGTGGTCTTTCCATAATTTTATGGGCCTGTCCCCCAAATCTTGTCCCCTGTGTGTCTCTTGGGTGTGCTTTTTGGACAATTACTTCTAATGCAAATAATTATTTGTCTCTTTGAAATTTTGCATGAGCCCCAGATTTTATGTTAGGGGGTGGGGGGGTGGCTTACAGTGCCCAGGCGATCCTAGGCGCAACACTTGAACTGGATACTGGCTTTTGAGTTAGTGAAATTTAGAATATATTGTTTGATTTCATGCAGTGGACAAGTGTCATTGTATAATTTCATCCAATGTACAAGTGTCATTGTAGTATGATTTCATCCAGTGAACAAGTTATTGTTGGTTCATAATGTAAACATGAGTCGACAGAAATCAATATAAAATTTGTGTTTTCATGCTGTACTGTGTTAACATATATAAGGTAAGAGGAATCAGATTTAGCTGCAAGTGGACTTGTGAAAAGCGCCAGTTTTTAAAGTTCCGAGTCTTGTCCTGGGCAAATTCTAGAGCAGTGGTTCCCAAACCACGGGTCATGAGGACCCTCGTGACCCTATTCTGGTACTGCAATTTGGGTTGAAAAAGCTGGTATTTAGGGTTGTGATTCAAAAAAGTTTCTGAACCACTGTTCTAGAGGTACAGTCCCAGGTCAGTTTAGATTTACAATCATAAATGGCAACACAATACAATGTTAACACAACGGTGCGAAAGTTGTGTGTCTACTTTACAGGGGACAATCTTGTGCTTGACAATGGTTGTAATGATTGTTACTTAACGATCAAGGACAGCTGTCATGATCCGCATAGGTCCAGTTGTAACGGTTTAACAGCAAGACTAGATGATATTTGTAATGGTGGTTTGCAATGATTGACTATTTATTTGTAATTAGTATTTCAGTGTTCTGATCACCAGTGATAAATAAATAGAAGAAATACATTTTGTCATTGGACAAGAATGTTCACTCATAACGGGATCAAAGTAGAGAAAATTGTTGGGTGTAAATATAAAGAATTATTGATGTTACTTTTGAATAAAAGTTTAGAGTTTTCATTAGAGCAATTGTCTTAGCATGTCATCCTTGGGTGTACACAGTAAACTTTCAATATAGCTAACAAGCCACTAATCTCCTCTAACTTGAGACAAAACATATCTTCCTTTTATTTAATTTGCAACATTATGTGTTTTAACCTGTCACAAATGCTGTTTATTTTATTATAGTTTTTTGTACATATTGCAAATTAAAACATTGAAAAGATTTTATGAGTACGTCTATGCTCTAAATAGAATTAGTTTTTTTTGTAGTAGAAAGGCAAGAAAAAACTTCTTAGATGTAGTTCAAAAACACTGTTGCTCGTTTCTCTCTCTCTGTGTCTATATATATATATATATATATATATATATGTTCATCAAAAAAGTCACTTAGAATGACCCTTAGCGTGATGCACAAACATGATTTATTTTAACAAGTTAGATCAATATTTTCGAAACTGTTTAATAAAAAAATTAATGAGTAAAAAGGTAAGGGCAAAACGAGTGTCCAGATTTGAAAGTGTGTGAAATTGTAGTCTTCTGTTTTTTCAAACTGATGTCCTGAAAGTAGGTTGACATTAAGAGACATTATTACCAGTTGAGATAAGCAGTGATAATTGCTGAATGAAAGTGGCACCAATGACATCATGCTAAGAACAGTAATACAGGTTGTCTTTTCTTACACACTGTTGTGTTTTTCTAGTCGGATAGGTGGTTGCTATTTAAACTAATAATTAAAGTATAGTTTTATGCTTAATAAAGCAAATGACCAATTGGATGTGTTGAATAAGATGCCTTTAATGGTATTTTATTGCAGACTTGACTTCCCAGGCTTGAACAAAAATTGTACACAATAGATTGTCTTCATGCATGATGGCCCTTTTCGTTTTAGGTGTTGCTTTACAATTTTCAGCTAGTACTAAAAATTGTTTCCTGTTAAAAGTTACATCAACCAATGCAGCTTTAAAATGTAAATATTTTAAATTGTATTTAAAGTATACATCAAAAATGAAAATTTGAACACAAATGTTGCGGGTGGGGTGGGTGTTTGTTTTATGGCATAGGAACACAAGTTTGTTATTAAGTTCTGTAGCAGTTGGAGTAAAGTGTCTTGCCCATGGACACAGTACAGCAGTTGACTCAGGTTGATCCAGTGGTAGGATTTGAACCCAGACCCTTCCATTTTGAGTCCAGCATACCAACCACTCGGCCACCATGGCACCTATTAAAAATGTAAACAGTTCCGGTCCAATAGTTAATCTGCAATTTAATACCATGATGGCAATGGTTACAACTGTGAAATGGTTGTAATTTACCACAACACTTATTAAGAAAAATTTTAAAATGTTGTAACGCTTTGTAATTGTTGTAAATCTTCCATGGTCACACAATTACAGTTATCATCATGGATTCATATTAATGGTAACGATTGCAATGGAAATGCAATGTAATGAAAATGCAACAGTATTGCAACCTTTATTTTGTTACTCTTAATGAATCGGAGACTGTACATAAAAATAACCAGGGCTTTTATGACCCAGATTTGGTTCCAGCAGTTGTCCAGAAGTGATAAATCTACTTCTGGAAATTGTGTATTTTATACCCAGGTTGGCAAGTAATTGTGTTTTTTTACAATTTGATTGGGTACATGTATTTGATGAACACAGACTTAAAATACCAAACTGAGTTTTAATCAAGAAGACATTTAGTGTGCCTTTCTGAATGTGTCAAATGGCTTAGCGAGTCAGTGATCGAGACTAATTATATGGCTATGCTTGGGTTAGTGTTCTTGCATCAGGTAATACCATTTCGAACATGCGGTAATATCATGATGGCACAGTTTACATTATCAAAGATGCCATCATAAAACATAGACTGTGCTTACAGCAAGAGCAATATGATGACCACTTTAAACTAAATGCTTAAAATTGTTTTGCATAATTTGATTGCATTGAAGTGTTTTTTATGTTTGTTCAGCAAAATTGTTTGCATAAAATATGCAAATACAGCACTTATCGTATATACTCGCATTAAGCTAATACCAACTGCAACTGCATAGACCAAGATCTGCTGCCGCATAATGGGCTGGCAGATCTGGGTCAATGCAGTTTGTAAGGACTAATCAGTAGAACAAACAACATAGACCCTATGTTGTCTGCATTTGGACTAGGCCTATATGCGAGTATACACAGTATTTAGAGTTTTGTGAGCAAGCATATTGTTCTTGAGGCTGAAATGGCAAGGGTGGGTGGGGACTTCATAGTATCTTGGTTAGGCTGTATAGATGAGGGTTCCAGTAATAATATTAATAATGATTTTATTTAAAGAAGTTTGTTTGGTCAGCAAACCAATCTTATATGATGCCTTCTACAAGTATATGTATATGATGTACAATTTTTATTAGTTGAGATAACAAAGCTATTAAACTAGATAACTGATTTACATGTACGGTAATACTGCAATAAAACATGAACAAGTCATTACAGACGAGTACATACAGGATTCATATAAAGAATAGTAGTGAAGTCATAGCAGTGAGTACATGACTTTACAGTGTTATAAAGAAGAGTAGTAACTAATTACACAAAATCATACTAATGATTGTTTCTGTAGATGTTGTTGTTGGGGTTTTTTTAATGCCATTTTTCAGCCATGATAGGCTACATGTGGCGGCTAGTATATTTGGTGGAGGAAGAACCCAAGGAACACCGTGGGAAGAACCACCGACCCAAGCTTTCTCACATACCCACATTGGCCAAACTCAGACTCAAACCCACGCGGACAGAGGTGAGATGTGAGTGATCTGTAAAGGCGAGCACCTTAGACGACTTGGCCACTTGGGGCCCCAGATGGCTCTTTAGACCCTTGGACACGTCAGCTGACTGTATACAAGGTGCAAGGGAATTCTATTGTTTGGCTCCACAGAAGGCAAAACTCCTTATAAAATTCCAAATTTTTTACATTTGTTTTTTTGTAAAATATAAATTGGTGCTTCAGATGGATCTTAGTTCATACATATGTACATTTTACCAGAATTTTACAATTACTTGTAAGATAATCAGGAGGTAACCAATGTAAGGATTTGTTGATTAGTAATCCCTTTTGAAGTTGAGTTTTCTGCTGAAATGGGAGCCAGCCAAGGGTTTTAAAAAGATTTGTTGATATTGTGTCTGCATAAGCATCAAGAATAACCCATAGCTGCTCGCATTTGATATTTCAGTTGAATATCTTGATTTTCTGCATCACTGTTACCCCAGATACAACATGTTTTCTAGATGTGGCATGATAAAGGCATTGTTGTATATCTCTGTCTGTTCTTGTCAGAGATTAGAGTTTATTCTGTTCAAAAGATAAAGCAGTGAGTTTACTTTTTTTGAATGACCTCATCAACTTGCATTTTCCATCTCAAGATACATGTATTGTCAGTCATGATGCCAAGTAGATTTTCATTTTCAGACTGTTTTATATCTACCTGTATTCCATTTAGCAAAGCTTTCTCTCTCAGCTTTTACTTTGGCTCCACTACTTGTGATCTTGGCTTTTGACTTGGCTGCATTTTTTTGTACAATTGTGCTCGCACTAGTTGTTGACATTCACCAAGTCCTGATTTAATTTAGTGCTTAGCTCCTGGGCAATTGATCCTGTGCTATAAAATGTCTTGCCATCAGTGAACATGTTAGTTAGAGCTTAAACAAATAACCTAACATTCGAATCAAGATACTTTTTTCACAAATATTTGAATAGAAAATTGGCATTTTTGAATATTTGTTTGTTTTCCTGGTGAGTTTGGATACAATTTGTACAAACAGCACAAAACAAAATGCAAACTATGCAACATTCAATTCATTTAAATGGGAACAACACCAGATTGTCTAAATCACCGAAAATTCAGACACCCACTCACAAGACAGTTTTAATGTCAGAATTCTGAATAGTCGCATTGCCCACGACATCGCCATTTCTATTTATCGCCATTTAGGTGCTCTTGAAAAGATAGCTTGTAGTAAGTATACATGTTGCAGGTTGATAAAGAACATAGTATAGAATAAAGCCTTTATGTATCAATCATCATATCCAAATTTAATTACATTGGCCACATTTCCGTGCAGTTTTCATTGTGAATAAATTACTTGCCAGCAAGATAGTCATGACATTTAACTGAACAGTTACTGCCCTTATTTACCTATTGTATGTCGTCAGCACTAAGGGAACGGTTTTTGTTATATTGAATTTGAACATAAATGGGGTAATAAAACCACCTACATTAATTTGAGATTTTCTGAATTCAAACAAGAAAATTACTCAAAGCTTCGAAAATGTCATTAAGTAATTACATTTAAATAACAGAGTTTACAGTTTTTTTAATGTTTGCAACTTGGCCTGAGGAGGGGTGGGGTTGGGCTCAATAAATAATAAAGTACTCACAAAATTAAGGGAAAAAAAAGATCTTATACAAATACATTGAATGAATATTGGAATAGGAAAATTGGATATAGTTTCAACTCTGTTAGTAGTGGATACCTCAGTGTGATATGGTAAATCATTGATGTACAGCTGAGAGAGTTAAGGTCCCAGAACTGATCCTTGTGGAACACCTCAATTTAGGAGTTTCTTATCTTAAACTTTATTTAAAATAGAAAGGTGTTGTCTGCCATCAAGATAGGAGTGAAACAAATTTAAACTTTTGTGCTTAACTTTATTTACTTGTTAAGCTGCGATTTTGAAGCAGGATTTTGTGATTAACAAGGTCAAAGCCTTTGTAAGGTAAAGAAACACTGTACTTGATACCAAATTGCCTTTATCTGTTCTCTTAACCAATCATACACCATTCCAGTTATTAGTGTTGCATGAATTTACTTCATAATGGCCTGATTGTCTTGAATATAGTAAATTGGAAGATTCCAGGTAGTTTCTAAATTCATTACCAACATGTATTTATAATATCTTAAAAAGTGATGATAAAACTGATTATGGTCTATATTTATTCATGTTGGATAGATGACCCTTTATGTATATTAGAGCTACTTTTGGCATTTTTAGATTGATTGAAAAATACCTTTAGAAATACTTAGGTTGAAAATATACATACATGCAAGCGAAGGCAATCACTTGAGGTGAGAATTTTAGGAATTCTGTAGCTGTTTTTACATCAGTTTTATCTAATTCATTTGAAATGAATTAGAGATTTATTAGAGGTATTTTGAAGGACTTTTCTTTGTTAAGTTTCGTGTAAATATGCTCATTTAATTCATCACTTGAGAATCTTTTATGGGCTGTGAGACCCACAAGTTTTTCATTTATGTTTACAAAGTAATCTTTGAGTGCATTTGCAATTTCAAGAGTTATTTGCTGAATGTTACTATTTTCATCACTGATATATATGAATGGAAGGTTACTTATGCTTCATAGGTCACGAAGGTTTTCCACCATTCTTTAGGGTTCTTTTTGGCAATACTGTTTGATATTTCTTTGGAATAATAAGTCTTTCTTTCTTTCTGAATCATTGACTTGACTGTTTCTCCATAATCTGCAATTGTTGGTATCTTTTAAAGTACAAGTCATGTAGGCATTCAGAACTATTTCAATAATGGGTGTCATTTTTTAGAATTTGATTACACATATCTTTAAATGGCAATTATTCACTTTATTTGGATCCTCATACATCCATATTCCTTTGGAAGGTCATTATTTACACGCCCCGAGAAATACATACAGCATAAATCAATGTTAAAGAATGTATATATTATTGGACGAGGTCGACCTAAAGGTGTGATCCAGTACAAACCAGATTGAATGTCGTGTGCTGTGATGACACAATGAAAGCTGCACATGTTGAAAAAAATGTGTACTACCCTGTTATTTGTTATGATAGACCCAACATCCTCTTAACCCAGTTTAGTACCTGCCCACTATTGTAAAAGTCCATAGCAATCAATAATTTTTGTCTAGAATTTTTTTGATGACATTTACAGTGCAGAGCATTCAACAGTCTGGATTGAATAGATTTTGGTTAAATTATATTAGTATTAAATTTTAGAACAACAATGAATATTTAATTTAATTTGAGTAATTTTGGACAGACATGACCACATTGACATACACTTTAATTAATGAAATCTATTCCTTGTTTTAATATCATTCAAGATCAAGATTATCACTTGTAAATTAGTTGGGTTGATTTTGTCACATGAAACTCTTGAAATGAACATGAGCACGACTATGGAGGGTATCACTAAACATACTTTTCCAGTTATTGACTCAGGGATATCTTTCACTTCTTTAAAAAATAGTTGTGCATTGAATTTTGTCATTGTTTGATAGTTGAAATATTTTGTAATGATAGAGCTTTCTTTTTTGTCGTAATTTTCAGGAAGGTACGAGTCATGTACAGTAAACTTAAACTCGTATAACTTATTCATGTGCTTGTAAAAAAATAAATTAGATTACAATATAAATAACTTATTATGTATGGTTTTAATTGCTGTGTAAACATGTCCATGTCCAAGGAGATGTACAAAGTGTCCAGTCTTGCTCCAGGGTTTAATTGGAGTCGGGTTTGGTTTGGTTTTGTGTAATGCCATGTATCAGCTGATGATAGGCCTATACATGGCAGCCAGTATGTTTGGTAGAGAAAGAACCCGGGAAGAACCACTGACCCAAGGGAAGCTACTGGCAAGCTTTCTCATATACCCATGTTGGTTGAGCCGAGCCTTGAACTTGCACGGACAGACGTGAGATGTGTGAGTGATCTGTAAAGGCAAGCGCCTTGGACCACCTGGCCATCTAGGGCCCCTGAATCGGAGTCAGAAACCCACTTTAAAGTAATAAACCTGAGATTTCTGATTATGGATCTATTCATGTGCTGAAAATCAGAGATAAGGAACCAATCTTATATCCGGAATTTATTAAAAGACACCCACTAATGTACCGTATGTACTTGCTTATAAGACAAGTTCAACTGAAAACAACATAGACTCTGATCTGTCGTTGCATAATGTGATGTCAGATCGTGGTATGTGTTGTTTTGTTCTACTGATTACTCCAAACAAACTGCATAGACCCAGATATGCCAGCACATTATGCAACAGCGGATTTGGGTCTGTTTTGTTTGCAGTTGGACTCGTCTTATAAGCGAGTACAGATGGTACCAGCGGGAAATTTCATCTCATTATCGACCTCTTCCCCTTAAACCGGTTTCTTCCGAAGAAATCTTTCAAGATGGAGATCACATTCTCAATCTGGAATGCAAGGCTTTGTGCCTTGCCTATCGACACTGGCTGTCTCCAGTTTAATGGCAATTACAAATCCATTTCTCTGCCTTGCCA
The DNA here is from genome assembly GCA_029931535.1 of Margaritifera margaritifera. NCBI lineage: Eukaryota > Metazoa > Mollusca > Bivalvia > Unionida > Margaritiferidae > Margaritifera > Margaritifera margaritifera. Next base: position 6,405,978 of record JAQPZY010001662.1, on the reverse strand, counting down.
ACCAGGATTTTTATCCAAATCAATTACCTTTGGTTGCTCCACTACCTACAGAGATCCCCAGTCTCTGTTGAATCTGTGCTGGGGATGATTAACATAGGCTTTTAAGCCCTGTTAGGGCACTACATTTCTATCTCAGTGCCTCCAAAGGGAAAAGCGAGGGTAAAAAATGTCTTTATCTTCCTCTTCAGGGCTCTGTTGATATTTCGGTTTTCACCATTTCACAGTGGATTGACACTACCATCAGGAAAGCTTATCAGTCCCTTACCGATAGAGACCTTTCTTTTATGAAACTAAAAGCCCATGAGGTTTGAGCCATCATTGCCTGATGGGCCTGCTTAAATCATTCTTCCTTGGAGGACATCATGAAGGTAGCATTTTGGCGATCACATACTATCTTCTCCTCCTATCTCTGCTCTTTAGTGCAACAGAGTGCAGGCAATTTTTCTCAGGGACCCATAGTTGCAGCACAACCTGTGGCCCAGAGAAATACCTACATACAGTAAAGTGGGTACATTCCATTTTTTTTCCTTCTGTTCTTTGATCAGATTTGATTACCATATCAGCCAACCCACCTGACAAATTCAGCTATGCTATAGTGAAGGTTTATGTATTACTGCTATTAAAATATAGATTTGGGAGGGGGGTAAAACTATATTTAATTATGTAATACTTACCCATGGCTATTGCTGATGCCCATCTCCCACCCCACTGATGTCCTGGTGTAATCATTGTCTATGATAAATATGTCTGTTCTGCGCATGGACGTGCGAGGTCTACGATTAGACCATGTCCTAAGGACAATTCTCCACTCTATGAGAGGATGTATTCTCATCAAACAAGTAACAAAAGGTTTTTCGTCATGAAAAAGAGTAAGCTACGCAATAGTGACAGGTAAGTACTACATAATTATAATTTGTTTTACCCCCAGAAAAACTACATTTTACATGGGGCTGGTAAGAGCGAAGAGTTGACACTACAATGGTGCCTCAATCAGTGCATTCAGAAAGTGAATATTCCAGGGAAAGTTGCTTTTTCTGCATCGATCTTGCATATTACTGAGCAAACTGTGGAATGCTAAATAAGCCTTTGGAAAAATCTGGATTTAAGACTTTGTAATTGTTATGATTCATTTATGATTACGGATGCTTCTTCCTAACCCACCCACACAGTGGACAACCCACCGGGATTTTATCCTTGAATCCCAAATGGGGGCCTAGGCAGCCCCCAGACCCCCTACCTATTTCCAAATTTCTATTCTTCCTGTCTTTCATGTCTGATATGAGGTTTTCACTCAGAAACTTGCCATATCTATTTTGTTCTAAATGAAAATGTTGCCAATCCAACATCCAGTATGGCCACCATGGTATCAATCTTGAAAATCTTATCACTCTATGCTCATCTGACCTCCAGCATGGCAGCACAGCCATCTCAAAAATCTTGGTATAACTACTTCACTTGCATGAATGGTGGCCTTGACATGGGGTTTTCATGAAAATACTTCTTGACTTATTTAATTAGTTCTGAAATAAAATGGTCCAGATCTGACCACCAACATTTCCACACTTGGTGAATTAGTTTTGAAAACCAGACCTTACTGACCAAGAGGTAAAGTTAAAGGTCATTGCTTGCAACTGAGTTTATAGATAGTGTTTTGTACTTAGTTCATTCCAATTAACAAGTTGATAGTCAGCACACTCACATTGATTTTAGGTCTTAGTTCTGTATTTAGTTGCATTCCAATTACCAATTTGATAGTCAGCACACTCACATTGATTTCAGGTCAAAGTTTTGTACTTAGTTGCATTCCAATGAACAAGTTTATTGTCAGCACACTCACATTGATTTTAGGTCAAAGTTTTGTACTTAGTTGCATTCCAATGAACAAGTTGATAGTCAGCACACTCACATTGATTTTAGGTCATAGTTCTGTATTTAGTTGCATTTCAATGAACAAGATGATAGTCAGCACTCTAACATTGATGCTGAAGGTTGTGACTTGTTTTGTTTTTTTTTAATTTTATTTTTACTGGCATGTAAGCATATTAACACTAGTGGGAATGGATTTTTTATCATGTAAGCCAGTCTGTGGAAAATATAACTCTTGACTAATTTTAGCACTTAATTTGGGGAATTCCATTGGAACAAATTTCACTGCACCAGCAGATTTTTTATTTACACATTGTTGTACAAAAAGCCATATTTGCTGATTGAAGATTTGTGTACATATTTGACCTTTAAATGTCAAAATGACAACTACTATCTCAAATGCATGTGGACAGGATATGTGATAGATTGTTATTTGAAGTTACTTCAGTTTTCATAGAATAGAGATTTGGTGGAAGAATTACCACAGACATGCATGTGCAACCTACAGTCCATGACCTGGTTTTATACACTTATTTACATCATAGGGTGTGGCATTAAAAATTGCTTATCCGGCCCGCACCCTGGAGGAAGTTGCACTTGCCTGAATTGCCACATGTGTCCACTGATAAGCCCGACCTCAATTTTGAAAACATTCTGCAATTATTTATTTAAGATATCTTGTTTTGATTATCCCCATTCCTACTTTTTACAAAATTTATCATACTGGTCCTCTGGTCTCATTATGGAAGGAACACTGTAATGCAGATAATCTAGGACTGCTAGTCATCTGAAAACTTTAAGAGGGTTTTCCACATTTAATAACTGCACAAGAGGAAAAGAGGGTTCAGAATCCCAAAATACAGGCACTTTCAGGTTAGCAAATTATGACAGCCTTTAAGCAGGGATTGTTCTGTTAATTAATAGAGCTTTTAACACAAAATACTCATCCGGTTTGGTGTTTCTGTCTAGTATAGTTTCATTTAAGCAGGAGCAATAAATGTTTGAAAAAACTTCACACACACACACACATATATAAATATATATATATATATATATATATATATATATATATATATATATATATATATATATATATATATATATATATATATATATATATATATTGCATATATATATATATATATTGCATATATATATATATATATATATATATATATATATATATATATATATATATATATATATATATATATATATTGCATATTAAACCAAGATAATTCTAGTGAAAAGATTTAAATGTGCATGCCATATATCATTGACAATGAAAGGGCAATAAACTTTATATAACTTTTCTCATTCATTGACAATTAGTGCTAAATTTCATCATTACAATCCTGCTTTTGAATGGGTTTAATTTTTTCAACTTGGTGAAAACCCTAATAATGCATGGAGTGCTGGAATGTAGAGTTATTAATGTTGTCTGGCCTTTCACCACCTTTAGATCTTATCATTGAAATTCAATCATATTTAGCGAGGCACTTGTCGCCAAATGGTCTGTTGAGTTGGTCATTTATGTGATCCTTGTGTGAAACTGTTGGGTAATTTGTCAGTTTCGCAGACTGGTGGTCACATTTTTATTATTCACCATTGTAACCAGTCCATTGTTGTTTAGTGGTCTGTGGGTAATTCAGTCAAGCTTTGAGGTAACATTGTAACTGCTATACCTTTTTGACATTGGTGATCTTGAATAGAAATTTTTTGTGGTTATGTTTGATAGGAAGATGCACGAAAAGACAGTGTTTGTGTTAGTTGTTAATTGGTGAACCTTACAGTTATAATTAGTATTCATTGTTTGTATTAAATATATTTTTCCACATCATTATGGGGCCTGAATACAATAGAACCCAAGAATAGATCAATGGACCTTGATTATTTTGTAATATCAGTTTATATTGAAGGACTTGTGTCTCACATATCCAGCAGTTTTTCTTCTTTTGCTCTCCCTGTACTCACCTTGACTTCTTTTGGAGGCAATGATCATCAGTTAAAATTTGCGTGAATTTTCGGGTTATTAAAATAATGTAAGAAATTTAAAGAAATTTTTTATATATAAACAATGATAAACACCCTTGGGGTTTGTAATTTGAAAGATTTAATATTAAAATGTTTTATTTATATGATTATTACATCACAGCCTGAATCGTACAATTCATTCTAAAGAGGACTTGAGTATGCATGATTATTATATACATTAAGGACCGATCATTTAGATTTTGGGGTGGGTGGGTCCAGAGAATTTCTTTATAACCAGTATATGTTTTTTTCTTTTACTTCAAGCTCATTTAAATTTTTCAAATAATATAAAGGATAGACTTAGTTCTTTTCTTTTCTACAAATCACAGCAGAAATATTTTTAAATGGTTAACCTCTTAAATATAAAAAATATTTATTTTCTCAATATGATTACAAGATACAAAAGATTTTATTTAATGTTGGGAGGTAGTCTGGGTAACATAAAAACACTAGCTCTAACCTAGCTATTTTATCGATGCAAGCAGTTTTACCAACACGATTATTCATCACACCCTGAATCATACGATCCAAGAGGACTTGATTTTGGATTATTATTGCAAGCAATTAAATATCAAAATTTGTTATTTGCTTTACATGATTATCACATCACAGCCTGAATCATGTGATCTGTACTCTCGAGAGACTTGAGTAAGGATTGTTGTTGCAGGCATTAAATATCATTGACTTGATGCACCTCTTCCTATACTGTTGGTATAGTCCAACTTCAAACCTTGGAATATAAATTGATGGTCGCTCTGCATGTCAGTATGTACAACTATGAATATTTCATCACTCTGTTGCGGCAGGCAAGGAAAAAAGAGTATTGGAACTGGGATAGGAAATGAATATGAATTGTTAAGAAAAACTTTGGGAAAATAAAATGTAACTTCACAAGAGATTCAGTTTCTGTTGTTGCTGTTGTTGTCCCAGACATACAGCATTGTTAATATGCTTGCCTGGTCCGAACATAAATTGCCATTTGTCCCTGATTAAACTTTGTTATTTTGTTTTTGTTACACTACAGTACAACTGATGTGTCACAGATAATTAGATCTGAGGGTTGCAAGAGTGGGGGAAGGTGTCACATCCAGAATTACAGGTGTGTAGTGACCAACTTTTTAATCTTTGGGGTGGGGCTGGGATTTTCTTTCCAACAAGGATTTTATGTTTTTTATTTTATCTCAAGATAATTTTTTCAACTAATATAATGAATAAAATTATTTATCTTTTCTTTCAAATTGGAGCAAATTAATTTTTTCAAGCTATTTGCGGGCCCAGAAATATTTTTCCAAACTATCCCAGCCCCCTTCCCTCCAATTAAATGGTTGGTCCCTTAGTGCATATCCTTTCATGGGGATAGATACTGGATAATCTATCCTTTACAGACTTGAAGTAGGTTTTACTCCAGTCTGTTTCAGCACTACTGCTTTACTGGTGAAAGTTGGATGTTTGGTTGTTTGGTGTTTAATGATACATCAACACATGAAAGGTTACATCATGCTGAGGCAATTAGAGTAAAGTACCTTGCCCAGGGTCACACCACAGCAACCTGGCCTGCATCCTTCAGGGCATGAGTCCATTATACTAACAGAAGAGCTGTGATGGTTTAGAGGTTAGTGTGCCAGGCTCATCAGTGGTAGAAAAATGTTGATAATTCATGGTTGTTTGCTTTGAAAATCTGGTTGCTCATCAGGTATTTTTGGTTATATGGTAAATTACTACAGTTTTCCCTCCCAAGATTGCCATAATCAAAATTATACAACTTTTTTCATATATATATATATATATATATATATATATATATATATATATATATATATATATATATATATATATATATATATATATATATATATATAATATATATATATATATATATATATATATATACTCAGTCCTAATTGCACACAATACTTGTAACTCACCATCAGTCCTGCTAATGGAAAGGTGACGTACAAGTTTACACACTTATTTAATCTATTTAATCACAAATCAAAGATAATGAAGCAATTTCCTTTTTTGACATTGTCTTATTGTCTATCAGCTTTCCATAAGTTGGCTACCCCTGACCACAAACTAATCCATATTTTTATGTTTAACTGAGTTTACATCATTATGGTTCAGGTTATTGTCAGTCTGATTAAACTGTCGTGGAACTGTAAACTATCCATATGGTACTTTTGTTTAGCCATAACCCAACAAGCCAATATAGTATGCAACAACAATTGTGATTGGTTTGATTATTTAAACTGGCCATATTCCTTTAACAAAAGTTAGCCAACAGGAGCAGCTGTCACATGCTCTACAGACCAATCAGAAAGAGTTATACTAGACCATAGGCATTAAGTGTGTCAAGCCAAAGAAGAAAGATACTGTTACCATATGTTTGTGTGTGGACAGAAGACGAAAATTCACGAGTCTTGTTTCATTAAGGGTTCACTCCAAAGGGCTGTTAGTATGGACTGTGTTTACTTAATCACATAATGAGTAGCTGACACAATTTTAGTGTGGCCACTTACCAGTAGCAATCATCCAGCTCTCAAATATGGAATTACGTGACGATAATTTGAGCACCCTGCTCTACACACCCAGATGGGACAATTTAATGAGAAAATGTTTGTTGCTGGAAAATATATGAATTCCATTAAAATTTGTAACATGATCATTTGTTAATAATACTTTCTGTTGTACAACCAGGCTTTTACATTGGGGAAAAATGGTTGTCCAGCATTAATTTTTAGTTGTCCTTGGCTCCTGGGCAATGGATTTTTCTACCCATGCTCATGACCATAAGGGTGTGGGCTTGAATGCTGACATTGGATCAGACTAAATTGGCTGCTGAGGTTTGTTCCTCCAGGGTAAAGCGTTTTTCCAATAGTCTTAGCATGATATGATCTACATATGTGGATGTGCCATAAAAATAGCAAAGTACCAAACTTCCATGCATATTACTGAGCCACTATGCTTCACTGGTGAGTAAGAGGGATTTGTGGGCTTAACGCCATTTTTTCAGCATATGATATGCTATACATGGCGGCCAGTATATCTGGTGGAGGGAGAACCTGGTAAGAACCACTGACCCATGGAAAGCTACTAGCAAGCTTTCTCACATACCCACATTGGCCAAGCCCGAGACTCAAACCCACATGGACAGAGGTGAGATGGCAGTGATCTGTAGAGGCGAGTGCCTTAGACCACTCGGCCACCCATGGCCCTGGTGAAGAGGAAGAGTTCCAAGTTTAGTGGAACTAGAACTTGTTGATTATTCGAAATTCCAATTAGCTGTCTGTCAGTCAGTCATGTCCCAGGCATTGTGTGAACCATTACATAATTAAACCTCATGTGCATAACTTTATTATAAGATGCATGCTTCCCTAAGGGTTGGATACCTAGACAGTTTCCACTGTATAACATACATGTATATAAATTAAATTAGTACTAACATCATATCATTTTATCCAGTGTGCATGAAATTTGTACTGTCAACCGAAAATGTCTATAAAAAAAATATCAATTTTTACAAGATGCAAAATTGTTTTACAAAAAATGCAATGCAGACAAGTAGGCATGGTCATCTTTGGGACCTACCATTTAATTATTTAATAGGGGGAGAGGGCTGGGATTTTTTGGAGGAAAATCTCTGGCTTTCAAATAGCTCTAATTTGTGGCAAAAAAAAAACCAACTAGTATATCCATTACTTTAGTTTTAAAAAAAAATTATCTTGAGATTTAAAGAAGAAAAAAATATACCAGCTTGAAAGAAAATCGCAGCCCCCTCAGCTTGTGAAAACTCTGTTGATTTGTCAGTGTTGCCATTGCTAAGTTTAGGAGACTTATTGGTCACTACTATATGCCTCTAGTACTGGAATAGAAATATTGTTGTGAAATCTTTTTTCTTGATGATTACGACACACAATAATAGAAATGGCTTGACTATTGATCAAATAGTTCAAGATTAATTGGTCAGAAAAGCCAGATGATTATTGAAACATTTGATGATGCATTTCCATAATCCATCATAAACATTTTGTTTACTTTGGAAAATTAGTTTGTAAACCTGTAGTTATGCTGCTTTCTCTGTGTTGCAACCCAAGATGATGTTTATTTGATGATGGTTGGTTGGTTATAACAAATTTTTTTTAAAATTTACTTACCGGTATATCATCCTGAGGAAATGGGAGCTAACAAGTGCCTTTCCCAAGATGCACCAAGATAGCCAACCCAGGATGACTTTGGCAGGTATTGAACCAGTGACTCTTGGACCACGAATCAGATTCTCTACTCAGCTACCGCAGCTCCCATTTATTTGATGAATGATGTACCATTTAAGATATGTAATTTTATTAGTCGTTGATTACTGCTATCACGCAATCAGAAATTTTGTAAGATAACTTGGTGATGTCAAAATGTACAATGTTCAAAATAATTAACATTTTCCATTAAAAATACAGAAAACTGATTAAAATCAACATTGGGAGCAGCGGTATTTCAGTTGATACAGCATTGGACTCGTAATACAAGGGTTGTGGGTTCAATACCTGCCCAGGCCAACTCAGGTCAGCTGCCTTGGTGTGTCCTTGGGACAGGCACTTAACTCCCATTTCCTTGGCATGATATAGCCAATAATGTGTTGAAAGTGACGTTAAACTCTGCAAAGACATAACAAACAGAAAGAAATGGTAACTCATTTCTAATGTACAGTACCATTCATCCATTTTTAATTTTCGTCCGATTCACGACACAATAATGTATTTGTGAAATGCATTTTTATGTGAATTATGTTTAAGGACTAATACCACCATAAACTATACTTATGTAATTTGCATGTTTTCTTTATATATGCAAATTGGTAAAAATAAATTCCTTGATTATTAGGTAAAATACATTGTAGTATGAGAAATACATTACTTCACATGAATTATTAGACATGTTGAACCAGTTTATCAAGTCCATTTTCTTTCCCCAGATTACATCTACCAACAAAAAAATTAATCAGCTATTTATTTTATGTCATGTGCAAACCAACTGTATTAGTGTTACATTGTTACATAAGAACTGAATACACATTTGAATTCACATAAAACTTGGATACACTTGTACTTTGATTTCATTGTGTGCATTTTTCTGGCTCTTAGAACTGCATTTCATTGTACTTGGCAGAATTTCAAGACACTGCACTGCTAATGTAACCAGATATCCCTAGCTGAGAATTTGTGGGACCCTAAAGGTCAAATCCTGCCCTTCGGTTCAACTTCAAGAGGCGTTGTTAAGTGCAAGAGACCCATATTGATCAGGGTATAATTCAATCACACAGCATGACTAGTTGATTTCTACTGCCTTATTTCCCCTATTGAATGTCTGACTTTAATGATTTCATATTAGTCTATGCGATATACGTGTTATCAGTACCATATATACTCACATTTTAGTTGGGTCTAAATGTAAACAATTTAGACCATGATCTGCTGTTGCATAAAGCACTGGAGTTTCCAGATTTATTGAAAAAATGATATTTCTAGTATTTTCCTTTGCATCAGTTTATTCTATGAGATTTCCATAACCATTGTAAAGAAGAGGGATAGAAGTGTCAAAATTAACTTTTTGTTTAGATTAATTCTTGTTATGAATTTTTATACTTAATTAATTAAAGTATGACTAGGCTTCAAAATAAAGAAATAATGATACAAAAACTACATATCAATTTCAGTAGATAAATTCCTGTTTTAAATGTAACAATAATAATAATAATAATAAAAAAGTCTTTATTTTATAAAGGTGATACATTTAGTACAAAAACTGTGGCTGTCTCTTATACTCCCAAATGGACAGCTGTATCAGCATAGGGTTTTCACCCAGTTGACTTCTTATGATACCAAGTTGGCCCTAAATAAAAATGGTGCCAATTGTATATCCAATGTGGCTGCCACAATGGCTGTCTTGTTAATCTTGCTGTCACTACTACCCTTGGATGGATGTTGATATTGACATGGGGTTTTAACCAAAAGACTTCTAATGATGTCTGCTTGGTTATAAATGAAATTGGTGCCAATCTGACAACCAATGTGTCCCGCCGTGGTAAAAAAAAAAAAAATTTTAAATTTTTTTTTACAAAATCACATTGTCGTCGAAATTGATTTGTGCATCTTATTGAGCCAGTTTTGCCTGGTACTTTGAAGTGCTTAAAATATTATTTGATTTATATATAATGTTAAAAAAAAAAAAAAAAAATACCTGCCTACCCTAATTTTAAAACTAGTGCAATAGGAAACACATTTTTTTTTTTTTTAAATGTGGCCTTATAGTGTACAATTGACTTAGGGCAAATACAGTGTATGTTGGGCAGACAAGTTAAAAATGTAGTGTTTTCACGTGGATGTGAGAGGTTTGGGTAAGTCGCAGTGGTTAGTGTGTGATAACCCTTTTTTTCATTATGTTTTCATTATATTAAAACAACAATATAAATGAAGATGTTTTTCTACAGGAAAAAAATGGAGATTTAAATTCAGTGGATCAGTTATGATTCTGTAATAAATCAGAAACAATTTGAGTTGTCAATATTATATACCATGTATACTCACTTATAAGCCGATACCAACTGCAAACTGCATAGACCTAGATCTGCCGTCGCATGATGCACCAGCAGATCCGGGTCTATGCAGTTTGTAAGGACTAATCAGTAGAACAAACAAAAATAAACCCTGATCTGCTGGCGCATTATGCGACGGCAGATCAGGGTCTATGTTGTTTGCATTTGGACGCGGTTTATACGCAAGTATATACGGTAGATTGTTTGAACTCTTCATACTGTGTTCACTAATACTAGGTACCGGTATATTCAGAAATGAAAACTTCCCTATAATGGTAAATATAGTAGATTTAAAAATATCCCCTATGTTGATAGACTCTTACCTTTTTGTATATATACAGAAGATGAGTTTCATGTGTTAGTTCAGTGCCCTATGTATAATTAATAACAGCTTGAGAAATGCTTATTTACACTTGAACATTTTCTGTAATGCAAATTACATTAAGTTCTATAACTTTATGCAGAGAATTAGTAATAATATGAATCTCCTACATAATTTTGCTCTTTGCAAAATCTTAAAATCTGATAGTCAATGTGTTAGTCCAAGAATTGTTCTGTTTACTAGTTGTGCCATATCTTCATACATGTATGTAATTTAGGCCGGTTGCTTTTGTTACAAAAATAAAGGTAATTATTATTATTATTATTATTATAAATGGACTTTTTATTCGGACATTAATTTCATTGCGTAAGTCTCAGTACATACAAGTACTTTACTGAACATTTAATAGCCACTTTTATGCGAAGTTTTTTTGTTGCTTTGTATCGCTTTGGATTGAGTTTGGATGCCTACACTTCCATTGTGTCACACAGTGAATAAGCTACATTCGGTTATGATTGTTGGTTATTGATTACCCTGGGCTGGAACAAGCAAAAACCACCAATCAGAATTGATGTAGCATATTCCACTATGTGACACACCAGAAGTGTAGGACTCCAAATATGTTCCAAGTAGACAAGATATGAAGCAACATAGAAACTTTGCATAAAAACGGGTATTAAATAATCAGTAAAGTAATCAAATCATACATGGGGAACAAGTTTGGAATGTCTACTTTATGTTGATATATGTTTTCAATGGCTGAATATACCGACAGGATCAAAAATAGCTCAGAATCAGAAGGGGGTTGCTGATTTTGAACCACGTGAGTTAGTCACCTTGTATTAATTTGTGGAGGGAGAGTGGGTGTTGTCAGTAGTTTTTCTTTTTTACTGACACACATTTCAAGTGTCTGTGCCCGCAACAGCTCACTCTGATGAATTCTCAATTTAAAGAATAAAAAGGCATATGACTAATAATTATTCATGACTGCTGAAGATTAAAGTAACATCTATATTTTTTTGTTATAAATCTTCACTTCTTGTATTGATATGTGTATCGATAATACAAAAATTATTGATATATCAATGCATCAATGAATCGTTTCACCCCTATTGTTAAATGTCCCTTGTATAATAATATCATAAATGCTTATTTACCTTCCATCATTTACTGTAATGCAAATTACATTAAGTTCTATTACTTTAGGCATAGAACTAGTACTAAAAGTTAGGAGTCGGTGTGTTAGTCCGAAAATTGTTATGTTTCCTGGTTGTACCATATTTTCGTGTATTTAATTTGGACCGGTGGCCTGTGTATTTAATTTGGACCGGTGGCCTGTGTTACAAGAATAAAGATAAATATTTTCAATTAAGATGAATATACATATTTGTTAATAATCTCCAATCAAAACGTTTAAATAGACAGGTGCCCACAGGGATTTTTCTTGGTTAATTGGGAATGGGGTCTCCTGGGTCATCATCTTGGGGAAAAATGTTACTATAATGGGAATAAAACTTTCAGGAGTAAATTTACTGAAATTGGGAAGTCAGCATGATGTTTTACTTTGGGTTTGGGGCCCATTGACATTGGGATTGGGGCTTATTTAAGGCTCCTGTAGACCCCTAGAAAAATCCCTAACAGATATTAAAATAAATGGTTTAATCTTACCGTCTTTACTCAATTATAAGCCTGGTCTAACTACAAACAACATAGAACCTGATCTGCTGTCACATAATGTGCCTGGTCCAACTACAAACAACATAGAACCTGATCTGCTGTCACATAATGCGCCTGGTCTAACTACAAACAACATAGAACCTGATCTGCTGTCACATAATGTGCCTGGTCCAACTGCAAACAACATAGAACCTGATCTGCTGTCACATAATGTGCCTGCAGATAAGGGTCTTTGTTGTTTGTTCTACTGATTACTCCTAACCAACTGTATAGACCCAGATCTGCCAGTGTATTATGCAATGGCAGATCTGGGTCTACGCAGTTTGCAGTTGGACTTGACTTATGAGGAAGTATAATGGAATCTAGGAAATTGTACCGTTGTCTAGGTAACATTGAATTTTTCAAACATCATCAACGCATAAAAATCAAATTTTTGTTGTCCTTTAATTGTTTTTATGCAGAGAATTTTGCATTCCTATTTAGTTCTTGTAAATATTTGTATTTAATAATCATCAAATAGTTATTATTTATATCATTATTATTATTATTATTATTATTACATCCAAATACATAAATAATAAAAGTATACGATAAATTAAAGACAATTTGAAAGTTGTATTTACATGTATGTGTATTTCAATCCATCAGTCTGCTAATTTTTTGAATGCAGAATTGTTCAACTCTTCCTTTCAATGAATTTTCCTGTTAGTTGTGTTGTGTGCTGTTGTTGAGTACAGGAATGCCTTTTTTTCTAACTAGGCATTAAAACGTGTATACTTGTTACAAATCAAAGTTGTTTTTCTGTTGCCTGTATCTTTCAATGTATACCATCTGCACCATAATACACTTATATGGCACTATTTGCACTTCCTGACCTATATGCCAGGATGTGTATTCAATTATACCCTGTATTTGGCATCTCAGTTCTTAGGTGAGCTGGTTCAGTTCTCTTTTGTGTGGATCATTTGAGAGCCAGTCTTAGCTCTCAGTTGTCAGTTGCTACTGATAATCTGTAAGAATACCTTTGGTACTTTTGGAAAGGACCAGGAGAGGACACAAGTGAAATTGCATCTGTACCATATAGTAAATGTACATACATACATTTATATAGTGTTCCCATCCATAAAAGCAATCGATATTAAAGATTTTCTCGTCTTTCATGCTTGTAATTGATACCAATTTGAAGGTCTGTGCTAAGAATGAAATAGACTTGTACCCTGTCCCATTTTTAGTATATTTTCCTCAAACTATTGTTTATAAACTAATTACGTTCATAGTACTTCCTTTACTGCATCTTCATCTGTTATCAAAGAGGCATTTTATGTACACTCAGGGCACATGTTGAATTTGATAGAAATTGCATGTATAGGGAACTTATTGAAAAGGGGACTATTGTGTATCATATATATTCATGTATAAGTCGGATTCAAGGGCAAACTGCATAGATCCAGATATGCAATCACATAATGCGCTGGCAGAACTGGGTCTGTACAGTTTGTTAGGATTAATTGCATGTGTTGAGAATTAATTTAAAAGGGAACTTAGTGTAAGTCTGAGAATGAGCCAACAAGAAATTCTGTAAAATGTTAATGTCTCGCCTGCTTCACTAGTACATAATCCAGAAACTCCACATAGCCAATTTAGCAAGAAAAGTAGGTCATTACAATGACAATTTACTTTTTATGGGTGCTAACATAAGTGACAAAGATGAATACATACTGAAAGTTTCATGACCATACATGTATGTACAATAGTGTCAATGGAGCATGAAAAATAGATGCATGTCACTTCTACCTACATGTAACTTCTGTCTGTGGTGATCTCAAATATGAAAACATTCTTCAGATTTCATTACTATATATACAAAAGTGTATGTGATCGCTACTTTTGCCAGTAGTTAGTAGTAGTACCCTTCAAGGACAACTTACAATTTAGTGATAATTCGATAGGATTGGTTAGCAGTCACTTGAATTTTGCACATGCGATACAATGCAGTCTGGTGTATCAGCACACCTAAGAGTTTCTGGTATACTTTGCCAAAGTAATTGTGGTCACTGGGTTAATCTAACTAACTACACATGTACAATATGTTTGAAAAGTATCTTTTGCTTGCAGAATGCCTCTGATTTTAGGTGCTATCATTCAAAACAAATTTCTTTTAGCACCCTCTCCCCCTCCCCATCCCCCCGCCCTGTTCATTCTTTGGATCTAGTCAGACTTTTTAAAAATCCTACAGGAATGGAGATCTAGAATAGTCATGATGCACTCTCCTGCAGGCTTGGGGATCTAGAATAGCCCTGATGCGCCCTCCTGCATGTCATAAGAGGCAATTAATGTAGGCAGGGTCGTGGTGCCTTAGAGGTTAGTGAGCCAGACTTGCAATCCCACACAATGTGGGTTAGAATCCGACCCCATTAGATCAGCCCAGAACGGCTACCATAATGTGTCCTTGGGCAAGGCACATTACTCAGATTGCCTTGGCACTAAATAACCTATTTTTGTTGCAGTGTCATAAAACAAACACCAAACCTAAATGTGTAGTGTCCGGTGTATGTGTGAAGGTACTATAAAATCCATGTCTGTCTTGTGAAGTATGTCCATGCAGCAGGCACTATAAAATCCATGCCTGTCTTGTGAAGGATGTCCATGCAGCAGGCACTATAAAATCCATGTCTGTCTTGTGAAGGATGTCTATGCAGCAGGCACTATAAAATCCATGTCTGTCTTGTGAAGTATGTCCAAGCAGCAGACACTATAAAATCCATGTCTGTCTTGTGAAGGATGTCCATGCAGCAGGCACTATAAAATCCATGTCTGTCTTGTGAAGTATGTCCAAGCAGCAGACACTATAAAATCAATGTCTGTCTTGTGAAGGATGTCCATGCAGCAGGCACTATAAAATCCATGTCTGTCTTGTGAAGGATTTCCATGCAGTAGATAACATCAATTATTTAAGCTTAATTGTCATTGTCTGTTTAGAACTCGCATTTTGCTTGAAAACTGCTGTTTTGCACAATTCAGTCAATCACACCTACCCCCTTCACTACACATGCAGAAAATGTTGAATGGTGACATGATATCATCAATAAAAGTAGATTCTTGTCTGGTACACTTTTCTCTTTACATTGTGGAATCTGAGTCCATTCTTCTATTTTAGTCAACCTTTCTCTTCAGTTAAGCTACACTGTAACAGAGAGAGTCCAATAATGTCTGACACTGTTTAAATTTACATTGTGCATGATGGGTACACTTCTCTTATTGGAGCCAACCTTTCTTGTATGAAGCTGAGAAAGTGTCCAGTGAGGAAGTACTCATTTACTTCAAGAACAAAAACAGTCCAGAAATATCCATATCTATTAAATCAAATCTGATAAAGAAGATGCTCAGGTGTCCTCTAAAAGTCTCAACCTCAGTCCATCATGCACCATTTTTATCCTCAGAGGCTGATTTAAAGTTGTATGAAATTACATCTAAAAAAATCTTCTTTTAAGAATCCTTCTTAGCCCCATATGCTGATGTGAATTTGTCAACTAATCCCCGGGTGGCCAAGTGCTCGCCTTTACAGATCACTGATATGTCACCTCTGTCCGAATGGGTTTCAAGTCTCGGCTCGACCAACGTGGGTATGTGAGAAAGCTTGCCAGTACATGTAGCTTCCCATGGGTCGGTGGTTCTTCCTGGGGTCTTCCTCCACCAAATATACTGGCTGCCATGTATAGCCTATCATGTGCTGAAAAATGGCATTAAACCCCACAAAACAAATAAACAAACAATAAACTCCTTCACCTTTAGAGCTCTTCTATCCAATTTGATTTTATATGCCTACCTTCCGGTTGAGCATTATATGTTATGACCCTGTCTGTCAATCTGTCCACTAACTTTACCTTTTCCACACAAAAACTTCAGTTCTCCATTATTTATAGATACTAAACTTTGTGGATGGCTTGCACTTGAGGGAAGGAAGAACCCATCATTTTTTGGTCAAAAGATCAAAAGTCAAGATCACTTTGAAAGAAGAAAAATGGGTTCTACACAATAACATAGTTCCACATTACATACCTGGACCAAACTGTGTATAGCTTTCACTTTTGGTTAGGAAGAAGCCTATCGATTTGGGGTCAAAGGTCAAGGTTACTGTGGCTGAAAAAGAAAAATGCTTTATGCACAAAAATGTTAGTTTTTGACTCTATACCTTTTACCAAAGCTTGTGGATGACTTGCATGTCGAGTAAAATTGAAGTCTATTGATTTTTTGGTCCAAAGGTCAAGGTCATTTTGACTGAAAGAAGAAAAATGGTTTTTGCCTAGTAAGTTTACTTCTAGATGATGTACACTGACCAAAGTTTGTGGAGGGCTTGCACTTACGGTTTGGAAGAGGCACATTCATTTTGGGGTCAGATACCAAGGTCATCGTGGCTCAAAGAAAAATGGATTTTGCAGAATGATTTTTGTTGGAGAATAAGTTCCTTATTCACATTTTGTGGATGGTTTTGCACTTAGGGTAATAAAGAGACTTGCAGATTCTGGGATCTGGCAGCAAATGGTCACAATCATTTTAAGTATAATAAGAAAATGCTGGTTGCCGCCCAGTAACTTTAATTCAAGACTGCATACAGTCCTACCCACTTATATCGACATCACTTATGTCGACAAAAAAGCAAAGTCCCGGTCCCTTGGTCTACTATTACTACCAAATTTGTCATGCTTATGTCAACGTCGAAATAAAAAATAAACGTACATGTCGACAGAAGCCCTTGGTCCCAGCTTGTGGTAATAAAGAAACTTACAGATTCTGGGATTTGGCAGCAAATGGTCACAATCATTTTAAGTATACCGGTAATAAGAAAATGCTGGTTGCAGCCCAGTAACTTTAATTCAAGACTGCATACCATGGCCAAATGTCCAGGTCATTGAGACCCATTGATCAGTAATCCTCAGAGTGAGCGATATGATTCTGGTGCCTACATAGACGACTAGTAAACACAGGATTGGCGTATAATGTGTCATTCATGGTACCCATGTTAACTTTAGTTCAAAGTAAGAATGTCTCCAAAAATAAGAAACAAAGGAAAAATTGAGAAAATCTTGTCAGACTGGAGCACTTGCTGCATCGAAGGTCTTTTTATTCCTGCACTTGCCCCAGATACATGTATCAGTCTGTCCATCTGTGCATCCAACCATCTGTCTAATCGTGTCAGAGATTGTCATAGTTTCTCCTTCCACATGACTTGGAGAATTTTAATGAAATTTTGTAGTCTAGATATATGTTTAGTGTAGATGTGCAATAAGGTTTTAATTTTTTCATCTGGCTCATTTTTGGAGACATTTCTTGAAAATATTTTGAACAGGCATGGTATTTTGAAAATTTAGCTTGTTATTACTTCTCCTACAATGGTTGGAGGATTTTATTTAAACTGTGTAGGCTGATATGGTGTTGGTATACATGTCCAATATGGTGGGTTTTTTTCCTCTGGTCCATTTTTGGGTACATTTTGTGAAAATTTTCAAGAAAGTTTATTTTGAAAGTTAGCTTGGCATCTCTTTTCTTCCCACCCCCACTTGAAGGATATTATTGACACATTGTAGATTTGATATGTGGTTGGTATTGATGTGTAGTAAGGTTTTACTTTTTTCCTTGTGCCCATTTTTGTGGAAATTTCTTCAAAAATTTGTAAAAATGGAAGTATTTTTAATATTCAGTTTGTTTATTTAGTGTTTTATAGGTACTAAATAACCTACTTGTGTTGCTGTGCCGTAAAGCACCAAACCAAATTGTTTAGTATTTGTACAACCCTTTTCAACAGTGCTGCTCGACATTCACAGATGTGTAGGATGCAGTCTGATCTTTAATTGCTTCCAGGTCTTGAGGGGGGGGGGATGTATGCTGTTTGCCATATAAGAAAAACATGTTCAGAAAAAAATATGCCTGTTGCACACGGAGATGCATGTCTGTGGCTGCATGTACACCTGGTTAATATTGGAAGTGCAATAGAGCTTTGCTTGGTCTCTTGTTACAATACATGCAGCAGGTTGAAGATCAATTCAAATGTTGTGAAACCTTGAAATTTCAAATACTTTTAACAGTGCCACAGCTGTAATCATGGCTGTAAACAGCTTTGAAGTGAAGAGGGTCTTAAATGTTTTTCATGGATGGCTGTAATGACATGCGATGAATTTACAAGTCTTTAAACATGATTCAAGTAGGTCTCTCTCCTATAGTAGTGATTGATTTGGTTTGGTTTTTTATGACACAGCAACATAAATAGGTTATATAGTGCCGAGGCAATTGAAATAAAGTGACTTGCCAAATGACATGCTGTAGCCAACCCAGGCTGAATCGATGGTAGAATACGAACCCGAACCCTTTCGGTCACAAGTCCAGCACACATATACAGCTCTTCCCCATTATAACGATCCTCGTTATAATGCAATTCCTGATATAATGCAGTACTACTATGGACCCATGACCAAAATAATACCAATGTATAACAGTAGGGTTGAAAGAAAACAATGTGAAACTTAGTCTTATATCTTCATTTCCTTTTCAAAACACCATTATTTTAAAATAAATTTGAGAGTGCTCGCTATTCCACAGTTCTGTATATTACACTATTCTCAATATATTGCAATTTTGTATATATTGGGGATCTCAGTATAACGCTGTTCAGTATATAACATGGTCTGCATTACTGGACCACGACTACTGCTTTATAATGAGGGAGAGCTGAACTAACCACACCACTTCTTTTCCTGTAGTAATGAAACCTTTCAATGGAGTCTGATAACCAGCAAATAATAACTTCTTTACATCATGTTACATTTAACTTTTTGTACACCAAGCTACTGTAACTGATTCATTTCATAAGAAGTTGGTAACATATAACTGTTTGGCTTTTGTCGAGATTATAATGAAGAAAACTATTGGAATAGGAACCTTCATTTTCAGATAAAACATGGTTGCATCATGACTCCCAATTTTTTGTCTTAAATGTCCCTTACTCCTGGACATTACTCAAAATGTCATTTATTCCCAGACATTATTCAAAACATCAGCCAAGCTGGCAAACAGATCAAAATACTCTTAACATGTAGCTAATAGATCATAATGTTCTTACTCGGCAATGATTCATTTTCAGTGAGCATGGGGCCATCTTAATTCTGATTATTATATAAATTGGCCATTAGTAAAATTGTTACTTTGTATTTGACTGACATTTTGTTTATTTTCCCATCGCCCCATCACCAATTATATACATGCCATCTTTAAATTTGTTATCATTCTCTCTATTCTACAGTTCAGTAAACACAACACGGTCAGTAGTTATAGACCCCAATTACTGCCGTATTGCAGGTTTCTCCTTTTAAGGTTACATTTGCAAGAGTTAGTCATGAGAAAAGTGATTTGCAAGTTTCAGGTTGTTGAAATACTTTTGTGTACATGTATTTGGAATACCATAAAAACAAACTAACTTTGGAATTGAAATTTAATTTAAGTAGAAAATATTATTTTCAAAAGCATATCGTTTTTCTATTGTTTTTAAGTGCAACAATAATTTCAGCATTACTGTACTTCACAAAATATTTGGACAAGTTGCTTGATTTGGTGCTTTACGGCACAGTCACACAAGTAGGTTACGGTTATTTAGTGCCGAGGCAATTGGAGTAAAGTGCCTTGCCCAATCACATACCACATTAGCTGACCCAGATAGTCTGATGTTAGGATTCGAACCCGCACTCTTTCAGTCGTGAGTCTGGAATGCTAACCACTGAGTCACCGCGGTTCCCGACAAGTTGCTTGAAGGCATTAGATTTTAACAATAATGAATGTAGATACCTTCTATCTGCCTTAGATGAATGCTTTGACTATATTTTCTTAAGTTGTATTTGCTGTTTTAAAGTATTTAAAAAAAAGATTTTATTGCAAATTAAAATGATTGTATACATGTATATATCACAAATTGATACATTTTCCATTGCTTTGCTGTGTTCCTCTTGTCCTGTTAAACACTAGTGATCCAAAGTACTTTACAACTAGCTTGTGTTTTGTTGAAATTGGAAACCATCATGATAAAAATCTTTGTTTTGTTTTTTGTTCTGAAATACTTGCATTTATCTTTTTTTTTTCTTTTCAAAAGAAGTATTTAAAAGATCCCCCCCCCCCCCCTTGTTTCTTAAGAGCTAGAATTTCAACACAACATGAAGTTTGCATTAGCAAATTTCTCATGTCAGGAAATCTGGTAAAGATATAAGTAATGAAGGTTTCCTTTGAAATAATATCCTTTTTTAAAAAACTCTTGGTGCACATAAAAAATACTGTTTCATGTTGTTTGTACTTGAAAGGCCAGGGTTAGAAAGTAAATTTATTAAAGATATATAGTGAATTCAAATCTTAATCAGTGTTAGTCATAGTTCATTTAAGTTTGGTCCTTTTTTTGTCACTATGAGGAAAGCTTAAGTACTGGTATTTATCAAATTGAACCCAAACCAAGTGTCTCTCATCTCGGCAAAGTGCTTTTTGTAGTAAACTTCAATATGTTAGACAATAGCATGCTAAGTGGTTTTTCAATTGCTTTTCTATTAATCCCACATGGCTCTGTTATTGGACTCAGAATTGGTAAAATAGAAGTTGTAAATTCCTAGCTTTTGCTAATGTATAGTTCCAGATCACTTGGAGAAAGCTAGATGTCATTTAACTGCTTAAGTCTGATCACTTGTAAAATGTCGGAGTATTTAACTTTTTAAGAAACTGATATTTTTACATAGCTAAGGGTCCATGTAATCCAAATTCAGTTATAAATGTACAGGTTGGTGCTTTTTGGGGGGCTAGTCTTACTTGAATATCTATCACCAAGTAACGGTCATCATGTAGAAATGTATGGGGGAAAAGTACCCTGTCACTATTTGTCCCTAAAGTAAAAAGCTAAATTAGTATTTAACAATTCATCAAAATTGAAAATTGATAGTTGACGATCATAGACTCCCCTTATCAAAAGGGTATGTTGGTAACCAACTCGCACGGCTGATTTGCGGCAGATCGTAAGTTGCTAAAGATTTCCATAGGTTTTATATACTTTTCATTGACTTTATCGTTATATAAAAAGAGGCAGAAGTTGCAATCACATCATGTTATGTCAGATTTCTTCCAGAGTTCATCGCACTATGATACATGTACATGTAGGGAAAAAGTGGCAATATATATCGATGATGTTTTTATGTAATGATCATATAATTTTGGTTTGGTTTGGTGCTTTATGGCACAGCAACACAAGTAGGTTATTTAGTGGCGAGGCAATTGGAGTTAAGTACCTTGCCCGAGGACACACCACAGTACAGATATACTTTCATTTTCAAGTGATTATCATATGTGTACTATTTCCGATGGTAACTTTACACAATTTCTTTGGTGCCAAATGCAAGGCCACAGATGAACACGATTTATACGAGACTGGTTGACAGAAATTAGGAGATGCATCTAGTTTTTATAAAGAAAACAGAATGCCAAAGAGACTGAGAGATTTGTGGAATGAATCATGAAATATGACATTTGCATGGGTCAAAAAACGAGAAAACAGTAGAACATTATGAACTTTATGCTGTTTTAGCTGAAGTGTTGCTGATTTCACCTATAACATCAGTGGCTTGTGAGCAAGGTTTCTTGTCACATAATCACATCAGTACAAAGGGCCGTGGATGTTTAAAACAAGAAACTCTAATGAAATTGATGAGAGTGATGGAGGAAGGTCCAGAACTTAAGGATTTTGATCCCAAACCGGCTGTGGAGAAATTTGTTAAAGGTTAAGAAAAAAGTGAATGTAGTATACTGTGTTGCAGTAAAGACCAAATGAAAAAAAGTGAATGGAATATAGTCATTTGTTTCTTCTTCATATGTCTTGGCAAATTTATTGATCTGAAATGGAATTAAGCTAATTAAATAAAGTAATATTGAAAAGAAAGTGTAATCTCTTCCTTGATTCCTTCTAGCTGCACAAAGAATTGCAAGGTAAAGCCATTGAGAATTGTTGTAACATCACAGACAGGCACAGTTATCATGGTTATCAACTGCCTTAATTTTGCTCTCGTTTATTGTAATACTAAATATTTCACTATGAATGAGCATTAGCAATCTGATGACATATATATTGGTGACACAACAATATGCAAATAATGTTCTGAATTACTGCAAGGGAAAAAAAATGTGTTGTTATTGGGACTCCTAGTTTTAGTGCTGGGACTGCAACTTTTTTCAAGGAAGCAGTCCTGGACTGCAACTTTCAAAATCCTGTGGAGAACCCTGCATATGGATGTTTGGTTTGGTTTTGGGGCATTTGGCACAGCAGCACTTTGAAGGTTATATAGTGCTGAGGCAAGTAAAGTGGACTGCCCAAGGACATGCCATGCTAGCCAATTAAAGTTGATCCGAAAGTCACCGGGGAATCGAACCCTCGCCTTTTGGCAAGAGAGAATATAACAACTTTCAGGATTTCTCATAGAAAAAGTGTGGAAAAAGAACAAATTCCAGGTACATTTCTTATGTCAGATGGAAACCATCATGATCATGAAAACTAATCAGAAATGTCAGACCTGCAAGCTAGATTAACCTTTGAGAAACATCAGATAAATATTGCAAAGAACTGGAATTCCTATTAACTTACTCGGTTTTGAAAGCCAGGTCAACCTTGTACTGTGAATTGATGTAATTTATGCTAGTGATTAAAGTCCAGACTTACTGAAGTCTCCAGACTTACTGTAGACTAAGTGGAACACCAGTTTTAATCAGTATTCATGAATGGCTGGTCATATCATCATGGGGTTTTCAATAAAAGACTGCTTATGATGTTTATTGGTCCTAAATGAAAATGGTGCCAATCTGACATCCAGTTTGGCCACCACAGGAGCCATCTTGAAAATCTTGTTATTGCTACTCTTCCTGAATGGAAAGTCAAATCAGCATGGGGTTTTCACTGGAAGACTTGTTATGGTATTTGCTTGGTTTTAAATAAAAATTGTGGCAATCAGATATCCTTGAATTGAGTTTTAATGTAATCTTGATAAATTTGATATTCCTTCATCTATTCAAATGTGAAAAGAGTTGATCAACTGTCAGGTTGATGCCCATGAGTGTTTCCACAAGAACTTAAGTACGTGCTTAATCAGTGGCTAAACTGGTTTTATTTTGACATCTGTAAGAACATAATGGTACTTTGACAAAAATTATACATGTACAAGCTCATTAAAAGATTACTCGTCTGTAGCTGATTACAGCATATAATATGTTTCATCATCACATTAACACCAAGGTGTGGATTAGCATTTTTTCTTGCTATCACACACTAGACAATTCCTAAATGTGTGCCTTTTGCTAATCTGTGGGTTGTCCTTTAATATTTGCAGTGATACATTTGAAAATAATTAATAAAATGTGCATATTTCTGATTTTTCTCTTTGATCCATATTTGTTTGTTTTTAATCTGGATGTAGTGTCCTGGGACAGTGCAACATGCCATTAGTGTTTATTAGTACAAACAATGTGGAGTTGAATTCAGTCTCATTTCCCTGTGCTAATGACAACAAGTAGTGACATTTAAAATTTATATTTTGAGGAATTGACTAGTGCAACCATATTGATGTGTTTGGGTCCGGCAGTTTTTGAGGCTTTAATTCATTTGTGTTTGCTTACAATGGACATTCATGGTTTAATACAGAGAGTGAGGGAACTCAAATTATACTGCACACGAATGTGTGAGTACTGCGTGTCAACTTGATTTATATTAAAAGTCTGTCATCAATTTATTAACTTTATTGGACTTCTTAAGATTTAGCAACCATTAATATTAAAATCCATTATGCGAATATTTGTGTAGGAGAAAGTTTTCGTGAATCAACGAAAGTTGCTAGTATCACCCCCACCCCCTGTCAATGTTAACTAAAATTTGTTTTTCTTGCTATCTCACGCCCTCGCTGTTGATGTTTACGGGCCCTGCTTGTGAGTTATTGAGGGAGAGGTGTATGTTGTAGGGTTGGAAGAGTTTGCAAATTTTATACTCCCTGTATTTGCTGTACATTAAGTACAAATTCATAGTTATGGTCCTTGATGATAATTTAAGTTGGGATTATTTCACAGTCATTTTTTTGATGATAATTTAAATTGGGATTTTGTCACATGCATTTTGATGATAATTTAAATTTTGATTATTTCACAGTCATTTTGAAACTGACTTTACTGTTTATATTGGAGATCCCTCTTAACCCATGAAATCAAATGGTCTATTCCCATTGGTGTTACCTCGTACCCTTTACAAAGGTCCTATGGCAGTTTCACACCTGTTGCAGTGGTACATGTATTTATTGTTACAGCAATGTGGACAATGTAAAGTGTAGATTCTGTTTGATGCTTGACAGTATGCATTGCAGTATAAATGGGATCACTCAGGCATGGCAGTGAATACCTTAATCTGCTATGTTGGTGGAATTGCAAAGTCAGAATATTAGGGAGCAATTATGACCGATGCTCTCAGGGTGGTTTGACACCAGGCCTGTCCTATAAAAATTTGCCATCCTGTGCTTGTTTTGTCACATAAGGGGTTTTAAATTATTCCGTTTTATAGTTGTGAAGTTTAATATAAGAAACAGGATAAGATTTACATTCATAACTACAAATGTCTGGTGAGAGTATTTTGCAATCAGTCAAAATATCAGGGGTCCGAAAAATTCCTAAACTGTTGTCAGATATTTGTTAGGTGCAGTTTTGGTCAGTACCACATATCCTCACAAATCCATCCCTTTTCATTTTATGTTTGATAGTTAACTAATATATATCTCCTTTTAATGACATTTACTCTTTCATGGGACCAGTCTCTCTGGAGACAGGTAAAGTCCCTCCTGTTGAAGGGAGTGAACATTCAAGAAGTAGATCTCCCCCACCCCCAAAAGGGAGGAGAAGTTGAACACCCCTCATGTTCACAGTAGCGTGATACTGCTTTCCACGATGGAAGGAAGTGTACTGCTCATCTCAGGGTAGCATTTTGCTGCCTTCCGCGAGGAAGGAAGTGCACCACTTATCTCAGGGTAGCGTGTTGCACCCTCTCAAGAGGGAGAAGCTGCACCGCACCCAACACTTACGGGGTAGCATATTGACCCTCCCGAATGGGAGGAGCAACACTGCACTTTGGTGAGTGATGAAGGTGAACTATTCTCTGACATATCTATATCATGTGACCGGTCACTGTCCATTGACCAGTTACCAGTTATTGACCAATGACCGGTCTAGTCACCGATCAATGTCTGGTGACAGGTCATTGACCAGTGGCCGGTCCAGTCACTGTTCAATGTCTGGTTACCGGGCACCAATCAATTCGTCAGTGTGACCAGTCAATGTATGATGACCGGTAACAGTTCACTTTGTCCCAGTCATCTTGTACCGGTCACCGACTTTACACCAGTCGTCACTCAGAGGCTGCATGGTACAGGGATAGGGATTGGACCAAGATCCCCCCTCTCCCCACTCTACCATCATACCCTGTACAGGATTGGGAGTCTGCCCAGTGGGTCAAGACTAGGGAAGGGGATTGGATTGGTTTCCCCCTGTTCCTATTATCCCAATGAATCCGCACACAATCTGGGGCACTCCACCTCACGGTAATTGGTCCCTTGTGTCTCCTTGGACCCAGGGTAGAGGCAATCCCACAGCTTGTATCCCCACTATCATCTCATCGTCAGATGGCATCCACCAAGAAGGCTGGAGGCAAAGCATCATCCACAAAGTGGTCCCGTCTTCATCCTGGAACTTCTAGAACGCATCGAGCCCCTACTCACCATGACGAACAAGTATGGGAAATGGCACAGAGTGCACCTATGTCACTTCCTCAGAAGGACATATTGATGCCCAGCCACTCTCCTGAACGGAGTGTTCTAGATGATGATGATGTGTTATCTATCCTCATCAACTCCAATGAGTTTGAGTTAGAAACAGCTCATTTGACACCTCCTATCAGGTCCACCAGCTCCTCAGTTGGATGAAGAGGAGGAGTTCTGGTCTTTTGATAAGGCGGTAAACGAAGTTTACCTCCGGCTACCTGTGGACTTGTGCCCAGAGCCATCTGGCGCACAGCCCAAGAAGATCCTTCCCATTTTGGAAAAGATCTCCGGGACTCAACCACAACCAGATCTCCTGCTCCTTCTGCATTCCTCAACGATCGAGGAAATATCACAGGGGTTCCGTTTTGACCATATGGAGTCTATATTGTGTTTTATGGTTCTTAAACAAAACCTCCTATGAACCATTGAGTGAGGCGTCCTTTCAGAACCTCACAGTCAAGACTGTGTTTTTACTTGCTTTGGCGTCTGCAAGAAGATGCAGAAATATTCATGCATTGTCTGTTGGCACTGGCTGTCTCCGGTTTAACCTCCTTTTATCAACCAAGATTTTTAGCCAAAAATCAGTTACCTTCATTACCTCCATCACCTATAGTTATTCCCAGTCTCAGTTGAATCTGTGCTGGAGATGATCAAGATAATCTTTTATGCCCAGATAGGGCACTGCGTTTCCATCTAAATGCCTCAAAAGGGAAAAGAAAGGGCAGGAAACGTCTTTTCCTTCCTCTTAAGGGCTCTGTTGATATTTTGTCCTCCACTATCTCACAGTGGATTGTCACCACAATCAAAAGAGCTTACCGACAGATACCTCTCTTTTTTGAAACTAAAAGCCCATGAGGTTCAAGCTGTCGCTGCCTCATGGGCCTATTTAAATCACTCCTTTTTGGGGGAGGTCACGAAGGTAGCATTTTGGTGATCCCATACTACCTTCTCCTCCTACCTCCACTCGTCAGCACAACAAAGTGCGGGCATTTTTTTCTCTGTGACCCATAGTTGCAGCACAACATGTGGCCCAGAGGGACACCAACAATTTGTAAAGTGGATCTCTCCCTCAGATGGTGAGTACTTTCCATTTTTGATCAGTTTAACACATCAGCCTACCCACCTGACTGATAAATTCAGCTGCATAATAGCGATGGGTAAGGTATTGCTGCTATTAAAATGTTGTTTTGTGGGGGGGTCAAACTAATTTTAATGATGCAATACTTATCCATTGCTATTACCAAATGTCCTCCTCCCACCCTATTCTGATGTCTGGATGTAATGTCATCTATGAAAAAGATGACTCTTACTGCGCAGGTGCAGCGAGGTGCACAAGTGGACCGTGTCTTATTGACAATTTTCCACTCTGTAGGAGGATGTATTCACACTGAACAGACAAGCTTTTTCAACATGAAAAAGTAACAAGCTGCGTAATAGTGATGGGTAAGTATTGCATAATTAAAATTAGTTCCCCGCCCCTAACTACATTTTTGTTACAAATAATTCAGATATTCAGAGTCATTTTCATGTCAGTCAAATGTTTGGCTTGATTTGCTTTGGGGTTTTATGGCACAGCAACACAAGTAGGTTATTTGATGCCAAGGCAATTGGTGTAAAGTGCCTTTCCCAGAGACACACCATGGTAGCCAGCCTGGGCTATTCCGATGGTAGGATTCGAACCCACATCCTTTTGGTCTCAAGTCTGGCGTGTCAACCACTGAGCCACCATGACGCCTAACAATCAGATGTACAGGGGCCACTTGCCATTGTGTTACTATCCAGGAATGCATGTGGTGTAGTTAGACTCTGACTGTGGAACAGAACCATATAGGTTGTAGAGTTGGAGGGTTTTGGCTTTCAATACATCTTTCCACTCTGTTTTATGATATGGATTTGTTCAGAGCAAGTCTCCGGAAACCCTTGTATTTGCCAGACATGTCTGATGGTAATGATATTGTGACTGGATGCAAAATACTCCTGTCAGACATGTCAGTCACCCACTTGCTAAAAGCATGGAACAGTGGAACATAAACATGTCACTATGGAAAAAAAGCAGAGGGCACAGTGAGAAGATGGAACAAATACAGTTGGATAGAATGAAAGGACTGGTGGAAGACACATATACAAAGAATGAAAGGAACAGTGGAAGATACACATGTACTCACAAAGTAATGACAGAACAGACACATGCAGGCATGCAGTGGTTGCTCATGAATCTTTGGATTCATTTTTATTGTAATGGTGTTTGTTTTAATAATTATTAGAAGTTAATTTTGCTGGATATTATTTGTGTATTAATTTTTATGGATATTTTTGTTCTCACTGGTGCATGTAAGTATAGCAGCCTTCTTAGTAATTTAACTGCATGTATTTTTAGCTGAATCTTGAAAATTATTTGAAAGGGGATGATTAAATGAAAATATTTGCATTGTTCTTGTATTCCCTTTTTAAGACTAGACTGCAATTCTTTTTTTTCAACCTTTTTGAATTTGTAGATTGTGATTTTCAAATGGAAGCTAAAAGTTTTTCCAAAAAGTTACATGAAAAGATGCCAAAATTATCATATTTTTTCTTCATTGTCCATGATTATTTAATGCATCATTCCCTCTCTCTCTCTCTCTCTCTCTGTCTAAATGTAATAATTGTTATCATTTACTTTAAGGATAATGTTCGAGTTCGGTTTATTTGCTTTTTATTAATGAAATGTGTTTATTATAGATCTTCTGGGTGTGTATCTCAACTCTCTCATCCCTCCTGTATGTATTTAGCGTCATGTACTTTCTTGCCAAGGCGAAAGTACACTAGCACTGTTTCAGATAACTGACAAAGGGGGTTGAGTTGTTGTTGTTGTTGTGGGTTTAACACCATTTTTCAGCACATTTTATCTGGTGGAGGAAGAACCCGGGAAAACCCTGGGAAGAACCACTGACCCACAGGAAGCTACTGGCAAGCTTTTCACATATCCACATTGGCCGAGCCCGAGACTCGAACCCACGCAGACAGAGGTGAGACGGCAGTGATCGGTAAAGGCGAGTGCCTTAGACCACTCAGCCACCCAGGGCCCCTGCAAAGGGGGTTGAGCTGAGCTGCACTCTGGCTTCCTAAACCAGGAGGTTAGAGTGGTTTTTAGGCTCCACCTCCTAAGTTATTCCGAAATAATCAACTTAAAATGGCCTCATCATCAACTAAAAGTTTAACGGCCCATAATACAACTTTTGGTTAAAACAATTATTTATCATAAATGCCCAGTGTCTGTTTTGGGGGCATTTTAAAGTCGGTCAAAAATTTGTACTCTTGGACATGTCTTGCATATGTGAGGATTTCAGAGGACCTGATATATACAGTGTATCTTCAGGATTTGCAATTGTGTCAGAATGCCCTTAAATTTAATGAATCCTCCATTAAAAATGAGCAAGTATACAAACATCATGCCCAGTTGTTTTGCCGCAAGTATAACAAAACCTGTAACATTAATATTATTAGCCAGTGCACCTGGCGAGGTTTACAATGCCGAACATGCTGTTTTCAGTATTTGCTGGTATTAATGTCTTTGCTGTTAAAAGCAATTATAATGCATACATCACAATGCTGTAGTCATAACACGATCACTTCTGCTGTGCCTATAATGAAGATAAACAACTAAGTTTAATCTTTATTTTTTAAAAGTAATTTATCACACACACATTTGTTGAAACATGCTTTATTCATTAAAAGTTATTTATCACTCACACATTTGTTGAAACATGCTTTATTCATTAAAAGTTATTTATCACACACAAATTTGTCGAAATATACTTTATTCATTACAAGTTATTTATCACACACATTTGTTGAAACATACTTTATTCATTACAAGTTATTTATCACACACATGTGTTAAAACATACTTTATTCATTACAAGTTATTTATCACACACACATTTGTTAAAACATACTTTATTCATTACAAGTTTTTTTATCCCACACAGATTTGTTAAAACATACTTTATTCATAGATTGGTATCTATTCATAGATACTGTCCTCATTACAAAAACTGCCCCCTTATAAATTGAAAATCCTCCCTTTATGAAAATGACAGAGTATGTGAAAATACTGGAAAAATCACTGTGACTGTGTTAAATAGTTATTGAACTTACATATTCAGCAATCTTTCTTCACAGTTATGTAGCATGTACATACTTAACATCATTCAGAGTTCCAAAACATGCTAGTAGAATGGTAAAAAGTCCCAAGTGTGTGTGTGTGTGTGTAGAAAGAGAGTAAGAGAGTTTGTTTATTATACTTATTAAGATAAAATTATGTAATAAATAGACACAAACTTGAGAACACAGTAGGGCACAAGTAAAATAATAATAATAATAATGACTTTATTTAAAGAAGCGTGTTTGCTCAACTGACCAATCTTCCATGGCCTTCTACAATTATATGTATATGTTATAAAATTTTTACAAGTTGTGGTGTCTTTAGACAACAATGCTATTAAAAACTAGATAACTGACCTCTTGCTACTATAAAATATGTACAAGGCATTAAAGAGGAGTACATACAGGATTCATACATAGATTCCTAGTGAACCTGTGTAAAACATTACAGGTGAGTACATAAAAGAACATTGTTTTAAAGAAGAGTAGTAAGTGAGTGCAGATTCCAGTTTATATGGTTCATTTGGAGAAACACTTGGATCTTCAGTCCCACCTCTCAGATCCTGCAGTGTGTAATGTTAGATAATGATGAATAGCCTGATAGCACTGCAACATCAAGGCCTGCACAGTACATTCAGCTGCTATCAAAGTGATGAAAGTAGGCTGCATTTATGTTTAACATGTTTATCTATGTCTAGAATCTTAGGATTTGATCATAAATACATATTTTTCTTTTGCTACTGTATAATCTTTCTCATCCAGCATAACCGCAGCTAGAGATTATTGTCACACCCATACTGAATTGCAGTTTCCTGGACTGTTTATGTGTTTGCTTTTTGACTGTATCAAACTATATATTAGAGGTACAAGTTCACAATGCTGACAAATTAGACTGGTACAAATTCACAATTCTGACAAAATAGGCTGACTTCGGATAGGATTAAGCTGAGATATCAACCTATCCAGATTTTGTGAAATAATTACAGATTTTTATTTAAAATTCTGCATTCCGAATTGTATTGCCAAAATTCCAGAAAATCAGAGTTTCATGGGATACAATTGTGAACAGGAATTTTCCATGTGGACACAGGTAGGTAGTAAAGTACTTCAGCACCAATATGATAGACTGGTACATAGAATATAGTTTCTAAGTGGAAAAAAACAAAATGTTTGAACAAGAAATCAGTCTATTAGACTGTAAATATGAATGTTGAATATTCACTTAATATGAGAACATTGTCACTTTGAACAGGGATCAGGCAACAATACATTGGCACAAGGGGTCTAAGACAGGACCATAGGGACCCTGTACCTTGCCAGTACCTGGTAACAAAGGGAAAAGAACACCTTGGACAGAAAGAGTAAACATTTCTTACATCTGGCTTTCAGTGTTCGAACTGACATTCACCAACAAATTGCCACAGAAAGTTGTGAAAAAGATGGATGAATAATAATTATTATTAAAATCACACAGGCTATACTTGTATTCAAGCTGCATTCCCTCGCAAAAATAGTAAATTTAAATTATGGCAGAACATAACTATGTGGATATAGCATTGAAAAATAATAAAGAAATTGGCCTAAAAATGTATCCATAGGAAATGGATGCCTCGTATATATGATGAAATCGGCATTTGTTCTGAAAATTTGGTGTGAATATGATCAATACCTTTCAGTCAGCAAAACAGGTGTTTAAAAAAACTATAACAGCTGAAATGGAGTATATGGGTGAATTTTGTGGGTACGATAATATAGTTTTACATATATATACTTATGATGCCTTATGGCAGGGGTCAGCAGCCTATAATGGCTTGCGAGTCAAATGTGGCTCAGTACGGAACAAAATATGTTTTTTTTGTCATTCCTAAAATACATGCAAGTTTTTTTATTAAAATTAAAATTAATTTGAAAAAGTATAAAATGCTTAATTACTCAGGTCAATTTGCTCTTTTTGTCGCTTTCTTTTCTTCTCATATTATTAATCAATATGTTTAATATCAATAATGTTAAATTTAATACTGTCAGTTACAAATGGGCTTTCTTATACTGGCTCTTTTGTTGATCTCTTGCTCCGAATTGTGACATAGTTTGGCTGTTGAAGTATAAATCGTTGCTGACCCCTGCCTTATGGTCTGCAGCCAAATAAAGTGAAATTAAATGATGACTGGGGGTTTAAGTCATTTCATTGCTTGGATTGCCTTGACATTTTGTTTCATTTTTTAAAGTAGCAGTAATTATGATCTCACTTACACAGGAAAAAATAACATTGGTCTGCTTCAGAAGTTTTAAGGTTTGAATGAGTATTCAGTCATCAAAAGAAATAAACCGTACGCTGGCATATATATCTGTTAAATTTGTGATTTGAATCATTGAATCGTATGATGTACTGCATACAGTGGCAGGTGAAGTGGTATATATATGTGGCATGATTTTCTCGTGGTAAAAAAAAATGGAAAATAAAATTTATAAACAAAATTACTTTGGTAGTTAAACCATATGAAATGGAAAATAAAATTGTCCATAAATTTTTCTGAATGTTTGGAAGAAAGCTGTAAATAGTTGGGTTTATAACAGTGATGAAAATAAAAACGTGAAAATGTGATTCACATGCAGATTGTTATGGTAATTACCAAAATTAATGATTTAAAATTAGAAGACTATCTTGACACAACAGAAGGGATATGTCTGACAACTGTCATCTGATGAGTATAGTAAAAAAACATTCCCAATCGGTTTTTCTGTGCATGAAGTAAAAAGAGAGGATGGAGGAGAATTTCTTTAACTACCATATATTCTCACTTATAGGTCAGGTCCAACTGCAAACTGCATAGACCCAGATCTGCCTTCACATAATGCACTGGCTGATCTTTGTCTATGCAGTTTGTTAGGAGTAATCAATAGAAGAAAAAAAAAACATAGACCCTGATAGCTGGTTCATTACACAATGGCAGATCAGAGTCTATGTTGTTTAATGTTGGACCCGACTTATAAGTGAGTATATGAGTTATGCAGTGATGATGGAATTGAAAATTACAATATCTGGATGAATATACTGTGTCTTGCAAGAGGTGATTATCATTTAATTAGTGTTAATTAAGAAGGAAGAATTGTTTTTGGTGGATAAAATGTCCTTAGGGATGAAAATTACTTTATGAAATTTGAAAATGAATTTATTTAGTAGAAAATTCTGTTTTTTTCTGAGAAAAATATTCAGCTTCAACATAAAATTGTTTTCTTTGCAGAAAAATAGGAAATTTCCTACATATTAAACATATATTTTATTTATACCACATACAAATACACACTTTCATTGCCATTGAAACATTTGTAAAACTGAATGAGAAATATATCATGGCAGATAACAATTACTTTTTCCATACAACAAAATCAGATCTTAGACTCCAATAAATTGTTTCTTTGTTAGTACGTGTGCAGTTATTTTCTTTGTGAAAAAATATAGATTTATTATTTAATTATATTCATTTGGGTGTCATTAAATTTATTTAAGCTAAATATAAATTTAACTTTTGGCACAAACTGAATTTTTTTCCTCCAGGAATATAATTGATTCTTTCTTGTTATTTTTTCAAGAGGTAATGTATTTTAGTGGCAAAAAGAATAACTTCCTGTGCAGAAAATGTTGAAGAAATTATCACATTTTATCTGCGGACCAAAATCAAAATTTCTAATAGAAGAAAATAATATTTTACCAAGGAAGGAACTATTTTCAGCCAGAAATAAATTGTTAATGTTGCCCAAAAATATTTTCAGAAATTTCTTTATGGGATAAAATTATTTTTGCTGTGTATGAAATTATTTTCGATGCAGATGAAAAATAATCACATGAAAGATAATTGTTTTATATATTGAACACAGTACCTCCACAAATGTGAATAGCAGACAAAAGTTCATTTACATCTTTTTGAATTTACTTTGCAAATCAAATATTTTTAAAGAGAATATAGCTACTGTATTTCTTTTCAGTTTTGATTCTCAGTGATTAAGAACTTGTTACGGAAAATAAAAACTTTTACATGCAAGGAAAGATATCTTGGTGGAAAATATTGCATTTTAGCATGTGTTATGAAATAAGGCTATGAGCAAATACAATTATTTACCGGTACTTCACTGAAAAATTTAAAACATTGTAGTGTGTGGAAAAAATAATATTTGTAGCACAAATTTAATAGTTTGCTTCGTGGAAAAAATACATAAATTTTCTTCGGGAGTAACTGTTGTTTTTTTTAAACAATTGAATAATATTTTAAAATTTTCTGGTAGAATTAATTTATTTTGGACATGATATGTTTTTCTAGAAAACTTCAAGCAAAAAAATAAATGTTCTTGTATTTTATAGCAGGCAATGTAAATAACAAGATGGAGGATAGTTTTGTCATTATATCATGCACAGTACCGTATATACATGTACTCGCTTATAAGTTGAGTACAACTTCAAAAAACATAGACCCTGAGTTGCCTTCACATAATGCACTAGCAGATCAGGGACTGTGTTGTTTGTTCTACTGATTACTCCTAACAAACTGCTCAGACCCAGATCTACTGCAGCATTATGCGATGGCAGATCTGGATCTGCAGTTTGCAGTTGGAC
The DNA here is from genome assembly GCA_029931535.1 of Margaritifera margaritifera. Classification (NCBI taxonomy): domain Eukaryota; kingdom Metazoa; phylum Mollusca; class Bivalvia; order Unionida; family Margaritiferidae; genus Margaritifera; species Margaritifera margaritifera. Next base: position 6,370,888 of record JAQPZY010001662.1, on the reverse strand, counting down.
TCGACTTACAAGCAAGTACATCTAGTATATGAAGTAAAAACTATATATAGAAACTACCAGTGTTGTTGTGAATGCTGAAAGCAAACTGCAACAAAATAATTCACATTGTACTTTCTTTTGGTATATAATTCCATATAAATTCTTGGAAAGTGAAAAACACTATTTTATATTAGTTGTTGTTTCTTGTTTGATGGTTTTAACGGCACTTGGACACATTATTGGCTATATCATGCAGAGGAAATGGGAGCTAAGTGCCTTTCCCAAGGACACACACAGATTGCTGACTAACGTTGTTGGTCTGGATAGGTATCAAACCTGTGACCCTTGGATTATGAGTCTGATGTTCTACCAATTGAGCTACTGTGGCTCCCCCTACCTATTGCACAGAAGTGTACTCCCAAACATAAAACTTTTTAACTGTAGAATGTGGGATAGAATAACCTTTAAAAACGTATATCCAACATTTACAACATGTTGTCTTCTTTTAAATTAAGTTTTTGCACATTTATCCCCCAAAAAGACTAGTACCAGTATGTGTTATGAATTTTAAAGAAAAAAGTTCAGGGTGCATATGGTATTGTTATTATACTTTGAGTATGGCAACATCAGAACCTACTGTTGTTGATTATTGAATAAGCCAAAATTGTACAGCCGCCAAATGAAGTGGAAGAGTTTGCTGACCTATATTTCAAAACCACTGGTCCATGTGAATGGTGGGACTTGCGGGGGTCATCGCTATAATTATTAATCTTTTATGCCCGGTAATTATTGCTTGTCACATTAGTCTCTGTTAAAAAAGTTCTGCCCATACCACTGTTGTATCTGATATCAAAACTTTCAATAAATTGGGAGAAAACAATGGTACATGTATGGGAAATAGTGGTTCAGCACAGATTAAATTTGTGAATGAATGTGTATGAATGAATTAACGTGAACAGAAATTATGAAAGCAATAGATCTCTGCAAGTCATATGTTTCTTTGGATCATTGGTTACAAAATACAGACTGACAAAAGAGTCACTATTTTGAGGAAGGGAAATATTTGAACTTTTCAAAAACCAATTGAATTTGAGGTCATGGGTCGGAGGAGTCACGTTAGAGACTGGTACTAATAGTATTGTAAATTTATCATTCTGTTTTTCATTATCTAGTGGTTAGACTGTCCATCACACCTTCATTTTTTTTTTTTTTTTTTTTTTTTTTAAATTGTCTTTTTAAGAATTTTTTTTACTTTGACTTGAAATCGAATGAAAGTTATGATAGTGACCAAAAGAGTTATATATTTTTAAGACTTTTTTAACTGACACTTGAAATCCTAAATTACATGTATTTTGTTTCAGTGAACCTTTCAGTTTGTTTACAGTGCTGTAAGAATTTTTTGGTAATTTTAATATTAATATATAATAAATATTATGATGATCTCTTGCACAACTGGTAAGAATTATAATTTAACAGATACATTTCACTTGTGATTGGCTTGGTTTTGTGGGTTTAACACCATTTTTCAGCACATTATAGACTATACATGGCGGCCAGTATATTTGGTGCAGGAAGAATCCGGGAAAACCCTGGAAAGAACCACCAACCCATGGGAAGCTACTGGCAAGCTTTCTCACAGACCCACATTAGCCGAGCTGAGACTCGAACTCATGTGGACAGAGGTGAGACGTCAGTGATTTGTAAAGGCAAGCGCCTTAGACCACTCAGCCACCCAGGGTCCCCTTTCACTTTTGAAACCTGGTACATTTAAAAGGTTGAAAATTTGGAATAGCTTTTCAGAATTTATAAATGGAAGATGGACTTGAAAAAGATATTAATGAAAAAAAAGTTTTACAGGTTCTGCAATCATTCTTTATATATTTTGAAATTAAATGTTACTTATAATTTTATTTACATGTAATATCTGAAATAAAATTATATGGTTATCACAAAACTTGTATGTCTTGTTGTTTTAACTAATGTTTATCATCATGGTCATGACATATTTTGTAAAAAATGTGTGTGTGTGTGTGTACAGTTATTATTCATATTTTGTAAAAAATGTGTGTGTGTGTGTACAGTTATTATTCATATTTTGTAAAAAATGTGTGTGTGTGTACACAGAATGGCACTATCCTTCTGAACTAAACCCCTAATTTCCTCCTGTACTGAGGTGGCCTGGTTTATGGCTTACATGGTGTTATAACAGCTACCACTCACCATGCAGCAATGTTAAGGTAATGTTATGTACCAGGTTAGTATGCAACAGAGGGTGACTACATGTAAATACCAAAATGTGCATAAAAATTACAAGTAAGTACCGTCTATACTCGTGTATAAGCTGGGTCCAAATGCAAAAAACATAGACCCTGATCTGCCGGCGCATAATGCGCTGGCAGATCATGGTCTGTGTTGTTTGTTCTACTGATTAGTCCTTACAAACTGCATAGACCCAGATCTGCGGGCGCATTATGCAATGACTGATCTGAGTCAATGCAGTTTGCAGTGAGTATCGGCTTATACACGAGTAGATATGGTAATAGAGCTAGAATAAAGATGAATGGAAAGACAAGGCAAGCAATACAGCAAATTTATTTACATTGCCTAGGTAAGTTAGCATTACAAACAACCAAGTTGACAAAATGGACTTGCTACTTTGCATGTTGCCTGGCATTGATATTGGTAGTCAAAGTGGGACTAACTAGGTCTAGTTATGTTAGTCCCAGGCAAAAGATAAGCTGTATATAGACTGTAATGAGGTAAAATGAATGAAATTAGAATAGAAAATGCTTTACAAAAATGCAAGTATTGTGGAAAAGACTAATCATTAACAGATAATGTTCAACATTAAATATGAAAGTTTGCATCCAGATTCTTAAATTTAATTAACTGAATAATATATGTTCAGGTAACCAAAAAGTATAATTACTTACAGTCATTCCTAAGTAGAGATAATAAGAATCAAGACAGTGGTTAGTCATGGAATTATTTCCTTGGTGTTTGATGTAGTTTCATTCAAATGGTGACTAGTATATAACTATTTTCATTACACTAACCTCTTAGAATGGGAAACAAGTTTAGGGCAGCAGACTGTACAGAATACACCTACATCTATGTAAAAGAAACAACACATGACAGCTATATCTTTATAGCAGGATTCTAAGTTCAGACAAAACTATTTATGAACATGCAGAGATTGAGGATAATTTAAAGAATAATAAAAGAAACTGGATTAAATGTAAATTTATAAGAATTCTTTGAGCAGAGCTAATTAACTAATGATTAGTTTGTGTGGCTGGAGGAAGGAATTGTTCAGAATTTGTAAGATTTGAAGAGATTAAATCATTCTGACCTGTTTTAATTGTGACTGGTAGTTATTTTACAGAATCAAAGGTCAAGGTGGAGTGTGGCTCAGAATTGGTCATATGCAGACTTTAAACAATTCTTTTACATCTCCTGTACACTAATATCAGTGCAATGCATGCCCTTGGTTGACGAACCTGGTGCCTTGTATGTCTTTAGTTAACTAACCCTGTTTGCTGGCTAACCCTTGTGCCTGGCATGGCCTTAGTTAACAAACCTTCCATTAGTTCATTAACTCTTATGACTGGCATGCTCTTAGTTGACTAACACAGTGCCTGGCACGGCCTTGGTTGACTACCCCCTTGCCCTCATTGGTTAACTAACCTTTGTGCCTGGCACATCCTTAGTTGCCTAACTCTGAGCCTGGCACGTTCTTAGTTGACTAACCAGTGCGTGGCACATCTTTAGCTGACTAACCCCATGCCTGGCACATGCTAAGTTACCTTAGCCTCCCCATCTACATTTCAGTTGGTTAACCCTCAGGCCTTGCACATTCTTTGTTGACCAACCCTGTACTTGACATCTCCATTGTTGACTAACCCCATGCCTGGCACATGCTAAGTTAGCTTACCCCCACCCACCCCCAATTTCAGTTGGTTAACCCTCAGGCCTTGCACATCCTTTGTTGACTAACCCTGTACTTTACATGTCCATTGTTGACTAACTCCATGCCTGGCACATGCTTAGCATGTAGCTGACTAACCCCATAACTGGCATGTCTTTAGGTGACTAAACTAGCATTATTTAACCAACCTTCATGCCTGGCCTGGCACTTAATTGACTAACTCCACCACATGCGTGGCTTTCGTTGACTAACAATGAGACTGGCTTGGTCCTAGTCAACTTACACAATTACAAGAGAATACATTTGCCTACATAACAACATATATGAAACAAACAAAGAACTTGATGAACATAACGACACAGATGAGAAGGCAAAGAAACAAACAAGCATGCTGATTGTTACTTACAACCAATATATTCATTTTATCATTTTGGTGAAGTTAAGGAACACATAAACTACATGTAAAGAATCAAATAATTGACAGTTAGTTGGAAATTTGAAAGGCAGTGTCAAAGGTTCACTTTCCATAAGTAATAACAATTCTAGTTTTATTTAATTTGCTGGTTTTAACAGCACTTTTAAGGCATTATTGGTTATATCATCCTGAGCAAATGAGAGCTGCCGGTAAGTGCATTGCCCAAGGACACACCAAGGCAGCCAACCTGGACTGGCGTGGGGAGGTATTGAACCAGCGACTATGAGTCTGACACTCTACCAAATGATCTACTGTGTCTCCCAGATTTATTTAATAGTCTGTTCAAAACACCTCTTGCACTTTCTAATTAGACCTGAATGAAAATTGTGCAGATCTAACCACTATGTCCACCCTTTTGTGAACAATTTTGAGAACCAGACTTACTTGAACTTGGAGGTAAAGTCTAAAGTCACTGCTTGCATTTTTTTATTTCTAAGGCAGATTGTATCTTGTTATGATATCTGTCCATCTCTATGTTCCCTATTTTGTTTCTGCACAATAACTTGAGTTCTCCACCATCTACCATTAAAAAACTTTGTAAGTAGCTTGCATTTGAGGCAAGAATAAACCCCTATTGATTTTGAGGTCAAAGGTCAAGGTCATGGTGACTCTAAGAAGTGAAAATGGTTTCTGCACAATATCTTGAGTTCTTTATCACCAACTTTGACCAAACTATGTTAATGGCTTGCATTTGAGATGCACAGGAAGACACCTATTCATTTTAGGATCTAAAGATCAAAGGCCAAGGTACAGGAACTGAAAGAATGAAAAATGACTTTTGCAAAACTACAACAGTTCTGTACAACATGCTTTGAATAAACTTTGTAGATGTGTTGTATTTGGGACCAAGGAGACACCTATTGATTTTGGAATTCAAATGTGAAAGGTCAAGGTCAGAGGGACTCAAAGAAGCAAAACAGTGTTCACAAAATAACTGCTATGCCACAAATGATGACCAAACATTGTGGATGACTTGCATTTGTGACCTGAAAGACACATATCTGTTTTGGGCTCAATAGGTCAAAGGTCAAGGTCACTTAGACTGAAAGATGACAAATAGTTTTTTTTAAATAACCTAAGTTCTGTATCTTTTACCATGATAAAATTTTGTGGATGGCTTGGATTTAAGACCAGGAAAGCACCTATTTATTTTAGATTCAAAACGTCAAGTATACAACCAACAAAAGAGTGTTTTACATAATTAAAGTATAATAATAATACTGTTTATCACATGGCAGGTGTATAATGTACTGTTTATGGTACTCTTCTTCTACTTCATTGAGTTTATGAACACAGTGACTTGTACATAATACATATTATACTATATATATATATATATCTATATTAAACATAATACTATTATATAAATGAATGATGACCAAACTTTGAATTTTGTTTCTTTTGTGAGCATGATAACACAAACAAGTATGAATGGATTTTTATCAAACCCAGGTTGTAATATATAGAAGCATCTGAAGAATACCTTGAATGAGTAACATGGGTTTTTTTTAGGTAGTAATTATGGATTAAATCAAACTTAGCAAATGGGTGTATCTTGACAGTATCTTTTTTAGATAGTAATTATGGATTAAATCAAACTTAGCAAATGGGTGTATCTTGACAGTATCTTTTTTAGATAGTAATTATGGATTAAATCAAACTTAGCAAATGGGTGTATCTTGACAGTATCTGAGAAGAGTTCTTTGATCTTCAATCCATGATAGCAGTTTCAAGTTCAGAGGTCATGACAAAGGTTTTTGTACTGCAGGTCTCTTGTGAAAATGCTAACTCTTACATATAAGAAAATACTTTTGTTATTAAATTTGGTCCATGTGTGTTGGAGTTTCCGAAGAGTATTAGATTATTTTAATACTCAGTCATTCAAAAAGATAAAAGGAGGGAAGAAACAGACATCTCGTGAATTCCTACATTTTTTTTAACCAGTAGACCATCAGTCCCATCCAGGGACTCTTGTTAAAGTTTATACTTGAGCTCTTGCTTTGAAGAAATTGCCTTCTATTTTAAATACAGTGCTCAAATTGCTGATTTTGTAACAACCAAGTTACTTTTTATCATTAAATCTCAATGTTAATTTTTCATTGCTATTCTGTGCAATACGATGGACATACATCGGTGCATCCATCTGATACCTTAGTGGACTTTGTTTTCAAAAATTAGTAGCTATCTGTAGAGGTGAAACGAGCTGATTCCTGTCAGTCTAATTGAAGCCGAGTTGTGTAAATCTAATTGAAGCTGATTTCTGTAAATCTAATTGAAGCTGATTTCTGTAAATCTAATTTAAGCTGATTTCTGTAAATCTAATTGAAGCTGATTTCTGTAAATCTAATTGATGCTGATTTCTGTAAATCTAAATGAAGCAGTACTGTTTCTTCAATTTATGAGCTGATTTCTGTAAATCTAAATGAAGCAGTACAGTTTCTTCAATTTATGGGCTGATTTCTGTAAATTTAAATGAAGCAGGACTGTTTCTTCATGTTATGAGCTTTTTTCTGTAAAGCTAAATGAATCAGGACTGTTCCTTCATTTTATGAGTTATTTTCTGAAAAGCTAAATGATGCAGGACTGTTTCTTCAGTTTATGAGTTATTTTTTGAAAAGCTAAATGAATCAGGACTGTTTCTTCATGTTATGAGTTATTTTCTGTAAATCTAAATGAAGCAGTACTGTTTCTTTAGTTTATGAGCTATTTTTTGAAAAGCTAAATGATGCAGGACTGTTTCTTCATTTTATGAGCTAATTATGGCTACACTTCAGTTGATAGCATGTATAGCATTTGTACCTGGACTCCCTGTTGAATTGATTTTGTTGCATATTATGTTTCAGCTAATTTCACTGGATTATATAAAGTTTGAACTGCAGTTCTCTTGTGGCAGAGACAAGAACTTGATCAGCTTAAGCAGACTTTGATGAAGATGCTTTGTCTTATATGAAAGGTAAGATTGTAAAATATTTCTCACACATACTTTTTTATCCACATGCTTTTCAACAAATACATCAGAGATATTGTGATACACTCATCTTTTCATCTCCCTGTCCATTACCATATCTCCATTTATAATTCGGCATCGAAATTGAAAAAACTAGGTTGCCCTTGTGGTAACCATCTGTGAGAGGGGGTGTCATCATCGGCTTTTGCTCCTAGGGCTTTTGTGAGGAGGGGGTTCAAAGGTCAGTGTGCAAAAGCTTAAATTACAGTGATATTTCAATTTTTTTTTAAAATATCAAACTTAATAACTGCAGTCAAATAAGGAAGATCATCAATGTGAGAGATGTAACATCATGACAGTGAGTCTATGTCTGATGAGGACCTGTCTGTGTCTGATGAGGACCTATTGTGGGCTCAGTGTTGTAGATTAGTCCTGATGCATTCTCCTGCATGCCATAAGTGGCAACTGTTGGAGGCAGGAGCCACAGTGCCTCAGTGGTTAGCATGCCAGACTCATGACTGAAAGGGTGTGGGTTTAGATCCTACCAATGGGTCAAGTCTGGCCATCTACCATGGTGTGTCCTCGGGCAAGGCACTTTACTCCATTTGCCTTGGCACTAACTAGCCTACTTGTGTTGCTGTGCTGTAAAACACCAAACCAAACCAAACTGTCTAGTGAGGGTGAGTAATGATTGGGGAGGTTGTGGGGTTGAAATTAAACAATGATTCATATTTATTGTCGAGCATATGTTCATGTGAATGTGGGACATCACATAGCAGTCACTATTCCACCAGCATCAGTGACGGTGTCAACAGTTTGTTGAACTATTCCTTAAAGTTTTCATTTGCATATATTTCCTGTACATCTTGGCGGGTTCTCTTCATACTTGGATGAATCATTATAAAGCCAAGACAGTTAATTCTGCAACACACTCACCTATCCCTTTGACCTTGGGGTCAAGGTCAAGGTCACAGGGACTGGCCTCCTCATATATTTTTGAAATGCTGTGCCATAAAACACCAAAACTCAAACTCAGAATCTGTCTATACATTTATGTATTTATCTCACTGTTAGGAATAGACATACATTTTTATGTTTACGTACATGTATAGATAATCACATGTACAGAGACTGGAGATGTAACCCAACCTGATCTCTTTCTTTTCTTTCGTTTCCTTGGGTTGGTTGGGGGAAGAGCATGCAATGAGATGAAATGACTCAGTAAATTTCCAAAGAGGCTTTTCTGTTTGCTGCATTAGACATCAAATGTGAACATTGACCTTCAGTTTCATGGGTAATTGGTCTTGGCATCTGGAAATTGAAACTTCCCTTGAAGCTAATAGTTTTAGGAAATAAGGAGCCACATACAAGATTATAGCGTACTTGTGTATTACTTGTATTTTACTGAAAGAAATTGTAAGTTCCAATGTAATTTTCAACAATGTCATGAAATTATTAAGGAAATGAATGGAATGAGACAAATCCCTTGAAGTACATGTATAGAGCTTAATGGTGTTTATTTGTTCTTTAATTCATTACCTAACCAGTTTTGTTCATTTCAGAGCTTTAGGGAAATATACATTTTGTTACATTGATGTCACATTTTTTTATTTTTATTTTTTTTCTCAGAAAAATCATAATTTGTATCGTATTATTGTGTAATTTTATTTTTTTATATGCTTATTATTTTAATTTTTTTGTTCTTGCTACTTGTTATTTTAGCTGTACTGGCTATATAATTGGTCAGAAGAGCTTATGTGATTGCCTGTCATCCATCATCCATCTTTTGTCATGCATCCATTAACATAAGTTTGTTATAAAGTTTGTTATCACTGCTCCTACTAAACTTCTGGGAGGATTGCCATGAAAATGGTGACCCTCAGACATCTATATGGCCACTACTACAGTAGACATATGGAAAATCTTGTTTTTGCTGCTCCTCCTCAACATATCAATATGTTTTTTTTTATTGCCGGCTTAGTGGTTAGCATGCTGGACTCATGACCAAAACGGAATGTGTTTGAATTCTACCATTGGATCAGCCTGCGTCGGCTATCGTTGTGTGTCCTTGGGCAAGGCACTTTACTCCAATTGCCTTGGCACTAAATAACCTACTTGTGTTACTGTGCCATTAAACACCAAACAAACCAAACTGTCTGGTGACGGTGAGTTGCTGTTGGGGGTGGTTGTGGGGTTAAAATTAAACAGTCATTAATATCATTGTTGAGCACCCGTTAGTGTGAAAGTGGGACATACCAATCACTTTTCCACCGGCATTGGTGATGGCATCAGCACTTGGATGCACTTTGTTCAGTGAAAGTTGTCCATTTGCACATATTTCCTAAACCTCTTCGTGGATTCTCTTCATATTTGGGATAAATTATTATGAAGCTAAGTCATTTCGTTCTGTATCACACTTACTTTTCCCTTTGACTTTGCGGTCAAGGTGACAAGGTTTAAAGGCGATGCCTTGAGCAAGGGCTCAGTATGCATCCCCTGGCTTCCTTATATAATTTTGTTAATGTAAAACCCATGCAAATAAATAACAATGTTAATTGCATATTGACTTTTAATTCATTATGAAAAGTCAGTTGCTTGTGCCATGTAAAGTGACCCCATCATGCAACCAGAAAACCCTGTGTAAGTCTTCAAAAACACCCCACTTACTGTCAAGAAATATAGCAGGTATACAAGTCATGTTGTGGTTGTATTATGTACTGTTTGCTGTATTCTTGTTGTTATAAGTTTACATCCCAACCATAACCATTTTAATTGTGATTTTGCTGCAAATATGGCATTTGCAATATTTTTGTGATCTGTTTTTAATCAATTTTACAGCTATTTTGGGTGAGTTTCAGCATGCACAGTGGTCATAATTGTGTCTTTGGTTCTACCTCTTAGTTGAGGCAGACATAAATACAGCTCTCTCCCATTATAATGCACCTCATAATGCAATTCTGGATATAACACGGTACAATTATGGACCCCATGACCAAAATCATACCATTGTATAACAATAAAGGTTAAAAGAAAACAAGGTTAAACTTAGTCTTATATCTTCATTTCCTTTTCAAAGCACCATTATTAAAATTTTTTTATAGTGCCCGCTATCCTATGGTTTTGTATATCACGCTATTCTCAATATATCGCAGTCCCGTATATATTTTGGTACTTGGTATAACACGGTTTGGTACATAACATGGTCTGTGGTGATGGTCCCTGACTACCGCATTATAACGAGGGAGAGCTTACTGGGATGAGGGATGCAGTACTCCAACAAGATAGAAATAGAGGGGTTGTTTCCCCCCCCCCTCCCCATTCAGCTCCTTCAGAACCCTCCCTTCTACCTCTCTCCAAATCAATAAAACAACACCTTCAAATATGTAATTTTCTTTTTTTTTCTGCTTATTTTTCTAATCATTTAATGTAGGATAAATATATCGTATGTATTCATTTATAAGTCGAGTCCAGCTGCAAACAACGTTGACCCTGATCTACCGTTGCATAATGCGCCAGCAGATCAGCGTTTATGTTGTTTGTTCTTCTGATTACTCTTAACAAACTGCATTGACCCAGATCTGCCAGTGCATTATGCGATGGCAGATTTAGATCTGTGCAGGATGCAGTTGGATTCCACTTATAAACATATATATATATATATATATATATATATATATATATATATATATATATATATATATATATATATATATATATATATATACATACATACATATATATGGTATGAATGATGAATGTATACATTTTATCATCTGTATCAAGTCCTTTTATCACAAAAAATGTCCTTTTGTTCGAAAAAGTGCCCCTTCCTTTAACAAAAGTGTCCCTTTTGCTAAAGATGCCCCTCTTGCCCTCCCCATGGTAAGAAATTCTTTTCTGGAGCACTGGGATGTGATAATAAACTTAGAAACAGAGAGAATAAATAAAAGAGAAAGGCATTAGTACATGTTGTGCTGTAATTTTCTCCTGTTTTAAGCTTTAATTCAAATTTGTTCTTATCATCTAAATTTTTTAACTCGTATCAGACCCAATGTTATTTTGTGTCCCTTCATGCCTTTGAAATGCACATCATGTAACATGGACTTTGCTAATACTGTACGTTCTTTGTTGCATCCTAGCTAAAATATTACATTTATGCACTGTGCACACTGCATCAATTGTGAACAGCTGTAATTGTTTCAAATTTTTTTCTGAATCGTAGAGTCCCAGACTATTAGGTTAGACTGCAAACAAGGTTGAAAAGGTGTGATCCCAATATTCATTTTAAACATATATATAAAATTAAACTGAAATATTTTCTTTTTTCCTGAACCAAACTGGTACACACTGAAACACACTGTGGTATCTCTTGATAAAGTTCTTTGGTATAAAAAGTGATCAAAATTAATTTGCAGAACCTGCTGGACTTGTAGCCAACAACTATTCTTTGTATTACAACAAACAGCAAAATTCCTTAAAATGTAACTGGTCTCTTCTGAAAATTGCTAGTTTGAACAGACCACTGAGCAAAATGTAATTTTAAATGTGGGTTTTGTTGTTTTGTGTATAAAATACCTCAGTATGATATGGTCTTACTTTAACATACCTTATTTTCAGGCACCATCATTACTGAGATAGTACAATGACTTTTATGGTACCTATAAATGATGAAGTCACCACCACACAATCAACATAAACAGACTCATCTGTCGTTATACTTAATGTACTTACCTCGACACTATATAGCCTTCAGTGTGTTGCTGTGCCATAAGATGCCAAAATTCAAACTTAAAACCTGTCTTTACACTTCTGTATTCATCTCGCTTATTATGAATTGACATACATTTTTATGTTTACAAACATATATCGATAAATACCATGACAGGAGGTACAACCCTACCTGATCCCTTAACTGGTTTTCTTTTCTATCTTTTCCTTGTGTGGTTTTGGGGACGAGCATGCATTGTGATGATATGGCTCAGTAAATTTCCAAAGAGGCTTTTCTTTTTGCTGCCTCAGACATAAAATGTGAAGATTGACCTTCAGTTTCATGGGTAATTGGTCTTGGCATCTGGAAATTGAAATTTCCCTTGAAGCTAATAGTTTTAGGAAATAAGGAACCACATACAAGATTATAGCATACTTGTGTATGTACTTGTATTTTACTGAAAGAAATTGTAAGTTCCTATGTAATTTTCAACGATGTCATGAAATTATTAAGGAATTTAAAGGGGATGACTGGGAAGTGACAAATCCTTGATAGAGCTTAATGGTGTTTATTTGTTCTTTAATGTTACTTGACCAGTTTTGTTCATTTCACAGGGAATTATACATTTCCAACATCGATGTCACATTTTAAATTTTTTATATCTTCAAAAATATGAGGATTTCTATCATTATTATTGTCTCACTTTTTTATATGCATATTATTTCAATTTTCTTGTTCTTGCTACTTGCTATTATAGACCAGAATAGCTAATGTGATGGCCAGTCATCCGTCATCTGTTTTCTGCGGTCAAACCATTACCATAAGTTTGTTATCAACACTCCTCCTAAACTGCTGAGAGGATTGCCATAAAACTTAACACACACTTTCATCCCAAGGTCTAGTTGGTCCTAAACCATAATGGTGTCCCTCTGACATCCAATATTGTTATTGCAACTCCTCCTGAACATGTCGAAATGGTGTTTTCACTTAAAGACTTCTTATGCAGTCTAATTGGTCCTAAATCAAAATAGAGGCACTCTTAGATTCAATATGGCTGCCACAACAGCAAGCTTCCAAATTTTGTTATAGCTTCTCCTGAATAGATTATTGTATCGACATGCAGTCTCCTCAAAAAGACTAATTGTGATGTCTTAGTTGGTCCAAGATGAAAAAACTGTCTCTGACATACAATCTGATCACTGCTTCTCCAGAACAGATAGTCATACCAATATGGGGTTTTCACTTGAAGACTTCCTATGATATATAGTTGGTCCTAAATTAATTTGGTACTGATCTGACATAAGAATAAAAAGGGCTGCCAAAGCAGCTTTCTTGAAAATCGTTATTACTACTCCTCCTGAACAGACGGTTGTATCAGCATTGGGTTTTCACAAAAAGACTCTTATAATTTTGGTCCTAAATGAAGATGGTGCCGATCTGAAATCCAACTTGACCACCATTCTAGCCAAACAAATAATATCTGTGGTTCAGGTAATGATGTGAAGAAAAAAAATGATGTTGGAAGGTCGGTACTAACTTTTAGCTCTGCTTGCTATAGAGCAGTAGAGCTTTGGGATGGCATGTTTTCTGTTGTCCATCCATCCATTATACAAGTTTCTTATCGCTACTCCTACTAAACTACATGGAGGATTGCCATGAAACTTTACACACACATTCATCCCAAGGTCTAGTTGGACCTATATGAAAAAATGGTGCTGCTTGGACATCAAATATGGCTGCCACAACAGTCATCTTGAAAATCTTATCATTGCTCTGCCTGGATGGATGGTCATATCAACATGGGGTTTTCACTAAAAGACTTCTTGTGATGCCTAGTTTGTCCTAAATGAAAATGGTGTTGATCTGATATCTAATGTGACAGCCATCTTGAAACCTTGTAATCGCTACTTCTTCTGAATGGATGGTCATATCAGCAGTTTTAACTTCTTATGATGTCTAGTTGGTCCTAAATAAACATGGTGAGCCTGACTTCCAATATGGCCACCACAGCAGCTATCTTTAAAACCTTATTATAGCTACTCCTTTTGAACAGAAAGTCATATTAACATGGGGGTTTTCACTGGTTGACTTCATATGGTGTCTTGTTGGTCTTAAATGAAAACTGCTAATCTTACATCCAATATTGCAACCACAGTATCTATCTTGAAACTCTTGTTATCGCTACTTATAGATGAAAAGTCATATCGACATGGGGTTTTCAGCAGAAGACTTCTTATGAAAGAAGAAATGTTCTTAACTTGAATTTCTGGAAATTCTTGTCAGACAATAAAGCATCTGTCCCTTCGAGGGACTTTTGTTTTTTTATTACTTGTTTTTATCCAGCTTGTGTTAGTTCATTTCACAGTTTCTAATCTAAAGTTGCCGGTTCGAAGGTGAAAAACAGGGCATGGTCAGGACCAGTTTTTGTTTGCTTGTTTGTACATGATAAAAAGTTATAGTGTTGGAGTCATTAAAATTGGGTAGGTTGGGTTTCCAGAACCACACATTTTTATGGCCGAACCTTGCATAATTTTGTTACTAATATTTGGTATGCTGGAGTTTCTGAAGAATATCAGTAGTAGTTGGTTTGCACCACCAGTATCAGCTGCTGACCTAAATGTGCAACAGCAAAAAGTGCAGAAGAAAAATACACACTAGGTGAATAGCTGGACACTTTCTTTGTGGAAAGAATGGGTCAGTTACAAAAATTATGTGCAGCAAACGTTACTGGAAAACAGTTATTTGGTTCCAGAAGATGTTAAACCATGAAAATTTCCATTTTTCGATTCAGCAATTCATTTGTGAAGTTATTCAGAAATATGGAAGCCCTAAATAACCCTCCTAATGTACTCAATCAAATTGTTGCTAGACTACAACACTTCTTGTATAATGGTTGTGAGAGATATGTGAATTTTTTTCAAGGATGAATACACAGATTTTGGCAAATCTGGTTTGGTTTGGTTTGGTGTTTTATGACACAGCAACACAAGTAGGTTATCTTAAGCCGAGGCAATTGGAATAAAATGCCATGCTCAAGAACACCAGGTAGCCATCCTGGACTTATCTGATTGTAGGATTTGAAGTTGCATCCTTTCAGTCTCAAGTCTGGCACACTATCTACTGAGCTACAGCAGCTCCACCAAATTTGGAAAAACATTGGACTTGAAAATGAAAGAACTACACAAGGAGTTGGTGTTGTTAAGTCAAGATATGATCATTGACTGCATCTGATAACTAGATGTGGGAAACTGGTGCTTTTTTAAAATTTAGAAACTGCTGCAAGACTCTCATTATGCTGTATTTTTTAACCAAAAAGTTTTTGCCTTACATGGAATGAAAAGCATAAAATCTACAAGGCCAAATGTTTTCAAATTGGGTTTAAGAATAAAGCAAACTGAGTATGTGGAATATATTCCTGAAGTTTGTAAGAATCTGTGGGGGTGGGGTGGGGGGCCTCAAGCACTGCTAATTTGAAATTTGACCCATAGTACATTATAAGTAACCAAGCTTTACGAGAAACACCTTTCAATGATTTCCAAGATTGGACCTCTCCACTGTAAACCTCATGAGGGGTCAGCTATGTTAGATTTAGTGGAAATACTATGCCTGTGAAATTAATGAGACAATTGTTCAAAAGATTTTATTCTGACAGATGCCAAAGTTAGAAATATCTCTAATCATTCTGGACACATAACTAAATGTATGACACTTTACTCCTCGCCCCCTTTTAGCGACTTCTCATATGTTACAAGCAGTAAATGACTGATGGCCTGGACAGGTTGTTGTAATCAGATTCAGTTGTGTTTGTGTGGGAGTTGTCAATACATCTTAGTCCCTCAGTATCACCATTTATATTTTGTGTCTGCAAATTTTAACCATTAAGTGCAGCACTTAATTAGACCATTTCAGCAATGCCATTTTCAGAACAATTTGGTTATGTTCTAAGTTGCATGTAGCAGTGAACTATTAATGTCTGCACCTGTCTCAGACTATGTATACAAGCTAAGGTAACACAACACAGTTGTTCTTATATAAAAAAAACAAAAACAAATTAACAACAAATGATTGTTGTTTAAAAATGTGGCAGTTCTAAACTGAAACACATTAAATTACTAATAAGTTTTGAAGTTACTCGCTTACACATGGCATTTATTTAGCATGGGGGATCAATAATTTATATCCAATAACAGATATTTTCTAAAGCAAACTCGGATCCCCAATTCAAAAACATGAGATGGCCAATGCCCGACTTTGAAGTTTGGTAGGCATTTTCCTGCAGATAATCATGGTCAGAATCAACAACAAATTTTAATCAACTCTGTTGATTCTGAATGGAAATTGCATGTGTATCATCCATCTCGATTTGACCCAATCTTGCACAGTACAAACTACCGTCTACACTCTCATGTAATCCGGGTCCAATGCAAACAACATAGATCCTGATCTGCCATCGATCTGCCATCACATAATGTGCCAGCAGATCCGGGTCTTTATTGTTTGTTCTACTGATTAGTCCTTACAAACTGCATAGACCCAGATCTGCTGGCACATTATGTGACGGCAGATCTGGGTTTGCAGTTGGTACTGGCTTATGTGTGAGTATATACGGTACCATTTCAGCCTGAGACTAAAGTATCTTTTGCAGTTTGGTATTTTCATCAGGTTGCAGTACCCTGTTCTTTAGGGAACCCTCAATGGCCCACATCATTTTTGCACATTGAACAATTATGGTCTTTATAGATATATTTCTATCATTATTTGCTACACATTTACATGCATCCTAATTTGAGGTAGCTTTTATGTTTAAAAATGTGACTGCCCAAGGCCAGTTTAGAAAGCTGTGGTGTGCTACCTAACATGGAAAATGGGTGCACTACATTTATCTACTGTATTTAACCAAATTAGTTAAAAGTAGTTCAGTATAATATACACTCTTGTAATTAGTATTCTTTTAAAATTTAAAATGTTGATTAACACAACAATAAAACTTGTCTTGAAAGACCACTGCTATGAGAAACCATCTGTCTTGAAAGACCAGATTATCAAAGCACAGATTTATTGATTATATAATGTTATGATCTGTCATGAGAAACTACCTGTCTTGAGAGACCAAGATTTTTTGACAGAATGAGTGGTCTTTCAAGACAGGCTTTGGATGATAACTTTTAAAGTCTTAACTAAAACCAACTAGTCAGTTTGGCATGTTAGGGATGTATACATTTTGTCAATAACTGAAAGACGAAATTATGTTTGATGCATGCAGCATACACTTATTTACTGAACTACGATTAAATTATAATTCACAAATCTTGTTTTCTCAGCAAACTCCATTTAATACAGAGAGGATATTTGCTTGCTCCGAGTGAATAACGGATATATTTCATCGAGTGGGTGAAAAACGCAGTATTTTCACGAGTTTTTATTTTATGCTCAAGCGTATTGTCTAGCAATTTGTATAACAAACTGAAGTAGCTGATTTCTTACTGAATTCTGCGCGATGTCAGCAGTTTACCGTTTATGTTCTGCTCTGTTTTGTGTATATTTGAAAATAAAATATCAGTAGTTACATAATCCACTTTCCCAATTCAAGGTAAAACCGCAGATAAAAAGAAAATGAAAGAAAAAAAACATTTCCCTCTTGTTGGATTCTAACCCGGATCGCCCGGATGCGAAGCAGCCATCTTAACCTTTACACCACGTCTACATCTTATTAAAACTTCAAAATTTCTGAATTATATTGTTATCAATGTTTATTGATGGCCAGTAAAAATATATGATATTTTTTCACTGCAGTGAAATATCACAATTATATTACTCAGAAAATCCAGTAATTCACTGCCTAGCATAAAATACATGCATATGTTTTGCAGCTAAATTTGTATAAATTTAAATTGTGTGATTTTGTATTACACGTATAAAGAGTTTTGGACAAACCAACTCTTCAGGTTTCCATATACAGTACAGATATGTATTGCACCATGTCCTACATTGGAGAGCATTGTTGACCAATGAATATGCAAGGTAGAAATTTATCAGAGCTTGTTTGATTAAGGCAGAGGGGAGGGTCAAAGATCTGAGGAGAAAGAGAGGAAGTTTGGGGTGAGCGTCCGGTCTCTGAACAATATATTCTCACTGAGCAAACAGGCCTGGTTCAGCTTGGGGCTATATTATATACATCTGTATGACAATTGGATCTGAATCCAGTTGTTGGGAAAACTTGGGTTTGCAAAGGATATGCCATTTCTTAGAAAGCTTCTTTTTTTAGTGAAAGTGTATACCTGTAATTTAAAATATATATAAAAACATGGCTTTGACCTGTTACCTTCCAATTTCTGTACTAATGATTGTTCCAATGTTTTTTTCCAATCTGCAGTATGTGGAAAAAATCTTTGGTGTGGTTACCCAATTGATTTTATGGTTTCTGCACAATAACCAGAGTTCCCCACCATCAACATTTACCAAACATTGTGAATGGCTTGCACTTGGAATGTGGAAGAACCATATTGATTTGGGAGTCAAAAGGTCAAAGTCTAAGGTTACTGACTGAAAGAAGAAACATGGTTTCTGCACAAGAACATTTGTTTTTCATCACATACATGAACCAATCTTTTGTGGATAGCTTGCACTTGGGGTAAGAAAGAGGCCTTTTGATATTGGGATAAAAATGTGAAAAATCAAGGTCCTTGACTGAAAGAATAAAATAGTTTCTGCACAAAATTTCATTTATCAACTCTGTATCTTCGCGAAAGTGTGTCGCTAACTTACACACTGGGTAAGGAAGAAGCCTTTTGATTTTGGGGTAAAAAGGTCAAAGGTCAAGGTCACTGACAGAAAGAAGAAGAACGGTTTTTGCATAATAACTTAGTTTTAGACCACGTACCTTGACCAAAATTTGTGGAGGGCTTGTGATTAGGGTATGGAAAAGGCCTATCGATTTTGGTGTCAAAGTTAAGGTCAGGGTCATTGTGGCTTAAAGAAATATGGATTTTGCAGAACAACTTCTGTTCTAGAGTACGGTCCTTGTCCATATTTTGTGGATGGCTTTCACTTAGTGTAATAAAGAAATCTATAAATGTTTGTGGTTTAAAGGTCAGAGGTCATGGTTAAAGTAAGCTTAATAAGAAAATAATTGTGTCTGCACATCAGGTTTAGTTCAAGACCACATACCTTGACCCAGACCAAAGGTGGAGGTTATTGAGACCCTTTAGTCAGTAATCTCCAGAGTGAACCATACCCAACTTGTGACTGCACAGAGGACTATTAAACACAGGGCAGACATATAATGTGCTGTTCAAGGTACTTTGTTTCTTTTGGCCGGGGTGGGGGTGGGGGTGGGTGTTGGTGTTCTACCTATTCACAAAGCATAAATTACCACTTGTTTTGGTTTTGTTCATTATTTTGTGATGCTTCATTCTTCAGACTTCCAGAATAACTTTTTTCCTTTAAAATATTAATGTTCATTTTACATGACAGCAAAAATGTCCCAATTGTCAGGAGACTTCAAGTATGCATGATCTTGATTTCTAGAGTAGCAAGTCTCAAAGTTCAGTTTTTGAGCTTGCATTATTTCTTGCTGTTTGAATCTGTTTTAGAACTTTGATTCACTTTCATGGAGAAGTTGTCTATAGACCCTTCCAGTGGATGGCTTGCACTTGGGGTATGGAAGAACAGTCAATTTTGAGGTCAAGTCAAGGTCACTGTGACTGAAAGAAGAAAAATGGTTTCCTCACAACTTCAATTCTCCATCATCTGTGGTTACCAAACTTTGTGGATGGCTTGCACTTTGTATAAGGAAGAACCCTATTAATTTGGGAGTCAAAAGGTAAAAAATCAAGGTCACTTTATCTGAGTGAATTTTAAAAAATGGTTTCTGCACAGTAACATTAGTTATGTATGTCATACCTCAACCAGAATTTGTGAATGACTTTCACTTCGGGGCAATGAAGAAGGCTACAGATTTTGGGGTCAAAAGATCAAAGGTCATTGTCATTGAGTGAAAGAAGAAACATTAGTTCTACATCATAGACCTGGCCCAAACTTTGTGGATGGCTCACTGTTGGGGTCAAAAGGGCAAAGGTCAAGGCAACTGAAAGAACAAAACTGCTTTCTGTGCAAACATGTCAGTTATTGACATAAATGACTACTGACCATGGGGTGTGGAGTTAAATGTACCAATCAAGGTACTCTTGTTAATTTCATAGTAATAATTACTTCACTATTTAGTAAATTTAGATTTTGTTTTCTGTTGTAAAATTTGTATTTTATTATTCAGTTATATTGTGTGAATGAAAATTAGCACAGAAGTGACTGAATAAATGGCAAATTTTTTGACAGGTGAAAGTCAGTCTGTGTTTATATTTAAAATGTCAAAAACATTCTGAAATACAGTCACAATGAAATTCAGAGTGTTTATTTCTTTTATTTCCAAATGCAGTGGAATAATTCTTGCAATATCATTAAATATTGGGAATAAACTAAAAATTTTATGAGCAACATAGTTTGTATCTTTGAAGTTTTCTTTTCAAAATTTGACATTCATCAGTGTTATGAACAGAATTTTTTTATTGATTAATGTAAATTTTTGTTTAATTTATTTTTTGTTCAGTTGATTCTTTTGTGCATTTATTTATAAATTCATTTATGTACTTACCTGTGTGATATTTCACATAAACTTAAAAGAAGTAGTGAACAAATGTTAATGTATGTAAATTGTGATCTATTCCAGCAGGAATGATTGATAAGGTAAAAATCTTTCATAAAATTTTTGTTTAGTAGTTTTTCTTTTGTAGACAATTGGATGAAATTAGTTGAATAATTCAAACTTTAGAACTATGATATAAATAATGGTAGAAAAGAACAATCATGTAATGAATAATGTACTACCCTCTTAGTAAAAAAACAGATTAATTACTGTTTATACTCACGTATAATCGAGGTCCAAATGCAAACAACATAGACACTGATCTGCCATCGCATAATACACCAGCAGGTCAGGGTCCTATGTTGTTTGTTCTACTGATTAGTCCTTACAAACTGCACAGACCCAGATCTGCCAGTGCATTATGTGATGGCAGATCTGAGTCTATGCAGTTTGCAGTTGGTATGGGATTATATATGTGAGTATATACAGTAGACAAAACTGTACTGGAAAAGGCCCAAATTAGGGTACCCAGTTCACACAGTACTGTTTCACAGCAAAGCAGTTGTAATATTTGTACAAATATGACATTTACAGTCAGTGTGTATGAATAAAGTTTCTATAGTATCGAGCACTGGGCAGTATCAGTACTGTAATAACAGAATGTGATGTGATACGATAATGGAAAGGTCTATACATATTAAATGTGCATGAAGTCAATTGTGATAGATTCATTGACTGAAAAGGGCTTGATTGACATAATGCCTTACACTTATGAATTTTTTTATTTTTTTTTATAACAGCACTTTTGCAAATATATTGTGATAGGTTATGTTTATCAATCCATTAGTGCATTCATATGTTAATCTGTCATGTTTTTAGGAGGCATGGTAGTCCAGTTGGTTGAGCATGAGATTCGTAATCCAAGGTCACAGGTTTGATACCTGCTCAGGACAGCCCAGGTTGGCTGCCTCTGTGTGTCCATGGGAAAGACATTTGGCTTCCATTTTCTCTGCATGATATATCCATTAATGTGTTAAAGGTGCTGTTAAAACCAACCAATCAACCTTTCCAAGATGTTGGTGTCCTCTCTTCAAGCAATTCATGTACAGCGTCCATCCACATTTAGTCAATGTCAGACTTATATATTATATTTTTCACAACTTCATTAGTTCCACTTGAACATAGTGCGATTCATTTTTATTTTGGAGATGCCATTTGATCTGGAACATGTGCTTTGACAAGTCATTAAAACACTCTTGGCAATGATAGAGCAATTTCAAGCATTCAAATAATACCTAGTCAAGTAATTGAAATGTTTTATATTATAATAAAGATACTTAAAGCACTCATTTAAATGTGGGAAACATTATGTAAAACTTAGCAAACAAGTCAGAAAACAAGGGGTTGACATTTTAAAAATAATAATAAGATTATTGCTAAGAAAATGTGTTCAGACGGCAAATTTTTACTGGTCAACCACCAACTTCAAAGAAATAATTTATATTTGGCTTTGTCTCTAGTTTTTGTTTTTTAATACCAACAATCTAGAGAATGGAATCAATGGGAATCACATAGTTAAACAGAGAATGAATTACTTCGGTATGGTATGAGAATCTTTTAGTACATGTCAGTAAATGGAAAAGGTGAAAATTATTAACATTGTTGGTGGTGGATTCATTGTGACAATATCAGCAAAATATGTTGATCAGCGATATATCATATAAAATTTAAAACTCAACTCACCACAGCTCATGTAAATACGTTTTTAAATCACTCGAATACAGAGCACTAATACAGAGTACCATGTTAGCTATAACCAGCTGTGTCCACAATATTAGTACACACACGTTTGTCAGATATAAATAGCAACAGTCTAAGGGCAATGGTCATTGGGAAAAGGCACTTAGCTAAGCACATGTCTTCAGTGTCCTGGCTAATATATCATAAAAATAGTATATACATCATGTTATTATCAGCTCCATACACAATTTTCTTTCTGTTGATGTCACTAAACATTTGTATATTCTTTTGTCCTTTCTAGACTTGACTATTGCAATTCTCTTCTATCTGGTTGGCCTCAATATCTACTACAGAAACTTCAAAAAATTAAAGACACAGCCTTTCAGATCATCTTTAGAGTACCAAGGGCTGAGCACTCGTCCCTCCTGCTCTGTACCCTGCACTGGCTACCCATTTGATCCAGAATCAAACACAAAAATGCTACATTTTGTTGACTTCCTCCAGTCCAAAATACCTATCTGACATCACCCATGTGCACACCGCTTCTAGATACTTACGCTCCTCTTCTGACACTCGCATTTTCATTATTCCCACTATCAAAACCAAGTCCTTCGGACAACGTTCTTTTGCATACCAGGGCCCAGCTACCTGGAACAAATTGCCTCTTGAACTTAGACACAATCACACTGTGATCTCATTCAAGAGTGCTCTAAAAACTCACCTATTGCGACAGCAAGAACAGACTTGGGACTTAACAATGTTTCCTTACCTTAATTATTTTCGGCATTTTTTTTGTTTGTAATTTCATGGTGTTTGTTTTTGTAATCTTGTCTATAAATGTCTTTATGTGTTAACTAATTCTGTAAAGTTCTTAGAGCTTTTAAAGATTAAGCGCTTTGCTAAGTCCTCATTATTATTATTATTATTATTATTATTATTATTATTATTATTATTATTATTATTATTATCAGTTATGATATGGTAAAAAAGGTGGGGATAAACAAATGTGGGGATTGCGCTATACAAATTTATGATCATGATAACATCATTACCCAGCTTGTCTTTCATGTGAGCAGGTGAGTTGGCACATTGAAACAGAGAGAGTAACCTATACTCCATCATAAATTCCTCTTCACCCCAGGGGATCTGTTTGTAGAAGATTTTGTTTCAAGTACTGGACCCACTAGATTTTAAGATAAGATAATGATTACTGATGAAAGAATTTTTTTCATAATGTTTGGTGTAAAGTTACTGAAAAGGAGCATCAGACACAATTTTGTGGAATTAAACATAGCAACAGTAGGTTTTAGGAGACATTGCAGGTCAAAGGCCATAGCCTAGAAAAATAAACACAAAATACAATATCTTAGTGAAATACAAGTATTAGCAATACAATGCTTCAGGATATCAGTACACAGGCGATAAATGTAAACCGCATGTCTTTTGTTGAACTTAGGATTGTAGAAGTAAAGCACGCTGTTTGTGGTTTCATTGTGCATGTGTTTTTGTCGGGCATTTTTGTCAGATTTTCATGCTGAATATTAACTACAAAACCCACTTTTCCTGTGGGATGCAATAGACTTTGATCTGAAACACCAAAACAAAAACATAAATACTGCCATTACTGTTTGCTGCTATGCTTTCACCATTGTTTCTATTGAAATTTTCAAAAAATTATATGGGCTGCACACTTCAAAACTGGTTGCCTAGGTTGCTGAACTGTGACTACCAAACCCACTCTTCCCGTAGGGTGCAATAAATCTGATCCAAAATAGAAAGACAAAAACATAAACACTGTGCCAGTGGTGTTTGCTGCTACATGGAAATTTTCAAACAATTACAAACTGTTTGCCCAGGGACTACTATGGCTCTTTTTAAAAAAAATTCCACTGAATTGATTTGGTTGAGCGTTGGACACTTTGATTGAAATGACAAATTAAATTGATTACAGTTACTGTGATAGATTTGATCGGAGTTCAGCTCAGTGCTACACCTACTGTTTCAGTCTAAGATTATTTTATAAATAGTCCTGGTTTGGCAAGATAACAAATTAATTGATTATTAATTAATCATTAATCAGTTAGCAGAAGTTGATGATTGATCACTAGTTTGTATCATGCAGTATATGTATGCAGTTTTTTTTTCCTTAATAAAGAATTGAATTTATGCAATGCAAAGTTCTAATATAAATGCTTAAAACCCTTGCTTAAAAGAGGGTTTATTATGGTTTATTATGGTTTAAATTGTTCAGTGAAATTTTAAATATGGTAGCATTCAATTAGTATTGTAATATAAACACATGTATACAGTAGTATCTTTTTTTTTGTTTTTTTTTTTTTGTTTTTTTTACCTCACCACAAATGTGGAAGGAGCAAAATATTGTTTTCCTTGTTCACCATTCAAAACTTCTACGTCAGTCCTACAGATCATACCTCAAATGTATGCTGATAAATGCTATTTGGACCACCTTGGCTATTTATGAAACAATGATTGACTGAGAAGTTCGGAAGGCATCCAACTATTTTTTCATTTGCAATTTCTCAGTCAATTCCATGGTCAATCCAGTTGTAGAAATAGCCAAGGTGGTTCAAATAGGTTGAGGTTTCCTTTTTTGCAAAGAAATTTACAGCATATTTTTCTGCGAATTACTATTCCAACATACAAGCAAGGCATATTTGTGTCTCTGAGAAATAGCCGAGGTGGTCTGAATGCCTCATCCACCTGTCTGCCTTTCACATCTTGGTACAAGTTTTTGCATTTAGGTCAGTCTTTCATGCACTTTTTGGTCACAAGGAAGTACAGCTTTGTGGGGGATTAGTGCCTCTTTGTGAGCACAATACCCATCCATCAAAAGTAAGTTAGTGTGACTTAATGTATGTTTCATGATTGAGTGACTTTAATGAAGTTTCGCATTTAAGTCTGTTTCTTGTGCACTGTTGGCTGCAGGGTCATGCAGATTTCTTTGTGGAAATATCTTCATATATTTGGTAAACTTACTCCCACTCCAATTATCAAAGATTGGTCACTCTGACCTAGTTTGTGCCTTATTGACTTTGAAGAAGTTTGCATTAAATTCAGTTTGGCAGGGAAACAGCATTTCAAGTATTGCAAAAGAGGAAATGAGAGGCATTTGTTTTCCATGAAAACTTTTGTGGGATTTATTGATTTGTTTTGTATTCCAAATCTCTGGATAAGATTTTTTTAAATTAGGTATTTTACTACCTGGCTTGCAACTAATAGAATTTTGCTAAATTTTGATAAGGTATTTGTGAACAGCATACAGCACAAACTTACAATATAGACAGTCTTAATCACCAGAACGCTTGTCATGCCTTTGAGAACTTGTCATGCCTTTGAGAACTTGTCATGCCTTTGAGAACTTGTCATGCCTTTGAGAACTTGTCAAATGGCTTAGGGGCGAATCCAACACAGGGTGCACTCCATTACATGGCAGCATGTGATGACTGTTCCCATTATTATATAATACTTTTGATGCGAACGTGCAAAAAACATCTGGAACTTTTACAACTACATAGTTTATATTATTTGAATGTGCCATAATAAATGGTGTCTATGTTTATGGTGGGACAAATTATATGCTGACAACATTCGGGTCTAATAGCTTAAAATTAAACAGTTTTGCATACTTTGAACAGATTTTGAAATTCTTTATGTGTTGTTAGACAGTGTATATTTCTAAAGTAATGCAGATATTCTGCTTATATAGAGCTCTTAAATAACTTTATTTTTAGGCAAGAATTTTCACCAAATAAAAGTTATTCATCTGCAACAGACTCAAAATGGTCTGAATTCTATACCTCTAGGCCATTAGGGATTTTTCTTGGGTGAGTGTGAAAGGCCTTGACCCATCATTTTGGAGGCAAAAAAATTAATAAACTGAAAATACAATTTTGAGGACTACATTGCAGAAAATTGGAATTCTGCATGATTTGGAACTATTTAAATTGTTTTTTTTTTGGACAATTTGTATTGGGATTGAGGCTTAACTTTAAACACATCTTCAAAATTTCCCTGGTCATACATGTACATGTGTATTAGAATCAGTAACCTAGAAGTTTCTGTAGAATTATATACTATGTCTTGGGTACAGTTATATCTGTAACCTTATACATGTAAAAAAAATCCCATTAAAATCTAGAGGGTGCAAAGTTTAATATATTTCCCTTCATGAAGAGCCCAAAACATCGGGAATCACTAAGTTCATGCACAGTCACCAACTTTTGTGTCATATATAAATCACAGTATCTGAAACTCAGCCCTGGGATTCTCTCATTTCTGGTAGATCAGAATGATTTTTTTCAGATGTTAATGATAATCGTTAAGAAACGAAGGGACAAGAGGTTTCAGAATATTAATGGCAATAAGACAAAAAGTCAGGCACTCAGTGTACAGATAAGACAATATTATGTGCACAGGTTACTGATCATACTGATAGGTGCACAGGTTTGCAGAAAAATGACATGGGTGCACAGGTTCAGATACTGATTCATAGTATCAGGAGATGTACTGTCAGATAAGAGGGGGGCGGTGAAAGGGAATAGAGAGTAGAAAGTTTCATTGCAAATATTCACAAATAAACACCTGATATGAAATGGTAAACCAGCATTCCGATATACATATACATTCTCAAAGTTAAATGACATTTTGATTTGTGAGGTCATCAAAACATTTTATATGAATTTGCACATTCACCGCATGAATGACTTCTTACTAGAAATGTTGAACACCTTGCTTCTGAACTTTTGTAGGCAATGAGCTGAGCAGTTTTAAAATTGCATGATAGGATAATAAAAAGGATCCCAGATCGCTTGGTAGTGTTGATGGATATCAAGATAGTTAGGTACATACATGTATCTATTTTTCGCATGTATTGGTTTTCTCTCGAAAAAGTGTGTATTTCATGTGTATGTGTGTTTGTGTCATAAAGTATGCACTTGACTTTGAACTAACCATAAATTTGTTGTTTCCATGGCTGTACTACTGGGTAACCCCATAATGTGTGTGTGTGTGTGTATATATATATATATATATATATATATATATATATATATATATATATATATATATATATATATATATATATATATATATATATATATATATATATATATATATATATATGTATATATTATGGTTCTCATGGATACTGGAATCTGTATATGTGTGCACACATTTTTGCTTTGGACACATTAAAAAGAAGTACAGGAGTCGGGCAGATGCATATGATTTCATCCAGTTTATGACCTAATTTGTGTCAAATCACTACTGTGACCATTTTCGCGCAGTTGAATGAGACCAGATTAAGTCAGTAGTTAAAACAAGAGACCCTCATTTTGTTGAGCCAGTCTTGCATTTAGCTAGAAAGTAAATAATTTCAACAATGACCTTGATCTCAAATGTGAAGATATGGACAGATGTATGAACAAACATGTACATGAATGCCAAAGTGATCACTCTTTTGAGCTTCCATCAGGGCGAGCTAGACAAAAAAGAACATTTGATACCCGGTAGCTGTTGGCTGTAACCTAAGGGCTTAGAATGTACACATGGGAATCCATCCCATGTTCATGGCCTCTTGATCACATCAAAGTATACAAGTCATGAAAGTGCATCTCCAATAAATGTGTGAATAAACAAGACAGATCACTGAGACAATAACTATGCCTTCTCATGTGCAGGTGTGTTATGTTGTTACAGCCTCATGTAACTCCTTTGATGGGTTTTTAAAAAGGTTATTTATTAGGTAATATGGGATTTGGTTAAGACTACAATGTGTATACGTGTAATGGCTTAGTTTAGTTTACTGCCTGAGAATGTTTACAAAATTGGTTAACGCGTAAACAAACATGCATGTAGCTGTTAAGGAAATGGAAAAACCCGTTGCAGTTAAATGATATATTTTTACAGCTTTGCTTAAGAGGACTGTTTAGTGGGATACTTCTGTTAATTCTTTTCTTAAAGTATGTACGATCTTAACATCAGTTGTGGCATTGGTCGGAAAAAGACGAAGTTTATGAGAATTGCTTGTAGCACACATTATACAACATTACACATCAGGTTGATTTACTGAAAATGATGATCAAATTTTATTTAAACTACATCATTTACTTTTGAAAAACATGTTTGTTAACAGAACCTTTGATTAGTACCATTTTGTTTCTTTTTTAAAAACACCTTTTTAAGTTTCTAAGCCACAGTGCGAGTTTTTATTCAGTGTAGATCTCACAAAAGCATCCCATGTGCATGTCCACACAGTACATCTGGTTGCATTTATTTGGGGTTTTTTTCATAATGTACATGTATGTAGCAGTAGGAAACAATATCATGATGATCCTTGGAATGTTTAGCTAAATTGTCAGATATATTTAACAAAGATATATCTTACATACTGAATCATGTAATAATAAGACCTAGAAGACTTACAGCAAATGAAACAATCACAAGTTGAGCGAGGTATGGCTTGCACATTATAATAGCTGTCAGTTGTTGAATAAACCTAATGGGTAAGTAGGGGGAAAGGTTGAGTTCTAATCGTTTCAATTAAATGGTATCATTTAGGCTATTGTAAACCATGTATATGTTTTGAAATTTTGGTAAATCTTGCAGCCTTTGATTTGGTTGGCAAGTCGGTGATAATATACAGTATTCCTTAATTTATATAAGACAGAATACTGCTCATCAAAGTTAACCAATTTACCGCTAATCGTAGACTTCACACCTTTGTATAATCAAATAGCTTTGTTAATTTAATGCACAGTTAATTGAGCTAGCAAGATATTTTGTAGCTATAGTAGGAAGCAAAAGTTAAATGTTCATTCAGGTCTCTGTTTTGCATTGTCTGTTTGGACTTTGCATTCATTTTTTTGTGTTAAACGCAAGGCAGTAGAAGAGCTTGAACAGTCAGAAGATGAAAAAGAAAATACTGCACCTAAAAGAGTCAGAGACAAGTTGATATTCTCCTTGGAATTAATTTCCATGGCTTGATAAAGTTGAATATGATGGACAGCTGTGACTTTTGGAACATTTCAATGCATTTATATGTACATGTGCTTTCTGATCTGTAATTATCCCCCACCCAACGATGTCAATGGGGGATATAGAAATGGGTTCCATCTATTTGTATCTGTATATTCATTTGTCCATCCATCACTTCCATTTCCAGAGCATAACTATAAAGCAGTTCAGGATACCCCTGTTAAACTTGTTACACATATTAGACAAGTGGTCAACATGTGCAATTTGCTTTTCACAATTCTTCAGTTTCATTATTGTTAATGTTTTAGTAATCCATTCATTTGTCCATCCATCCATCCATCATCTTCACTTTTTTGGGGTAAAACTACAATACCATTTAAGATATCTCAATGAAATTTGGTATACTTTTTAGACTAGTAGTAGTGCCTTTGAAACTTAATATACATATTAGACTTGTGGTGTAGATATGCCTTTTGGTACTTGATATACATGTTAGACATGTGGTGTAGATATGCCTTTTGGTACTTGATATACATATTAGACATGGTGTAGATATGCCTTTTGGTACTTGATATACATATTAGACATGTGGTCTAGATATGCCTGTTGGTACTTGATATACTTATTAAACTTGTGCCTTTTGGTACTTGATATACATATTAGACATGTGGTGTAGATATGCCTTTTGGTACTTGATATACATATTAAACTTGTGCCTTTTGGTACTTGATATACATATTAGACTTGTGCTGTAGATATGCCTTTTGGTACTTGATATACATATTAGACATGTGGTCTAGATATGCCTGTTGGTACTTGATATACATATTAAACTTGTGCCTTTTGGTACTTGATATACATATTAGACATGTGGTGTAGATATGCCTTTTGGTACTTGTTATACATATTAAACATGTGCCTTTTGGTACTTGATATACATGTTAGACTTGTGCCTTTTGGTACTTGATATACATATTAGACTTGTGCCTTTTGGTACTTGATATACATATTAGACTTGTGCCTTTTGGTACTTGATATACATATTAGACTCGTGCCTTTTGGTACTTGATATACATATTAGACTTTTGATGTAGATATGACTTTTGGCACTTGATATACATATTACACATGTGCCTTTTGGTACTTGATATACCTATTAGACATGTGCCTTTTGGTACTTGATATACATATCAGACATGGTGTAGATATGCCTTTTGGTACTTTATATACATATTAGACATGTGGTGTAGATATACCTTTTGGTACTTGATATACATATTAAACTTGTGCCTTTTGGTAGTTGATATACATATTAGACTTGTGCCTTTTGGTACTTGATATACATATTAGACTTGTGCCTTTTGGTGCTTGATATACATATTAGACTTGTGCCTTTTGGTACTTGATATATATATATATATATTAGACTTGTGGTGTAGATATGCCTTTTGGTACTTGATATACATATTAGACTTGTGCTGTAGATATGCCTTTTGGTACTTGGTATACATATTAGACATGTGGTGTAGATATGCCTTTTGGTACTTGATATACATATTAAACTTGTGCCTTTTGGTATGTCCACACAGTACATCTGGTTGTATTTGGTTGCATGTCCACACAGTACATCTGGTTTGTTTTTTCATAATGTACATGTATGTAGCAGTAGGAAACAATATCATGATGATCCTTGGAATGTTTAGCTAAATTGTCAGATATATTTAACAAAGATATATTTTGCATACTGAATCATGTAATAATAAGACCTAGAAGACTTACAGCAAATGAAACAATCACAAGTTGAGCGAGGTATGGCATGCACATTATAATAGCAGTCAGTTGTTGAAAAAACCTAATGGGTAGGTAGGGGGAAAGGTTGCAATTTGCTTTTCACAATTCATCAGTTTCATTATTGTTAATGTTTTAGTAATCCATTCATTTGTCCATCCATCCATCTTTCATCTTCACTTTTTTGGGGTAAAACTCCAATACCATTTAAGATATCTCAATGAAATTTGGTATACTTTTTAGACTAGTAGTAAAGATATTTATTTTGCTATTCACAATTCTTCATTTTTTATGTTTTTAACATTTTCATCTGTTTGTTTGCTAATCCATCTTTCCATCATTCACACTGTTGTTTCCAAAGCATCCCTCCAAAATCATTCAAGATATATCTTTGAAACTTGATATACATATTAGATTTGTGGTGTAGATATGCCTTTTGGTACTTGATATACATATTAGACATGTGGTGTAGATATGCCTTTTGGTACTTGATATACATATTAGACTTGTGGTGTAGATATGCCTTTTGGTACTTGATATACATATTAGACATGTGGTGTAGATATGCCTTTTGGTACTTGATATACATATTAGACATGTGGTGTAGATATGCCTTTTGGTACTTGATATACATATTAGACATGTGGTGTAGATATGCCTTTTGGTACTTGATATACATATTAGACTTGTGGTGTAGATATGCCTTTTGGTACTTGATATACATATTAGACATGTGGTGTAGATATGCCTGTTGGTACTTGATATACATATTAAATTTGTGGTGTAGATATGCCTGTTGGTACTTGATATACATATTAAACTTGTGCCTTTTGGTACTTGATATACATATTAGACTTGTGGTGTAGATATGCCTTTTGGTACTTGATATACATATTAGACTTGTGCCTTTTGGTACTTGATATACATATTAAACTTGTGCCTTTTGGTACTTGATATACATATTAGACTTGTGGTGTAGATATGCCTTTTGGTACTTGATATACATATTAGACATGTGGTGTAGATATGCCTTTTGGTATTTGATATACATATTAGACTTGTGCTGTATATATGTCTGTTTGTACTTGATATACATATTAGACTTGTGCTGTATATATGCCTGTTTGTACTTGATATACATATTAGACTTGTGCCTTTTGGTACTTGATATACATATTAGACATGTGGTGTAGATATGCCTTTTGGTATTTGATATACATATTAGACTTGTGCTGTATATATGTCTGTTTGTACTTGATATACCTATTAGACTTGTGGTGTAGATATCCCTGTTTGTACTTGATATACATATTAGACATGTGGTGTAGATATGCCTTTTGGTACTTGATATACATATTAGACTTGTGCCTTTTGGTACTTGATATACATATTAGACATATGCCTTTTGGTACTTGATATACATATTAGACATATGCCTTTTGGTACTTGATATACATATTAGATTTGTGCCTTTTGGTACTTGATATACATATTAGACATGTGCCTTTTGGTACTTGATATACATATTAGACATGTGCCTTTTGGTACTTGATATACATATTAGACATGTGCCTTTTGGTACTTGATATATACATATTAGACATGTGCCTTTTGGTACTTGATATACATATTAGACTTGTGCCTGTTGGTACTTGATATACATGTTAGACTTGTGCCTGTTGGTACTTGATATACATATTAGACTTGTGCATTTTGGTTCTTGATATACATATTAGACTTATGGTGTAGATACATGTATGTCTTTTGGTATTCACAATTCTTCAGTTTTATTATTTTTAACATTTTCATCCATTTTGTTCATCCATCCATCTTTCACACTTTATTTCCAGAGAACAACTCCAAAATCATTCAGAGTATCTCATTGAAGCTTGGTAAACATATTAGAATATTGGTCCAGATGTGCCTTTTCCTATTCACAGTTTTTCAGCTTCAATAGTTTTAATGCTTTTATCAGTTTGCCTGCTTATCCATCGATGCTGCAATAAAACTTCCTTTTCCTGAGGAAAACTTATGTTGCCTGTCACTTCCCTGTGTACTTTGTAAATATAAATGCCTATACACTGTATATGAAATCTTAGATAGATCCTTCTTTCTCCTAGTAGACATTTTGTTGGAGATACAGATGAATCCGTCTTTTGTTATTACGTGGTACAAGTTTCCGTAGCATATAAATCTAGTATAGAAAAGGCAAGGGATGGTAAATACAGAATTCCTCACAAGGAAATGGCAAGGGATGGTAAATACAGAATTCCTCACAAGGAAATGGCAAGGGATGGTAAATACAGAATTCCTCACAAGGAAATGGCAAGGGATGGTAAATACAGAATTCCTCACAAGCAAGAAAACTTATCACTAGAAGTTAAATACCTCAATCCAACACACCATTTGATCACATACACCCTGAGCAACATTAATCCCAAACTAACTTTACAGGTAGCAATTCCAAAGCTAAGTCCAAATATATTGATTGTAACAGTTAGTTTTTTGTGTCATTTGATACAAAGGTAAAAGGAGATGCTACCAATGCAGCAGTGAACATTATGTAGGTAAAATCCTTGTATAAGACATGACCACATACAATGGAGGCAATGATCTTTTCAAATTGAATGACTGCAACATCTCCATGACATACAAAGATTTGTTGTTACCATCATCAGTATGAGCAAATAAGATTCAACAAGGTATCATGAATGATAAATTGAGGAAGTTACAATCAGCGGCAGGTAATACACAAAATACTGGTACTGAAATACAGTCTATGGTGTGTGTCTACCATTGGATTTTCAAGGTATACAGTCTATGGTGTGTGTCTACCATTTGATTTCCAAGGTATACTGTCAATGGTGTGTGTCTACCATTTGATTTTCAAGGTATACAGTCTATGTTGTGTCTACCATTGGATTTTCAAGGTATACAGTCTGTGGTGTGTGTCTGCCGTTGGATTTTTAAGGCATACAGTATATGGTGTTTGTCTACCATTTGATTTTCAAGGTATACAGTCTATGGGGTGCACCTGCCATTGGATTTTCAAGGTATACAGTCAATGGTGTTTGTCTACCATTGGATTTTCAAGGTATACAGTCTATAGTGTGTGTCTACCATTGGATTTTCAAGGTATACAGTCAATGGTGTTTGTCTACCATTGGATTTTCAAGGTATACAGTCAATGGTGTTTGTCTACCATTGGATTTTCAAGGTATACAGTCAATGGTGTTTGTCTACCATTGGATTTTCAAGGTATACAGTCAATGGGGTGCACCTGTAATTGGATTTTCAAGGTATACAGTCTATGGTGTGTGTCTACCATTGGATTTTCAAGGTATACAGTCAATGGTGTTTGTCTACCATTGGATTTTCAAGGTATACAGTCTATGGTGTGTGTCTACCATTGGATTTTCAAGGTATACAGTCAATGGTGTTTGTCTACCATTGGATTTTCAAGGTATACAGTCAATGGTGTTTGTCTACCATTGGATTTTTAAGGTATACAGTCAATGGTGTTTGTCTACCATTGGATTTTCAAGGTATACAGTCAATGGTGTTTGTCTACCATTGGATTTTTAAGGTATACAGTCAATGGTGTTTGTCTACCATTGGATTTTCAAGGTATACAGTCAATGGTGTTTGTCTACCATTGGATTTTCAAGGTATACAGTCAATGGGGTGCACCTGTAATTGGATTTTCAAGGTATACAGTCTGTGGTGTGTGTCTACCATTGGATTTTTAAGGTATACAGTCTATGGTGTGTGTCTACCATTGGATTTTTAAGATATACAGTCTATGGTGTGTGTCTACCATTGGATTTTGAGATGCTAACTGGTCATTGTCCACTGTATCCTTGTGTCTTTCCACAGGATTTTAGATTTAATTACATAACACTTGCAAAAGCGCCAGAAGTGATTGAAGGTTTTAATAAGGATTACAAACTGGAAAACATTTGTCTAGAAAATGATATGGCTACTTTGCAATTATTTGCACAATCTGCAAATGTCAAATGCAGAAATGGAATTGCTTTCTGACTACATCACTTTGAGGGAGGCAACCATCAACATAACAGCCAATACAACTCAGATGAATCTTGTACAAATAAAAGTGGAGAAATTGATCCAGAAAATTATCATTCTTCTTGTCTGATGTTATCACAGTGTTCTACATTGTGATGAGGAAATTTATCAGATAAGTAAAATTATAGTTTTTACATATGTCAGTTTTGTTGAATTTGAAGTTATGTATTCTTTGCTTTTGTATTGGAAAATGACATCTGAATTAAAAATAAAATTATTTTTGGAATACTTATTCCAGGTGACTTGGGGTCATGGTTACAGTCAGAGAAAATTTGCACTGAGGTTTTGGTTACAGTTTTTGTTTTTTCTTCCTAAATCCCTTGATGGATTTATTCATACTTGGCATGAATCATTTTGTAGCTATGTGTTTACACAAAAAATACTTGGAACAACAAAATAACCTCTTTGACCTCGGGGGTCTGCTCACAGTCATAGAAAATTTGTGTTAAGGTCTTAGTTAAAGTGTTTTTCATCTGCTTATATTTACTAAACCCCTTGACATATTTTATTGATGAATTTCTTCATACTGTGTATGAATCATTATGAAGCTAAGAGGATTCATTTTGCATCATGCTCGCTCAACCTTTTGACACTGAGGTCAAGGTCACACATTTTACAGCAGTGTTTTGATTGTGGGCTCAACCTGCAGGCACTGATTGTCTTGTTTGAGTTTGATTCTTGTATTTATGAACTGGGACTCCAGCTTTTTATACACCTGTGATAGGGTAGAGTGTATTTTGTTATGATGTCCATCCGTCCATCTGTTCCTAATATCATTTTTGCACAATTGCTAAAGTTCTCCACTATGTACCATTGCCAAACTTTGTGTGGATGACATGCACTTTGGGAGAGGAAGAAGCCTATTGATATCAGGTTGTAAAGGCTTAAGGTCAAGGTTACTGACTAAAAGAAGAAAAAGAGGTTTTCGCACAATAACATTAGATCCACATCACAGACTTGGACGTTGTGGAGGGCTTGTACTTGGGGTAAGGAAGAAAGAAACCCATTGATTTTGGGGTCAGAAGGTCAAAGTTAAAGGTTAGTATGACTGAAAGAAGAAAAATGGTTTTTGTTCAATAACTTAAGTTCTAGACCACATACCCTGAATAAAGTTTGTGGATGGCTTGCACTTCAGGTATTGAAGAGACCTATTGATTTTGGGGTTAAATGTCTCAAAGAAAAATTGGTTTTGCTGAATAACCTTTGTTCTAGAGTAAATTCCTTGAACAAACTTTGTGGATGGCTTGCTTCAAGGCAGGGATTGAAAATTCACTCATGCTACTCAAAATGGTGAGTTAAAATTTCAGTCGGTTGAGTGATTTTATGGGCTACACACCCGATCAAGCAAGTGTTGTTCAGTGGTAGATATGTTTTTTAATTTGAAAGGTTATTTTCCCATGTAATGCCCACTCAGTGAATGAAAATGTTGATTATGAAAACGGAATGTTGATTTTTAGCAGGTTGATCATGATCATAAGGTGCATTAGTAACCGTTTGTAATACATATATGTCGCATGATGCAATAATGCACCAGACTGGTTTTATACCTTTAATCAGTTTGCATCAGTTGTTACTAAAAATCATATACACATGCAAACTTATCTTTGATCAGTACCCCATCATATCAGTGAGCATTGCCAGCTGAAATCATATTGTGATATATTGTGATTTAAATGATTGTTTTGCAGTATCTGTTGATACATATTGCTACCAAGCTGAATATTTAGAAATCCCCATCTTTGTTAGCTAAAGATCATCGATCCACTTTGTTCCACATCAACTCATGGCATCTTTAGCTAGCAGAAACAATGTTTGGAATAAGTACCTGGGATTTTATCTTTCCGACCAGGATGATAATTTTTTTAAAAACTAAAATGATGGATAGAATACTTTTTTTTTTTCTACAAAGAGCAAGAGAATTTTTTCAAGCTTTTTAGGTGCCAGAATTTTTATTTTCAAAAAAGCTCACCCACCCTGAAAAAATGGTTGGTCCCAAATGAGAGTGGTGGGTAGGGTATGGCACTCAAATGTGGTACAAGAATGACAACGGAAAGCTGTCAGGTTGGTGTTCCATACCCGTGTCGTGTTCAAACATCCATACCAAAAAGTATTACAATCTGGGCAAGACATGACTTGTACGTCGGTGGGTTCGTCAAACATTTATCAATCTATCTCTGCCGCTCGCTAATCTTTTAATTTGTGCATGTTCATGGCAAATTGAAATACCATACATAAGTTCAATCAACCCCAT
This sequence comes from Margaritifera margaritifera, assembly GCA_029931535.1. NCBI lineage: Eukaryota > Metazoa > Mollusca > Bivalvia > Unionida > Margaritiferidae > Margaritifera > Margaritifera margaritifera. The sequence goes on along the minus strand of JAQPZY010001662.1, from coordinate 6,333,349 downwards.
ACCTTTACCCACAGCTAATCTGATTGGTTGGCTAAATAAAGCATTTTTATAACAAAAAGGAGCTAAGGAAGATGGAGAATTTTAACAATTTTGATAAAATATATGATTTTATCAGTGTTGTCCCCCAAATCATGACCCTGTGCGGCGCATTTCGCATGCTTTTTCGTCAGAAAAAAGTTTGAGAAAAATACACCTACAACTTTTCATTACTGGATGTCCATCCATGTCTCTGTTGGCACTAGCAATGGCCAAAGTCATGAAAGGTGATGAAAAGTGTAAGATAGCAATGAAAACATTCAAAGTTTGTGATAGTCAGCGAGTTGCAATGTAAAGGGTTTGATGGCCGTTAGCATAACATATTTTCAAGGTTAAAGTCACCCCCTATGGTGATGAAGATTCAATTTATTTTGAGGTTGAAAAAATGACAAAAAAGACTCAGTTTATGCAAATACACAATTTGTCATTTAATTAATCATTTATTAGTTTGGAAAGAAAACTAATTAAAAAAACAGGTATTTGTTATAATAAATGCTGGTAGATAATGAGTGCTTACTAAAGTTAAATGAAAGCAAGATCCGGAATGGAAAATTCCATGGTGCAGCTCATTTCAGGTTAACCAGATACTAAGACATGTTAATGTTTTCATGAGTTACTTGAGCACATGATGAAACTTTTATTGCAATAATGTAAGTGTCCAATGAAAATACAATAGTACAGTGCCGACCACAAAGTTAGGGTGGCAAAACTGTCGAAGCAAATAAGATTATCTCATTTTTGTAGCAATATTAGTGCATTATGCATTATTATTTTCCTTTTTCCCTCCAAAATGTTGTGTCCCCCAAATTTGGACGGTGGGGAACACAGTGTCCCCTGCCCTTGGTATCCCATGTGCAACCCTGTTTTATGTCTTTCCTCGGTGAATTTCAGTTGAAAAAAATTACAGTGATTTTGGCCCTATAATGGACCAATCAGATTAGCTGTGGGTATGACTTGGGTGTGGGCTTGATGGAACTTATGTCTTCTTACCATGAACATGCATATTTTAAACTTGATTGACTTGATTCTGATGTTAGCAGGTGGCAGCAATAGATAGATAACTGATTGGTGAATGGATCGAGGTAAGTCATGCCTTTTTATACTTTTTGGTTTGGTCACTTGAAAACAACATGGGTACAGAACACCCTCCTGGCAAGTTTCCTCCCTTTTCATTTGCGTAACACTTAGAGCCCCTATCCTACTCTCCACTCCACTACCAATCCGTCCCATTATGGCCCAAATCGCTGTGGTTCAGCCCTACTTGACTTAGCAATGACTAAACCATGTGTTTGATTGATTACAGTGTTATTTTGTCATTCCAAGTATTTTTTGTGTAAACACATAGTTCTACAACCAGTCTCACTAATAGACTATTAGGGTTAAAATACTGATACAGAAGAATTTGTACCAATATGAATTGCAATATGATAGTGTACCGATACATACTGATATATCGATATATCATTACACTACTATGCATGTTATTGGTTGGCTTTAATACTATGAACGTTCAAAATTCTTTACTAAATCTTCTGATAATGAGAGTTTATTTGTTTGTTTTTGTGGGTTTTAATGCCATTTTTAACAAATTATTGGCTATATCATGCCGAGGAAATAGGAGCTATATGTGCCTTTCCCAGGGACACTCTGAGGCAGCTGGCATGGGCACGTATCGAACCCATGATCCTTGGATTACAAGTCCAACGCTCTACCAGCTGAGCTACCATGGTTTCCTCTGATAAGAGTATCAGAAAGCAATTGGAAGAAGTAGTGATGAGTGTGTTGAGAAATTGCCATTTTATTTTGTTAAAACATGAGAAGCTAAGGAAAGATGGAAAATGTGAATAATTTTGACAAATATATGATTTTACACCCTTCCTTTGAATCTTAGTAGAAAAGATGACCAAATTCTTTTTGACCCTATAACCAACCAAAACAGATTAGTTGTGGGCATAGCTTGAGTGCAGGTTTGCATCCAAACTTCCGCATATTGATAAAACACATTGCCCCTGTAATTTTGTTTTCAAATTGTTGCACTTATTGACTTAAAGCTAGATGAATTGTTGGCACATCATTATGAAACTTTGTACATGTTATGGCCATCATCTAAAGATGCACATATAAAGTAATCGGTGTGCACTTGCAATTTTTGTTAAGAGTTATTGCCCTTTTCGTCTTGCAGCTAAATGTAGAGTTAGACAGAATCTTGTGAATTATTGCAACTTGTCGTGCAGCTTGCTTGGATATATGTGAAACTTGTACATATCATGGTCATCATCAAAAGATGCACATAATGACAAATCTTTGTGCTCCTGTGATTTTTGTAAGAGTTGTTGCCCTTTGTGTATGCTGTATTTATGAATGTGACAATTCTTTTAGGTTTTAGTGGATTATTGTTAGATGTAGCACATATTATGGTCATCATTAAAAGATGTGCATGTTTGCCAATGATTATACTCATACTGTTTTCAAAAGAGAATACAAGAGCACAATGCTCACGATTCCTTCCAGGGAGCTGACAGCTCAGTTGGTTGAGCGTCTGACTTGTAATCCAATGGTTGCAGGTTTGATACCCGCGCAGGCTAGTCTGGATTGGCTGCCTTGGAGTGTCTTTGGGAAAGGCACTTAGCCCCCATTTCCTTGGGATGATATAGCTACAATAATTATTAAAAGTGCCATTTAAAAAAAAACAGAACAACGAAAAAAATCCTTTTTTATCCCTATCCATGGGGGCTTAGAGGTGGGACAGTTCTTCCTTGTTATCTTCTAATGCGCATTGTTAATAAAATGTTCAAGATAAAGTGCCTGGAGAACATGCAGGATGCTCTTCTCCACTCTGTATTTGCCCACGCCCTGGATAAAATGTGCTCTATTGAAGTTGAAAGTTTATCTTGGATGAGTCAAGTACAAACTATGCAAACAGGAGAAGTCACAGTTACATGTGTACTTTTTTCCATTTTCTAGTTGAATGTTTCATCTATAGACTTAAAAACAACCATGAAATTTTAAAGTTGCATTTCTTTCCCAAAACCAGTTTTGATATGTCCACCATACACCTTTGAGACCAACCATTGTGGTATTCAAACTTTGCTACTGTACACTTGGCAGATTTTGAGAAAAAGTTGGAAAAAGTGGCTTATAATTGGAATCAAGCAGACTATTTCCTTTAATTTGGTTAGACTGCAAAACATTCTCGTCGAGTGTGTCGATTTCCAGCCTGTGAGACAGAAGTAGTTTGAAGTTAATTGCTTGAAGAAACTGTGTGAGGATGTATCGTCTGAGAAAATCATGGACTTTTTAAGTAAATACGGTTGATACAATCAGGCTTTAAGGACTTTACATGTTTCCTTTTTCATTTGTTTTATATACATGTTTCCTTTATCATTTGTTTTATATACTTTTTACAAAATTTTAAATTTTGTTGTACATTTTATATTTTGTCTTTTTGTACTTCATGTTTGCATTCATTTAGAAGGGTTTATCTTCCTGGGGTTTTTGTGCAATTCATTTTCCATTTCTTCAATATCTACCTTTAGTTGGCACCATATAGCCACTATTGTGCTGAGGTACCATAAAGCATTAGTTACTTACTTTAATTAGGTCAGTCCATGTATGGATAGATGAAGGGATTTACCTCATGTTGGTGTTGGTGGTAGAGATATGATTTACATAAAGTGGTCAGAAAGTCCGAGAGCTAAGTTACCTCTCCTGATGAATGGCCTGACTAAACCAAGGTGAACAAGTGTGGAACAAGGTAAATGAACTCCAAAACAAGAGGAGTGTATTGTTTAAAATTCTGAGTGTGGATAATGTGGATGTACTTTTGGAGCTGTATACAGCATATATTCAGTGCTGCTTGTAATAATAATAATATAGCATTAGTACCATCACAATAATTAAAATAATTCCATCTGAGAGGATTGCTTATAAATTTGTACTTTTGTGAACAGTGCAAGCCTGAACATTTCAGTGGTCTGAATTCTTGGAAAAAAGATGTGATTGAAAGAAGACTCCCCAAAAGATGTGGTATATATTGTCATTTTCTGAAGATTTTTTATTTCAGGCTTATTTTCTAACACATGTTGATTTAAGGGGGATTGATACTTGACAAAATTACAAAAATTTAGGCAGGTATCATTAATGTTTTTATGAGATCACAAGGAGATTAGTAGATATCAACAATTTAATGTGCCCCATCCCAGTCTGAATATTTGTAAACAAAAATGTTGGTAGCTTTTCCTCATGTAAATTATTAAAATACTAAAAAATTTCAATGATACAATACTTATTATTAAAGTGATATAAAATTGAAGTTTGCTTTGTGTGGTTTAAGTTTTATGTCACAGCAACAAATCAAGGTAATATAATGCCAGGGCAATTGGAATAAGGTGCCTTGCCCAGGGACACAACTCATTAGCCAACCCGGGCTGATCCAATGGCAGGATTTGAACCCACACCATTTTGGTCCCAAGTACAGCACACTGCCACTAAGCTATCGCAGCTCCAATTGTAAGCCACATTCTTCTTCTTTAGAGGGGTCCCAGGTGGCCGAGTGGTCTGAAGCACTCGTCTTTATCGATCACTGCCATCTCACCTCTATCCACGTGGGTTTGAGTCTCGGGTTTGGCCAATTTGGGAATGTAAGAAAGCTTGCCAGTAGCTTCCCATGGGTCGGTGGTTCTTCCCAGGTTTTTCCCAGCTTCTTCCCTCCACCAGTTATACTGGCCGCCATGTATAGCCTATCATGTACTGAAAAATGGCATTAAACCCACAACAACATCTTATTTAGACAAAATTTGTTTAACAAATTTCCTTCTGCTAATTTTATTTCTGTACAATTTTTAAATTTCGTATTTATTTGAGGATGTAAAATAAATTAGATTGTAATAATACAGAATAGAATTGTGATCAAATTTTTATCAATTATAGCTTTCTGGATGAGCTGCAATAACAATGGTCTACAGAATTCCATTGCAATTCTCTGCTACTAACACCTTGGTCAATTAGGGTGTTTTGTTAATCTTAGATGCAGTAGACCATGTCAGCTTTTGCATACAGTGGTGTCAAATGTTGGAATACTCCAGGGTACTAAAATACCAAAGGGACATAATGAATAGCAATCATTTGGGTTATCTTCCTTAAGGTTGTTACTGAAGAACGCTTAAATCCTTCAACTAGTAAGGATTCCACTCAATCTGATATTTATTTACAAAGGTGATAGCCCTTAATCTGATATTTATTTACAAAGGTGATAGCCCTTAATCTGACATTTATTTACAAAGGTGGTGGCCCTTAATCTGACATCTATTTACAAAGGTGGTAGCCCTGAATCTGATATTTATTTACAAAGGTGATAGCCCTTAATCTGACATTTATTTACAAAGGTGGTGGCCCTTAATCTGACATCTATTTACAAAGGTGGTATCCCTGAATCTGATATTTATTTACAAAGGTGATAGCCCTTGATCTGACATTTATTTACAAAGGTGGTAATCCTTAATCTGACATTTATTTACAAAGGTGGTAATCCTTAATCTGACATTTATTTACAAAGGTGATAGCCCTGAATCTGATATTTATTTACAAAGGTGGTAGTCTCAATTTAAGATTGTAGATGAAGATGATTTTGAACATACTCTTATAAACTTCAGAAGAAAAAAAAATACTTTTGGTTTTATGTTGTCTATTTACATTTTCAGTTATGTTAAACAATGCATAACAGTCAATCACTTTTAGACTAATGGGGACTGGAACTGCGGTGGCTTAGTGGTGAGTGTGCTGGACTTGCAACCAAAAGAGAGCTGGTTCTAATCCTACTATTCGATCAGCCTGGGTCGGCTACCGTGGTGTGTCCTTGGGCAAGGCATTTCACTCCAATGGCTTTAGCACTAATAACTTACCGTATATATTCGCGTATAAGCCACATCCAAATGCAAACAACATAGACCCTGATCTGCTGTCGCATAATGCGCTGGCAGATCAGGGTCTATGTTGTTTGTTCTTCTGATTAGTTCTTACAAACTGCATAGACCCATATCTGGCAGCGCATTATGCGACGGCAGATCTGGGTGTGTGCAGTTGGTATCGGGTTATACGCAAGTATATATGGTATATTGAGGGGAAAAAAAGAAGAAGAAAAAAAACGTGTAACACATATTGGAAATTATCAGATACAGGGTAAGATCACTGTGTCCACACTTTAAGGATATCATAACTGTAGATTTTATTATTATTTTTATTAATTGAGTTATTAATTACCAAAGCTCATTGAGCTGATAAACACAATTGAGTAACACAAATTTTATGAAATTTAGAACTCGACTCAAACTGATAAAGCCAATTTATTTGAGCTTTAAAATTTAAATGCTACAGAATATTATAAAGATGTTACAAACTGTCACAAAAGCCTTATTACATTGCATACATGCACACAGACTAATCCAACTTTATCATCAAAAATATGCAACAATTTCATTAGAAACATTTTTTGAAGTCAATAGTATAGCCTTTCTGTTTTTTAACCAGAGTTAAGAATGGCTGAAGAGTAGTCTTACATAATCTTTGCAATTTGAATGTGTGGCAGTTTTTTCACTCATCACATAACATAGTTCTCTTTACTAAAGACACTTCCCATCAAGGTTTTTCATGATTGTTTTTTGCAAGTTCTCAGCTTGAACCTATTTACAGAACAGAACACAAACTTTATCAAGCCTTAAATTTGCAACCCACTGGGAGGTATACAGCCCACTGGAAGGTATACAAAATTAACTCCTCATCATGTACCAATTTACAACACACTGGGAGGTATTCAGCCCACTGGGAGGTATTCAACCCACTGGGAGGTATACAACCCACTGGGAGGTATACAGCCTACTAGGAGGTATACAAAATTCAGTTGAGTAGTCTGCTTTTGTAAAATCAACACTTACTGCACAGTTCAAAATGGCAAGATTGTTACATTCTAATGTCATCAATTTGACATCATATTTTGCCTGGGTGCATCTTAGTGCTATGAATTCTGGGAGAGAATGGACATAATCTGTGGTTGCAACTTCTGTTTATTATCAAGTAATTACATTTTTTTTAAATACAATTTTAATAAGTGCAGTAATAGAAGTTTGAAATAAAGTAACAAAGTCAATGAGAAGTGTACTGGACCTTTGGAAATTTTAGTGATTTACACAGGTCGTAAATCGCCTTTGGCATCTTTTTTATCTTTAAAATATATGTGATCTCAGTAACTATCATACTGAAAGAATTCACTCAACATCATATCCTTTTCTTTGTGTATTTGATAAGAGGAGTCAGTTATTTTCAACAAGTGCAAAATGTTATGAATTTTTAAATTCACCTGTTATTTTATGGACAAACAGTAACAGGGTACTTTTCCTAATACTTTTCTGTGTAATTACGCTTACCTGGAAATAGTATTGAACTAAGAATAGTATTGAACTAAGACGAGCCCAAGAAAAGGCACACCAGCCTGTACATTTGAAAGTGCTTCTGTATTGCTTAGACTCTTAGCTTTGTAATAATATCAATTTTTAAAAAAAAGGTATATAATCCAATATTTCACCTTAAGTAAGACCCAAGCATTACCTATTATTTTCAATAAAGCGGTACAGGTTGTCTTAGTTGTATAAATAGTACAATGCAAACTAATGTATACATTTTCATCATAGTGATGTTATGTGTGAAATGACTGTTTTCAACCAGATTTATCATTTTATATGCATGTAGATGAAATGAACCACATGTTATGGTTACATGTATGTTATGTTATGAAGTTTATCTTTTTGAATTCAAAATGATACAAACCAGCTTTTCAGTACTGTATATTCTGTTTTCAGCAATTAAAAGCCAAAGATCAAATAAGAATAATAATAATAATAATAACAACAACAACAACAAAAATAATTGCAGCTATGGAAACTATTCTAATTTTTTTTGCATGGTTCAGTGAGATTTGCAGTGCTAATATCTTTTGTTAAAGTGTGTTGCACCACACATAACCCGCCGGTTCAGAAAACTTTAAATACAAGTTTTTCATGACCGGTTTGTGGGAGGAATTTGATGGATTGGTTGACTCAGGTAATTACAGTAGACTGATTACCATCACAGGGAACTTATATATTAATTAGAATTTGAGAGATTGATGGGAACATAAGATACAGGTATATATACTGTAGCCCAATTTACTGGCAGTGATGTTGATAAATAGCTGGTCTTTATTGCAGGTAACTTAATCATCTCTTGATTTATACTAGCTATGTAGGAGTAGTATATTGTCTGCATTATGGTCCACCAGCATTTCTGAAACATATGTTTGATGTATCAATGATTAATAATGCCACCATGTTAACTACATGATTTACAGTCCTTACACAGATCTCATGGCACACAGTTTGATAACATGGACAAGTCCAAGTATTTATCAATAGGGGACTCAGGTTGCGAACAAAATGTAAACAGAAATTTCACAAAGAACACAGTTGGATTACAAGTTGTTTGTATACTCATTAGAAGTTTAATTATTCAGATCAGTGTGTCTACGTGCGATATAGAATTGCTACATTGTGAAGTTAGCATTTAGATCAAGCTGACTACCCTGTTTCTGGGCCAGTCTCTGCTGTGTTTATCTGTAATTTAAAAGTTTTAACAGAATAAATGTTATAAACATCAATTGCACAATAAGTTGGAAAAATCTTACATGACACACTCCCACCACTCCCAATCACCCACCCATGGGCTGGGGATGAAGAATGGGCCTGATGTGCCCTCCTGCATGTTGGAAAAGGTGACTAATGAGTCAGCCTTTTTTTGCCCAGGGATACATCCATGATGATGTTACAGCTGTGATTAGCCCTTGGACTTTTTGAAAATGTCCTGTTTATTTTTTTAAAAATTGACTTTGTATTTTAAGGATATTAAACATTTTGGCCTTTATCTTTGTTTGGTATGCCTTGAGTGAGATACCTAAACTTACACAGTAACATGTAGCCAGAATTGTGCTGTTGTATTTTAAAACCCTATGAATACTACATACATACATACATACATACATACATACATACATACATACATACATACATACATACATACATACATACATACATACATACATACATACATACATACATACATACATACATACATACATACATACATACATACATACATATATACATACATACATACATACATACATACATACATACATACATACATACATACATACATACATACATAGATACATACATTCATACATACATACATATATACATACATACATACATACATACATACATACATACATACACACATACATACATACATACATACATACATACATACATAGATACATACATACATACATACATACATACATACATACATACATACATACATACATACATACATACATACATACACACATACATACATACATACATAGATACATACATTCATACATACATTCATTCATACATACATACATACATACATGCATACATACATACATACATACATACATACATACATACATACATACATAGATACATACATTCATACATACATACATACATACATACATACATACATACATACATACATACATACATAGATACATACATTCATACATACATACATACATACATACATACATTCATTCATTCATACATACATACATACATACATACATACATACATACATACATACATTCATTCATACATACATACATACATACATACATTCATTCATACATACATACATGCATACATAGATACATACATACATACATTCATTCATACATACATACATACATACATACATACATACATACATACATGCATACATACATGTATATACATACATACATACAGACATATATACATGCATACATACATGTACATACATACATACATACATACATACATACATACATACATACATACATACATGCATGCATGCATACATGTACATACATACATATATACATACATACATACATACATACATACATACATACATACATATGACACATTTTTAATGGCTCGTATGTCAGTATAGCATGGTTTTGTCTTGCCTTGGAAGTGTAGATAACGCTTAGGTATCACTTTTTAATCTGCATTGTTAGAGTTGTTGTTATTATCATTGTGTTTTACAGCAGCGGTTTAGGTGTAATTGTTAAGTTATTATGCCCCTGTTGCTTATAGTGGGAGCATCATGGTGTGGTCATGTCCATCCATACCAAAAAATTTGTTTGCAAGATTGCACAAAAAGCACTCAGCATAGATGAATGAATTTTTGCTAGCATATTTGTGTTCATATGTAGATGACCTAATTAGATTTTCATACCTTTACATGTTAATTTTTTTTTTTTACACATTTTTGTTTGTTCTGGACTTATACTTTTTGACAGAAATCTTGTTAGCATGATTGAGATAGACAAATGAAATATGGTAAGCTTAGTTATATTTATATGTACATTACCTGATTCGATTTTTAGGCTATCAAGGTCACGGCAAAGGAAAATGTTATTCTCAGACCAGTATCCTTGTCCAGAGTATAACTTTTGAACCAATGAAGGTATTTTAAAGAAACTTTAGCCAAGTATATTTCATAAGTAGACAGTGTGTCCACATATCGTAGCTATGCCTCCTGCATCAGGGTCAAGGTTATGACAAGGGAAAATGTAATTCTCTGACTTATATACTTGTCCGGAGTGTAACTTTTGAACCACTGAAAATATTTTAATGAAATTTTAACCAGCTATATATCTTGACTAGGCAGTTTGTCACATATCATAGCTAGGCAACTTATCTCAAGGGCAAGGGAAAATATAAGTTAGTGACCTCTATCCATGTACAGATACAACTTTTAAACCAATGAAACTTTAACCTGTTATATATCTTGACTTGACAGTTTGTCATAATTTCAGTTATACCCCTTGTCCTCAGGGTCAAGGTCACAACAAGGAATAATGTAAGTCATTGCCATGTTTCCTTATCGAGGATGTCACTATTTAAGTACCCAATTTTTGGGCTCCATGATGTAGAATAGGCACAATGAGCCCTCCAGGTGTCGCAAGAGGCAATGAATGGAGTCAACCTTTTTGCCCTGGGATGTATCCCATTATGATGAGAAAGTCATGGTCTTTGACTTATTAAAAGAGTACAGTTGATAAAAAAGATCTGATGTTGTATTTTAAGGATTTTACCTTTTTTTGCGCTTTTTTTTTTTTATATGACTTTTTGGGATACCAAAACTTACTTAGCACTATATGGCCATACATAAATACATTCACGTTTTAATACCTACATATACTTTGATGAAACTTTACCCAAGTCCACACCTTATCATCATATATTCAAGTCCCTGGCTCAAAGGTCAAGGTCATTAGTAGGATAAGGTATTGAGACAGGTACCATTTGCAGTACTCTTATTTTATTATCATAATAATTTTTCAATTTAATTTTAAATTTAAATTTAAATTTTAATTTTTATTTTTTACTCAATGCATTTTTGTTACTACGACAAGTGCCTACAGTTTAAATCATCTTCCCTGAATTATATTTATAGTTGTGGAATGACTAACATTCTACCTCTTGACCTGCTACCGTATATACTCACGTATAAGCTAATACCAACTGCAAACTGCATAGACCTAGATCTGCCGTCGCATAATGCGCCGGCAGATCTGGGTCTATGCAGTTTGTAAGGACTGATCAATAGAACAAACAACATAGACCCTGATCTGTCGGCGTATTATCTGACAGCAGATCAGGATCTATGTTGTTTGCATTTGGACTGGGCTTATATGCGAGTATATACGGTAACTTTTTTTATGCTAAAAGGCCACCTTAAAATTGCCTCACATTGAAGTCTCACTTGCATCAGTTAAAAGGACATTATGGTTGCAATCTTGTATTTACATTTGGCATTAAGGTTTTGAAAGTCAAATAACATTTTTGTTTAGTTATTTCCTCACATCTTTATAAGTTCCAGATGTTAATCAATTATGCCTTGAGCATATTTTAGGATGGCACTGCACCCCTAGGTAGCACCTTGCCCTTCTTGGGCGCCCTAACTCTCTGGAAATTTCATACATTTCATATGGTAAGATTCTACATGTATATTTTGGACATCAGCTTGGCATCATCTACCCATATCTTTCACATGCAGTGCAAATATTATCTAAAATGCACCAGTGGTGTGCATAACAATGCCCTCTCTCATAGAGAGGGAGCATGCTTAAAATGCTCTGACATGCAGCCAGCACCTTGTCCTGACTAGTCGTTTGTGGACAAATCGGTTGATTAGGGCCTGACATTAAGATATGGGAGTCCTGTAGTAATGACCTTCTCTTTAGATGTATTCATCTGTTCATCTGTCAGTCCATCCATATGTCTGCCCAACGGTTCACACTTCTTGTGACCAGCATAGCTCTGCAACCCTTACACATAATTGAATGCCATTTGGTAGGTGAATTGTCTATTACATGTAGATGTGCCTTTTAATGGTTTTGTTATTTCAGGTCCAATTTTGATGGAGTTATTGTCCTTTTCCATCAATATTACATCTCCAATACATTAGATCTTTGTAACCAGCATAGCTCAGGAACCATTCAACATACTCGTATGAAATTTGGTGTGTACATTGTCTCATAGCCCTAGATGTGCCTTTTGTGCGTTCGTCTTGTCAACTCCAGTTTGAATAGAGTTATTGCCCTTGAGAATTAACTTAATACGTTTAAATGTGGTTATGCTTTTTGCTTATAACCAGCATAGCTTTTCAACTCTTACACATAATCGGATGCCATTCGGTTGGTTCATTGTCTATTAAATGTATATGTGCCTTCGAAAGGTTTGTCTTTTCAGGTCCAGCTTTGAAGGGAGTTATTGCCTTTTTTGTATAAATATTATAGCTTCACTACAGTAGTTCCTTGTAACCAGCATAGCTCAGGAAACATTCAAAAAATTCTGATGCAGTGTGGGGTGCGTACACTTTCTCACAGACATAGATGTGCCTTTTATGGGTTTTCTCTAATATGGAGAGTTATGGCCCTTAACAATTAACTACAAATCTTTCACATGGGATGTTGCTTGTTACCAGCATAGTCTAAGAACCATTCAACATATTCTTAGGCAAGTTGGTGTAAACATTGTCTCATAGACTTGCATGTGCTTTTTATGGTTTCATCTCATTTAGAAGAGTTATGGCCCCTGATTGCTCATCCTCCTGTCTTTGGTTTCCTCGATAAAACTTCACCAAAATTTGTTAGATTTAAACCAAATTTGGCATGTGTCTTTAGAATGATGTGACCTTGAGTGAGTTTGATTTCCAGCACGCTAAGACACCTTTTACAGCAGTTATGGCCTCTAATTATCCGTCCTCCTGACTTTTGTTTTGTTTCCACAGCATAACTTGACTGAGTTTTATTGGAGTTCAGTCAAATTTGGCTTGAAGTCTTATACTGATGAGACATTGACTGAGTTTCATTTCAGGTGTTTGTTCCACATTGTCATTTGCAAGAGTTATGGATCCTGATTGCCCATCCTTCAAATTTTCCTTTCCACAGCGTAATTTTACTAAAGAATATTGAATTTCAGCCAGTTATCAAGCACCGTTATATTATTGAGACTTTGAATGAGTTGGATTTCCAACATTCCATTACAAGAGTTATGCTCGTCTTTTCCAAACTTTGGTTTTCCATCAAAGGTTCCTCTGTTTAAGGCCGTGGCAAGCAAACTAAAGCAAGCAGGAACCTCTGTGGTGCACAGATCACTACTAGCTCTAGTTAATGCGGTGTTTATCACAAAGATCACTCATCCACTTTTAAGGGATGATTGGCCTTTTTAAAACAGTTATGAAGATCAATTTAAATTTCTTTATGACACATGTATTATTAAACCCAAGTTTTATGGTCATATTGCTTCATTTAAGTTGTAACGGTATGAAAAGGTCGAGGTAAATTTAAATGCAGGCATTATTACCATCTTACCAAGACTATCCAAACTTCTTGGTCAAATTAGTATCTGCAGTATTATGTCTACTGTACACTACAGATACCAGTTTTTACAGTTTGGCATGCAATGAGCATTGGCAACTAGATATATCATACCACTAAAGTTGTGGCTCAGACATTAACATGGTTAAAATTGCTGCTTGGGTAGGCAGAACTAATTGTAACTGACACTGTGAATTGGCAACATAAACTAAGTACATGATACTACTGTTACATTATTTCCTTTTTATTTTAATTCATATGTTGTTCTTTTATTTTAGAATGAAAAAGACATATGATGGATGACCATGCAGAAATGGCAACCTTGTGAAAGAAGTGTTAAAATTGCTGACTCATCAATTCTAAGAATACATCAGTGTCTAGGACGACTAAATTGTGAACAGCTGTGATATTGTTTTGGGCAAGTGTAATCATGAAAGTGCATCATTTACTGGTACAGTTTGTCCTGGTGATTCTGGCTTTTGTGTCACTGTATACACTGGAGGCTGCAAAATCAAAGTCTCGCAATTCACGAAGAGATAGTTTCCAGGATGATCAATACTATTATTCTCGCAGGGGAAAACCACATAAAAGGGAACGGAGTGAAAAACCAAATATAATTTTCATTCTAACTGATGATCAGGATGAACTGTTAGGTTTGTATCACTAAAATGCAGATAATTCTAATGACCAGAAAATATAACTAACATAATACACAATACGTATTCAAAATGGTATGGAGTCTGCATGTACCGTATATACTCGTGTATAAACCAATACCAACTGCAAACTGCATAGACCCAGATTTGCCATTCCATAATGCACCGGCAGATCTGGGTCTATGCAGTTTGTAAGGACTAATCAGTAGAACAAACAACATAGACCCTGATCTGCTGACGCATTAAACAACAGCAGATCAGGGTCTGTGTTGTTTGCATTTTGACCCATATTATATGCAAGTATAGACGGTACCTTTTATATGTTTTTTTATTTAAGTTGTCATATTGAAACACTGTATTGTTAGTGATATTATCTATTGCCATCATGATGTATTGCCATTGGATTTGGTGTGACAGTATCGGCTAAAGATATAGATTGGCTGTATCATATAGATTTGAAATCCCTTCTGCCCACATAAATCCTTTTCCTGTTCACTGCAATGAAGAACATTATAGTTGCTTTCAAATTGCATCATGAATGGTAACTGGTGCTGCATATACAAATGTATTTCTGCAAATGTCCTGAAAAATGGATAAGGCCTAAAAGAAAAATAGCTTTGTTTCTGGTTTCCTGACTGATCCTATTTTGGTCTGCCTATTCTAGACATTTTTCCGACCAAAAAACACAAAAACAATCTGGATTTTTATAATGTTGTGACCAGTTCAGATTTAATTTTGTTCTTTGGTAGCGATATTAAACATTACACTCATTAAGATGCTTGCTATTTTTCAAAATATTTTAATCACCTAATTGACTTTGACTAGAAAGCATGATTTATTTATATCTACTTTTGAACGCTGCTCAGTACCATATATACTCGCGTATAAGCCGAGTCCAAATGCAAACAACATAGACCCTGATCTGCCGTTGCATAATGCGCTGGCAGATTAGGGTCTGTGTTGTTTGTTCTACTGATTAGTCCTTACAATCTGCATAGACCCAGATCTGCCAGGACATTATGTGACGGCAGATCAGGGTCTATGTTGTTTGCAGTTGGTATTGGCTTATATGCGAGTATATATGGTAATTGTGGTTCGCTTCAAATTTATAACAAGTTGTATTAGACAAACGCAAATTATTTACATAATTATAAAGAGATCCAACTTCTGTATAGCATCGTATTGTTGAGTAATATTGAGAAGATCTTTTTTAAAAAAATAAAATTAGGTCATGCAACCACTGTTCACTTCGGTAAATGAAGAGGGGAAAATGACATTGATTTGTGGCATAACAGGAGGGATTAGTGGTGGAATGGACGGTGGGAGGGCTGCATAAAGACACACAGCCACTCTACCCTCCACTTCACCACCAATCCCTTCCATTATGGCCCAGATCCCAGTGAAAAATCTTGTTCTGACCGATCCAATTTTATTTTATAATGAAACCAGAAACATATTATTTTTAGTTCTATTGGTCATAAACCAGAAGAGATCATGTGATGGTTTTTTGTCCATCTGTTGTCTCTCATCCGTCCATCCATTAGCACAAGTTTATTATTGCTACTCCACCAAAACTACTTGGAGGACTGCCATGAAACTTTACACATGCATTCATCCCATAGTCTAGTTGGTCCTAAATGAAAATCATGCTGCTTGGACATCTATTATGGTTGCCACAGTGGCCATCTTGAAAATCTTGTTATCACTACTAGTGAACCTTATCAACATGGCGTTTTCACTAAAAGACTTCTTATGATGTCTAGTTGGTCCTACAGTATCTGAGAGCCAATATAACCACCATGGCAGCCATCTTGAAAATCTTGTTATCGCAACACCTAAACAGAAAGTCATATTGATATGGGGTTTTCACCAAAAGACTTCTTATAATGTCCAATCAGTCTTAAATGAAAATGCAGCAGATCTGACTTCCAATATGGCTGACACATAGTAACCATCTTGAAAATCTTGTTATCCTTCTGAATGGCTGGTTGTATCAGCATGAGGTTTTCAGACTTCTTATGATGTCTAGTTGGTCCTAAATGAAAATGGTGCTGATCTGAGAGTCAATATGGCCACCATGGCAGCCATCTTGAAAATCTTGTTATCGCAACTCCTCTTAAACAGAAAGTCATATTGACATGGGGTTTTCACCAAAAGACTTCTTATAATGTCCAATCGGTCTTAAATCAAATGCTGCAGATCTGACTTCCAATATGGCTGACACACAGTAACCATCTTGAAATCTTTTTATCCTCCTGAATGGATGGTTGTATCAACATGAGGTTTACACTAAAAGGTTTCTTATGCTGTCTTGTTGGTTCTAAATGAAAATGGTGCCAATCTGATGTCCAATATGGCCACCAAAGCAGACATTTTGAAAATCTTGTTGTCACCACTTCTCCTGAACAGAAAGTCATATTGCCATGGGGTTTTCAACAGAAGATTCAGCAGTTGTCTTGAATTCCTGGAAATTCTTTTTGCCCAGTAGAGCATCAGTCCCTTTGTGGGACACTTGTTTTTTATTGGCCTAAAGAGAGCTCAGTGTACATGGGTTTCAACAGTAATAATTTTATATAAAACTGTAAAGTTTACATGTATAAATGGCTTAGTTTGCCTGTAAACGTTTAGAAAATTGGTTAATTTCATGTAGGATCAACTAGTCATCATAAAAAGTCTTCTGGTAGCTAGGGTTTGGACTGAGAAGAATAATATAATTAAGTTATTGAATCAGAGAAAATGCCGAGACATGTTAAGCAGCAGGTTTGCAGTATTGAAGTACTGTATATACTCGCCTATAAGCCGATACCAACTGCAAACTGCATAGACCCAGATCTGCCATCACATAATGCACTGGCAGATCAGGGTCTATGCAGTTTGTAAGAACTAATCAGTAGAACAAACAACATAGACCCTGATCTGTCAGCGCATTATGCGACGGCAGATCAGGGTCTATGTTGTTTGCATTTGTACCTAGCTTATATGTGAGTATATACGGTACATACGTTAATTTGTCTGAATTAGTTGAAATAAACAGTTTTAAATGTACGGTGTTCTTCTCAAAAGTCATATTTTAGCGGAATTGGCAGCTTATATGTCCAAACACAATACTGGTATGGCATAAATTTGTTTACCCTTGTCTGTCAATCCATCTGTCCCTCACACCTCGGTCAAGTTTTGCATTTACCTTATATACTCGCGTATAAGCCAAGTCCAAATGCAAACAACATAGATCCTGATATGCCAGTACATGATGCGATGGCAGATCTGGGTCTATGCAGTTTGCAGTTGGTATGGGCTCTTATGCGAGTATATACGGTGTGTCATTTGAGGCACTGTGGTGGGGCATCAGTGTTGCTAGTTATGTCCCACCATGACTGTGGTAGGGGCATATAGTTTTATTCTTGTCCATCTGACCATCACACCCTGGTCCAGTTTTGTGTTTATGTCATTTCAGGCACTGTGGTGGGGCAGCCATGTTCATTGTAGACAGTGATGCCCCACCACAACATTGGTAGGGGAATATAGGTTTACCTTTATTTCATGAATGATAATTGTTATTTTCTTCAGGCTATATCAAACATTGTTCAGAATCTTAGCTACAACACTGATGTGGGTTACTTTTGATGCAGTTCAAAAGAAATGGAGTTGTAAAATTGCCAAGTTTAAAAGTAGCTGCTGTAATGGAGGCACAGCAGGGACACTGTTTTTAACATTTCTGACAAGTGACACTAATCTGACCATTAAATTGTTTTGTTTTTTTTTGGGGGGGGGGGGGCTAAGATTTTCTTTTAAACCAGGATTATTTTATTTCTTTTATCTCAAGATAATTTTTTGTTAAGATAATATAATGGATATAATTAGTTCTCTTTTCTACAAATCAGAGCAAGAATATTTTTGAGAGCTATTTGGAGGTAGGATTTTTTTTTTCCTTCAATAAAAATCACTTGGTTGGAAGGCCAAATGAGCTTATGGTATGGCACTGCATCCATGGTGCATTGTGCATCTGTCAACAAATGCAGATTTAAGCCTTGTCTCAAGAAACCATTGGACCAGTTTTGACCAAGTTTGGCAGAGAGCATCATGGCATGAATGGCGTTAAGATTGTACAAATGATGCCAATCTGCCATCAAATATGGCCACCAGTACTAAAAAACAGAAAAATATCTAAAGTTTCTTTTCAAAAACTGTTCAGTAGAATTTGACCAAATTTGACAGAAAACATCCTAACATGAAGTGCTTTCAAGTTGATACAAATGATGCCAGTCTGCTTTCAGATATGGTCACTGTTACTAAAAATAGAAAAGCCTTTGAACAATGCCTCAAAAAATGCACAACAAACTGTGACCAAATTTGACAGAAATCATCCGTGCCAAAAAAGGTTTTCAAGTTTGAACAAATAATGCTGATCTGCCATCAAATATGGGTACATTACTAAAAATAGAAAAGCCTTTAAATGACTTCTCAAACAATGTATTAGAGAAATGATGCTAATGTGGATAAAGATATAAAATGTAGAGAAACCTTGAAATAATTGTTTCATAGCATATGCAATCAATAGCCTAGGAAGAAATTTCTTCAAAAAACATCATATTGTCCCAGATTTCTTGGCCAGCTATTGCATTTTGCTGTTAGGCAATTGTCAGCCATGTGAACTAACTCAGGCCCACTTGTGCCTCTTGTCTCACTGCCTTGCAACAATGAAATTTATTTATTCATACAGTGTATTTTTATGAGTAAATTAAATTTTGAAACGGTCTAAAAAAAAGTTTAAATCCCACTTCAGTGAATAGCCTTATTTGCCATGAGATCATTAGACATGTTGACTGTTAAGTCATCATGCATACCAGCAGTGTTGCACATAGATTCCCAAGGGCAGGGGACACTGTGTCCCCCTCCCTCCAAATCTGGGGTCACACACGATTTTAGAGGGACAAATGAAAATAATAGTACATAATGCACTAATAGTGCTATAAAAATGAGATAATCTTTGTTGCTTGAACAGTTTTGCCACTTTAACTTTGTGCTCTGCACCGACCTATCATATTTTCCTTGAACATTTACATTATTGCAATCAAAGTTTTATCATATACTCAAGTAACTCATGAAAACATTATCTGGTTAACCTGAAATGAGCTTCACCATGGAATTTTCTGTTCCTAATCTTGCTCTCTCATTTAACTTTAGTGTACAGTGATTATCTACCAGCATTTATTATGAGAAATACCTGTATTTATGAATTACTTTTCTTTCCAAACTAACAAATCATTAATTACATGACGAACTGTGCATTTGCATAAATATAGTCACTTTTGTCAACCGCAAAATAAATTCAATCTTCCTTGCTGTAGGGGTGACTTTAACCTCGAAAATACATTACACTAACAGTCGTCAAACTCTTTACATTGCAACTTGGCAGACTAGTACAAACTTTGAATGTTTTCATTGCCCAATACAAACATTGTTTTAAATAGATATTCATGTCATCTTACAGTTGTATCACCTTTTGCAGCTTTGGACATTGCTAGTGCCAAGAGACATGGGTGGACATTCACTAATGAAAAGTTGTAGGCGTATTTTTCTTCTTTTTTTTCTGACAAGAAAGCGTGCCCAGGAGGGTCCACGGGGTCAAGATTTGGGGGACATGGGACAAAAAAAAAGTCTGTACTTAATGTGCAACACTGTACCAGGCATGATGATGCTGGCAGTATGGTTGACCATTCCCCATTTCAAAGAATTTTTTTAATAAAAATTCTCATGTGGTGGTCTATTCAGTATAATAAAATTATTAGAACTTTTGTTGAGGCTTCAGTTTCTAAAACTACAATTCGGCAACTATAATGAGTAGAATCCCCAAATAAGGTTCTAATATTGTAATATATGTGTTTAAGAAAAACAAAAGTTGAATATTTAGGATTTGTTTTTTTTTTTAGATGAGTGGTAAATGAAGTGATTACATGTAGAGCAACTGTTAGTCCTTTTACATGTAGCTTGCTCAGATGCAGCCTTTTCCTACTTGCTATAGTGGTCCCCCTCTTATAAGGCCACCCCTTCTGCAGCAGAAAAGTGGCCTTATAAGAGGGGTGTCCTTTCTAGAGGGGGATCACACATTTGTGAGTAATATCTACATATAAAGTATAAAAGCTGTAACTAATTTTTATATATTTAATATTTTCATTAAAAAATCACAGGAATATTATCTGGTTATGGACTTAATGCGATAAAACTAATATCAATGAAGGTGTAACTAATTTTTATATTTTTAATATTTTCATTTAAAAATCACAGGAATATTATCTGGTTATGGACTTAATATGATAAAACTAATATGTTATTTTTTTTTTAAAATATGAATAATCATGAATCGTGGTGCAAAACCATGTTGTCTGGAAATTATGGGCACACACATTTGGTTGTAACTATCCCTATACGTCCATTGATTCTGTCTTCCCACTCACTGCAGTTGACTGTATATTGGCAATGTTTATTTGAATCTTTGTGACATACAGTTTCTCAGTATTGATCAAAGGACTCTCCCTCTTTTCGTTTAGTCTCATCGCTTTCACTTTTTGTTCTAAACTGTGAATGTCTGACTTTTTTTTGCGACAACTTATTCTTTTGTGTTCAATATGCAGTTATCACACGAGATGCACAGTGTTTACAAAGGAAGTGAGTTTGTCACGTGATAGACTTCTTTTTTTCCCCCCTCCAGTCTGGTACCTGGTTAAGTACTTTTCATAATCTAAGAGAGGGAAGCCAGAAAGACTAACATGCCATTTTACTATCTGATGACCGGATGTCACGCTGACGAGCTGAACAATACTGTGCTTCTCAGCAGTTATCTTCTGTCATCTTGATAATTATTGGTGGTAATAATAACCAGTAATTATCAAAATGACAAAAGCTAACTACTGAGAAGCACATGTCAGTAAGGAAAATTGGATTACTTACCTCTTTGTACGGATTAAAGTTACTTTTTCGGCATGTTGGAACAAATGTCCAGGTGTTAAGTTGAGAAATTAACAAATATTAGCGAGATTGTAATCTGTAAACAACCATTATGTGGCCGCTTGCAAGGGGTCAATTTGACCATTTTTGCACTAAAATGCTGTTCGCTAGTCGCGTTTGAGGGGTACTTTTGAACACAAACTCGTCGGTGCCAATTGATTGAGGCCATATAAGGTGGGTGGCTGCAGGTCAGGGGGCCGTTTAAGAGGGGGATCACTGTATTTTTCATTTCTTGACCTTTGCTAATCCGATAAATCAGCCTCCAAACCTGTTCTTGGTGCATTGGTGATTTGGGATAAATCCATGTGAAATCGCAGCACCCTGCTACATTTGCCAGTAATAGGCTGTTCCATCAAATCCAGCAATCAACCAGAAGCAACTTTTGCTCATTTGAAATTTTCCATTCTTTTGGTAATGTGACTTGAGCTTACATGGATTTTGGCATGTGACTGGAAGCTCAAGTCAAATGACCAAAAGTACAAAATTTTGAATGAGTGACTGTCACATCTGGTTAGTTGCTAGATCTGATGGAACAGCGGATTACCCACCAATTTAGCCTGGCAATTCGAAATATTGACTGACCATGGGGTATTGTGATTCCATATGGATTCACAAAAGCCTGGTAATTTGAAATATTGACTGACCATGGGGTATTGGGATTCCATATGGATTCACAAGAGCTGGTAATTTGAAATATTGACTGACCCTGGGGTATTGGGATTCCATATGGATTCACAAGTTGTCAAACAACAGATTGTATACAAAAATATGCTGTACAGATTGCAGAAAAGGCACCGTCAACCAACCGTAACTATGGAGCTGCGAGAAATGGCGGTAAGTGTCTAAAAGTCATCGATATGTGCACTCATGAAATGTTTTGCAAATAGGTGAGGTCAGACTCCAGACCACCAACATACAAATACAGGTTTTTTGGGGTGTGTGTGTGATTTATTCGACTACATTTTTACATAATACTAGTATGCCCTTAAATTTCATTGATAATTAAGTTCAAAATTTTATGTAAACTTTGCAAGTAGTTGTATCATGATGCATATAACTTATTTTTACAAATAAGTGTTTATATTTATCCATACTTTACTGTATTATTACATTTTTTAAAAATTCTTTCATTTCTTGAATGAAGATAATTGTGATTACCCTCTCCAGTAGAACTGGAAGTTAATAAGAACCAAGTTTGATTGCTCCTGTATTCATTTGATGTTTGTTTGTAACTTGCTGGAATGTGTTGAAAGAAAGTACTGCCTGAAGGATGTGAATGTGTTCCCTCCCAACTGCAATCAATTAAAAAGAGCTAAGTTTTCAAGTAAACACCCATGTTTTATGGGTAAAATGTTCGCAAACAAAGTACTAGACTGCAAGACCGTTAACGGCACTTTTTGCATGAAAATGGATAAATCAAAAATATTTAGAATCATATTTACAAACTTCAAAGATACTTGAAAGTTAAGAGGTCATTGTACCACATGTAATGTTATTTACTTACTTACCTGCCATTTCTGTGGCAAACAATATGTAACTTTTTCAGTACAATTAGCTCCCTCATCATTCATGATCTAATTTTCTGTACGAACAGAAATCTTTCATTGGAATATATTCATAATTTTGTCTTTCATTCTTCTTAAATACAAACATAGATCTAATTGTCTCATGTTATTGGATGGTCACTCCTTCAAGTTGGAAGATGTAATATATATATATATATATATATATATATATATATATATATATACTTAGTCAGTGTCAACTCTGACTGTATAACTAAGGGATAATCATCCAGACAAATGTTGCTGGGGATGCATTTATTTTCATTGGTTCCAAATTTCATTGCTTTCTAAAATAATTAAATTTTCCAGGTTATTTAAATTTTTGATTAATGCCTTTCAAAGGCTTTGATGGGGTTGGTAGAGCCTTACAGGAATCATGTTGTCCATCCATTTGTCAGTTAGTCCTTCCTTCCTTTCATCTGTTCATCTGTCTGTCTGCCCTTTCATCCATCAGTCAACAGTCTGGTTTCTGAACATTTTTTGCATTATTGACAAGACCTCAAAATAGTTCAATTTTCAGCTTCCTAAATAAGCATTTACTGCCTCTGATTGACCCACTTGCTAACTTTGGTTTTTACAGCATAACTTTATCAAAGATTGTTGGATTTGTTAACTAAATTTGCCATGTGGCTTTATATTGATGAGAACTTGAAAAGTTGAGTAAAATAGAACAGTAGATACACAAAATGTTTAAATTGGTACCCATCCTGCTGAACTTCTAAAGACTTTAATGTGATTACTGTATACACTCCCGTATAAGCCAATACCAACTGCAAACTGAATAGACCCAGATCTGCCATCGCATAATGTGCTGGCAGATCTGGGTCTATGCAGTTTGTAAGGACAAATCAGTAGAACAAACAACATAGACCATGATTTGCCGGCACATTATGCGATGGCAGATCAGGGTCTATGTTATTTGCATTTGGACCCGGCTTGTACACAAGTATTTGCAGTATCATGGATTTTAAATAAAATTGTTTGTCCTTACTCACCTACATGTACCACTTGATGGAATAAACAGATGAGTGGGTTTTGGAGCCCAAAGATTAAATACACAGGCCTATATGATGATTTCTTCTTACTTTAATGGGTCAGACATGAAGAGTAATAGAAGCACTGAATCTGTCTGATGGTGTTGAAAGGTTGTTACTGCACATCTTTGATCCAAGTGACACAGTGCTGGGTTATCTATACAAGTTTCATGGGGAGCAAATCAAGTTTATGAAAGTAAAATACAAGATGGTTCATTGAAATCAGTTGTCTTCAAAAACAGCTAATTCAAAGGGTTACTATATATACCCGCATACAAGTCGAAGTCTGCTGCAAACAACATAGACCCAGAGCTGCCATGGCATAATGCACCAGTACATCAGGGTCTTCATTGCTTGTTCTGCTGATTATTCCTAACAAACTGCATAGATCCAGATCTATTGATGCATTATGTGATGACAGATCAGAGTCGATGTTGTTTATTCTACTGTTTAATCTTAACAAACTGCACAGACCAGATTTGCCAGTGCATTACCCAATGGCTGATCTTGGTTGTATGCTGTATGCAGTTAGATTCAACGTACACATAAATCTAAATGGTAAGTTTGTATGGCAAGAAGGTTGCATTTTCATGGGTTGAATCCATACTACGAATAATAATTTTAGTTTGACAGAACAAGTTTTTAGGATTGGACTCGAAGCTGATTTTGAGATATTACTATGCTTATTGGTTTCATTACCGTCTATACTCGCGTACAAGCCTGATCCAAATGCAAACAACATAGACCCTGATCTGCTGTCGCATAATGGGCAGGCAGATCAGGGTCTGTGTTTGTTCTACTGATAAGTCCTTACAAACTGCATAGACCCAGAACTGCCATTGCATAATGGGTCAGCAGATCAGGGTCTTTGTTGTTTGTTCTATTGATTAATCCTTACAAACTGCATAGACAAAGATCTGACAGTGCATTATGCAGCGGCAGATCTGGGTCTATGCAGTTTGCAGTTGGTATCAGATTATACACAAGTATATACGGTATATATTTGTTTCCTTTTTAATGAAATACAGTTCATTAGTTATGAACATGCGTAAACCACGATTATCCAACTTGCATTCATTAACATCTTGGACATAACTTAGAAAAATTGCAAACATTTTTTATGCAGCATTTTTGGGAAATAGCGACATTTTAATCAAATGACCAAAATTTTGGTGCATGTGACCTTTTATGAACAGACCAGAACAAATCTACAGGTTTAAATTTTCATCCTACACAAAAACCAAGAGGTTGAAATGAATCAATAAACTTAATTTTTTTTGTGTGTTTAGGCTTTAATGCTTTCAGTTGAATACAAGCGACATTTTTCACTGTTCAGCAGGTCTTGAGGAAAAATATAAGAGAAAAAGTATTATTTATTTTCTTAGTGACTACATTAGGACACAGTAAAATCTGATTGGCTAAGTTGCATGTAATATATTGATGTCTCGTGCATTCTTTCAGGTTCTTTGAAAGCAATGCCAAGGACGGTGAGAATTATGGGACGAGGTGGTGTTCAATTTACCAGCTCCTTTGTTACCACACCTATGTGCTGTCCATCCCGCAGTACCATCCTAACAGGGCTTTATACACACAATCACCATGTGTTTACCAACAATGACAATTGCTCCAGTACAGAATGGCAGGCAGTCCATGAACCTCGGACATTTGCCAAGTATCTGAGTGATGCCGGATACAGAACAGGTACTGTCTCTGGGTATAGCAAGAGGGATGCAAGCAAGGCTGCTTTACGATACATGTAGATTTAACTTCCTACATCTAATTTAAGACATTTTACAGTCATAAATGTGTAGTCAATATTTGGTGTGCAGATTTATGCATCTGTTTACTTTTTCCCCCATTACAACCTTAATGAGAGGCAGTGCAAAACATTTGGAGGGTAATGTCCCAAAAAAAATTTCTATAAATTAACTAGATTTTATTACATTTAGACTCTGGTCAAATACCTGTTCTCTTCATTTAGTGATGATTTTTCAAGTTGTAATTTAATAGAAATGTAATAGAACTTTTTTTTAGCCAACTGTTGGTAAAGATTCTTTTCAGATTAAATCTCTTTGGCGTGGAGGGATTTCTCTTCAAATCCTTACTATCTACTCTGTTCTTACTAAGAATAATTTGTGTCTCTAATATTAAGACACTTTCTCTACCAGAGTTGTCCAACATTTGACCTATGGGCCAGAATCCTGCCTGCCAGAGGTTTCTATCCGACCTGCCAACCTTTAATAACTTGTGCCAACTTGTAGTGAAAAACATAGGCCAAGTTTATAAATGGCCCCATGAGTGAGAAAAAAAAATTGTAATGTCATCTGGCCCCTCGCATGAAGAGGTTGGACACCCCTGTTCTATACTTATCTGTATTGTCTTTTTTGGCATATATGAAGGGACATAACTCAGATTCTAATTCTAGGAAGAAAAGATTATACTCAGAGTGGTTATCTCCCTTGATACAGTTTCACTACTCTATGCAGTACTTAAAACAATACAGAATTATTTCAGTAGAAAACGCTAGTAAAAGGTAATTACTTTTTAAAATAGTTTATGAACTTTTTAATCAGTTCTCTGTTAAGAACTAAAGAGAACAAAAGACTTAAAACATTTACAATTCAGATTACATGTAGTTTGAAAGATATTGGTATTTGTTTATGGTCATAAAATAAGGAACGTGATTGTCAGTATCTCACAATTTATCTCCCTTGGATCATGTTTTATCATATTTGATCATCATATTATCATATTTGATCATTATATCATCATATTTGATCATTATATAATCATATTTGATCATTATATTCTTGTATTTGATCATCATATTATCATATTTTTGTTCATCATATTTGATCATCATATTATCATATTTGATCATCGTATTACCCAAACCCTTCAATGCATTAGTATGCACAGTACTTTGATTTCAGGAAGTTGTCATTAACATTTTTCTGTCAGCTTGTAAACAAAACAGTTATTGCTGAAAAAATGAGTACAAAAATGCATCTGGACAGAATTAAAGTGGGTGAAGTTAGGCAAAAGAAAAAAAACAAATTAGTGTTGATCAGAAGCATTCTTTGATTCTAATTTTGCTGCCCTTATGGATTGATTGGTGACCCTGCCCAGCAGTCAGTCAAACTTGAACAAATTAAGCACTTATTTCAACAATCTGCTGACCGATACTATCAATGTCTAGGTGTTGGTCATTACATAATTCTGGCTGTACTGATACCTTGTTGGGACATCAAGATCTGACAGTCTGACACCTCTGTGACTGTAATTATATGCCATATACCACAAACAACATAGACCCTGATCTGCCATTGCATAATGCATTGGCATATCAGGGTCCATGTTGTTTGTTCTACTGATTACTCCTAACAAACTGCATAGACCCAGATCTGCTGATGCATTATGCGACAGCAGACCTGGGTCTATGCAGTTTTCAGTTTGATCCTACTTATACACAAGTATATACGGTATTCAAATTCATTAATTTCTTAACCAATTTCATAACATTTTCAGCAAATACTTTGAATTTATATAATGTCTTTTGCTATTATTATTGAATGTAAAACCTGATTTTAAAAAAATTGAATGCTATGCTAATGAGATAGCTGACCTGAAGGTCCTGTTAATCGGTCATTTGTAATCAGAATTGTTGCTTTCTTTCATTGTTTTTGAAATTTTTGTTGATAATTATGATGTTTTCTACGTAGGTGTGATGAGACAAAAAATATCTGTATTGCCTGTAACTGTATCCTAATCTTGTTTGAAAGAAGACGTCTTCTTAAATAAAGACAGTTTCATATAATTAACTATTTCATATAATTAACTATCATTTTACTGAATGATACAATCTTAAAAAATAAAAATTAAGAACTAATACACTGTACTAAAAGATACAAATGAGAAATAATTTTTTTTTCTCAAGCAAATTGAGATAGATTTTTGAAAAAAATACAACTTACCATATATACTCGCGTATAATCCAGGTCCAAATGCAAACAACATGGACCCAGATCTGCCGTCACATAATGCGCCGGCAGATCAGGGTCTGTGTTGTTTGTTCTACTGATTAGTCCTTACAAACTGCATAAACCCAGATCTGCCGGCACATTATACGATGGCAGATCTAGGTCTATGCAGTTTGCAGTTGGTATTAGCCTTTACGTGAGTATATACAGTAATATCAACTTGGTTTATTTGGTCTACACAAACCTTGTCATTGTAGTCAAGTTCGATATTAGAGAATTAAAAAAATTTATTGAAGTATTTAAAAAAGAGGTTTTTATTGCTTTATTAATGTTAATCACAGAGCCATTGTAGCCAAATTCATTTTGGTACAGCCACTCCCTATCTACACAGTGCAGTTTTATTTGCATGGGATTAGATAATCGCAGGGTGCTCTGCTTTATAGTCAAATATTTTTTGCACACATTTGAATATATGCATATGTGGTTCAGAATTTCGTGTACATCTCATAATGACCTTGAATCAGAGATGCTGTTAATTTACAATATGGTCATGACACATTTCAGTTGCTGGTAATTTATAGTATGGTCATGACACATTCCAGGTGCTGGTAATTTACAATATGGTCATGGCACATTTTAGATGCTGGTAATTTACAGTATGGTCATGGCACATTTCAGATGCTGGTAATTTACAGTATGGTCATGGCACATTCCAGATGCTGGTAATTTGCAGTATGGTCATGACACATTCCAGGTGCTGGCAATTTATAGTATGGTCATGGTACATACCAGATGCTGGTAATTTACAATATGGTCATGGCACATTCCAGATGCTGGTAATTTACAGTATGGTCATGGCACATTCTAGATGCTGGTAATTTACAGTATGGTCATGACACATTCCAGGTGCTTGTAATTTATAGTATGGTCATGGTACATACCAGATGCTGGTAATTTATAATAAGGTCATGGCACATTCCAGATGCTGGTAATTTACAGTATGGTCATGGCAATTTACAGTATGGTATATTCTGGGTGCTAGTAATTTAAAGTATGGTCATGGCACATTCTAGGTTCTGGTAATTTACAGTATGGTTATAGCACAATGGTTATAGCACATTTCAGATTAGCCTTTGATTTCTATTTCAGGATTCTTTGGAAAGTATTTGAATGAGTACAATGGAACGTACACACCCCCAGGGTGGAGAGAGTGGGTGGGTCTGATTAAAAACTCACGATTTTACAACTACACGATCAATCGTAATGACAAAAAGATCAAGCATGCAGACAATTACTACAGGGACTATTTCACTGACCTCATTGCCAACGACAGTGTGACATTCCTAAGTGTCAGCAAAGCGCATTTTAAAACAAAGTAAGTAACAATATCCCTGCAGAGGCAGTTACACTAATGAATTCATCTATTTGTACATTCAGTTTTTCACCTACTTTCGACTACTAATTCTACAGCAAGTCTTCCATAATATGCCAGTCTTGAAATGGTCAATATATTATACAGAGGGACTGTAGCAGTTGCCGCATGGGAAACAGTTATCATATGATGTTCCTTAAAAATCTCTTATTTCTGATTCTTTGACTTGTTGTCGGTAACAGAAAATTGTAAATATCAGAATGTTAGAAATGTTTTACATAGATATGATCGAAGTAATGCACAATACTGAGAATAAGACTGGATCATACAGCAGCTAATACTTTGCGGCAACTGTTCCAGTTCCTCTAACTGTATTGTACATCCATTGGATAAGTCATCATTATCTGTCTCTAACTTTTGAACCATGAAGATTATTTTCATTAATGAACTTCACTAACTTATACATCATCACTAGATAATGTAGGGTTCTTCTCAGGATTTTTTTAAGGCATATCAGACTTTGTCAGCTCAGATCATGTGGTCTGTGACTGCTATTTTTTGAAATGTGCATTTCTAAGTGGCTGGGCTTCAAATCGACAAATTAATAAATGGCTAATTGTTTGATTAGTTAGCACCTTTTTTGCACCATTGTATTCATGTCTCCTATTTTATTTGGTGGGGTCATATGATACACTGAATCTAAAAGAGGATGGGTTTTTTTGCTGAGGCAATTGGAAGAAAATGCCTTGCCCAAGGACACGCCATGGTAACAGACAGTTGGAATAAAGTGACTTGCCCAGGGATGTACTATGGTAACTGACAATTGGAGTAAAGTACATTGCCCAAGGACATGCCATGGTAGCTGACAATTAGAGTAAAGTAAATTGCCCAAGGACACAATACCTGTCTACTATGGTGTCTTTGGACAAGGCACTTCAGTTGCCAAAAACCAAATCTATTATTGCCTTCTCTCTTGAGAATTGTTCTCCTACAGTGTTGTCTGGTGGGTTAGAGTGCCTTTGTCTTTGGTTTGGGCACTAAACAACAACAGATAACACTATACGAGAACAGTTCCCTTGGCAGAAGGTTAGAATTTAATAATAATGACTAGTGCAGTTGAAAATTTGGATGGGTGGTGAAATCTTTGAAAAAGTTCTTTCTGATCTCACCCCCACCCGTTAGTAGTAGAATGCTGCTCAGTCATTTTGTTGTCTGTTTCATAATGTTTTTCCCATAACTGTCAGTATTGTAAGATGCCATGGCCAGGTGTGAAGCTTCTGCATGTATTGTTTTCCCTGCTTAAAGTTCTTTTATTATTATTATTGACAGGCCAGTTATGATGATGTTAAGTGTCCCTGCTCCACATGGTCCCGAAGATGCAGCACCACAGTACCAACACCTCTTCTATAATGATACCAATCACAGGTAGGAATGCAATTATAAAAGCTAAAATGGACATTTTATTTTAACACATACAGTCCAAAAAGACAGATTTGAGGATAAACACTAGAATGAAGAGACCATCATACCTAGCTTGTTATTGTAGCCACTAGCTTTATCAGAATCATTGTAGCAAATCTTTTGGGATTGCATAAGTGATACAGTTTATTTTGGTATGGACATGCTCAGAGTTGATCAAGGATGCCCAGTTGTGGGTTTCTGCTTCAGATATGTTCCTCGATCACATTAACATTAGGGATATAAGCCTGCTACCTCCCGAATCCAGCCCAGCTAAAAAGATGAAAATTTGTCTTTTCTGTCTATCTCTGATAGATAAAGGGCAGTAACTCTTGCCCATTACCTCCCCATGCCACCGCCAGGTGTCGCTAGTTTTTAAGCTTCACTGCAGTATGGTAAATGTACACAATAAACCTCCAAGATAATTTTGGCCAATATAGTGTAAAAATTCAACCATCCACCTTGGAATTTGGATTTTGTGTAGGAAAATTTTTCACTTTTTCTAAATTTTGAGTAACTTTCTCATATTTTATGGATTTCATATATTTAAGAACATGTTGCAACACACTATTGTGAACACGTGTTGTCATTCACATTTAGCGTGACACTATAACGGGGTGATTTTAGCAACTTATTCACATGCTGAATTACTGATTTATGGTTTTTTTTCTAGTGTCATTTCAGTACAATGTCGACCAAGTGCATAAAATGCAAAAAGTTCAAGGCAAGAGAAGACACTCATGATTCTTGCCTTGTGTGTAATAAGTGTACATCTCTGCTGCATGCAGCGTGTGTATGACATGGTCAGAAAAGTCTGGGCTGCAGTCGTCCAGAAGGCAGCCAAAGGGAGAGATAGAAGAAATAAGTCTAAGAAAGATAGTATAGACGCATTGAGTATTCATCCCAAGTGAACATCTATTGCTGTCCCCCCCCCCAAGTACGATGTCTACTGCCATCCGCTACAGAAACTTCTGTGGAAATGATGGAGCAAAATGTTGAGATGTTGCAACCTGATGCCTTTGAACAGATGCGTCATCTGGTTCAGGAGACGACGATGCAATTATTAATGTCGGGCAAAATTCTCCCTTTGCTCCCATCTATGACTTTGACAGGTTTCTCTGACTCATTAGGGGAGTGTCCCCCCCCCCCCCAATTTTAGGCAATCCAGTGGGCGTAAGTCCCCCCGCATATCCGAGCATTGCCTTTGGGCTTGTAAGTCCAGGCACATGGGGTTTTTAATGGATCTATTGGATCTATTTACTAATACCACCTTGCTGTCCAGAGCCGTCCTGGCTGTCCAGCTGTACCAGCTTTGGGACTTTATTGATTGACCTGCTGGGCCAGCCATGATTTACAGGGATCTAAGTGACAGATCCGTCCACCTCACTGCGCTTTTGGTGACATACCAATACTATGACGGGGATTTTAGTGAAAAATCCATCTGTCCAGCCAGACCCTTGGCAAGGTCGGTACCGGCAACAGCTGGACTGTCTTTGATCCAGCCGGCAACCTGGCCGACCATACTCCCGGCAAACCAGCCAATCGTTCCGGCATGACACATTGATCCGGCAGACCCGGCTTTCCACATGTTCATGGCTTATCCACTGGGGAGAAACCGTGACTTGTACAGAGATGACAGAATTGTGTCATCTATGCTACCTGGTATGGTTTATCCAGATATGCAAGCTGAACAAGAACAGGACTTGACACACAGTGAGTGCGATGAGACTCCTACAAATCAGCCTTACTCAAATCCAACCATGGAATGGACTGAGTTCAGCTTCAAGGATGCCGTAGAGGAAATTTATAGGGTGTTGTCAGCTTCAGAATGCCTTCCACCTCCTACCACCACCCACAACTACAAAGTTAAGGCATTGGTAGATCTTGACGAGGAGGAAGAGATGCCATCTTTCCGGCTTCTTCCTCAATCTGCAGAAATGAAATCATTGACCGTCTGTCGGAACAAATATGTGATCCAGGGAATGCCAAGGCTTTCTTTTCAGAAAGCCAATTACCAGCGACGTTCTCATCTCGCTGGTACAAAACCCACTCAGATGCCTTCAGTACTGACCTCCCGGCGCTGGACAAAAACCTAGCAGCAGTCCACATGTCCTCCACTGTTTTATAAAGTGGACAAGAATGTGTTCCATGCCACTTCAAAGCTAGTTAGAAATGTGGTAGCCACATCTTCAGTGTTAGATTTAGCTTCATTGGCAATTTTCCACCTCACAGAAAAATCAGGCAATGACCATGTCTGGGAATTGATAGCTCGAATTGCTTGGGTTATTAACAGGGCAGCTCACCATTCCAGGGGCACTGCGTTGACTGCTTCAACCAATCTAGACCTGATACGACATGACTCATATCTGTGTTCCACGTCACTCAAGTCTGACGATAACCTGGCTTTAAGGGTGGCCCAGTTTGGGTCGCCCTTACTTTGTGGAGGAAACATTGAAGTTCAGAGGCAGGCAGCTCAAGAACTGCCCCTTCAACTTGCTGCCCAACCTGCTTAGGCTTTTCGGAACAATCAGCCACTGCCACAGCGGAGAGACGATAGACAGAACAGGGACAAGGGATATTTTCAGTCAAATGCTCAGTATAGATCCCAGCCCAATGCCAGGAGTCAACAGTCTAACCAGTCTAGGAGGCAGCCTTACGGACGAGGCAAGAAACCAAGTTTCTCCGCCTTCAAGCCTCCTAACTCTAAACGTAGACCTGCCAATGCCACCGTCCGCAGACAGCCTACCGGTGGGTGGCCACCTAAAAAATTTCATTCTCACTGGATCACCCTATTTCCACAAAACGATTTGGTGATCCAGGTCATTTTGGAGTTGCTTCGAATTTCCTTTATCCAGCCCCCTCCCCTTTCCTCCTCTCCCCTCTTCACTGACATACCATCAGATCGGGAGAAGGATGCTTTTCTACAACAGGAGATACGGTCGTTCATTGACAAATGGGCGGTGGAGGTTGTGCAAAAACCACAATCTTCGGGGCTTTATTCCAGGCTTTTTCTCATCTAGAAGGTGAATGGCAGGTTGAGGACAATCATCGACCTGAGTCGCCAACCAATACTTTATGCCACCGAAATTCAAGATGGAGACAGCGAGATCAATCCATCTTTCCAACAGAAGGAACGAGTATGCCGGCAGTCTTGATCTGACTGACACATATTTTCACGTTCCTATCCACCCCACATCATGGAAATTTCTTCAGTATGCTTACCGCAACACGGTTTATCAGTTCCAAGTCCTACCCTTTGGCCTCAACATCAGCCCTTGGGCTTTTACCAAAATTATGGATTGCATCGTCACCCTGTTCCGGTCAACGTCATCTACAGTGACGGCAGCGTACTTGGACAACATCCTCCAGAAACATATGGTAAGTTCTATTCTATTCCAAGGCAGAAATGATCTTCTATCACTTTCAGATCATCTAGGCTTGCTAGTGAACTGGGAAAAGTCTGATCTTCATCCATTCCAGCGTTTTGTCTATCTGGGTATGGAATTTCTCACCAACCTCAGTCTGGTATGACTTCATCGCGTTCATGTTATCCAAATCATCAAATTCGTCGAGTGCATTTCCAACAAGACTTGGATTTCAGCAAGAGAGTTCTTACAACTCCTCAGATTATTCAATGCGGCGGCGAACTTGATCCCGCTCGGACATCTTTTTATGTGCCCCTTACAGATGATGTTGCTAGCTCAATGACACCCCTTCTCAAGTCCCCATGATCAAAAAGTCATGATCATGCCCGAGGTATGATCATTCCTTCGTCAGTGGCGCAACACAGGTTGGCTGATGATGGGGGTCCCTATGGTGAACCACCAAACAGAAATGACGGTATGTCGTGGCATGCGCATCTTCCAGTGAAAGATGGAAAACAGGATATCAGCCCTCAAGCCCTATCTTCGTGGCTGAAGTGAGTTATACGCTCGGCGTACTCTGAGGTATCACAAGATCAGAGTCGCCTCATGAAGATTTCCGCTCATGAGGTTAGAGTGATCTCTGCGAGCCTCGCATTCGAACGTAATGTTTCGATCCAAGACATAATAGAAGCTGTTGGCTGGCATGCAGAGTCAACCTTCTCAAGTTTTTTTCTCAGAGATTTAGCTTTGCAGAGGCAAACTTTGAATCTGGTGGGTCCAGTGGCGGTGGCCCAGATGACCACCAGACCCAATTGAAAGTCAACACAGCCTATTAGCTTTGCTGGATCCGCCAGTGAAATTTTATAGGTAAGAAGATTTCAATAATCATCATCTTTACCAGTTATATGGATCACATATCACATGACCCTAGGCTGTAGGCTGTGTTGCTTATCAGATTAGGAGAATGGGTTATCGTTCACATGGTGAATCCAGCCATCATTCCCAAGAAGGATACCCGAGGTAGAGGTCGGATGCTCAGCATTCCTTCCTCCTATTACCTATTCTCCTAACGTTAATGTGATCGGGGAATGTATTTGAAGAAGGCAAATTTTTAAGTAAATTATGTTTCATACCTGATCACATTACTTAAAAACCCCCCCAACCACCCTGCCATGCGAGCATCCTCGTTAGTATATCGCTAGCAATGGTAGGTAATGGGCAAGAGTTATTGCCCTTTGTCTATATGAGATAGACAGAAAAGACAAATTTTCATCTTTTATTAGGGCTGGATTCGAGAGGTAGCAGGCTTATATCCTAGTGTTAATGTGATCGGGTAAGTATTCTCAGAGAGACATAAGTTACTTAAAAATTTGCTTTCAGAGTAATTTCTAAATAATTGCACCAACAAATCAATGAAATGCACATAAATTGCACATTATATTCTCAAGTTATACCTTTATGTCTTTAAATCCCGCCTATACTCAAATGGAGTGGGGAATTCACCCCTAAATTTTCAGTTGTAGAATAGATCCTGCATGTTTTTTAAGAATACAAAGTGGGTTTGCCATAAAGGTCTTCATTTCAGTCATTGTAAGGGGTTTGGAAAAATTACCACTATTATATGCAGTGTTCATGGTGTACCATTTCCCAACTGAATATAGTGTTGTTCACTAGCTTATGGTACAGACAAGTGATCAGTGCAGATTCCAGCTGACTGAATCCGAATAATGGAACAAAAATTGTACTCCTAGTTGAAATTCCAAAACTAATCATGTGATTTATACGGAAACCATGTGTTTTTTAAGAAATATACTGGAAACCTTCTTCATTTAAAGATTTTTGGTGAAGTTTGTGGAAGGATAACATCTGCAAAATTAAAAAATCACAAACATGCATTTTCTTTGTTAGAAGTTTAAATATATGAACAGTGATAGAGAGGCCAAATTAAATTGCTGCATAAATTGTTAGCCATTAGGAAACTAAAAACTTAGTACTACTGAAAAAGATAAATTGACTATTTTAGGATTTGATACTGTGGGTTTTTTTTTTTTATTAGGATTGAATGCTATATCTTATTCATAAAGTTAAAAATTATGTTATTATTTTTAATCTGTTTTTTTTCACAGGACACCTAGTTGGGATTACACAAACAATTCTGACAAACAGTGGCTGCTACAGACCATGAGGCCAATGGAGCCAATAGAGAAAAAATTTACTGACATTTTAAACCAAAAGCGATTACAGACCCTACAATCCGTGGATGATTTGGTTGAAAAAGTAAGCTTTGAAAGGAGCTGTATATTCTGTTTGTTTGCGACACTCTTTATATTTGAGCATACTTGACTTGGTAGAAATTTATTTCAAGTTTCATTTCTATAAATTATCAGGAAACATTTATATTGTAAACAAACATCATAAAAATTGGGAACATTAGCTCAGTTGAAGTAAGTTTTGTTAGCAGGAGTACAATATTGTGTTGATTAACCTTTATAAGTAATGATAACTCTGTTAAAATAAAGTTCTGCACAAAATTATTCATCTCACCTGCATGAGCATGATGAAACATAGGTATAACTTTTATAGTGGCAACATCATTGTGAAATATTGGAGTATTTAACTTTCTGAAAAATGTGTATTTTTACATACCATATATACTCGTGTATAAGTCAGGTCCAAATGCAGACTGCAGAGACCCAGATCTGCCATCACATATTGCGCTGGCAGATCTGGGTGTATGCAATTTGTTAGGAGTAATCAGTAAAACAAACAACATTGTCCCTGATCTGCCATTGCATTATGTTATGGCAGGTCAGGGTCTCTGTTGTTTGCAGTTGGACTTGATTTATAAGTGAGTATATATGGTAGCTAAGTGTTCAAGAAATCCAGAATCACTCAGAAATGTTTGGTTTGATGTGCACTTTTGTGTTACACTTAGTTGAGTAGCTATTCTTAAGTAAGGGGCATTACATAGAAATATAGAGGAAAAAAACTGATGATAAAATAACATTTTAAAAATTCATCAAATTCACACAGGTTGAAAATCATAGATTCCACTTATCACATGCACAAAGAAAAGTGTACCATATATACTCGCGTATAAACTGCTGCCAACTGTAAATTGCACAGACCCAGATGTACCGTCACATAATGTGCCAGCAGATCTAAGTATAAGCAGTTTGTTAGGAGTAATCATAGAACAAACAACATAGACACTCATCTGCTGGTGCATTATATACAGCAGATCAGGGTCTGTGTTTTTTGCAGATGGAGGCTAGCATAGATGGTACATTTTTTTGAGTTTTTACCAAATAGAAGATGGTGTACATATTAAGGCATGTGTGGATATTACAGTATTTACAGTATTTTATTTGAAGTATTATTGGTCTAAACCAGTGTATTGTTTAGTACCTGTAGATAGTAATATCTTTCAGAATCAGTATGCGGTTTTAGTTATGCTCAGATACTGCAAATTCATTTTATTTTGTGGTATCATTTTTGTGGTTTTCTTAGTACTTAAATTCACAGTAAGGCCAAAACAAACAAAAAATGTGTTTCCTAATGCACTGGTTTTAAAATTAGGGTAGACAGGTAAGTTTTTTTTTTAAACATTATATACAAATCATAAAATATTTCAAGTGCTTCAAAGTACTGGGCAAAACCGGTTCAATTAGATGCACAAATCAATTTTGGCA
The DNA here is from genome assembly GCA_029931535.1 of Margaritifera margaritifera. Lineage (NCBI taxonomy): Eukaryota > Metazoa > Mollusca > Bivalvia > Unionida > Margaritiferidae > Margaritifera > Margaritifera margaritifera. Next base: position 6,295,177 of record JAQPZY010001662.1, on the reverse strand, counting down.
ATGTGATATTTTTTTTTTATTTAAGTTTTAGGGGGAGGGTAGTAAAGAGTGCTAGGGTCTGCAATGAGAAACGGGGACGGTCAGCCAACCGAAAACACTCATTTTTTGGTGGTATAAAAAGTACAAAAAGTGAAAATTTATATATATATATATTGGCACAACTTGAAAGGTTAATGTTACTTTCATAAATCTTGTTAAAATACATTGTATCTTATTTATTTTGTTTTCTATCATAGGTGTATGAGAACCTGAAGATGCTTGGAGAATTAGACAACACCTACATCATCTACACATCCGATCATGGCTACCACCTTGGACAGTTTGGTGTTGTCAAGGGGAAAGCACTCCCATATGATTTTGATGTTAGGGTTCCTATGTTCATTCGTGGACCTGGGGTACCTGAAGGCATGAAGTATGACTATGTCCAATACAGTACTAACCTAATTCACCTGTATTAAGGAATATTTGCAATCTACATTCATTCTTTTACATTAACAAACATTTATACCTTGTTTGAGTTTTAACATTTATACATGACTGGAAAAATCCCAAATTCTTCTGCTTGCCAGAAACAGTATTTTCACAGACTTAAGTAGCAAATTTCCAGATTTCTCCTTCTTATTCTATACAAAATTCAGGGCAAGTAACATACAATTTTACTTGCCCAACAACATTTTTAACTTGTCCCAGATTGCACGACATTATGTTTTTCCACCACTGATGTAATATGGCATAGAACAGAGGTGTCCAACCTTTTCACTTGAGGGGTCAAATTGCATTTGTTTTCTCACTCATGGGGCCGTTTATAAACTTGGTCTACGTTTTTCACTACCAGTTGTGCAATTATGAAAGGTTGGCAGGCCATATGGAAACCTTTGGTTGGCCGGATTCTGCCCTATGGGCCATATGTTGGACAAACCTGGTATAGAATATGAAGAGGACAGATGCCTTATTTTTTCACTTTCTTAACTATGTAGTGCAAATTACAAAAGTTTTCACAGTGATGTTTCTAGTTCAAACATAGTGTAGTACTGTATTTCCCCCTTCAGAATTGTTTTGCGCATTTACTGCTTTCAACAAATACAATTCCATTTTAACTCAACTTCTTTTGAGTGGAAGCCAAGGTGAATATAGAGATAATGCATGCATTGCTGAAGGTCAAACCTTTGCATACACACAAAGGGTGGTTTTAAGTCCAGAAAGTGATTATGCAGGTTTCAGTTTGTTTTAATTTCTTTAGCAGAATTAAATAATTGAGATAGAGTTACCAAGGGCATGAAAATAATACTATGTAATTTCCTTTCAAATTCTTTTTTTATATGTAATGTCTTGAGTATGTTCTGTTATTGCAATACTCATAAAATGGCAGAGGTTTCACTTCATAAATGATTTATGTCATACATTTAAATTCACGCTATCCTTTTTGCTTTTTCACTTCTTTTCTCAATATTGAATTATTTGAATTAATTTTTGTATCGTCAGAATTGCAAATATTGCTACTAATGCGGACCTGGCCCCAACAATTTTAGACATGGCAGGAATAGAAATTCCGGAACATATGGATGGAAAATCTCTGCTTCGAGTCATCAATGCTGCAAGAAACCCACATAGGTGAGTTTTTTTGTTTCCCCCATCAAGGGAGGAAGAATTATTGGTTTCATGCTGTCTGTTCATCATTCATCAGTCAATCATACTGAGCTTGTAAGCAAGATATCTCAAGACTTGGTTAGGTTATAGTGATCTTGACCTAATTTCAAGGTCATGGGACAGCACTTTCTGCATTGAATAGAAAAGGTTGTCAGCTTGTAAGCAATGTATTTTCAAAATTACATGACCAAACTGGAACAAATTTGAGATGAGATGCCTTAGGAGGTTCTCAAGACCTGAGTAGGTTCTTGTGACCTTGACCCAGTTATCAAGATGTCAAGGCCATATGGTGGCATTCTGTATGGTGAGGGGAGACATCTAGTTTAAATGGACAATTGTGAGCATTTTCCAGACAAAGCAATTATTCTGGACTTAGATACCTATTTAAAGTTATATTCAGAAGATAATATGAAATCTGAGTAAAAAAAATTCTTCAGATTTCCAACATTTTGAAGTATTTTAATGAAACCTAGATCCATTCTCCGACATAATATAATATTTGTGCATTTTTTGCCAAAAAATCGACTATAGTTATAAATTATTCATGTTTCTTTTTCATTTATTTTATTCTCATTTATTTTAATGTAATAGTTTAGAGGCTTTTTCTATAATTTTCTTCATTTTTTTGTTTTAAAAAAAATCATGAGTTTACCTATAGAAACTAAATTATGTAAGTATGCATTCTTCGCCATATTAGTATGTGTATTTTTTTTAGCTCTACTGGTCATAGAACAGAAGAGCTTATGAGATGGTCTGTTGTCCTTTGTCTGTCGTCATTTTTCCATTAGCACAAGTCTGTTATTGCTACTCCTCCTAAACTACTTGGAAGATTGCCATGAAATTGTACACATGCATTCATCCCATGGTCTAGATGGTCAAAAATGAAAATGGTGCCACTTGGACATCTAAGATGGCCACCACAGTGGCCATCTTGAAAATCTTGTTTTTGGTACTCCTTCAGAATGGATGGTCATATCAACATGGGGTTTTAACTAAAAGACTTCTTATGATGTCTAGTTGGTCCTAAATGAAATGGAGCTGATCTGATATCTAATATGGCTGCCACAGCGACCATCTTGAAAATCTTGTTATTGCTACTCATCCTGAATGGAAAGTCATATTGACATGGGTTTTTCACCAGAAGACTTTATATGATATCTAGTTCATCCTAAATGAAAATGGTGCTGATCTCATGTCCAATATGGCCACCTTAGAGCCTATCTTGGAAATCTTATTGCTATTCCTCCTGAATGGATGATGGTCACATCAGTATGGGGTTTTCACTAAAAGACTTCTTATGATGTCTAGTTGGTCCTAAATGACATTGGTGCCAGTCTGATGTCCAATATGGCTGCCACAGTGACCATCTTGAAAATATTGTTATCACTACTCCTCCTGAACAGAAAGTCATATTGACATGTGGTTTTCACCAGAAAACTTATTATGATGTCTAGTTGGTTCTGAATGAAACAATGCCGATCCGATATTCAATATAATCCTGAAAATCATGTTATTACTACTTCTCCTGAATGGATGGTCATATCAACATGGGGTTTTCACCAGAATACTTCTTATGATGTCTACTTGATCCTAAATGAAAATTGTGCTGATCTGATGTCTGATATGGCTGCCACAGTGGCCATCTTGAAAATCTTGTTATTGCTAATCCTCGTGAATGAAAAGTAATATCGCCATGGGGTTTGAATTGCAATCATGTTTTAAGGGAATAGATCCATGCGAGAGCTTCTATAGTGCTGTTTTATTTACATAATTAAAAGTAACACCAATTAATATACAAAACGAAAAGAATTGATGGCGTGAAAGTGTGCTCGCCACTCGTCATCCATTCGTCCCATTCTGTGTGGAATAACAGCGATATTGCCGCCAGCAGCATTAACCATTGCTTACACCCTTGGCTCTTTGTGTGCAGCCATGGCATCAAAAACCAATTGCAACTTTGGTGAAAAAAATCCACCTGGACGTGGTCTGTAGGATGTATCTATCCAGATCTTCATCACATCTGTATTCATCCATCCCTTTTTGTTGTAGTGGACGACAACGTCTGCTGGCATGTGGTTGGTTCATGTGAGATTATCTTAGGGTTTTGTGCGGGTTATAAGCATGGGTGAGGTATACTAAAAATATTGTGTACACAATTTGTGAATTTCTGCGGGTTATATGCATGGGCAGGGTATATGCTTGAAAATACAGTACATGTGTATGACCTCTTCCTTAAAACACTGTCCATAAAGTTGCACCATCAATTACTTTCTGATGACCATGGCTTAAGAGTGGTAAAATTCAACTTAAATCCCCGTCGGTTTGGACAATGACATTATTTCACATGTGAACTAACACATGCCCAGCTGGCTCTTGCTCAGTGCAGTTAGCAAGCAGTGTCAACATTTGATTTGTTCAGAGCCCATCAAAGTGTGAAGATCCTAACTAAGTTGAAAAACAATGGAATCACTCCTTTGTTTGAGCCTGCCTCATGAATGAACCAACTTTAGCTCTAGACTACAATAAATAAAGACTTCAAAGAAGAATTAAAGTCACATTTCCACAACTGGTATGCTAAACAGGTCATGGAGACCACCAGGGAAAAGGAAGATATCACTGGTGTAGATCAATGTACTGTATTAGTGGACCTTAAAACCTCATCAATCAAGCCAATTTATGCTAAATGGATAGCAAAAACGTGTGAAGAGATTGGACCTAATTATCCATGACTTTGAGAAAGCTGGACTTGTTTAATTCAACAATTTCTGGAATATTTTCATGAGAAACATTTGTGTATACCAGCAGAAATGATTGACACAATGTTGATTCATTGGTTTTGTCTGAAAATTAGTGCAATGTGAGCTTCAATACTCAGCTGTAATTAGTGCTTCATTAGTATTGTGCTTCAAGCAATACATCTACAGTCCTGTTATTTATTGGGATTCAGCATGCATGGATAAAATAAGACGTGCTTTCACAAGGATTTTTAAAAAAAATTTCATCAGTTTTACTTGAATGAAGAATCAAATTTGAACAAGTATTAAATCTCATTTTCATATACTAGTATCATTTGTTATTCTTTCTATCATTTTCAGTAATACTAGTATTTTAAATACCTTATGCTTTTTCTTATTTCTCTCTAACCTTATCTCACAATATATCAATTTAAGGCATTGAGTGGAAATTACAATTACCGGATACTGTATAGATATGTGTGCATTGAAACAATATAAAATGCTTTATAATTCTTTTTTTTCAAAGGGTTAAAATAAAACAAACACATGTTGAAGCTAATATTTTATGACCAGATTACAGAAATGACATTGATTTATCAAATAGCTTTGTTGATCTTTAGGAATGAAACACAGGAAGAAAATGGGGAGGTGGGGGGGGGACTTCATCATATGTGGCTAATTTTTTGTTGGGTCTTTAAATTTGTGGTTCAGGGTAACAATGAGATCCATTGAAATTGGCACCCTCATGAACATTACTTATACTACAGTATCTCTTTGAATGCAGACTTTCTTCTATATACGATTGCCATTATTGCTGAACTACTCTTGATGAACTGAATGCTTTCCAAAGAATTTGTATTATCATGAACTCATTATAAATATCATTTTGCACTTACATCATGCATAGCTATGGCAACATTTTCACCGATTTCTCATAACATAAAAATCCAACATGCATTGAACATCATACTTGCAATTAATTTCAGTGTGAGTGACAAGGGATTTGTGAAGACCAAGAAACCTTGGAGGGACACTATATTGATAGAAAGAGGGTGAGTGAGGTGTATTTTTTCTAAAAATGGTTCAGAATTACTTTTCCAAAAGAGCTTTGGTGGCTCAGTGGTTAAAGAGGTATACTTCTGACCAGAAGGTTGCAGGTTCAAATCCCACCATTGGATCAGCCTTTATCTGCTACTGTGGTGTGTTCTTGACCAAGGTACTTTACTTGCATTGGCACAGTATAACCTTCAAAGTGTTGCTGTGCTATAAACTAAAAAAATAAAATAAATAAAATTAAATTGCTCAGAATCACTAGCAAAGCTATATCTGGCAGTTTAAGCAAAACTGAAATAATTATTTCTTTTGAAGTTAACTTTTCAAAGTGCATTATATGCATAATGAGACTAGATTTTAAATAGAATGGTAAAAAATGCATACTTTATAATATTAGTAAACTTTTCATTCACAAGTATCATATGGTTCTGTGATATGGGTTGAATACAAAGTATACAACACAAACAAAAATATTGTAATTAAAGATGTAAAATGTCGACTTTTCATCTTTGAATATATTATATGTGTGTGGAGGTAATAGGTATATACATCGAGATCTACTTATCTTTCAGAAAGGTTACCACCAAGGTTGTGAAAAAGCTGCTAAGAGAACACAAGAAGACATTTATGGAGAACTTGGCAAGTGAAGATGAATTTCCAAATGACCTTCTGCCATTTGCCAATGAGAGGTTACGCCGATTAGTGAAAATTTGTTCTCGCCCTGAAAGTAGTCTTCCTTGTGGAAATGGACAGGTTAGAGAAATTGCAAGGTTGACACTAAAATGAATACTAAAAAACATCTTCAAAAAATGTGCAGGTACAAATCCTTATACTTTTCACGTAAAATTTGGATAAAGGGGCAAAACCTGTAATGTGCTTAATGTTTTCTACACTTCATTTGGGATAAAAACATGAGCTGATTCCGAATTTTTTATTTTTTAGTCGTCCATATTCCCCAACATGCATACCATGTATACTAATGTATAAGTTGTTCCAACTGCAGACTTGATTGACCCAGATCTGTTGTTGCATTATGCGCTGGCAGATCTGGGTCTATGCAGTTTGTTCAGAGTAATCATTAGAACAAACAACATAGACCCTGATCTACCGGTGCATTATGCAATGACAGATCAGGATCTTTGTTGTTTGCAGTTGGACCTGACTTATAAATTTGATATGAGTCTTTATATACTGTGAAAACCTTGAACAACGTAAATTTTTATCCTTTTCCATCAACATTTTTTTATTGAATGATGGCACCTATTAGACATTTAAATTTTCCCTCGTTTCATTAATTATGAATTTCATTTCCTCTTAATAGCTGTTGAAGGATATCATGGATTAAAACCAAATTTGATAACAAAACTTAATATTATAAACATCTAGCTCATGTTACATTTTTTTGGTCACATTCGATAGAGTTATGGCTCATATTTGACTTCACGCTTTGCCCTATCATATTTTAAAAAAAGCGTTCATGCTGGACTAGTCATAGACCAGAAGAACTTATGGGATGGTCTGTTGTCCATCATCTGTCCATCCATTAGCGCAAGTTTGCTATTACTACTCCTCTGAAACTACTTGGAGGATTGCCATGAAACTTTACACACACATTCATCCCATGGTCTAGTTGGTCCTAAATGAAAATGGTACCACTCGGATATCCAATATGGCCACCACAGTGGCCATCTTTAAAACCTTGTTATCGCTACTACTCTGAATGCAAAGTTATATTAACATGGGGTTTTCACCAGAAGACTTCTTATGATGTCCAGTTGGTCCTAAATGAAAATGGTGCCGATGTCCAATATGGCTATCAAAGGGGCCATCTTGAAAATTCTTTTTATCGCCACTTCTCCTGAATGGATGGTCATATCAACATGGGGTTTCCGCCAAGAGACTTATTATGTCTAGTTGGTCCAAAATGAAATTGGTGCCAATCTGACATCCAGTATGGTCACCACAGCAGCCATCTTGATGATCTTGTTATCATTACTCCACCTGAGTGGAAAGTTGTATTGTGCATGAGATTTTTGCCAGAAACTTATTATGATGCTTGGTTGGTCCTAAATGAAAAGGGTACTGCTTGCAAATCCAATATGGTCACAACAGTGGTCATTTTGAAAATATTGTTATCGCTACTCCTTCTGAATGGATGGTCATATCAACATGTGTTTTTTTACTAAATGACTTCTTGTGATGTCTGGTTGGTCCTAAATGAAAATGGTGCCACTCAGACATCCAGTATTTTGAAAATCTTTGTATCACTATTCCTGAATGAATGGTGATATTAGCATGGGTTTTCATTTAAAGACTTCTTTTGATGTCTAGTATTTATCAATGAAAATGGTGCCAATCTGACTTCCAATATGGCCACCATATGGGCAGCTTGAAAATATTGTTATGGCTACTTCTAGATTGTTGATCATATCAATATTGTGCTTTCACCAAAAGACTTTTTATGATGTCTAGTAGGTCCTAAATGGAAATGGTGTTAATCTGATATCTAATATGGCAGCCATCTTGAAAATCTTGTTATTGTTACTTCTCCAAAATGGAAAGTCATATCAACATGGGGTTTCCACCAGAATTCATAAGCTGTCTTTTTGGTCCTAAATGATGTCTTGTTGGTTCTAAATGAAAATGGTGCCAATATGACATACACAGCAGCTAATATGAAAATCTTGTTATTGCTGAAGAATATCAGAGATGGTATCAACACTCAGCAGTTAAAAGGAAGAAATGGTCTTATCTTGAATTCCTGGAAAGTCTTTTTGGCCAATAGAGAGTCGGTCCCTTCAAAGGACTCTTGTTTTTCCATTGCACCGTATTGGCGGGGGCATTGATGCTGTATGAACATATTTTTAGTTGTATTTTTGCAATCAATAAGCCTGACTTCATGCTTTATTTTTGTATCTTAAACAGAAGTGGATTTGTATCAAAGAGAATGGCAAAAGACGGCTGCAGAAGTGCCGAAATAGTAGTGATGATGACAATGATGATGATGATGATGTTGATGGTATTGATGATGGTGTTGATGGTGGTACCAACAATGATGTGACTGACCATGAGACTGATATCGAGTTCCAGCGAGATGCTCCAGAATCTAATACAACGCCACCTACCCCAAAGTGCCGATGTAAGCCACAAGAGCTGGACTCACTATCTCCTGATGAAGAATTGTCAATGAGCTTCCTCAGGGCCCATGTGAAGCAGAAAGGTAGTTGCTTGTATAAAAGTTAGGATAACACATAAATCAAGAGATTGAACTTCAATGTGCACATGCTTAAGCTGTATCATAGTGACAAAATACACAACTGATATCTCAGAGTGAGAGTAAAATCTCTAGAACTTTTGGACATTCCCACTGTCTCTCTTCCTGAGTTCATTTATCAGAGACTTGTCACTCATAAATATGAGTGGACAAGTGGAATTTTTGAGCCCCGATCTTACCTCTCCTTTGATATCATAGGGAAATAAATGTAACATTTTTTGGTTTATGTCATTTGTGCTCTGTCACAGGGGCCAACATTTTACCATTTCATAGACATCATGATCATAAGCTTTAAATGACCAGGCTTTTATTTGATAAAATGCCTTGATATATAGTTCAAAATCTGCTCAGATTTACATGCCCATTACTTTCCAGTGGAATGGAATCATTACATTAAACCTATGCTTTGGAAGTAGCTGGTTATTTTTTGGATTGACATTAACATTTCATTTTAGATGTGACTTCGTAGAAGTTTTATAGAAGGACAAAACCTAGAGTACAAAATCTAGATTACATAAGTTGAGAAGTTTTGTGAAACAGAGCTATAGATAAGCAGTGTATTTGCATATTTTATACAAACAAATCGACCAAAACTCGTAAAGAAAATGTTAAATGCATCAGAATTATGTGGGCTCAGGGATATAGAAAAGGCCCAATGTGCCCGCCTACATGTTGTAACAGGCAACTTCATGGAGGCAGGAGCCAGAGTGACTCAGTGGTTAGCATGCCAGACTTGTGACCAATAGGGTTTAGGAATCTGATCCTCGCTTTGGATCAGGCCAGGTCGGCTACCAACATGTGTCCTTGTACTTTACGTCAGTTGCCTCAGCATTTTATAACTTGTGTTGCTGTACACCAAAACATCAAACCAAAGTTCCCAGTGTATTGCTCCTGCTGTAAGCACAATTGTTTTCATTATGATGGCACATTCAAATAACATAGACTATTCTAAAGGGAGATTTCTGGATCTTTCTTGAATGTTTAAATTTATGGTACTTCATTACTGTTAGAACAGTCACACAAACAGAACCATATAATCCAATGCACACAGAATTAGTTTTTGTCACTAAGCCATTTGATGTATTCTAAAAGGAATGATTAACATCTTCAAGATTATGACCCCATTTGGTATTGTAAGTTTGTTTGCATCCTTTACAAAGTACCCCATCAAATTTAAAGAAATGCAGTTAGTTCCAAGCCAGGGAGTAAAATTCCTAGTTTGGTAAATTCTTATCTGAAGTTCTGTATCACAGCAGGACCATGTCATTAGCTTGCTATAATTTAAGTTGTTTTCCTAGAGCTGAACTCCCATTTGTGAGGAGTCATCTTTGATATACATGTGATTCTATCAGCAGTAGGACAAAAATACCATTTTAAAGGCCATCTACCGCACATACCATTTTATAGTTGAAATCTACCTCTTTTGAAAAATAATTTTTTTTAAAAAAATTTATTTAACAAAAACTGAATTTGTACACGTTACAGAAACCCTGGAAAGAAGTCTACTGATGACCAGAAATGTTATACTGGTGTAGTGATGTGTGGCTAAGTAATCGGCTTAAGAAGGCTAACATTTGTACACAACAAGCTGTTAATTGATTACCTTGTGATCAAAATTTGTAAATCTACTGGTTTGATGTCCTGGTTCTGTCACATGTATGTCTTCAATTTCTAAGTATTTTTTGTTTTAATGCTAACCCAGGAAGCATTTCTCCCATCATTACAGTACCTGTTTTTTAATGTCATGTGAATGACATTTCTCTAATTTTATTTTCAGATTTTGTTCCAAAATTCATCCGTGGGAAACGATCTGTGATGGACTCTCTGTCGACCAATACAGTGAATATTGCCAATGAATATGCCAATCACTTAATTGGTAAACAAAAAATGTATTTTAGCCCTCTTATTTGACTCCATGTACATCTCAACAAATAAAAATTAGATTCGTACTCTCACAGTCTTTTAAATACATCTGTAGTGTCTATAGAATATATATTGAACAAAAATTACTGTAAATTCATCTTTTTGTAATGGGGTACCAATTTTTTTACAGTACCAATTTTGGGGTACCAATTTTCCTGGGGAACCAATTTTTCTGGGTACCAATTTTCATGGGGTACCAATTTTTATGGAGAACCTATTTTCATAGACACCAATTTTCCTGGGGAACCAATTTTTGTGGGGGCATCAATTTTCATGGAATACCAATTTTCATGGGGTGTCAATTTTCACGGAGTACCAATTTTCCTGGGCACCAATTTTTTCTGGGGAACCAATTTGGTACCAATTTTAATGGGGTTCCCATTTTCATGGGGAATCAGTTTCTTACAGGTACCAATTTTCATGGGGCACCAATTTTCATGTAATATAAATTTTTATCTCTACTGGTAATAGAACAGGAGAGCTTATGTGATGGTCTTTTATCCATCCATCCATCCATTCGGCAAATAAATATGGAACTTTCCTCCCTGTATCTTTCCAGAAAAGCAGCTGGATCTTACAAAGCAGAAGTGTCGCTTTTTGCCCAATGGAACATTTACTTGCGACAATGACCTGTCACATGATGTCCAAACATGGAAGGACCATAAAGCTCGCCTGGATGAAATAATAGAGGAAACAAGAAACTACCTAGCAAAGCTGAAGGTATGAAATGTGCCGTGATATATTTAAAGCTGTACAATATTTTAACTTCACCTGGCATCCCACTCTTCATCCCACTTATTAAATTTAGCAATTTTGATGCTGAATCATATACAAATTCCGAAAATGATTTTCCACATTTTTTCCCAGTATCAAAAACGGCTGTAGATTCTAGATATATGGGAGTCCATTAACTGTTATGATTTCACCGTAGTTTCCACAAATGTCCACAAAAATATATGACTATGGTTCAAGGTATCGATTTTACAGACAGGCCTTTTCTGCAAAGTTGCAGCATGCCATAGTTTTATATAGGTACTAGTCTCGTCAGATCTTTCACTGAAGTGCTTGACATTGCTAAATTCAAGCATCTGTGTGAGTGAAGCCATTTATATAAAGCAATTGGATTTGTGGTCACTCATACTAATAGAGAAGATTGTCTTGATAGAAATGAAAACTGTGAAGCAAGAACTGTCATTTTGCATCTGCCACACTGAAGGTTGGTATTGATGGGGAAGCGTCATCTGATGACACTAGCAGAAGGCGTATAGATTTGTACAGTACTTCAAATTCTGAACCAGCTGTCAGCATTAGGATTACCAATTATGGACAGGTGGCTCTAAAATTATTGACAGGACTTTGGTAAGCTACTGATGGACATCTGTATGAGTAAAGAGGTTTAACACAGTTGAAACCCTGTTAATCTAAACATTTTTTCCCTATCCTCTTTATAATCAACTGCATTCAGCTATAGTTTAAAAGATAAATACAGTGAGACCTTGTTAATACAGTCTCCATTTATTTGAATGTCTTGCTGTCAGTATGACATTTTTTTAGAACAAATTTCCTTTATGATCCTTTGAAGCGATTCATTTATCTGAAAATATACTTCACCAAATTAAAAGGATAACTATAGACCTGGATACATCTTCACTAACCAAGGGTGATCAATCCACATTTATCCACGTCAACCTGTGGGATATGTAGCTTGCCAAAATGGTATCTGCCACTCTGGTATCTGATTGGATGCAGCTGAAAGAAACTAATCTAGTCAGATTGCTCATTACATTTACGTGTAAATATAGTTGGGAATAATCATAGCAGCCTCCATAGACGACACGTTGCATGGAAATTTTCCCAATATAAACCTTTTATACACATTTATCATTCAAGTCGAGGCATGTGGACATCATGGAAGTCACCATATTGAAAACCTAACAGATAATGAGCAGTCTGTTGGGTCAGTTGATTTTGCTTGCAATGGAAAATAACTCTTCATCTGCAAGAGGGCATTTGTACAAAACACTTTTTGGACTATCTTCATATGCCATGGGTTGATGTGGAATAATGTGGATCGATAACCCTTGGCTAATGAAGATCACCTGGGCAACACAAGGGCTAAGCTATTTTGAGCAGGAAAATTAAAATTTCAGTTAGAAGTATGACTTCTAGCAGATGATAGTCTGTGCAATGGATATTCAGTACAAATCAGCTCCATCTTTTCAAGTTATTGTGGGTAATTTATTGCAAGGTATTATGGGTATGACTGGTATTGGGTTCTCATTTGCAAAATATTTTTTATATAGGGGTGAACTAGTGAAAGTATAAGTTTGTACCAGAAAATGGAAAGCTCAGGCCAATGATCAACCTCCACTGTCTCAACAAATACATTGCCTCACCTAAGCTCAAGATGGAAATGGCACGATCTGTGAGGGTTTCCATTAAAGGAATGAATTTGTGATCAGTCCAGACTTTACCGACGCATATTTGGATATCCATATTCACCCAGCTTCACACAAGTTCATTTGCTTTGCCTACAAAGGAAAGATATACCAGTTTCATGTACTCCCATATGGTCTCAACATAAGTCCATGGGTGTTCACAAAAATTGTCAACTGCGTCATTACCCTGTTCCAGTCGACTTCATCAGCAGCAACTGTGGTGTATCAAGATGATGTCCTCCAAAAACACATGTCAAGTTCTATTCTGGTGAAGGGCAGGAACAATCTCCTGTCCCTGCTAGGTTGTCTAGGCTTTTTAGTGAACTTGGAATGTCGAATCTCAACCCATCTCAACATTTTGTCCATCTGGGCATGGAGTTTCTCACCATCTCAACCTCATCCATCTCCCTCATGAATGTGTGGTGCAGATTATCAAACTCATAGAGTTGTTTTCCAACATGGAGTGGATTACGGTGACAGAGTTCCTGCAACTCCTTGATTTGCTCTATGCGACAGCGGATATGATTCTGCTTTGCTACCTTTTCATGATCCCATCGGTGATGTTCCTGAAGGCTTAATGGCTCCCATTTCTGGCCTGCTTGATCAAAAAGTCAGGATCATGATGGAAGTAGTATTACTCTTGCGTCAGTGGCCAACAGAGGTTGACTCATGTCAGGAATTCCTCTTGAAAAGCCAAGACTGTAAAGCAGTGTGTGTATGGATGCCAGTCTATACAGTTGGGGAACCCACCTGTTGCCATGCTTCAACATGGTCAATGACAAGTGGGGTTTGGAGGAATTACCCTTTACATCAGCCTTCTGGAATTGAAGGCTATAATCAAGGCTTTTCATGTCTGGAAGGACCAACTCTACAGGAAAGTAGTCCTTGTCATGTCAGACATCTCAGTGGTAGTGGTGTACCTCAAATGGGGGGACCAAATCACCCAACATATGCATTCTGGTTTGGAACTTTTGTGCTTAAGCTCCCAGCTAAATATAACTGTACAGTCAGACACATTCCTGGCAGGATCAATGTCCTAGCTGACTTACTGTCAAGACGGAACCAGTTTCTTTATACTGAGTGGTCCATTTATCAATCAGTCTTTCATTGGATTTGCGTGGTTTGGGGGTATCCGATGATGGGCCTTTTTGTGATAAGATGAAATCTCAAACTGGCCATCTTTGTCTCTCAAGTACCAGACCCAGAAGCCTGAGCCAGGCATGCACTATCAATCAGTTGGGATTAGTTTTGGGCCTTCACCTGCCCCCCTTCCTGGTCTTAGTACAAAAAATAATACATAATTGAGAGCTCAGAACTGCAGACTCTGATAACCCCTTTCATATGGGACAAGTCTTGGGTCAGTGATTTACTCAATCTAGAGACAGACGTGCCCAGAAAACTCATGGTGAAGCTGAACCTACTCAGACAGCCATGATCACAGGCATTCCATCCCTGTACAGACTGGCTCTTGTCAGGAGAGCTCTGCAAAGAAATAAATTTCAGCCTTTGATTGTGGGGAGAATTTTGTTAACTTAATGGCCCTCCACTTTGAAGGCGTACAAGGGAAAATGGCAAGTGTTCAGGGACTGGTGTAAAGTCAACAACATCATCCGTTTGAGTGCCTCAATCCTGCAGCTGGCTGATTTCTTTCTCAGGCTGTTCAAGGAGAAAAAGTTAGCCAAGGTTACTATCCAAGGCTACTGCTCCATGATATCTGACACTTTCAGGCATCATGGCAGAGGGGATATTGGTCATGATAAAGATCTATCAGACATACAAACCAATTTTGACTTGAATATGCCAAAATCCCTCACCCTCTTTCCTAAATGGAACCTATCATGGGTTTTGACATGGATTTCAGATCAGTTCGAGCCTTTAGCTGGAAACTTGCTGAAGCCACTATCATACAAGACATTCTTTCTGATAGCCTTAGCTTCGGCATGCAGGGTGAGCAAGTTACCTTTCCTTTAAATTGACCCAAACACACTCCAGTTACCATGGTCCTAATGATGCAGACAGACTTTGAAGCTACGAATAGGTCGCCATATGGTCCCTCTCTTTAATAGATATACGTCGAGAGAGATGGCCATGCAAGATTGTCCGGCACAGACAGGACAGTTCTCAGGCATTACTTAAAGTGCACAGAGAAAAGTCATGGAACACGAAAGAGTTTCTTCTGGTGAAGGCCAGAAAGAGCATATAACCCCTCAAGCCCTGTCATTGTGGCTGAAGTGGGTTATATGCTCAGCAATCTCTGAAGTCTCAAAGATCAGAGTTGCCTGATGAAGACTTCAGCTTTTGAGATTAGAGTGATCTCTATGAACCTTTCTTTTGAACGTAATGTTTTGATCCGAGACATAAGAGAAGCTGTTGGATGGCAACAACAGTCAACTCTCTCAAGATTTTATCTCCGGGATCTAGGTTCACAGAGACAAGATATGAATCTGCTTGGTCCAGTGACTGCCACCAAGATGACTACCAGACCCAGTTGACATCAGCACAACCTTCTCACAGGCAGTAGTTTAGCACTTTTGCTGGATTTGCTTGGAAAATTTATTGGTAAGAGGAGTTCATTAATTTTCTTCTTAGCAGTGTATAGTTATAACGGGTTATCCTTCATATAGGGAATCCAGCCATTCTTCCCTCAAAAGTTGCCTGTAGTAGAGGTAGGATGCTCAGGATTTCCACCTCCTGTTATCTATTCTCCTAATGTTGTTGTTGTTGTTGTTATGGGTTTAACGCCATTTTTCAGCACATGATAGGCTATACATGGCGGCCAGTATATTTGGTGGAGGAAGAACCCGAGAAAACCTCGGGAAGAACCACTACCCACAGAAAGCTACTGGCAAGCTTTCTCACATACCCACCTTGGCCGAGCCAGAGACTCAAACGCACGTGGACAGAGGTGAGATGTCAGTGATCTGTAAAGGCGAGTACCTTAGACCACTCGGCCACCCAGGGCCCCTTCTCCTAATGTAAATGTAAATGTGATCAGAGAATATATTCAAAGGAAAAAGCACATTTTTTAGTAAATTATGGTTCTCCGAGAATACTTACCTGATCACACTACTATGAAACCCTCACAATGTCTCTATGAATGCAAGCACCCTAGTTGATGTATTGCTTAGCTTAAAACTGGCCCCACCTAGCAGTGGTAAAAGGGAGGTAATGGGTAAGAGGTTCTTCCCTTGGTCTATATGGTGTACAGACAGAAAGAAAAATTTTTCATCTTTTTTGGAGGGCTGGATTCAGGAGGTAGCAGAGTTTATTTTTCATAACAATAATGTTATCAGGTTAGTATTCTTAGTATTCTCAGAGAAAAATAAATTATCAACAAAATTTGCTTTATTTAATAATGTTATCAGGTTAGTATACTCAGAGAAAAATAAATTATCAACAAAATTTGCTTTATTTAATAATGTTATCAGGTTAGTATTCTCAGAGAAAAATAAATTATCAACAAAATTTGCTTTATTTAATAATGTTATCAGGTTAGTATTCTCAGAGAAAAATAAATTATCAACAAAATTTGCTTTATTTAATAATGTTATCAGGTTAGTATTCTCAGAGAAAAATAAATTATCAACAAAATTTGCTTTATTTAATAATGTTATCAGGTTAGTATTCTCAGAGAAAAATAAATTATCAACAAAATTTGCTTTATTTAATAATGTTATCAGGTTAGTATTCTCAGAGAAAAATAAATTATCAACAAAATTTGCTTTATTTAATAATGTTATCAGGTTAGTATTCTCAGAGAAAAATAAATTATCAACAAAATTTGCTTTATTTAATAATGTTATCAGGTTAGTATTCTCAGAGAAAAATAAATTATCAACAAAATTTGCTTTATTTAATAATGTTATCAGGTTAGTATTCTCAGAGAAAAAATAAATTATCAACAAAATTTGCTTTATTTAATAATGTTATCAGGTTAGTATTCTCAGAGAAAAATAAATTATCAACAAAATTTGCTTTATTTAATAATGTTATCAGGTTAGTATTCTCAGAGAAAAATAAATTATCAACAAAATTTGCTTTATTTAATAATGTTATCAGGTTAGTATTCTCAGAGAAAAATAAATTATCAACAAAATTTGCTTTATTTAATAATGTTGAAAGTGTTCAAAGTCATGAATTTGTATTAGGAAAATTGGTCTTCTCTGTCTTTGATTTTATTGTTCTGAATTTTGCCTTCTATGTTGAATTACACATGTATAGTAAATCATGAGAAACCAGAAATGAAGCTTTTTCAGCTGGACCACTATGCGGAAGATACATTTTACTATAACTGCTCGCTATAAATGTAATGGTCAGATAAATAGTTGGATTAATATGAATAAGCCTTACAGAACATTGTTGCATGTTTTCTATTCAGTAGATAACAAAATTATTGTAAATAAGATTTTTTGTCTTGATCTTTTATTCACAATATAAATTTCTTTGCGATATCAAATTTGTATGCATCCTAAATATCTATGGTGTGAGTATATATTGTTACCCATCTCCATCCATCACATCACATCTGTCTCCAATTTGGTTTCTGCTTAGTAACTTTTCAAAGACTTCATAGATTGAAATCAAATTTTGTTTGAGGTGTTACTTTAAGAAGGTCAAATTCAGTGGTCACCAGTCTTCAACACAAAATTTAACAGGTACATCCCATGTTTGACTTGTAACTTTGTCTTTCAATTGCATCATATTGGCAGGGGCAGCCCTCCCATTTGGATACATTTCTTGTTCTTCCTGATTTTCATTTACTAATTCTAAAATTCTAGATGATACGTAAGCACATGAAGAAGCAGAAACCTGTGGAAACCTACACATCCTTGGTGGATGACAATGAAACAGGGCCACGGTATATTCCTGATGTCTATGAGCGTGAAATGAATGAAACTTTATGTGACTGTGAGGAGGATGGAACAGAGCCTGTGGGTGAAGGGCTGAAGGAGGAAACGGGTGTTGAGCAAGAGGAAGAATATGTGTATGAAAAAAAATGTCTTCATACAATTGTCATGAAAAATATTTAAGTTTTCCTTGGAAATTGAGTTTCATCGATTTTTTTCTTGTTGCTTTGTGATAAGAAAATTTGAAATGAAATAAAAAATTTCAGTTCTTTGGAAAAGAATCATGTCTGCCAGATTTCATGTATATCTTAGGACAATGGTTTTAAAAGTACGGGTCATGACCCAGTACAGGGTCGCAGAATGTCGGGCAATATTTTGATTTTATGATAATATTTTCTTCAACTGGGTCGCAAGAAAAAAGTTTGAAAACCACTCTCTTAGGATATCATAAAGTAGGGACACCCTCAGTTATTTATGAAAATTGTATTTCTTATACAAAATCTTATAGGGATTCTTAATTTATTAATTGATGCCAGGTCATTTGTAAATTTAAAAACATTCAAAGACTTTTTTTTTAATTGTATCAAAACTGTTAGAGTTAACATTGTCCATCGCAAAAGTTTGGAGATACATTTTTATAAACATTTAGTATGGACACTTAATTAAGCTCTGTATGACAATTTATTCCAGTAGTCTGGTAAACAGTGCAAACCGATGTTTGTTGTACGCCTCTCTTAAGTCTGGCATACTATGAGTTTCTTGTCTGGCCCATAACTGTTTAACTGTATGAGAGATTTTCCTGAAATTTTGCCTTTAACTGTATGAGAGATTTTCATGAAATTTTGCCTTTAACTGTATGAGAGATTTTCATGAAATTTTGCCTAAGTATATATCATAACTAGGTGATATGTTGTGTACGATAACCAGATTCCTACGCCACCTTTAGGTCAAGGTCACAGCAAGGGAAGAGGTAATTCTGTCACTTGTATACTTCTTTGGAGTATAACTTTTGAACAATGAAGATATTTCAATGAAACTTTGCCCAGGTGTATATGATTAGATGGTACATTGTGTACCATAGCCACACCCACCTGCCCCGATGTCAAGGTCATAGCAAGGGAAAATGTAGTTCTTTGACTATTAGCCACTTCAGCATGATTTCATTCCTTATGATGCAGGTTTGATGCTTCACAAAACATATTTAACCCACAGGGGTTGAAAGATCTAAAAATTCACTTGCCTAGTCAGGCAAGTGCTAAAATTGTTTAATCTACCAGAATAAAATCTTACACAACCAGCTATTATAGAACTATAAAAGTTGGCAATGTTAATGACCCAAATTTTATCGTGTTAAAGGTAGTTTTCTGGAACTTATTCTGTAACCCTACTAATACCAGTGAAAGTAATTACAAATTGAAACCAGTCTTCTCTGCCTCAGTTAAGCTTTATTGTTAGTATAAAAGAATGAGAGCAAATCACTTGTATGAGCTTGATCAAAACAAATGTAAAACACTTCTGGTAGAAAATATGGACTTTAAATGAACAAAGGCATAATATTCTTGACAGAATATCCTTTTCATTAAAGAGGAACACTGGTCAGCCCAGAATCAGCACTTATTGGATGAGTGATTGGTTTACTGAACTGCTGAAACTTATTACTTGTCATTTGGAGTTTGGTGAGTGAATTTTCAACCCCTGAAGTACAGTAACATTGACATGATACCCTGAAGTACAGTAACATTGACATGATACCCAGAAGTACAGTAACATTGACATGATACCCTGAAGTACAGTAACATTGACATGATACCCTGAAGTACAGTAACATTGACATGATACCCTGAAGTACAGTAACATTGACATGATACCCTGAAGTACAGTAACATTGACATGATACCCTGAAGTACTGTAACATTGACATGATACCCTGAAGTACAATAACATTGACATGATACCCTGAAGTACAGTAACATTGACATGATACCTGAAGTACAGTAACATTGACATGATATAAAATATTATCAGTAAGAAACAATCATGAAAACCTTAAAAATCTTCTGAAACATCTCACTATTTTTTGTCTGAAGGTGTGGAACACTAATTTGGCAGTTTTTTCCTTACTAAAGCTTCTAAACAAGTTTTAAATTTTTTAGAGATGAAAGTACTGAAGAAGATGATTATTATGTTGAATTGAAAAAAGAGAGAAGAAAGGACAGGCAGAAGGGAAAGAAAACCACACATGATGATGAGCACTGGAAAACACCATCTCTCTGGACAGGTGGGGTGCTTAGGGAGGTTACTCTGATAGGTCCCTTTTTCTTACCTAAATGAATTTTTTCCCATTGGTTACCGTATATGCTCGTGTATAAGCTTATACCAACTGCAAACTGCATAGACCCAGATCTGCCATCGCAGTATGCGCCAGCAGATCTGGGTCTATGCAGTTTGTAAGGACTAATCAGTAGAACAAACAACATAGACCCTGATCTGCCGACGCATTATGTGATGGCAGATGAGGATCTATGTTGTTTGCACTTGGACCCAGATTATACGCGAGTATATACGGTAAGTTGAATAGATATTGGGCCACTTTCCCCAAAAACTTTATCCACAAACTTTATTTTTAATGTTACATTTCATAAATTAGAACCTTGATTATGTAAACATTTTGACCATCAGCACTAACAGCATGGCCCCAAGCATTTCTCAGGCTTCAGTGTTCCTGCTTGTTCACTAAAGTATTGCAAGTGGTTTCATCAGGGGAAAAGTTGATTTATCAACATTCTTGTCCTATGGACAAGTATTTTTTGAGATTGGTGACTGATGTATTATTGTTTTACTTAAGCCATTATCTGTGTGCAGTAAAAGGTTAGAACACATATGGAGTAATAACAATGTGAATTAAGCTCTTCTTGGTTTTTATTCTGTCAATTAACCATTATCCAAATGAAACCCATTATGAAAGTGGTTTTGGAGTTAAAAAAGTAATTGTTAAAATCCACTTATCCATGGGGCAAGAACTATTTTTAAAAAAAATCAAACCCAATTTTTAATATATTCAAATATAGGTACAATTGTCAGTACTTTTGATTATCCAAAGGATTCTGATGTTCCTCAAAAGGTTTCGGTAATCAAGGTTCTACAGTTTTATATTTGCTATAAATTATATTTCTGTTCAAATGCTGCATAGTATTGTATACAATTTCCAACATGTATGATATTTACAATTATGTGAACTGGCTGAAAACCCCAACGGTTGAAAAATGAATATTGCATTTTCTCACCACACTGTATATAATTGCACCAGTTTCAGTTTTACCAAATAAGCACTTTGCTTGCTTTTAATTTGCATTTCATTTGCATTAATTCTGTATTTCATCTGCATTACACTTGCATTCTATTTATATTTGCATTTCAGCTATCGTCTCATCATTTTTCCTACGTGGTCTGAGTAATGCATTCCGATTTTGCAGTTTTTTTTTGCTTCCATTAATTGTTTCTTTTCATTTTCTTTCATTTAGAATGCATTTACCAAAGTTGGGATTTTTTAATAGCATTAAAGGGACACAACTGTATGTTGTATTATTAAAAGTGTGCTTAAATAAAATAGAGAATGCATACAATTCAACAGATAGTGTTGAATTTGGGATAAATAAAAATATCATCGTAACTGCAATAGATTTCACAATTTATTTGATGCTAGGCTGGGAGTTACTGGATTTTCCAAGAGAAATAATTTTGATAATTCACTGGAGTAAAATGTGAAATATATTTATTCACTGCCGAGTCGATAACATTATGACCAAGAAATTTTGAGCTAATTTTAGATGTGTGGTCTAGTGGTAAGCATGGCTGCCTCGCATGCAGACAAACCAAGTTCAAACCCTAGTATGTGCATATACATTTTTCTTCATTTTTGTGTGTGTTTATTTTACCTTGAATTGGAAAGGAAAATTATGTTATTACTGATATTTCTGTGCGAATATACACAAAACACAGCAGAACATAAATGGTTAATCACTCACATTATCATGTGGGATACAGTAAGAAATCTGCTACTTCAATCTGTTATACATATTGCTAGCCAATACATTGGAGCATAAAATAATAAAAGAAAATTTGCTTGCTCTGAGTGAATAACAGATACATTTCATCTCATGGGTGAAAAACTTAAGTATTTACACCCACTCGATGAAATATATCAGTTATTCACTCGTTTCAAGCAAATATTCTCTCTATAGTTGTAAAGTATTAATCAGCAAGTGTTTTCTTTTCTTTCTTATTTCATTTTGTTCAAATGAAAATTATACAGATGCAACTAGTGGTGATGATGTCATCAGCGACAGTTGTTATAGTTAGAATAAATTTCATGGCTTGTAAGTAGGAATAATTGTCTGTCAGTATAAAGAATCTGATCCTGGATTATCATGCAAAATGACTTTCGACTCTGAAAATTTAGCAGCAGCCCGAAATACAAGTAAATAGGTTTTTAAATCCTTTTATGAAATGCATTCATGTTTTGTTTCATTTTTATTTATCATTCATCATTCTAAATTTGGCATTTGTTTTCTCCGTTTTCTTCAGAGAGCATTCATGATTTTATTCACATTCATTTTGCATTCCATTTGCATTAATTCTCTATTCATTCTGCATTCCATTTGCATTCATTCTGCATTTTGTCTGTATTCGATTTTCATTTTGCCAGTAAAGTTATCCATTTCAGTATCTCTACATCAGTTTTATTGTTAGCTCTACTGGTCATAAACCAGAAGAGCTTATGGGATAGTCTGTTTTCTGTCATCCGTCCATCTGTTACCACAAGTTTGTTATCACTACTCCTCATAAACTACTTGGAGAATTGCCTTGAAACTTTACACACACATTCATCCCATGGTCTAGTTGGTCCTTAACAAAAAAGGTGCTGCTTAGATATCCAATATGGCTGCCACAGTGTCCATCTTGAAAATCTTGTTATCGCTACTCCTCCTGAATGGATCTTCATATAAACATGGGTTTTTCACTAAAAGACTTTTTATTAAGTCTAGTTGGTCCTGTATGAAACTGGTGCTCATGTGAGGTCCAATATGGCCACCACAGTGGCCATCTTGAAAATCTCGTTGTCACTACTCCTCCTGAATCTATGGTAATATCAACATGGCGTCTTCACTAAAAGACTTCTTATAAAGTCTAGTTGGTCCTAAATGAAAATGGTGCTGATCTGACATCCAACATGGCCACCACAGTGACCATCTTGAAAATCTTGTTATCGCTACTGCTCCTACATGGATGGTCATATCAACGTGAGGTTTCACTAAAACACTTCTTATGATGTATAGTTGGTCCTAAATGAAAACGGTGCCGATCTGACGTCCATTATGGTTGCCATGGCAGCCATCTTGAAAATCTTGTTATCACTACTCCTCCTGAATAGATGGTCATATCAACAGCGGGTTTTCACTAAGAGACTTCTTATGATGTTCTGTTGGTCCTAAATAAAAATGGTGCCAATCTGACATCCAATATGGCCACCACAGCAGCCACCTTGAAAATCTTGTTATTGCTACTCCTCCTGAATGGAAAGTCATATCTTGAAAATATTGTTATCTCTATTTCTCTCCAAATGGATGGCTATATCAACATGGGGTTTTCACCAATAGACTTCCTATGATACCTATTTGATCCAAAATGAAAATGGTGCCAGTTGTACATACAATATGGCTTCCATGATGACTGTCTTAAAAATCTTGTTGTCACTACTCCCCCTAAATGGATGACCATTACATATGGAGTTTTCACCAAAAGACTTCTAATGATGTCTACTTTGCCCTAAATGAAAATGGTGCCAAGCTGACATCCAATATGTTAACCACAGCATCTAATTTGAAAATCTTGTTATTGCTGAAGAATATCAGACATGGTTTTCAACACTTGACAGTTAAAAGGAAGAAATGGTCTTATCTTGAATTCCTGGAAATTCTTTTCACCCAGTAGAGCATCAGTCCTTTTAAGGGACTGTTGTTTAAGCATGAAGGAAAATAATTCAAACAAACTCATTTACATGAATTTCCTCCTTTATAATTTACTACATCGGTATAACACTTTTAAAATAAATTGCTGTACATCAATAGCTGCATGTAAAAATAAATATATTGAAAGCATGTGGTAGGAATTATTTATTAGTTATTTTGTGGTTGTGGTATATTTCTCCTGAAACCACATCTGCATCTCTGTAACTTACATCCTCATTCCACATCATGAAACAGTTGAAGTAGAGAAAATAATAATGTAATTATTTTTTTGTCTGTCCACATGAATTTAAAACTTAGTCTTTAGGTTATTAATTTTTAGGGGTGACTCAACTTTTTACTTAATAACTTGTGTTCAGATTAATGTTAATTTGCATTAAAGCAATGATGACAATTTATGTTAAGTTCAGAACAATAGAAGACTGAAATTTCAAACTTTTGAGACTTATCCTTATGTCAGATTTTGCAAGCTAAAGTTCTCCAGATGGTGGCCATATAGGACATTAGATTGTTTGATTTTTTAAAAGTACTCTTTAGAGACAATTGTCACCCTTTTCTAAGGTATAAGACAATGTCAATATTGTTGCCAGTACTTTAGCAATATGTCAAAATTAAGTATGTCAAAGTTGTCCATCATAATGTAGAGATTTTTTGTTGAACTTCCTCAGGTTGTTTTTTGCAAGTCGACACCTGTTTTAAGCTGTAAATAGTAGGCCACAAGAATCACACTAACAGACCTATATTGTTTTAGATTTTGTCATTGAAGTCACTTTAGATCAGTACGTTAGACACGTGCACCTTTTGTCACGCCCATCTTCACTGAAACTAAACATGGGAATCAAATTGGCATCATTGTCTCTCCATCTGTATGTACATCTCTCCACACCCTTGATAATAATGTTTTTTTAAGCCCAATGTTTTTTTTTTACTTTCTAGCTAAATAAAAGGCAGCCTCAATAAAAAGGGAGTTTTCTTGTTATGTATTCTATAAGTGAAAGTGTATACAACAGTTTTTCAGCTTGTAAAAGATAGATTATAAAGATAGGTAGGTCAGCATGACCCACTTTACTCTTTAGCAAAGGCTGAACAGGAGACATTGAAGCAAGCAAATTATTTTCTATTGACAACTTTTAAAATAATAATCGCATGCAAAAATATCAATTCTGTCTTTAACTGCTATACATTGTTTTTGCATCAAACTTACCCAATTTTTGTCTTTTTATCCCTTTTTAACAGGTAGTGAGCGCCCAAAGTTCAACAGGAAATCTAAAAATCGTAATCCAGAAGAGTGTCGGATCTCAGGGGTAGAGTGTACGATCATGGATGATGATCATTGGAAAACACCCCCCACCTGGACTTGTAAGCATCAATTCCCCTTACCTGCTGACCCCCCACCACCATCAAAGTGATAATCTTAACACATGTAAAGGAACAATTAAGAAATAAAGATTGTGCCCAATTTTGGATCAGTTCCAACTTTTGGTTAAATTTTATCTACAAAATAAAGTGTAAGTAAACTAGAAGGGCAAAAATGATAGCATCGGTTTTTTTTTCCTAATAAATCATCAAGATCTCTGAGTAGCTTGATAATGTGCAAGATCCATGCATTTTAAAGAGGTGATCTTGCAATCTGAATGGCTGAGCTTGTTACCATTCTTGGAAGCCATATTTCTAATCCAGTTTTGATAAGACATGGAATATAGGCCTATATTATCAAGCTCTCGCATGAGTTTGCTAATAAACCATATCCATGCATATTAAATAAATCTTGCATCTGATTGGCTGAGCTTGTTACCCCCATGGAAGTTATATTTCTGATCCAATTTTGATCAAACTTGGAATATCTGCTTATATCATCAAGATCTCAGAAGAGACTGATAATGAACAAGATCCCACTCTGGAGAACATATATCTGATCCAGTTTTGATGGGGTTATGTCAAGATATCCAGTGAGCTTTATTATGAACAAGATCTGCATATATTAATGAGATGATCTTGCTTCTGATTGGCAGAACTTATTATCAATAGAGAGACTGTGTTACTGAATGAGTTTTAATCAAAACTTAAAGTATTATCAATGAGTCTTATTATGAGCAAGACCAATGCATAATTAAAAGCTGATTTTGCATCTGATTTGGCTGAGCTTTTTACCACTCAAGAGATCGTATTTGTTTATATGATTTTGATCAAACTTAGTAAATAGGTTTATATCATCAATATTGCTGTTGCACACGATTATGAGCTAGATTTATGCATATTAATAACTTCATCATGCATTTTATTGTCTGAACTTTTCAACATTCAACTATATTATCAGATTTTGATCAAACTTGTCAAGTAGTCTTATATTATCAAGATGTTGGATGAGTTTGATTATGAGGAAAATGTATGCATATTTTTACGAGATAATCTTGTATCAGATTGGCAGGTCTTGTTGCCATGCTGGAGACTGAATTTCAGTTGGATTTGTTCCAACTTGGTAAATAAGCTTACATCATCGTTGTCTTAGACAGCTTGTAAAATCAGTGAGATCTGCACATATTAATGAGATGATTTTGCGTCTGACTGGCTGAGCTTGTAACCTCTCTAGAACAAGTGAATATATTTTTTGTCGTATTTCTTTAAAACTTGGTAGAATGTGGGAGTGCCTATTTAAGAAAATTGTGGCAAGTTCAAATGCAAAAGTGACAATTTTAGAGGAACGCTTATTTTTGAAGTTTTAATGCCACCATTGCTGGTCTTAGATGTATGAAGACTTGTCCATTAATAACATTGTAATACTAACAAAGAAATCTTATATGGCACTACTTCAATATAACACCCTTCATTATAACATGGTTCCTTTTACAAGGCAATATTGGTTATGGATCCCATTCTGTTATGTAGTGGTAAAATTATATAATGTAGTTCATTAGAAAGCAGTTTCACTATAAGATGGTATACTCCATGGCTACCATGGACAGTATTATAATGAGATAGTGACTTGCAATAAGGCAGTATACTCAATGGCTGCCATGGACAGTGTTATAATGAGGTAGTGACTCACAATAAGGCAGTATACTCTGGCTGCCATGGACATTGTTATAATGAGATAGTGTCTCACTATAAGGCAGTATACTTCATGGCTGCCATGGACTGTATTATAATGAGGTAGTGTCTCACTATAAGGCAGTATACTTCATGGCTGCCATGGACAGTGTTATAATGAGGTAGTGACTCACAATAAGGCAGTATACTCCATGGCTGCTATAGACAGTGTTATAATGAGGTAGTGTCTCACAATAAGGCAGTATACTCCATGGCCACCATGGACAGTGTTATAATGAGGTTGTGTCTCACTATAAGGCAGTATACTCCATGGCTGCCATGGACAGTGTTATAATGAGGTAGTGAATCACTCTAAGGCAGTATACTCTGGCTGCCATGGACATTGTTATAATGAGATAGTGTCTCACTATAAGGCAGTATACTTCATGGTTGCCATGGACTGTATTATAATGAGGTAGTGTCTCACTATAAGGCAGTATACTTCATGGCTGCCATGGACAGTGTTATAATGAGGTAGTGACTCACAATAAGGCAGTATACTCCATGGCTGCTATAGACAGTGTTATAATGAGGTAGTGTCTCACAATAAGGCAGTATACTCCATGGCCACCATGGACAGTGTTATAATGAGGTTGTGTCTCACTATAAGGCAGTATACTCCATGGCTGCCATGGACAGTGTTATAATGAGGTAGTGAATCACTCTAAGGCAGTATACTTCGTGGCTGCCATAGACAATGTTATAATATGATAATGACTTGCTATAAGGATGTATACTTGATGGCTACCATGGACAGTGTTATAATGAGGGAGTACTGTAATACAGAAATATGTGTACAGCAGAAAAAAGTATAATTGTGGAAATCAAATAAAAATATCTTTTTAAAAGTTCCTTTCTATCATAACAAAATTGATGTGGCAAGTAAAAATATGTACATTTCAGTAATGATGATTTTTACATTTTTTAAAGAAAAAATATACAATTTAAAATTTTCTACAAAACAGTACATAAAACAAATCATGACTGGTAACCTTTTTGAAAGAAGACCAGGAGGATTTATACTCTTAACCTGCTTTTCAAGGTAAAATAAATGTCTGGGTCAATACAAATTAGAAATATGGTTGACTTTTAATCTTTTTCGTTGTAGATGGTCCTATCTGTATATGCACCAACTCCAACAACAACACATACTGGTGTATGAGAACAATGAATGAAACCCATGATTACCTGTTCTGTGAATTCATCAGTAATTTCATCAGTTACTATGACTTGAAGAAAGATCCTCATCAGGTACACTTGGTGTTCTTCCACAAAACAATCTCCTTTTTCTCATATTAACTGTCAAAAATTAACATTTTTTGCTTGTAGATAGCATTCGCAAAATTTAAAATTTCACAGACTGTTTGTTGCTGTCATTTTAAAAACTTTGCTATACCTTTAAAAAGACTTACATTGATATTAAAGTATACGTCAATGTGTTCATGTGGTCACCATCATTGGTCTTAAATAAGATATTAATTGTTGCTCTAAAATTTAATACTAAAGTAGTTTTAGCAATGTCTGTTCATTCCTGTTTATTGAGTTATCTACACCTTAGTTGTCATCAGACGAGAATCTTTCGATCACTGTGGACTTTTGTAAGGCAGCCTGGCACTAAATTGGGTCAGGAAAAGTGGATGTAGATCTAATCATTACCAGTGCAGAGGGTAGTTAAAAAAATTTCCAATATGTAATGCTTTCATTGTGACATCATAGCATAACATTCAATCCAGTTTACACCAGATCACACCTCTTGGTCAACCTTGTCTGAAAATGTTGACATACTTTAACACATTTAAATAATGATCTTCGAAGGAATATTGATCGATGACGATCAAAATAAACTGAATAATCAACATATAACGTCGTGTATAACCAGATTGGCATTATAACATCACATCATACTTATGTTACACCGAGAAATATCATCTCTAGTACACTCAAGATTAACCAGTACCTGTTTTTCTGTGATAATTTCATTTATATGGTTATATTTAAATAATAAAGAAGACCTACCTAAAATGCTTGGCTTACCATTTTCAATTCTTAAAGTAATAACTGATTCAGTATGATTAAACAGCATTTGACAGTCACTACAAATGTTTCAGTGGCAATCAGCCATAAATTTTGCTGTCACAGACTGATTCTCTAATTTTCATTCACTTGATAATTAAATGTAAAATTTTGTTTCAGTCTAAGAGTGATCTTGAACCAGTCTAAGAAGAATGACACTGCAAAAATGGCAACCAGTTGCCATTGTAAAACCTCAGTCTATTGAATGCTGCCTTAGTAACACTAGGCCTAGCATCTAGTAACACTAGGCCTGGCATCTAGTAACACTAGGCCTAGCATCTACAAATCTAGGCCTAGCATCTACAAATGTTTACTTAAGGGATAGAAAATGGTAACTTAATTGATGTATCTCTTATTTATTATTTAAAATATCACCATATGAATGAAATTATCGTGAAAAAGTGCTGGCATAGGCTTTACTCGAGCATACTTTATCAATGTCACATGATAACCCCCTTGAGTAACCCAGTCCTCACTAATATGTAATAAATGGAATCGCAAATTTGTACCTATAATTGGCCATGAAATTTACGAAAATCATCTAGTACAATATGCCAATATTATTCAACTTGTGTCATAAATTTTATATCTAATAAGCAATCATACAAGAACTACAACATTTAACATTCTTTCTTCAGTTGCGGAATGCGGTGCATGATTTGAGCTACGCAACAATTCAACAGCTACACGACGAATTATCCAGACTCAGGGCATGCCAGGGTGCTAAAGAATGCACAGTTAGGAATGGTATAAGTAAGTGTACTTAGAATTGTGTACAAATGTTAATGTAAGAATGGTATATAAATGTTTAAGTAGGAAGGTGTACAAAGGTGAAAGTTAGAATGGTATACAAATGTTGAAGTAGGAAGGTGTACAAAGGTGAAAGTTAGAATGGTATACAAATGTTTAAGTAGGAAGGTGTACAAAGTGAAAGTTAGAATGGTATACAAATGTTTAAGTTGGAAAGGTGTGCAAAGGTGAAAGTTAGCATGGTATACAAATGTGCAAGTAGGAAAGGTGTACAAAGGTCAAAGTTAGGATGGTATACAAATCTTTAAGTAGGAAAGGTGTGCAAAGGTGAAAGTTAGAATGGTATACAAATATTTAAGTAGAAAAGGTGTACAAAGGTCAAAGTTAGAATGGTTTACAAAGGTCATGGTACGAATAGTACACAAATTTTAAAAAATGATGTATGGTGTTCAAGAAATTTTTATGCCATTTGCATACATATGTTAGTGGAAAGTGGTAAACAAATGTTCAGGTGAAAGGGGTACACGGAGTTAAGTAAATGATAGACTACATGGATTGCATGTGAGGTATTAATTATGCCCTTAAAGCTGACCATCCATTTAGTAGCTTTGAAATCATTGGATATATATTTTATTACATTGATTTTGTAAGACTAGCCACCAGCATTTACATAGAATTATTGGAAGTTTTGTACCTGTTGCATCAGACAAATAGTCTATAACTTTTCATCTTTTTCGATATATTGTATATTTCATTTGACATGCATCCAGCTAGAAAATAATGCCTCTTAACATAGAATCGGTGAACTAATTTTGTATTAAAATAATGTATTTTTCCTCAAAGTCCTGTATCTACCTGTCACCCTGGAATAATTTTGCTATATACCTGTATCTGTTCCTCACAGGTGCTTCTAAATGGCACTGGTATCATAAAGGTATGATATGCCATCTGTACCATACCACCTACTTATTGCAGTGGTATTTCATTTTTCTGCTTTACAATTGTATAGTGCACTGCAAGGATCATAATTGTGTGACACACAGTGATGAATACAGCTACAAATTAAAATTGTAAAGCAGCTTGTCTCACACCTGGTCAGTTAATCTAGCAGCTTTGCATTTTGTAAGATGTGTCATCAAGGACAAAACTGCAAACTCTATGCCACTAAAAGTAATGCCGCTTTTACAGTTTTTTTCATTTGCTACAGAGGTTGGGAATGTTGCTCAGATTTGTATGTAATTGTTGCCATGGAAACCTGAGCTTGATGTCTCTAGGAGCATGATTTTGCATGGTGCAAAAAGGTTTAAATTCACACACACACACACACACACCAAGTAGAGTGAACCTAATTTTTAACTCATTTATAGGAAAATATTTGCTTGTTCTTAAAGTCTATGATTTTGAAAATAAATAGTGAAAAGAAAGAAGTTTTAAAACATAACAATTATGTTTTGTACATGTATTTTTACATTTCTATAAAGCTTGAATTAGTTTTCTCCAGCTTTCCTTGTTTTTCTTTTAATCACAACACTTCATACTTTCTAAAATGTTGGTTTCAACCAGCCTTTGGTTTTGGGTTTTAAAATTTATTTTTGAATAACATTATTTCTTGGCACACTCTTACCATTTCTTTTCCTCTTTATTTCATAATAATTTTTGCTATGGACTAAAACAAAAATAATATTCTCTGTCTTTAGTATTTCCAAACCATTTCATCATGGATGAATGTGCATGATGCTGTCAATTCATTTCTTGTCATGGGTATTGTATATACTCGCATATAAGTCAGATTTCACTACAAACTGCTTAGACCCAGATTTGCCATTACATAATGTGCCGGCAGATCTTGGTCTATGCAGTTTGTTAGGAGTAATCAGTAGAACAAACAACATAGACCCTGATCTGTCAGTGCATTTTGTGATGGCAGATCTTGGTCCATGCAGTTTGTTAGGAGTAATCAGTAGAGCCAACAACATAGACCCTGATCTGCCAGTGCATTATGTGATGGCAGATTAGGGTCTGCATTGTTTGCAGTTGGAGCCAACTTGTGTGTGAGTATATACGGTATCCATTTTCATGGTTTTGTTCATTGGGTCTTTAATTTTGTGATTTGTAGCAATGAATAAATCCACA
Source organism: Margaritifera margaritifera (assembly GCA_029931535.1). NCBI lineage: Eukaryota > Metazoa > Mollusca > Bivalvia > Unionida > Margaritiferidae > Margaritifera > Margaritifera margaritifera. Next base: position 6,263,191 of record JAQPZY010001662.1, on the reverse strand, counting down.
AAAAAAGGACATCTTATGAAATATGAATTCACAGTAATTTATCCACATTTTCATGAATACTTCCAGCTGTGCCTGAAGAGTAAGTACCGTGTTTGTTCAGATTTAAATGCCTTTTTCAGCTGATTACAAATTTATTAAGTAAATTTTATTAGGTTTCAGTTTTGAGGTGTTGACTTTAGTTGTTTCAGCTTTCAGAGATAAATGAGTACCATTTTTGAGGCGCTAAAAACGATGATGACTACATGTACATAAAGTACCTACCTCTTTCTTAATAGCAATAAAAAATTAGTTACTGACCATGATTTTTTGTGGTTTGTGTTATCCATCAGCTTACTCATGCTCAGTGCACTCAAAACAATTCCATCTAAGTTTCCTGTCACTACACCATCACAACCACTACACCACCATCACAACCACTACACCATCACAACAATACCTGTTCCACTATTTGTTGAATAACTCAGGCAAAGGATTATCAGTTTTATTTGAAGGATAATTATGATCCATTTGTTCTTCACTGAAGTGTCACTGGTGGTTACTATCAATCACTTAAAGGTGTTAACTTTCCATGTACAAAGCTCCTTGACAAATAGCACGTTGCTACATTTTTTGGTGAGTCTAAATGATGGTTATGACAAAGGACCTGATTTCATACTAAGTCACCCAGTACTGAATAAGGTATCGAACAAATCACTTTCATATTCATATTTTGGTACTTTTAAATGTAAGATAAAATCAAATGAACATGAACTCAGTGTGTATTTCATGTTTTATTAATTTATGAAGGAAATATCATTCTCATCGGCCCAGTTTCATTTGTCCATGACTAGTGCAGAATGTAGTACATTCTGTAGGATCTTCAGTGATGAGAAACTTTGTGATGGTTTGCAAACTTGAAATGATGTTTCTTCAAAAAATAATGTTGCTCATCAAATGTTCTGTTGTTGAACATCCTTTTTCAGAGGTGTATATATATAGTGTAGTTTTAAAAAAGTTCTAAGCATTATTGGTAAAGGAACCTGATACATTGTGTAAAGTGCAGTAAACCCAATTCTTGTTAACTATGGCTTTTTCCTAGCGATCACACATTTTGATATGAAAACCAACCATACATCAACAAACGAATTAACAGGAATGAAGGCTACAAAAGGGCCCTCTTAAGGAGGGATCTAGAATAGAGCACTTTGTACATTTTGTTCAGGGGGAGGGGGGGATCTTGCTAGACAAATTTAAAATTTGGGAGTACCTATTTTAAAGACAATTTTAACAAATTCAAACAGAAAGGTGCCAGTACTAGAGCAGCACCTAAATTAGAATAAATATGGTAAACATAAATTTTTCTTGTGCCAGTATGATGCACTTATATAATGACTATATCTAAGGGCTATGTAACACAGTTTGTAGTCAACTATATGATCATGATGCAGGTCTATTAAACTGCACAGAATTACCATATATACTAGCTTATAAGTCAAGCCCAAATGCAGATTGCACAGACCCAGATCTGCCTTTGCATAATGTGCCAGCAAATTTAGGTCTATGCAGTTTGTTAGGAGTAATCAGTAGACCCCCGATCTGCAGGCACATTAGGAGACAGCAAATCAGGGTCTGTGTTGTTTGCAGTTATACTCAACTTATAAGTGAGTATATACAGTAATTTTGTCCCTAATTCTGAAACCTCTTGATTGCTTTTACACATGCTTCATCATTTAACATATTCTTCTGAAGACTCTACCCTTTAATCTTGCATTGTGGAATCCTTTTCTTGTTATATTTATAAACTTTCTTTACATTTGAAATGCACAAATGCTTCTTTGCAGCATGATTCCTTTCACTTAGAACTACTTCAAAAGCAACTTGGTCATTTAATTTAAGTATTCTTTTAAGGTCCATACCACAGCTAATAATATGCAAATTTGGGCATTTTCATGTACATATATTAATGTATTTGCGTCCCATATATTTTTTATTTGAATAAATGAAAGCCATGAGAGAGACTCTTTAGTGCTTACTCTCAGTTGTATATGAACATATAAATACACACTGAGCTCACTAAACTTTCATCAAGTGTAATACCAGAAATAATTCCCAGCAATTACTGTATATGCTTGCTTATAAGTCGAGTCCAACTGCAAACAACATATACCTTGATCTGCCATCATAAAATGCACCAGCAGATCAGGGTCTGTGTTCTTTGCTCTACTGATTGCTTTAAACAAACTGCATATACCTAGATCTGCCATCACATTATGCACTGGCAGATCTGGGTCTGTGCAGTTTGCAGTTGAACTCGACCTATAAGCATGTACATATGATACATCCATAACATCCATCAAAATCTGGTTTTGAAAATCTTAAATGCTATGCAGTATTCATTTTCTGTGAACAGTAAACATAATTTTGAAAAGCTTTAGTATGTATCAGTCAATCTAAACCACTGTATATAATCACTTATAAGTCAGATCCAACTGCGAACTGCACAGACCCAGATCTGCCGTCGCATAATGCTCCAGCATATCTGGGTGTGTGCAGTTTATTAGGACTAATCAGTAGAGCAAACAACATAGACCCCAATCTGCCAGTGCATTATGTAATGGCAGATCTGGCCCTATGTTGTTTTTGCTGTTGGATTCGACTTCCTAGCAAGTATATATGATATTGAGGGCGGGGGGTTAAGTATTAATTTAGTTGATTGAAATTGACATTAATTCTTACAGGTTAGATGTTAACATAGATTTATAACGTTACTTAAATAATCTTTTTATTCATTAATGTGAAAGGAATTGGTAAAGGACTTCCTATCTATTAAAATAATAATTGATGCAATAAGAGTGACCAGAGGATTGGATTCTACAGCCTTTCAGAACCAAAACTATGCATTAATATAAAAATTTTACATTTGTATAAAAATTTACCTAGAATATACATACATATATATAGATACACAAACACACATACATACATACATACATACATACATACATACATACATACATACACACACATACATACATACATTCATACATACATACACACATACATACATACATACATACATATAAAAATTTACCTAGAATATTTAATAATATACACACACACACACATAGGATTTCCTGTGTTTAGTATGTACAAGAAATTATTTAAATTTCTCTCTTTTAGGAGTGAACAACATTGAGGACAGAAAGAGGCACAGACGAAGAATTGGGGACCACAGACATAGACACAGACGATTATGAAGATTTGGTATATCTAGCTTACCTCACACAGCAGGGTATGGATATTAACACATGACCACTAGAAGACATGACAAGCAGGAAAATAGCAATAGATATGACATTGATTCACAGTTATTTAAAGTCGTATATAAACATTTTTCAGTTTTGAAGGAACACAAGAACAAAAAAGAAAACAATTTGCCATGCATTGAAATTTGAATTGAGTGACGTGCAACACAATCAAGTACAAAAATGTACAAGCTTTGTGCTGCATATTTTAGTCCCATGAACAGATCATAATTTTCATCTTGTATAGTGCTAATTCACATAAGCAGAGTGGGTTAAGTAATTAGTCTAGAAGAAAAAACTCTAAATCTAGCAAGAGTCGATTCAACCCCACTTGGCAAGTCTAGACATTCTTGAAAAATTAAACTCGAAGATCTACAACATAAACAGCAACAACAAACCATGATTCTCACAGACTTGTCAGTCTGCCAGAAAAAAAAAAACAAAGGTCACTTCAATGAATGTAAGGAGCAGATTAAGGGATATAGTAATTCTGTGAGACTGATTGTGTGGTTTAGTAAACTATGGTGTAATCGAGTACAAATCTTTGATCAAGGAAAAACTTTGAGTGATGTGACAGATACAGCAGTTCCTCATTATAAGGCCCTTCATTATAAAGTGGTAGTAAAATTATATGTATCATGTACTTTGTTATAAGGCAGTGTCACGATATGGTCATGTGCAGTATGACTGCTATGAATAACATAATGAGTGAATACTTTATTTGTATCATGTACTTCATTATAAGGTAGTTTTGCTATATGTGGTATACTTGGAATACCAATAACAGCATTATATTGAGGGAGTATTGTATACTTTATTATAAGGTATACTGACTCCCTATGCTGGCATTATAATGAGGGAGTACTGTATATGTATCATGTATTTCATTTCAAGGCAGTCCCACCATAAGGTCATATAACCTATAGCTTCCATGGACAACATTATAATGAGGGAGTACTGTATCCTTTATTATTAGACAATGTCACTATAAATGGTATACTGTGACTCCGTATGATGGCATTATAATGAAGGATTAATGTACATGTATTATGTACTTCATTATAAGGCAGTCTCACTATATGGTCATATACACTATGGCACCCATTGACAGTATTATAATGAGGGAGTACTGTACATGTATCATGTACTTCATTATAAGGCAGTATTGCTATATGAGGTATACTTTGACTCCCAAGGACAGTGTTATAATGAGGGAGTACTGTAATAATAAGTATAAAGTGAACAGACTGTATTTAGTACCTTCAGCCACATAAACAGTACATACAATTTTCCTGTTAGGTATAACCACAGATGGCTTAGTGGATTAGAGGGATGGGCAAGGCAGATCAACTCTGGATCTAGTAATGTCATCAAGCTCAAATGATGGCAATGTGTTGACATTTTTTTTTTTTTAGACATTATTTAAAAATTGTGTTCTAAGATCAACAACAGCAGCAGCAACAATGACAAAAACAATATTATTTACAATCATCAATAATTCTAACAGACCTGTGTGGCTGTAGGAAACAAAAATTGTGTATGTATTTACTTGAAACAGTTTTTATGGAGTTCAGCCAAAATGCAGAGTATGTGTAGACTACAATGCTTGCATTAGTAGCAGTAAAAGCATTTACATGTAGATAATCTGTTTGTTAGTTCCATATAGTCTAAAACTCGTGCAGAAAAAAAAACTAATATTAGATTTGTGATTCGTGCTTACAGAATCATCAGAATTCTTTTCATAGATGGAGATTAAAAAGTATAAATGATTCTGTTAATTGAATAACATAAATTCCAAAATAGGAGGATATTATTAAGATAATTGATGTCATATTTTCTATTATATTGCACATAAGTTTTGGATAATAGGGATAATCCTAAAGGTAAAAAGAAATGTAGATGTGCAGTTTGAAAAATGAATAATAGCTTGTAAGATTATATCTATTTTGTGTGTGAATAAATGACACATCAGCATTGTTTGACTGTAATGCTAGAAATCTGCATGATGAATGTAGGTTTTTGACCTTCTGGAGAGAAAAAATGATGAATTTAAGTTTGAATGACAGTGCATTATATTTTTAAAAATCTGCTATACTTGTTTCTTTTCAAATATTAGGTATGTTTTTAATATGGTGTATTTATTTCAGTATGCATAACTCATCAGGCTTGGATATTCTTAAAAGAGACGATTTATTGTACATCATTCTATGAACAATGCATTGCAAAATAATAATTGTAATAACACTATGGATTGGTCTTTATTACATACCACATACAGTCATTTATAAGTAGAGTCCAGCTGCAAACTGCACAGATCCAGATCTGTTGTCGCATAATGCACCAGCAGATCTGGGTCTATGCAGTTTGTTAGGAGTTGGCAGTAGAACAAACAGCATTGACTCTGATCTTCTGGCGCATTATTCAATGGCAGATCAGGGTCTGTGTTGTTTGCAGTTGTACTCGACTTACACATGAGTATATGTTCTGTCACTTGTCACCATGGATTTCGTTTCCACTCAATAACATTTAAAGGATTTTATGGATTCAAACTAAATTTTGGTATCAGATTTAACATTGAGAAGACCTAGATCAAGCTTGATTTATGGCACTTGTTTGACTTGGAACCTTTTCCCTCAGTTGCATCAGAATTTCATTTGTGCTCAATAACTTTTTATTAAATGATTTCGTGGTTTCAAAAAAACAATTTTTCTGAGGCTTAATATTAGGATAACCTATATCAATTTTGATTTTCAGCATTTTCCAACAAATTTAAGAGTTATGGCCTCTTTTCTGCTTAAAACTTTGCCCTTCAGTTGCATCATATTGGCAGGGGTAACTGTGTCCTGTTGACACACTTCTATTTTCTTACTTCTGACACATAATAAAGATGCAGTATAGATGTCACAGTGTCCATCTTGCATTAGTAATGGGTCAGAGTTCTTTTTTCAGTGGATATTAGTCCTGTTTACATGGGGGGATTATCATTACACTTGTGGTCATCAAAGGTTCCAAGTGACCCAAGGGTTACATGGCCACAGTTCAAGGTCATGGGTAGTCATTGAAATTAATGGCAATGTTCGTTAAAATTTAGAGGACATGTGTCAGAATAGTTTGAATTCCTAATTACCATTTGTTTTTAAATATGAAGGAAAAATTGATAAATTGTCAAACAGTATTTTGTATGAGGATTATGACAAAAAATTGCTAGATCATGTATTACCATCAATGGAAACAATCTAGGGATTTTACATAATTTACCTTCATGGAAAAATGTGTGGAAACCTAAAGGTGTAATATCTTTGTTGGAGAAATTGATGTTGAATAAATCATAAAATATATACCTCAGCTGTTTCATATGTACTTACAAGAAAATATCTTATAATTTAATACCGTATACACTTGCATACAAGTTGGATCCAACTGCAAACTCTATAGATCTAGATCTGCTGCTGCATAATGTGCTGGCAGATCTGGGTCTGTGCAGTTTGTTGGGAGTAATCGGTAGAACAAACAACACAGACACTGATCTACCGGTGCATTAAGTGACGACAGATCAGAGGCTATGTTGTTTGAAGTTGGACCGGAATTATGGGCAAGTATATACAGTAATTCATATTTAATTTTTTCTGGTAGAGGATTATGTATGTTCCATTTAATGATTGTACAAAGCACAGATTTGTGCATGCTGTGTTCCCACTGTTGGAGTTTCATAGCATTTGTGTATTAATTGTACAAAGCACAGACTTGTGCATGCTGTCTTCCCACTGTTGGAGTTTATAACACTTGTGTATCGAGTATTCAAGCTTCAATGTCGGATTTAAAGAAAAATATATAAAGCAGAACTGTGGTTATTCCAAACTCATTGGGGGATCTTACCCTGCATTCACAAAACTCCGCAACAGGAGTGTGCACTTGAACTGAAGAATTCAATAAGGAATAAACTGATTTACATAGCATAGACATGAAAGTTTATATATACAGCACTCCCATACTTTAGCACCCCTCATCATTTCCTGTTATAAGGTGAACATGGTCTTAAATCCCATTTCATTATGTAATACCATACCTGTATGTATAATGTGCTTAATTATAAGATGGTCTCACTATAAGGTAGTATACACAATGGTTCCTATTAACAACATTATAATGAGGGAATACTGTATATGTATTGTGTACTTAATTATAAGATGGTCTCACTATAAGGCAGTATACACAATGGCTCCTATTAACAACATTATAATGAGGGAATACTGTATATATATTATATACTTCATTATAAGGTAGTATACACAATGGCTCCTATAAACAACATTATAATGAGGGAATATTGTATATATATATATATATATATATATATATATATATATATATATATATATATATATATATATATATATATATATATATATATATATTATATATACTTCATTATAAGGCAGTATACACAATGGCTCCTATAAACAACATTATAATGAGGGAATACTGTATATATATTATATACTTCATTATAAGGTAGTATACACAATGGCTCTTATTAACAACATTATAATGAGGGAATACTGTATATATATTATGTACTTCATTATAAGGCAGTCTCACTATAATGCAGTATATTCCATGATGTCCATTGACTCCTATTAGCAACATTATAATGAGGGAATACTGTATATATATTATATACTTCATTATAAGATGGTCTCACTATAAGGTAGTATGCACAATGGCTCCTATTAACAACATTATAATGAGGGAGTGTTGTATATGTATTATGTACTTCATTATAAGATGGTCTCACTATAAGATAGTATACACAATGGCTCCTATTAACAACATTATAATGAGGGAATACTGTATATGTATTATGTACTTCATTATAAGATGGTCTCGCTATAAGGTAGTATACACAATGGCTCCTATTAACAACATTATAATGAGGGAATGCTGTATATGTATTATGTACTTATAAGATGGTCTCATTATAAGGCAGTATACTCCATAGCTCCTATGTACAGCATTATAATGAGGGAATACTGTGTACGTATTATGTACTTCATTATAAGGCAATCTCACTATAAGGCAGTATATTCCGTGATGCCAATTGATTGCATTATAATGAGGGAGTGCTCTGGTTATTTTACGAAAATTCAGTGAATACAATAAAATCCAACAAAACAAGTTTTGAGTTTTAATGCACACTCAATTTAAGGAGTATTGTGAGTGAGAATGGTTTGTGTAGTAAGGTCCTGATAACTTATTCTTTATATGTATATATTTGAAACTATTGGAGGATACTGCACCGTATTCGCAAAATGTTTTGAGCTTGAAACAAGTTCATGCTCATATTTACAAACTTTGACTCTGTTACTTTAATTAGAATAAAGGTAGAGTTCTAGAATTTTTGTTTTTCCGAACTTGAGTCCCTCTCCCATGGTCCAAACAGGACTCAGAATTTAAGTCAGAGTGACTTCTTCTCCCCACCAGAAGAGGATAGGGTAAAGTTGAGAGGTAAACATTTACAACATTCAAAACAGTTGCTTAAAACATGTTTTGCTAAATCATTGAGCCAAATAAAATAAAAAACAAAAGAAATACTCATTGAGTTTTATGAAAATATTAAAATTTTTATCAGTTTGATTCAGTAAAATTGTTGTATGACTTTGCTTTTATGCAAAAGATCCTAACCTTGACAGTAGGTTACTATCGAAAACAGGTGACATATGTTGAGGTATAATTCCTTCCTTCTTTCAGGATAAAATATCTTAAACAAATTTATTTAATTATACTAGTAATAAGTCTATAAACCTTCACAGAGTAATAATTTGCCTGTGGTTGGGCTTCACAGAGTAATAATTTGCCTGTGGTTGGGCTTCACAGAGTAATAATTTGCCTGTGGTTGGGCTTCACAGAGTAATAATTTGCCTGTGGTTGGGCTTCACAGAGTCATAATTTTCCTGTGGTTGGGCTTCACAGAGTAATAATTTGCCTGTGGTTGGGCTTCACAGAGTCATAATTTTCCTGTGGTTGGGCTTCACAGAGTAATAATTTGCCTGTGGTTGGGCTTCAGATGCATGGAATTTAACAAACTTCTTCAAGCCTCATGTGTGAATTTTTGGTGGTAATTTCATTGATTGAAACAATTGCAGACTCAGATAATGATCATTAAACAGTGGATAAGAATGCATGAGAATACTGTGTTTAGACTGATTTACATTACTCATTAAACAGAAAAATGACAAGTTTATATTTTACTCAGAATATAAAAAGATTTTACTGGCCAGAATGGAGGTGTGAGCGGAAAACATCAACTTGAGAAAAGGTGAATCATACTTTGCTTTCTCTGAGTATTTGGATGAAATGAGAGGCAATGAGGAGACTATTTCATCTGAATCTCCCCTCAGCATTGATCCATTCTCCTAGACTACTAAATTTCACTGATCTAGATGTACTTCATGTGCCCTATCCAGTTTGGTGGTTTTGAGTTTGAGTGTCGTGTATAAAATCTTTAAAGAATGTGGGACCTGGTGTTGCTTTGGATGATTCAAATTTCAGATAATCAAGGTTATGATGTATGTGAACTTTTCTTGAAGATTACCACTTCTTCAAGAACAAAAATTTGATTTCTTACATCAATATAGTGGCATAGTGTTAACTATGTCCGTCCATCTCATCTCATCCTGTTACATCGTATCACTCTCAACACAAATTTTGTTTCCAGTCTGTAAATTTTTAAGGGCTTCATAGATTGAAATAAACTTTGGTATGAGGCTTTTATATCAAGAAGATCTAGGTTAAATTCGATTGTCACAGATTGTAGACAAAAAATTGCAGAGTTATGGCCCCTGTTTGTCTTAGAACTTTGCCCTTTCATTGAACCATATTAGCAGGGGCTTCTGTTTTGTACTGACACATTTCTAATTGCTAGCTAATCTGGCCATAAGGCCAAGTGAGATTATGGTATGATCATATTTCTGTTGTGTCATGCATCATCCATTCACAATTGCTATTTACAACTTCTCAAAAGCCATTTGACCAATTTGCACATGATTTTACATGGAGCATTATGGCATCAAGGACTTTCAGATTTGTTCAGTTGATGCTGAACATGTCATCCAGTATGGAAATCATTACTAAATATGGAAAAACCTATAAACAACAACTTCTCAAAACCGGTCAACAGAATTTGACCAAATTGAACAGAATGCATGCTGGCACAAAGGGCTTTGAAAATTGTTCAATTGATGTCGATCCTTCATCAAGCATGGCCATCATTAATAAAAGTTGAACATTTTTTTAAGAATTTTTCAATAAGCACTTAACAGAATTTCATCACATTTGACAGAAAGCATCCTAGCATAAAGGTGTTTTTCTTTGGTACAAATGATGCCAATCTAGCATCAAATATGGCCACCATTACTACAAACAGAAAAACCTTTAAACTATTTCTAGAAAATCACTCAGCAGAGTTTGACCAAATTTTACAGAAGGTAAGCTGGCATGAAGGGTTTCAAATCTGTTAAAACGATGCCAATTCTTCATCAAACATTGGTCACCATTTACTAAAAATTTAAAAATCATCAAAAAGCACTTGACAGAATTCGACCAAATTTATCATAAAGCTTTTTGGCATGAAGGGCTTAAACTTTGATACCAGTGATGAACAGAATTGGATCAAATTTGACAAAAAGCATTCTGGTATGAAGAACTTTAAAGTGTTTACAAAAAAGGGCTTTCAGATTTTTACAAGCGATGCCAAACTACCATAAAATATGACCACCTTTATTAAAAAAAGAAAAACATTTCAACAGCTTGATCTCTAAAAGCTGCTTTGGAGAATTCTACCAATTTTCACATTAGGCATCCTCAAACAAATGCCATTAAATATTGGACAAATAATGCTGATGTGCCATCAAATATGGCTGAGGATACAAAATATTGAGAAATCTTGAAACGGTTCTTTTCATAACATGCAATCAGTGACATTTAAATTTCTTCAGAAAGCATCCTAGTGGCCCAGATTTCTTTGCCAACAGCTCTTGCATTTGGCTATTAGGCAGATGTCAGTCAAGTGAGTGATCTTAGGCACACTTGGGCCTCTTGTTTCCATACAATATGCTGAAATATTTCCACATTGTTTGGTTCTTTTATTGTCTTCTAATTAACTTGGATTGTGTCACATTTTGAATGTAACTTCCAAGAGACACATATATATATGAGAAGAAGGAAGACAGTTGTTCTCATGATGAAATTTCTCTCTTAAAAACTGGTAGCATGCACAATAATTAACTTTTTATGAAAAACAATGTACAGTAGAATGTTAATTATTCTTCACCAATTTTGGGAATATTCACTGATCTGGACCCGAGAGCGTACTCTGGACCTATAATTTTTGGGACTCTAAATTGGATCAGTAAAAATGTACTCGGGAACTAAAATTTTTTGGATTTGCTCACTCATCTGACCAGTCTAATGTACTCTAAACCTTGAATATTTTCCTGATATTATTATCATTTATCCAGACAAACTGTCTGCCATGGAGTATGTGTAATCCGTTTTTGTATAGCATCTTGCAGTTTCCCAGAGAGTCCACATAATCAACATTTGACTGTGTAACATCTCATTGTCTCCCAGGGAGTTCACATAATCAACATTTGACTGTATATCATCTTTCTATCTTTCAGGGAGTCAACATAATCCACATTTGACTATAGCATTTTACTGTCTCCCAGGGAGTCCACATAACATTTGAGTATATCACATCTTTCTGTCTCCCAGAGACTGCACATAATCAACATTTGAATGGTATAGCATCATACTGTCTCCCAGGGAGTTCACATAATCAATATTTTACTGTATAGTATCTTTCTTTCTCCCAGGGAGTCCACATAATCAACTTTTGACTGTATAGCATTTTACTGTCTTCCATGGAGTCCACATCATCAAACATTTGACTATATAGCATCTTTCTGTCTCCCAGGGAATCAACATAATCAACATTAGACTGTATATCATCTTGCTCACAAAAAAGTCATATCCTATGGATTTTTTAATCAAATTCAAGACACAGCATGCTATGCAAATTGTCAGTTTATTTAATCAAAATCTTCTGAATCCTTGTCAAGTTGCAGTGAGACAATGTTCCCAGTCCACCACCACCCAAATTTTGCAGTCAGACAATGGTCCCAGACCACCACCACCAAAATTGTGCAGTCAATGTTCCCAGACCACCACCACCCAAATTTTGCATCAAGACAGTGTTCCTAGACCACCACCACCCAAATTTGCAGCGAGACATTGCTCCCAGACCATCACCACCCTAATTTGCAGTGAGACAGTATTCCCAGACTTACCACCACCCTTAAGCTGCAATGAGACACTGTTCCCAGATACTCACCCCTCTCCTCTTTCAAACAGGGTTAACTAATCTCAAGATTTTAATCTTTTACTCCCAAACTTGAGGATTCTTATTTATTTTATATTTTTTTCTCATAAAACATGAGTGACAAGTTCAGCACCATGTAGCCTTTATTTGAAAAGTTAGCGGGAACACTGTATAAAAGCTATCTGTAGGGGACATACCGAGTACAAACAAGTTTGTTTTGTATAAAAAGCTATCTCTAGGGGACATACCGAGTACAAACAAGTTTGTTTTGTATAAAAGCTATCTCTAGGGGACATACTGGGTACAGACAAGTTTGTTTTGTATAAAAGCTATCTCTAGGGGACATGCCGGGTACAAACAAGTTTGTTTTGTATGGGAAGGTTATGTAGAAAGTATGTCCTTATTAATTCTGATATGATAAGGGTATTTATTATAGACCATGTGTTACTTTCTCTCATATCACTGAGAAAACAGGATATATAAACATCTTCACTTTTTGAACCGACCAGATTTAATATCTTAGAAAAATTCTCTGCCAATTGCATTTCTTTAACTTTACATTTAGATTGCTGAATAGCCATTTGATATTTCACTGTTAGGTTGTTCACAAAATGCTCATGTCCAAATATGCTTTTTTTTGACTGGGTAACAAAAGAAAACAGCATTCTTTGCAAGTTTTTAGGCAACTTTAATCTGGAATAAGGCATAAAGTTAAAAAAGTTTACATGTAGAGATTTATATAGGGCATTTTACATCATTTTGTAGCCGTGATTGATCGTGTAATTGTATTGTAATGGTGTACATGAGTGTCAAATGACAAGCTTTCTTAAAATATGTCGTGCATCACATACTTCATTTTAGTTGTACATATACGAAGATATTCATCAGGTTATCAAAATGCATTTCAATATCTTGTTTGTGTCACTTAAGACTCTTAACTTTCTAAGTGTTGAGCCGATCTGTACAGATCATTACGTGTCTATTTCTGTAATTCACAAATATTTTAACTATACATTCACAATTTACGTAGTATATACCTGTATTGTGCTTCCAACAGATATGTTGTATTTGCATGAGATAAATTATAGATAAGTAATTTATAGATAGGTAAATTATAGATTTATTTGATTTCATAGTGGCTTGTATTATGTTCATATTTGACCATTTTATAGGACAAAAATAGGCTTTTTTTAAGAACATTTTACTTTTTTGCATTTATCTCACAAAGACAAAAAAGTGCCAGCTATCCTGCAGGAGTTTAAGTCTAAAGACCATTTTTTACTGATTTTTTTAATTGATTTGGGGGGATTATGATGTGACTTTTAATACATTATTGACTATCAATAAGATGGAAGCTAGATGCCTTTTCCAAGGACATACTGAGGCAGCCAACCTGGGCTGGCCAGGGCAGGTATCCAGTCTGCAACTCTTAGATTACGAGTCTGATGCTCTACCAACCAAGTTACTGTGGGTCTATTTTTTAATTGAATAAGTAATTAAAATGAGGGGTGGGGTGGAAAGTGCACATTCAGATATTGTATAATTCAATTTTGTGTTTCGTTCCCCTTAAAAATAAATTGTATTTGATTTTATTACAGTCGGGTCAGTTTGGGTTGAAAGATATATACAGCACTCCCTCACTATAAGGCACTCGTATAAGCTGGGTCCAAATGCAAACAACATAGACCCTGATCTGCCATCGCATAATGCACCGGCAGATCAGGGTTTATGTTGTTTGTTCTGCTGATTAGTTCTTACAAACGCCATAGACCCAGACCAGCCAGCACATTATGCGATGGCAGATCTGGGTCTATGCAGTTGGTATCGGCTTATACGCGTGTATATACGGTACTCTCTAGTTCACATGGACAGCATTATAATGAGGGAATACTGTATCATGTACTTCATTGTAAGGGTGGTCTCACTAAAAAACAGTATACCATATATACTCGTGTATAAGCCAGGTCCAAATGCAAACAACATAGACCCTGATCTGCCATCGCATAATGCGCTGACAGATCAGTGTTTATGTTGTTTGTTCTACTGATTAGTCCTTACAAACTGCATAGACCCAGATCTGGGTCTATGCAGTTAGCAGTTGGTATTGGCTTATACGTGAGTATATATGATATTCTCTGGTTCCCATGGACAGCATTATAATGAGGGAGTACTGTAGTATTGCAATTATTATTTTATGGAGGAATATAGATGGATAAAATTGATCTGCCTGAGGTAATATTGAAATCAAATGCCAAGAAAAACCTGTCACAGAAGTTGCTTTTATGAAAGTCTCTAGATTTCCGCTATCACACAGAGTATTGAATAGATATTGTATGCAGATCTTGCAGCATTTTGGCTTTGTTGGAATGATTATAAATTGATAAAATATTTCCCCAAAATCGACAATGCAGCAAAACCTGTCTTAAACAGCTAACTTTTGGGACAGAAGAATGATGGCATTGACATTTAAAGACGTGGTTGCTTGGAAGTTTATTCCGACAGTAATTTAATGCTTTAATTAGTGGTTTTGAAAAAATGTGGCTTTTCAAGACAGGTGTTTGCTTTTAAAGGGGGACCTTTAATAAAGGTAATACTGTGATTTAAGAAGTTAAGATACGGCATAGTAAATATAAAATAGTATTAGAGACAAAAAAGATTTACAGCCTTTCAGATGTAGGGTATACATGCCTTTTATGCTCGCTTATAAGTCTAACTGCAAACAACATGGACCCTGATCTGCCATCACATAATGTGATGGCAGATCAGGGTCTATGTTGTTTGTACAACTGATTACTCCTAACAAATTGCATAGACCCAGATCTGCTGGCACATCATGCGACGGCAGATCTGGGTCTGTGCAGTTTGCATTTGGACTCGACTTATAAGCGTGTATATACAGTATTTGTTGCTGTATTAAATGTTTTTAGCATCTTTATTATTGGAAAACTGAGCACTTGTTTAATGTAAGCTGATGCTGATATGTAAAATGGCAAATATTCATTAGTTGCCTAGAAATTCATGTAGCTATCAATGTAAATGTATATTGTCTTGCCGTGTTTGATGTTCATAGAAACAAAATGTTGGCCAGATTGATAGGGTACTGCTGATGACATGGCGTATATAGCTTCTTACGTGAGTGTTCATTTCCAATGAAAGTTATGAAAACAACAAGTTGAATTATTTCTATCTTTTGCAAGCCTTGTGGAGAAAAAACTTATTCATTGAGTTTTATAAATTTCATTTGAAATGAGTACTCATGTAAGATTATTTTTATCATAAGACAGAAAGTACTGTATATACTCGTGTATAATCCGGATCCAAATGCAAACAACATAGACCCTGATCTGCCATCGCATAATGTGCCAGCAGATCTGGGTCTGTGCAGTTTACAGTTGATATTGGCTTATACGCGAGTATATACAGTACTGATTTTATTTGCCCAAACCACAGAACTGTGTAGTGAAATGACTTTGCAATACATGGAAAATCCTTTTTCTCTTCACTTTCGTGATGTCATTTGTAAAGTGTTACATAAGGCATCAAGTGGTAGTAAAATTATATGTATTATGTTATTCATTAGTGGCTCCCATTTACAGCATTATACTGAAGGATTACTGTATTATGTACTCCATTAGTGGTTCCATTTGACAGCAGTATAATGAGGGAGTACAGTACCATTTACTTCATTATAAGGCAGTCTCACTATAAGGTAGTATAATCTGGTTCCCAAGAATACCATTATAATGAGGGAGTACTGTATTATGTACTTCATTATGTGATCTGACTATAAGACAGTCTACTCCATGACTCCCATATATAGCATTATTATGAGGGAGTACTGTATTATGTACTTCATTATAATGTGATCTGACTATAAGACAGTCTACTCCATGGCTCCCATATATAGCATTATTATGAGGGAGTACTGTATTATGTACTTCATTATAATGTGATCTGACTATAAGACAGTCTACTCCATGGCTCCCATATATAGCATTATAATGAGGAAGTACTGTATTATGTACTTCATTATAATGTGATCTGACTATAAGACAGTCTACTCCATGGCTCCCATATATAGCATTATAATGAGGGAGTACTGTATTCAGTGATCTGTTGCTTTGTATTAGGTTATTAATTTTAACCACGTTTACTTCACACATGGGTTTAGTAGTTTACAATTTTTTACCCATTAGTAACTTTAGCATTGGAGTTATTGAGATTCACTCTGTTCACTTTTTGAGAGTGTGTTCCGAACACCAAAAACAAGATAATCTCTTGAAGCTGAGAAGTTAGGATAATCTCTTGATTTAAGAAATAACAGCATGAAAAGATGTAACTGTTTCATTAGATAAATACCTTTTTCAAATCATTATCTTATTTCTGACATAAAATTTGGCTTTTGTACATCAGTTGCATTCTATTGCATGTCTTGCTCTACCATTGGCTGCACACTCATGAGATGATGTCACACAGTTACATTATATGGAGCATTACTGTTGGTGACATGCCCTTTCATTATACGGAGCATTACTGTTGGTGACATGCCCTCCAGAAAAGGGATATATTGTGAAAGATAAATACCTTTCTGCTCCCACTGCTTGCAGAGGGTGCATCTTGATTGGTCATGTATGTCCATCCAGACAAGATTGTTCGCAAGATTGTATAAAAACCATTCGACATAAACAAATGAAATTTGGCTTGCTTATTTGTATGCAAATGTAGATTACCTGATTAGGTTGTCAGGCCATTACAGCAGTTTTTCCATTCTTTACACATTTTTTAACTTTTTTTTTTTTCCTTCACAAAACCTTGCATGATTAAGCAAAAACCAATTTGGTTAGACAAATTACATTTTATAGGCATATTTGTTTTTATATGCAGATGACCAAATTAGAATTAAATACCAGTACAATTTTTCCCTTTTTTCTTTTTTTTTCTTTTTCTTTTTCTTCACATTAGTGAATGTTTTGTTTTTTTGGACATTTTTTCACCAAAACATTCTCAGTACTATTAAATGAAAACTACTTGAGGTAGAGAAATGAAATTTATTTGGCATGTTTCTGTTGATATATAGATGATCTCATTTGAGGGGTGGGGGATATGTGTTTTACGAAGACAGATCTACTTCTCCATGCATTGTAATGGAGACAAAACATGTACATGTTAGAATGGTATATAAGGAGAAAGCTATAAATATACATGTTATCAGAAGAAGAAATAAAGAACAGTTCTGGACCCCTATTCATGGATCTCCACAATGTGAGTGTACACACATGCAAATTTTGTTAGCTCACAATAAAATTATTGAAATACAAAAGATTTCAAAGTAGATATAGATCTCTCTTAAATATAATTTTTTTATAACAACTTCAGAATTATAAGACCTATGACAACGGTAATTTTGAGTTTGAGTTAGCACTCAAGTTGAGGAGTTTTGTCAAAATGAGGTTAGGCCCCCTTATTATTGACACTCTTGGAACATGAAAACTCAAGCTAAAAGTCAAAACATTTTTAAATCTCCATAACATTAATTATATTGAAGTTAGTCAAAATTTCAATGTGTCCTTAACTTGGTTCAGCATGACTTCAAAATTTCAATGTGTCCTTAACTTGGGTCAGCATGACTTCTAAATTTCAATGTTTCCTTAACTTGGGTCAGCATGACTTCTAAATTTCAAGGTGTTGTTAACTTGGGTTGGCATGATTTCTAAATTTTAATGTGTCCTTAACTTGGGTCAACATGACTTCTAAATTTCAATGTGTCCTGAACGTGGGTCAGCATGACTTTTAAATTTCAATTTGTCCCTAACTTGGGTCAGCATGACTTTTAAATTTCAATGTATCCTGAACTTGGGTCAGCATGACTTCTAAATTTCAATGTGTTCTTAACTTGGGTCAGCATGACTTCTAATTTACAATTTGTCCTTAACTTGGGTCAGCATGACTTCTAAATTTCAACATGTCCTTAACTTGGGTCAGCATGACTTCTAAATTTCAATGATGTAGATATACCCTGAGTATCAGATTTTGGGGTTTTGAGCATTAGCATGAGGTTTGTGAAGGTTTCATAAATAAGGGGCAAGCCATGTCTTTTAAATTTGGCAGTTTCTCTAGAATCTGGGAAGCAGCCGGATCTGGCTTCTCCTACATCTAACATCTCAACTTGAATATATCTGCAACTCAGAAAATTCGCTTCTGTGTTACACTTTCATGAAGAAAAATTTACATACATGTTCTCAATGTTACAATTTAATATTATAACCTGAATGTTCAAATACATTGGTTATATCTAGTGTACCTGTCAAACTTGATTACTAGTTAGGATTGTAAATTTGAGTAGAATGTGTAAAGTTGAAATGTATGGAAAAGAGCCTGGATTTTCAAAGCAGTCATGTTAACTGAGACTTTTATTTCAATATCAGATCCAAGCTGCT
The DNA here is from genome assembly GCA_029931535.1 of Margaritifera margaritifera. Classification (NCBI taxonomy): domain Eukaryota; kingdom Metazoa; phylum Mollusca; class Bivalvia; order Unionida; family Margaritiferidae; genus Margaritifera; species Margaritifera margaritifera. Next base: position 6,244,091 of record JAQPZY010001662.1, on the reverse strand, counting down.
TGTATAATTTATTGTGTACTTTATATTTTTAGAAACACGCCAAACATTTTTTAAATCACTTAATAGGGGCCCGGGGGGAGCCCCGAGTGGTCTAAGGCGCTCACCTTCACCGATCACTGACGTCTCATCTCTCTCCACGTGGGTTCAAGTCTCAGGCATGGCCAACGTGTGTATGTGAGAAAGCTTGCCAGTAGCTTCCCGTGAGTCGGTTCTTCCCTGAGTTTTCCCCCACCGCCATGTATAGCGCATCATGTGATGAAAAATGGCGTTAAACCCACAAAAAGATTAATTACAATCTTTACTGAATGACAGACCTGTGGAGACCAGTTATTTTCAGTGGTACAAAAACATTGTAAATATGTATTTCTAAATTTGTAATCTGTTCATAAAATTGAAATGTTTGTGCCCAAATAAGATTGTAGAAAGTGTTCATTCATGTGTTATTGGAATAAAATGTCCATATTTTTTGCTTTTTGTTAGCTCTGCAGTAAGTTTTGTTTTTCTTCCTATTAGTCCTATTAGTCATAGAAATAAGTAGTCTCCACAGATATAGAAATATGTGGGTCAGTCTGAATCGAATCAGATTGACATGTGGAATAAAGTTTCTCCACATATATAAGTCTTACTGGCCAGTTCATATTTATAAATATGAATATTTTTATGTAAAGCATTTTTACTTTTTTTTTTTTTTTTTTTTTTGCACGTTTCATATAGAAATCACCTGTCTGATGTAAAACTGTTGATTTAGTCAAGACACACATACTCAAGTACACACAAGTGACCTTTACAAATTCATTTGGTATTTTTTACATAGGTCTAATACGCACACGAATTAAGGTCACTGTGATCTGGACAGACAAGATGCAAAACTGTAGAGTTCTTGTTAAAAAAGTTTACACTTTTGTCAGTTAGTGACTATAAACTGTAAAGAAGTTGTTGATGGACTCAATAGACTCTATTTATCTGCTACCTAATATCAAATCAGGATCTATCCCACCTTTTTTATGCTGCTTTTATCTGATTACTGGTAGATATCATTTGTCTCATTACATAATTTGGTTTTCATTAATTTCACAACCTTTGTTTTAAACCTTGCATTCAAAAATACATGATCAGTAGCCTCAAAATGAGTACTCGCTTTCAAAATTTATTCATTGAAAGTATTGAAATGTGTCAAATTTGTGATATTATAATTTGTGCATGATCGTCAGAAAAATTGCTTTCGTTTAACATGTTTATACAGGTAAACCTGTAAATGTCTGAATTAAAGTCCACATGCTTAGAAGTATATTAGAGAAGAAAATTTGCTTAGCAGCAGAGAAAATTGTTAGATTGTATGTATGGTACAATTTCCATATTATTTTATCTATCATTCTACTGTCTGGGCAATAGATTCACATTGTTAATTTCATGTGATGTCATTTATGTATTTTAGTAATTCATGCCAGTTTATGTACAAATTTATGTGTACATTTTTGATAATTGTTAGATGCAATAACTTTTGATGTTTTATGTCAGCAATAAATCAATTTGAAATTTGAAAATTGTTAATTTTTCTGCTACTTGCGACGTACCCAATTGCAGCGATTAGAGCACAAAAATGGAATGATATGGGTTAAATTTCAAAAGGGGTCCCGGGTGGCCGAATGGTCTTAGGCGCTCGCCTTTACAGATCATTCACACATCTTACCTCTGTCTCTGCGTGAGTTTGAGTCTTGGTTCAACCAACGTGGGTATGTGAGAAAGCTTGCCAGTAGCTTCCCGTGGGTCGGTGGTTCTTCCCGGGGTCCTCCTCCTCCATATATACTGGCCGCAATGTATAGTAGTATATTATGTGTTGATAAATGGCGTTAAACCCCACAAAACCAAACCATACGCTTCAAAACGTTTAGTTAAATAGGGGAAATAAATTGCGTTATTTTCACGTGAATTTTTGAAAACTTGGTCGGTTTTGTTTTTAACGGCAATTTTAACACATTTTTGTCTATATCATGTAAAGGAAATGGGAACTAAGTGTCTTTCCCAAGAACACGCCGATGCAGCCGACCCCGGCTTGCCTAACGAACCCGCTACCCTTGAATTATAAGTCTGACACTCTACCAACTGAGCTACCGCGGCTCCCCTTGAAAACCTGGTCAAAATTCATCTACCTGGTAAAAAGAACAATGACCGTCATAAATTATGGCACTGAGTATATAATACATTTCAATACGAAAAACAAAACAAAAATTTCAAAGATAAAATGGTACAGAATGATTCCAGGGCCCTGAAACATAAATCAGAGTTGAGTAGGCTATAAGTGAATGAGGGGGAAAACCAGTATAGGTCATCGATCTGGGGATTTTCTGTTATGAACATTTTACCTTTATTTTATTTGACCCAATTGTTTGTTTTTTTTTTCTTTTTTTTTTTTTTAATTCTAGACAAAATGCTATGAAATCTGGCATAATTATATATTCTGTCAGCGTCAGCATCCCATACAAGTTTAACGATCAGCAATATGTCTGTCATTACAAGTATTATTGGTCACTTTGTACTGGAAATAAGTTATTACTTTATTGTCGCTCCGGCAGCGTCATCGTCAATTTAAAAATGTTGTGTTTAAGTTTTGCAAGTTAGATACGGGAGGGAGAGATTCATGAAAGTACGGACGCAGATCAGTCACCGGGTAACATGGAACATGTGTTTATCATTATTATTATTATTATTATTATTATTATTATTAGGCAAGCAAATTTAGAATCGGGATGCGTGGCGTGGAGAAGAAGCCTTTAAATGCCCTGGGTTGTGGGCGCGGGAGATTGTGTGATCTCGCTTAAAGGGTCAGGATTCATGATAAGGTAGAATTTGTGAATACTTTAATAATTACAAGATGTCTGAACGTGACCTATGGTGCGTAATATATATTATCGTACAGAACCGTATGTCGCGCGCGCACACACACTTGTGTAGATGCAATTCCTACCCACGGAAACTTGCCTATACAGCAACAATTATTAAATAAACCATTGTATGAAGTCTCTATTAGATGCAGCATTTCAGAAAATCCACTTGTTTACATATTATTCAAACTTGGTAAAACTTTCCTGCCTTCCATTCCTCCATAGTTTACTTGTGTTACATTGCGTTACTTGCTTGGTTAATTACAATCGATTGTCACTAGGCTAATAGATCTAATTAATCATTATCAGTTTTAAAGAGAGTCACGGTAGCTCAGTTGATAGTGCCTAGGGCTTGTAATCCAAGAGTCACAGGTTTGATACCCGCCCAGGCCGGCTAGGGCCATGATATAGCCAATAATGTGTTTAAAGTGCCGTTGAAAACAAACCAACCAACCAAACAACATCAATTATAAAACACTTATTTAATACGTTTAAGCTGGATCTTAAGCCAAGCAGTCATATTATGGCCCAGCTTTGCACAAAGATCTAATAGAATCGTTATGAAACTATTAATGAATTCCAACCTTTGATGGCATACATATGAATAGGAAATCCTTATCTAAATACTACATTTGCCACGTACAGATTCAAGGTGAAGTGTACCCTTACATTGTAGCCAAGCGTAAGACGCCTGTATCAATAAAGAAGTGTCGTTGATTTTATGATAAGCCACCTAAAACTTATTCCGAGTCATTAGCCCTGTTTTTGCAGACAAATCAAAGAAATCATCTTCATTCTCCCTCATTACGCGTCATCAATTTCAGACGTAAAGTTCCTAATTGGACAGATATAAACAACTATCAAGGTGCAAAAGACAAAAGTGTAATAAGTTGATACCCTAGAGGTCTGTCACGTAATTAGCAGCAGTGATTGTTACACAAATTAGTATATGGCCACACGGATCAAATTGAAGCGACAAAGTGGAATAAATACTTTTGAGTATTGTGTTAATATCGCCATTAAATAGTTATTGTCCGACATTTATGTTTGAGACGTGTGAAATAGTTATTTGTGGGCGTTTTCTTCTTTAACTAAGTGTATCGTTGTATTACATGTTCAGACGTGATAAATAACAGAAATTTGTTTGGTGTTTTACGGCACAGCAACACACGAAAGTTATATCGTACTGTGGTATTTGGAATAAAGTACCTTGCCCATGGACATACCTGCTACGGGCTGATCCCAATGTAGGTTTCCTACCCGCAACTCTTAAAGTCGCGAGTCTGGCAAAAGCCACCGCGGCTCCGACATAACAGTAAATCTAACACAGTCTGCCTTAGCGTTTGTTTCATTGTCTCCATTAGTGGAGAGAGAGAGAGAGATTTCGTACCAAGATAAATGTGTCATAAATCAAATCAATTCATGGAAAAGACATGTTTTTTGTAACAATTCACGCACCACTTTAGAGGCGTGTATGGCCACTTTAGTCACGATGCGAAACAGTACATATGGAAACACATGCCTTGCTTTGACTGTTAAATTACATGTGTTTAAGTTCAGTTTAATCGAGAAAGCATAAAAATATTACCTGTCTTGAAATGTTACGTGGGAGAAAAAAAAACGAAAAAAAAAAAAAAACACTGTGGTTCTTTGGTTTTTGTAAATGTTAACTCGTCTCCTATGATCTAGGAGTGTATAATCTGTTCGATGCACGTTGACTGCCCGACCATACAAAATTATAGAAGACGTCTGAAAGATTTTTAAACTTACTCCAGTAGAAATATAAAGAAATACTGTACATTTCCAGTTTAAACATTCTTTGTTATCATCATGTTTACATGCATCTAATATATCAAGTTGTCCGTACGATAGGTACAGCCAGTAACAGGGATTACCCAGTCTAATAATAGTAACCACTTGCTTTCTGAGTGTAAATTAGTGCCGTGGCTATGACCAGCACGTCACGTGCACTTGATGGCAGTTTAAACCTCGGGTGGCAACCAATCACACCTTGTCCTGTGCTGTTAAATCTACTGAGTTACACCTGTGTGGTAATTCTTCCCAAGTACTGGTTTTTGAACTATTGAAGCATAGGGCTAACATTTTAAAAAGCACCTTTACAAAATGATTGAAATATTTAACAGGAATATGTTCAAGAATAAGTTTCAAACCCGAGTGGGCCCAGAATTGACTAGACATTCCAAATTTGAAGAAAATTTAATTTCATGACCACTAAGGGACAGCAAACGCACCAAACAAATATATAGATTCACTCTTGCGATAAGTGTAGATGCATAAATAATATATATTTAATAAACTGCTTTTAATAATAGAACATAACTTGACTATTTTTATCGCATCGTGAGTATCGCGATACAATATATCGTATCGTATCGCCAAGATATTATCGCGATATCCGATATGTACCGACTATATCCCTACTCCACTACTGTTTGCAGTTCATCTAATCGCCCTTATCCAGACCATCGATTCAGTCATTGCGAGGATCTTACATAAGTGCACATTTTATATGAAATTTATGAAACGTGTCAAATAATGTTTATCTTTTGCCTTGGCGAGCAAAAGATTAAAATTATTCGACGAGTTTCATCAATTTGATTTCAAAACAAAATGAGCACAAATATAAGATATTTATCAAATGACGAAAAATAATGATTTTATTAAATCAAACTGCAGAATAGTGCAGTGAAATGATTTTGAAATACATTTTAGATGCCTGGGTCGTTACGCCTTAACTATGCATAACGTTATTACGTCATATGTGACGTTGCGAGGTGTTACTACACGTGTTACATATCTGAAAATTATGACATTGTTGTATTAACGTAAATAGCACAATAGTTATGTGCTAAATAGAGGATCTCAAATGGGTAATGTTTTAATAGTAAATCATTGCCCATTTTAGATTCTCTTTATCACATAGTTTTATTTCGAGGAAAAAAATAGGGTCTAGATACAAAAAGAAGAATAAATGATTTTCTGCATTTCATTTAATTTTGGCGCAGACGCTACACTTTTCAGTTCTTGCGCGTGAACTGTCATTCCAATCAATAGAACATTTGGTACGGGCAACAATTTTCAACACAGGATCTCTGATGGAAATTCCCGTGTGATGTCATACAGTTCACTCGGTCATGTCAGCTGGAGTTGTTGAGGCGCCATATACATGGATTTCGATGAGACTATTTACAACGTTTCCACCGAAAAGAGTGTCGATTCGAGCATGGACATTCACCACAGATGCAGTATTGGATATGGCAGAAAAATATCATCCCAGTTGTTAGATATTTGTCTGAAGGGATGATTACTGTATGCAGAAATAGTACTAAATCTGAAGATGTTATGCCGCTGCCGGTTTACATTCATAGGGCTCTATAGTGATTCTTAAATTTAATGTTTTAGAGTCCGGATATTTGCATTATTTGATTTGGAAGAATGCTGTGGTTCGAACACTTTTTTGTCAGTTGAGAGACCAGTATTTATCGACATTCTCTTCATAAGAGACGTGAGTTTATTTGCTGTTATAGGTTGGTATAAATTTAGCCCAAGCTTGTCGGGTGGTGGGTGTGGGTGGGTATGATCTATACCGCTTGGTAACAGCAATGTAAAGGGGCCTGTCTGCATTGCAGTAGCCTGCCGGGCGTTTCTCTCTATAACCTCAGTATGTTCGTGTTGGACAGCGTGATAGAATTTCTTGGTTTTCCCACATTTTCGGTTTAGTTGGCGAATTTCCAGCGGGTTTACTCATGTTCTAGCTTTAGTTTGGCATTCTTAGAATTCCATGCATGGTAAATGGGTAGTACTCTGACATGCGTAGCCATTTCTGTGCGTTTTTGTGATAGTCGCCTGCTTTTTCCAAGTGTCCATTCGGCTACCGATTGAAAAGACGGCTACCATATTGTTAAAAGTTATAGTAAAATAGAGTGGTTCCAGAAGGCGGGGCAAGGAAAATTCCCACGGTCGCAGCCAATCAATAATGAGAATACTGGCGCAAGAATTTCATGGTTTTATTTGTACCAATTAGATTCACATGAAGTGATATGTTAACGTGTTGACAAATCAAAAATAATAAACTGCAAACACAGTATGTAAAGTGTACCAACTATGTGATAAATGGCAATACAATTTGCCCCCCCCCCCCCCAAAAAAAAAAAAAAAAAAAAGTGGCATAGAGTAGTATTATATATGTATGGAGTTTGAACGGTACTTCAGAACATTCCTAGCTATATAGTGCTAATAGAATAGAGGAGAGCGTCCAGCAAATACACAAAGAAATAAATTCATAAAAAGAGGATCTCAAATGGATAATGATTTAATATTGAATTTATGAAACGAGTTGTATAATTTCCAGCTTTGACGAGCCTTGGCGAGCAAAAATGGAAATTATTGAAGGAGTTTCATACATACAATATTAAATCATAGCCCATTTGAGATCGTGTTTTTATTTTGAGTGGAAAGAATCCAGATAGAAGAACAAATGATTTTCGGCGTTTCATTCAATTCTGGCTCAGACGCTGCACCTTTCAATTCCTGCGCGTGAAACAAATAGTTCCAGACGCGAATTGAAGCAATATTGCACAAGTCGATGACTAATAACATTTAGAAGTATATTTTTTATATTTTTTTTACTACAAATGACAATTCTTAGAGCAACTATTCTTCCAATCAATAGAACATTTAATACGGACAACACTTTTCAACACTCAAAATCCGATGGAAATTCCTGTGTGATGTCACACAGTTCACTCGGTCAGGTCAGCTGGAGTTGTTGAGGCGCCATATACATGGATTTCGATGAGACTATTTACAACGTTTCCACCGAAAAGGGTGTCGATTCCACCATGGACATTCACCACAGATGCAGTATTGGATATGGCAGAAAAATATCATCCCAGTTGTTAGATATTTGTCTGAAGGGATGAATACTGGATGCAGAAATAGTACTAAATCTGAAGATGTTATGCCGCTGCCGGTTAGGCTTTATAGTGATTTCCATATTTAATGTTTTTGTGACCGGATATTTGCATTATTTGATTTGGAAGAATGCTGTGGTTTGATAACTTTTTTGTCAGTTGAGAGACCAGTATTTGTCGACATTCTTTTCATGAGAGGTGAGTTTATTTATTCCTATATGCTATAGGTTGACATTTAAACCACGCTTGCCCTGGGGGTTGGGTGCAAGATACATACCCCTTGGTAGCAGCAATGTAAAGGGGACTGTCTGCATTACAATAGGCTGCCGGGCGTTTCTCTATATTGACTTGGCATGTTGCGTGTTAGACAGCGTTATGGATTTTCTGGATTCTCGCACATTTTCGGTTTAACTAGGCTCAAGTCCAGCGGGTTTACTCATGTTTTAGTTTCCGGTGGCATTCGGAGTCTACGTAGGGTATATTGGCCATATTCCGACATACGTAACCATTACTGTGCGTTTTTATGATAGTCGCCCGTTTTTTTCCCAATGTCGATTCGGATATCTATTGTTGGTAGTAACAGTGTGAAAAAAAGAGTTCCAAAAATAGAGGGCGAGTGGGCGGGTGGGCAAGGAAAATTCGCATGGTCGCAGCCAATCAGTAATGAGATTACTGCGCAAGAAGTTCATGGGCTTATTTGGACCAACCAGGTTCACTTAAAGTGACACGTTAACGTGTTGACATATCAAAAATGATAAACCGCGAACACTGTATGTAAAGTGTACCAACTACGTATTGAAACAAAGAGACAAGTGAGACTTTGTTAACTTATTTCCTGTATCTTTGGGGAATTTAGTCAATACTGATAACGAAATAATCCCTGATAATAAGTGTGAAGAAGATAACCAAGCTGACATTCCAGCAGATTTTAATGATATGTTCGAAGACTATATAAATGTAGACAATTGTTTGTTTGTTTGTTATTTGGTCGTTTTTTGGGGTTTTTTTAATTGGTTTTTTTTTTCTTCTTCAATTTGCATTTATATTTTATGGGAGGGGGGTGTTGTTTTTGTTGTTGTTGGTAATTTTTTTTAACGAAACAAAGATTCTTACTTTCGTAGGCTAATTGACTTTCATCATTGAACCGGATATAACATTTGGTGCAATCTTGGACTTTACCCTTTAACACCGTAATGTGCAATTTCGAGGGAACAGCTGAGCTTTCATCTTGATCGAGAAATAAAAATTGTATGTATTGAATAAGAAAAACTTTTTTCATTGTAAGTTTTTCGTCGCTTTTAGCTCATATCTAATGATATGGCACCGGCGTCGTTGGTGTCGGCGGACGTAAACAGCAGGTTAAAATTTGCGTTAAGATATAGTCTGGTCACATGTTATCGGTTGACATTGGTGTACATTTGAGCTAACCTGTCATTTGACAGCTCGTGTTATTTTTTTGGCCGTTTTGTCTTAGAAGGGGAGCCGCGGTAGTTCAGTTTACAAAAGCGTCGTGCTCGTAATCCAAGGGTCGCAGATTCGAAAACATCCAGGCCAGCCCGGTCGGCTGCCTCGGTGTGTCCTTGGAAAAGGCACTTAGCGTCCATTGTATGATAATATAACCATTTGTTTTAGAAGGGGAGCCAAATTGGCTCAGTTGGTAGAGCGTCCGATTGGTAATCCAAGGGTCGCAGGTTCGATAACCATCCAGGCCAGGCTTGGTTGGCTGCCTCGGTGTTTCCTTGGGAAAGGCGCTAAGTTCCCATTGTATGATGATATAGCCATTTGTTTTAGAAGCCTTCGTCTCGTAATGGTATTTAATTGTAGATATTGTACTCACCAGTTTTTTTTTTTTCAAGGTTCACATTGTTTCCTTATCAAAATAACATTAGTCATAATAGCTGGAATTGACAAAATTCGAGTATTGTTTGCATTTTAAGTGCCATCAGCAAAGTTATTTATGTGGAGATGATAATCTGTTGGACAAATTACCCTAATTATAATGATTAATGAGACAGGACGTCCTAACCCAGGGCTTCACAAAATAAAAGAATAAATATACATTATCCAGTTGACTTGCTCGAATTTGGATGAAAAATGTTAGGTATTTGATGATAAAAAGCAATCGTTGCAAAATCTTGGCTTGAGCCCCTTATTATTATTCAAAGTCTGGCTACATTAAAACTGACCTTATCTGATTCATTACCGTGAATACAGTACAAGACCAAACGTACATAACCATTCAGAGTACATGGTTCCAAATGAAAATCGATACATTTATTAAACTTTAGTGTGATACATAGTAAAGGAAAGCGGCGAAGCATTCACTCTGTCTTGTGCTGAATTAAATGTGTTAAAAAATGCAATTTGTTATCCATTTAAACTAGATGGGCTGATGTGATCAGGCAGTAAACTGCAATTTGTTATCCATTCAAACTAGATGGGCTGATGTGATCAGGCAGTAAACTGCAATTTGTTATCCATTCAAACTAGATGGGCTGATGTGATCAGGCAGCAAACTGCAATTTGTTATCCATTCAAACTAGATGGGCTGATGTGATCAGGCAGCAAACTGCAATTTGTTATCCATTCAAACTAGATGGGCTGATGTGATCAGGCAGTAAACTGCAATTTGTTATCCATTCAAACTAGATTAGCTGATGTGATCAGGCAGTAAACTGCAATTTGTTATCCATTCAAACTAGATGGGCTGATGTGATCAGGCAGCAAACTGCAATTTGTTATCCATTTAAACTAGATGGGCTGATGTGATCAGGCAGTAAAAAATGCAATTTGTTATCCATTCAAACTAGATTGGCTGATGTGATCAGGCAGTAAACTGCAATTTGTTATCCATTTAAACTAGATGGGCTGATGTGATCAGGCAGTAAAAAATGCAATTTGTTATCCATTTAAACTAGATGGGCTGATGTGATCAGGCAGTAAAAAATGCAATTTGTTATCCATTTAAACTAGATGGGCTGATGTGATCAGGCAGTAAAAAAATGCAATTTGTTATCCATTTAAACTAGATGGGCTGATGTGATCAGGCAGTAAAAAATGCAATTTGTTATCCATTTAAACTAGATGGGCTGATGTAATCAGGCAGTAAAAAATGCAATTTGTTATCCATTTAAACTAGATGGGCTGATGTGATCAGGCAGTAAACTGCAATTTGTTATCCATTCAAACTAGATTGGCTGATGTGATCAGGCAGTAAAAAATGCAATTTGTTATCCATTCAAAATAGATTGGCTGATGTGATCAGGCAGCAAACTGCAATTTGTTATCCATTCAAACTAGATTGGCTGATGTGATCAGGCAGCAAACTGCAATTTGTTATCCATTCAAACTAGATGGGCTGATGTGATCAGGCAGCAAACTGCAATTTGTTATCCATTCAAACTAGATGGGCTGATGTGATCAGGCAGTAAAAAATGCAATTTGTTATCCATTCAAACTAGATTGGCTGATGTGATCAGGCAGCAAACTGCAATTTGTTATCCATTCAAACTAGATGGGCTGATGTAATCAGGCAGTAAAAAATGCAATTTGTTATCCATTTAAACTAGATGGGCTGATGTGATCAGGCAGTTATATGTGGACCACAATTCGAACATCAAACTTCAATTCTCGTTTGTAACAATAGTTAATAATGCATCACTTATGTTATAAGTCATGTAATCCATGTACAAATTTATCTCACAGAATTTACTGACGTATTTAATATTCATTATCAAAAGCGTCAGAATCCACGCGACCGGGCTCCAAATTGTTCGCATTTTATTAATGTACCGACTAATGGCCGTCCTACTCATTTTGAAATATTTCTTTCGCTCCCTAAGGAGCTACCACAAATACAAAATCATTCTGATGCCACTGATTACTGTGAATTCACCATTTTTGAGAGGTGTCAAGTTTTGTGGAGTACCAGTTTTCACGGATAATTTCGTGTTGCTACAAAATCACGAATTTTAAGACCAAAAGAATTAGGATTCTTCTGTGGAAGCAGTCTACAAATTTAAGTATCCACGTGAAAATCATTTCTCGCAAAACTACGAAAATTGAGAACAACGAAAAATAAATGAATTCTTGCATTTTATTTGACTATAGCAAACTTTATTTATTTGTCAAAGTTTCTAACAGTTTATCTAATTTACACCTTAACTCCAGTTATATTAAACGGGTACACTTGAAATTAGCACTATTAATATAAAAAATGACATGTTAATTATGATATTAATACTTTAACAGACCACTTTTATAAACGAAGACTTCGATGACCTTTATAAATGAAGACTTGTGTGACCTTTATAAACGTACACTTGTATGACCTTTATAAATGAAGACTTGTGTGACCTTTATAAACGAAAACTTGTATGACCTTTATAAATGAAGACTTGTATGACCTTTATAAATGAAGACTTGTATGACCTTTATAAACGAAAACTTGTATGACCTTTATAAATGAAGACTTGTATGACCTTTATAAATGAAGTCTTGTATGACCTTTATAAATGAAGTCTTGTATGACCTTTATAAATAAAGACTTGTGTGATTGATTCACGTGTACCCTCTTCGGGGAAAAATTATTGTTTGGACCACAACAGTGAAATTAAAAATCCAGCTTTTGGTTTAATCACAACAAGACATCTCCATCGCAAAGAGTTTAATTCCTTAAGAATGTTTATTTACTTAGGAATAAAACCTGACCTCCATATTGTAATGTTTTGGGAAGAATAATTCCTCAAAATTATATCCTTAGTTACATAAGCTCTATGCAACAGAGATATTGTTAGTAATACCAGATGTGGTAAATTGCCGTTATTTAAGGCTGGCTATTGACTATTAAATTTGTTTTGTTTTTTGTTTTTTATTAAATATTTTTTTCAAAAAAGGGTCCGTGTCAATAAGTCACTTCTAAAATCTCACAACTTCTTCTCTTGAACTTTTAGCACAAGAATAACCCTATTATTTTCTGCGTACATTGTAAATTGAAATATATACGTTAAAAGTAATTGGAAATAGCGCGTGAAAGTACTGACTGGTAAGAAATTTTAACCGGTATTCTTTTCAATTTGAAAATTACTAAGGTCTTTAAAGGATGCTTTGAGAACTTGCATATGACCAAGTATTGTACTTTATCTGCCTTTGGACAGATCCAAGCAATGGTAAACCCCTTTACGGTCATTATCTTACATTCAGATCTTGTCAGAAACTTAAAAAATATAACTTATATTTCATGCATCAATACTCAGAACTAAAACTCTTACGTCAATGCATTCATACATCAACACTCAAAACCCTTGCGCCAATGAATGGAACTAAAATCCTCAATCATTCACCCGCCTTCAAATGTTTTGTTGTCTGCCTTTTTGCTGTGCAGCTCAGTGTCTTTTCACGATTGATTTGACCCCTTAGTCCCCAATGTTTCATCAGATTTTAACTTTACCCAGCCACGTGTGTAACTTCTCGCGATCGAATTCTGATAGCGACAGGTTATTGGTCTATCATATGAGATAATTATCGCGTAACCACTGTGTCATAGAAGAGATCAAAGACCATTTATCAATCATTGATCACATTACAAAATCTTGATGGAACCAAGACATGAATTGTCAACACTAAAACGAGTCAAAAGTACTTCATTGGCTTGTTTCATCTTCACATGTTCATATTTGAGGTATGTCTGACGTTATTAATGCAAGTGTTGGGGATTTTTAGATAAAATGTTGCATGTATCAGATGTAGACAAAATAGCTCTGCACACATAATCCTCTAAAACTATTGCTGCAGTAAATCCGCAGAACGTTAGCACGTAAAAAAAAAGAAAACTAAAGCAGTTCGTTGTATGTATGTATGGATCCATGTATGTATGCATGAATGTATGGATGCATACATGTATGTATGTTTGTATGTATCGATACGTGCATGTATGTATGTATGTATGTATGTATGTATGTATGTATGTATGTATGTATGTATCTCTGGTTGCGTGGATCCATACATGTATGTATGTAGTGTATGTATGTAGTTATCTATGTATGGCTGGATGGATGCATACATGTATGTATGTATATATATATATATATATATATATATATATATATATATATATATATATATATATATATATATATATATGTATGTATGTTCGTAACTGTACATGATACTGGTGTTACTAACAACTGTAAGCTGATTTCCTACATATCCGTCTTTGTCATTGTGTGTGTGTGTGTGTGTGTGTGAAAGAGAGAGAGAGAGACTTTTCAACGCAAATAAAAACAACAACGGAAAGACAAGTATATTTCTAATCAACGCCATTTTATTGCCAGTCAATATACGAAGACATAAACCACAGGGTCATCTATGATCATCTAGAACGGAATCTTTCAAAGCATGACAAAAGTTCAACAACATTAATTATTTTATGAGCGACTTAAATTTCAGATCTTATAACATGGTGAAATTTGATGATCTAAGATTTAACATAATTGTTATTACTACAAATAAGTACAAAAGGATTTAGGCAGAAAATTGTATTCCAATATCCTGTACGATAGAAAGAATGTTACACGTTTCACTGGCATGTTATCGTCAAATGTAACGAATAATTAGAGAACAGGTACAATCAATTATACAACACGTGACTGCTATTCGAGACAAATTTCGTAAAACAAATGAAAGGAAAGTATGTAGCATATATCGTACTAACAATGGAGCTTGTTATGCCTTGACACATGACTATGACATGTATAATTTTATAAACACATAAATTTGAAACATATTTGTTGACTAGTGCAGAGAATAAATATATCCTTAAAACATACATACAACCTACACATGTATTCTCAGTTCATTTGCAGTAACTCTATATACTCTGCTTATATTTCTTCATGAAAGGAGATACTATATCCCGGTCTCTAATCATCCCTCTATCAGACCTGGGGCCAATTACTTTCAAAGGTAAATCAGTTAAATTCCAATTAATTTTGAAAAGTCTGATTACAACTACATTTCAGCAGAGTAACTGATTAAAATACATTACTTCATAAATTGGAATCAATTGCTCTTTGATCACTTTAAGGTTTAATATATTTTATAAGATCACCAAATTATTGTGTAATGTACACGTGAAAAAGCAATGCCTATGTTTTTATAACTGATAGTATCTTAAACTGAGACAAAAAATACGTATAGAACCACATCGCTTAGAATAAAATTTTAAGTAATACGCATATTTTCTTACATATGTAATTATACAGTAATCATAATGAAATGGTAATTTGACTGTAATTCCTGAAATTACAGTCACATGTTTGAAAAATGTCCTATTACCAATGGCATGAACCTACTTGAAAATCAGTAATCAATTACAGACGATTGCAATTACTGATTGCGATTACCGCAGGTCTGCCATCCATAAATACGTTATCTATATATCTATCCATCCATCCATTCATCCATCTATCCATCAGTGGCGTAGCGACCGTTCAAGCAACCCCCGCAACTTTCCAATAAAACAACTTTTTTACTGTGAGGGGGTTCCAGAATTAAGTTTTGCTTGATGGGGGGGGGGGGGGGGGGGGGGGGCAGAATTTCTTGCTACGCAACTGTCATCTATGTATATATCATTACGTAAACTTTATCTAAAATACATCTTTTAAAAATTAATCGTTTCTTTGAAATTTAATAATTACATACTATTCAAATTTAACAAGAAGTGCATATTCATTACATCTCACATAAGTTGAATATAAACATCAATTTTATCATCTGCATTAAATACAGA
Source organism: Margaritifera margaritifera (assembly GCA_029931535.1). Classification (NCBI taxonomy): domain Eukaryota; kingdom Metazoa; phylum Mollusca; class Bivalvia; order Unionida; family Margaritiferidae; genus Margaritifera; species Margaritifera margaritifera. The sequence goes on along the minus strand of JAQPZY010001662.1, from coordinate 6,228,486 downwards.
TTTTTTTTAGTTGCCGTTTAATACAGTATTGAACTGTTTTGTGATTACAAATATACCATGGGATACCTCCACTCTGACGTAATATCTTCATGAAGGAGCTTCACAGAGTATGCCCGCTTGTTACAGCGACTATCGGAGTCCTTAAAAGGGCCAATTCCGGTCAGCATAAGCCTGATGTATTGCAAGTTAATTCAACAGACTACTTTCTGAAGTTTCAATGCGTACGTGCATCGCATTAAAACCCAAACCATATTAATTTTATTGCATAGTGATCATGACGTCATTTCCTCTCGTTCTTTAGCCTTTCCCCTATTCAATACTAAATTAGACTTTCACTGATTCAACTCTCCCTCACCCCCATAATCTCAGAATTTGTCTTTAATTATAACATTATTGTATTTGTCAGTCTTTTCTAAGCAGTGATACACTGTCTTCAGAATAATGTTAACCCTTCTGTCGAGAGCGGTGTAATGACCGTCCGCCAATAGAGGTCGCAACACATCCTTTTCCAGCGAATCCCGTAGTAACTGCCCCAGGTTTTCTGGACCTATATAAAACTTCAATAATTTTATCAAGGTCGATTCACGTATCAAACAGCACTGCTGTAGTGGGGCTAGAATGGACATCTCATCGTGGACCATTTTTCCAAAGCTATGCAAAAAAGAAAACAGTATATACACACACATAACACACACACACACACACACACACATATATCTATCTATCTATCTATATATATATATATATATATATATATATATATATATATATATATATATATATATATATATATACCAAATCGTTACAAAATATCATAATATTTATAGAGTTTGTGATGATTTCTCTTATAGTAAAATTTCTCGTCAGGTTCTTTCTCACCCGTTATATAATTCGTAGAGTGACGTATGAGTTACATGGGAAAAAGTCAGCAAATTCAAAATGTAAGAGGTGAGCAGCTTTCAATTAACCGATACAAGTAATATCTTAATTTATATTGCATCGTTGTTTGTACACGTGTAATTGCTTGTTTAAATGTCGTTTTTCTGGCCTCGTTTTTCAAGCCAGAAACTCGACCTTGAGCTTAAAGATTACAACTTGAAACGCTTTATTACGTTAATCTGATTAGATTAAGGACCATACGTATCTTGAAATTTCTTCTGAACTTTGATTCCATGATACTTGTCGTAATTTGGTTGCATAGATTTATTTAGAGCATCGTATCTGAATCTCGAGTTTTCAGCTTCAGTTTCATGCTTTATCAAATGGAAATTTGGAGCCTGGCCTTGGCCAGTTCAAGTCTATGAACAACTTAGCTGTAGACTAGATATCGCTACATCCGGCTACCATGGTCTGAATATGACTGGGGCACCAGACTAGATATCTCACTACATCTTGCTACCATGGTCTGAATATGACTAGGGCACCAGACTAGATATCTCTACATCCGGCTACCATGGTCTGAATATGACTGGGGTACCGATTTGCAAAAACTAAATATAGTTTATCCATTTATCATTCATTATCTTTCGTGTTCATTTTCGACGAAGTCGTTTAGTTTGGTTTTTGACCAAGTTAAAGGAGACGTTATGCCATGGAATCAAGTCAGAAGTAACAAGGGAATTTTTACTTGATTGGGCGAGAATATCTGGGTCAGGGGAATCAAATGGACTGGTAAATAGAACGGGAGAAAATCTTACTCCGACTGCAGCATCTGCTTGTAGACCCTTTGAATTCGGTCATATAATGAGAAACTACCAATATTCGGAACGGATACCTATTAATAACTGTTCCCATATGTGTACTTTGCACAATATAAAATAGATGGAATAATGGACTGGTGGACTATGAACTGAAAAGTATGGGCAGCCGTTACCTCCAAAATTACATTAATCAAATGACGTAGTATGAAATGAAATGACGTAGTATGAAATGAAATGATTTAAACCAACAAATGAAATTATGAATTCAGATTCCAGTTGACGTGGTATTAAATGAAATAATTTGAAGAATTAAACGGAATGATGAATTCAGATTGCAAATGACGTGGTATTAAATGAAATGAATGGAAAGTAAACGGTTTAACAAAGTCTGACAACAGCAATTCAATTTAAGGTCAAACTGCAAATCAATTAGCGAAAAACAAAACATACACATGGTGGCGCTGTTATCCATGACATATGGTGTCATCACACCCAAACTTATAATCTACAGGTGCGTTTACAGCATTCGGCTGAGATTTTTGAAGACGACACTCGGACAGCCAAGATACGTGTAATTATCGATACCAAGAGAAACCTATAAGGTAAGTGTTTCTTTTCGTAAGATATAAACAACAACTTTGACCTTAAATTGTATTACTGTTCCCAGCCAGACTTGCTAAATCGTTTACTTTCCATACATTTCATTTAATACCACGTCATTTGCAATCTGAATTCATCATTCCGTTTTATTCTTCAAATTATTTCATTTAATACCACGTCATTTGGAATCTGAATTCATCATTTCATTTGTTGGTTGAAATCATTTCATTTCATATAATTTCATTTAATACCACGCCATCTGCAATCTGAATTCATCATTCCGTTGCGTTCTTCAAATCATTTAATTTCATACAACGTCCTTTGCAATCTGAATTCATCATTTCATTTGTTGAATCAATCATTTAATTTAATACCACGTCATTGGAATCTGAATTCATCATTCCGTTTTGTTCTTCAAATCATTTCATTTCATATAACGTCATTTGGAATGCAATTAACACTTTCAAAAAAATAAAAATAAAAAAAAGTAAAAGTGTTTATTGCTGTGCATTTTTCAGAATTTTTAGGACTGAAGAGAAAGCAATATTCACATGGATACTAATATTAGCCCAAGACAAATTTCTTTCTTTCTCATTTTAAAACCCTTTCTCTCTGCATTTTTCTTGCTATTCTAATAGAAGTTTTGAAGACTGAAAGAGAAGGCAGTATGGCCGTTGATACTGTCTTACGCTTGGAACAAAACAACCTTATTTCTTTTAATAAATACCCCTTGGAATTGCATTTTTATTTAAAAAAAAAGATAGGATTCTCTTGAAATGTCAAATTAAAAGAAATAAGAAAGAGCACGGTGTTTTTCCCAACATTTTAGGCTATGAATCCATTGTGTAACAACCCTACCCAAACTGTAAAACTGTCTTCATTTACCCTTGAATGATGTTCTGCAATATTCTTACTGCCATGGCGGAATTTGGAAACTTTCACTTTCATTTTCCAAGAGGAAATGGAGTTTATTAAGCAGAAGCTATTTATTGAAACTACGGTATGTCATTGACACGATCGCCATAAATATGCTGACTGCGTCATATGTTTGACCCCTGACGTCATGGGGTTGGTTAATCAATTTTGACATCCATATCCTTTATAAGTGCCAAATTAAACCGTTCTGTTACCGAATTAAACAAATGGAAAATGTATGTCTCTTGCATACACTAAAGGATTTTGTCGCTTTAGTGCAATAATACTACGGTTTCCATGGTAACTTCCATAGTATGCATGTCAAAACCTACTTCTGACTCCTCAAAATGGTTCGGAAACTTTTAACCAAACTTGATAGAAACGTCTATATAGACAGTTCTTAATAAGATCCTCATGAATATTCATGTATTACGAAAACGAGGTTATGCTAGGCAGTTCAACAAACAAACGATAAAAATAACATACAACGCCATTCACTATATTGTAATTAAAATCAGACTGTCAAGGTAGCACCACTTGCACTAACATGAAAAAGAGAGAAGAATAAAGAAACAATGTACATAGTGCTGAAGTAACTTACGTAACGACTAGTAAAACCGATTTTCATTATCTATTCATTTAATTTATATGCTTATTTGTCCTCTTACTCAAATCATTTCTAATATATATACTCCTATGTGAATTTACTTGTATGTGCAGTAACTATTCATGACACTGGTATTGTTTATATTCCGTTAACCTTTAAATGCGCGTTTCTTAAATTTTCATATGAGTTCATACAGATGAACATGTGCCAAATATGTTACCTTCAGTAATTGTGACTTGACGATGATGATGATGATGATGATGATGATGATGATTATTATTATTATTATTATTATTAGGTAACCTGGTAAGTTATTGGCACCAACGTCGATAAACACCCATTACGAAAAAGTACACGCTGATCAATATAAATTCATAGACATTACTTACATTTTTTCACTTCTAACTGTAATCTTGGTAATCGAGATGCTGTTTTCAATGTGGGTGTGGGGAGCCGCGGTGGCTCAGTGGTTAGCGTGCCGGACTCACGACTGAAAGGGTGCGGGTTCGAATCCTACCATCGGACCAGCCCGGGTCACCTACTATAATTGCCTCAGCACTAAATAACCTACTCGTGTTGCTGTGCCGTAAAGCACCAAACAGACAATGTCGGTGTGGGTGTGAATTATTAACTTCACCGTGATAAAAATATAAAAAGTGATGAGTTAGAATTGGAAAACCAGACTGGCTGTTCTTGGACTGATTGTTCTTTATTACATGATAAATACCAAAAATAAAGTTAGAATTAGAAAACCAGTCTGGCTGTTTTTGGACTGATTGTTCTTTATTACATGATAAATACCAAAAATTAAGTTAGAATTAGAAACCCAGACTGGCTGTTTTTGGACTGATTGTTCTTTATTACATGATAAATACCAAAAAAATTTTTTTTTTTTTTTAGGAAATGGCTGTTTGATCAACCAACGAAAATGTCGTTCCTTATTTTGATGAGCAGTCCCTCATCATGACATATTGACATATAGCAACAATCCATTGATTTTGTAGCTCCTTCCTCTTCAAAGATAGATTTGTTTTGTTTTGTTTTCGTGGGTTTAACGCCATTGTTTAGCACATAGGCTATACATGGCGGCCAGTAAATTTGGTGGACGAAGAACCAGAGAAAACCCCGGGAAGAACCACCGACCCACGGAAAGCTATTGGCAAGCTTTCTTACATACCCACGTTGGTTGAGCCGAGACTCGAACCCACGCGGATAGAGACGAGATATCAGTGAGTGTAAAGGCGAGAGCCTTAGACGACTCGGACACCCGGGGCCGCTCTCTTCAAAGATGGAATATATTGGAAGCTTAAGTCTTGATGGATTCTAGCATTTCCATTACATAACGGAACACAACAATATTCCTCTCGGTTTTGATCCCGGACGTTATTCAGCAGTAACCATCGATGGTGCAATTGAAATTGAAACATATTTTTTTTTACTAAATACTGAATGTTTGTCGGAGGTTAATAGGTCGTCATGTCACGTGATACGGAAGGCGGAGCGATCTGTTATCTCACATAAGGTCAATTGCATGCGCCTAGCTTAGCCTCGTTATCGACCTAATGACATGGGTCATATTAATACATGAATAAATTCGAAGAAAGGTCCATAGAACATGATATGTCAAGTTTATGTCAAAAGCAGCTTCTCTAGCAACATCATGGCTTCCATAGAAACCAGTTTCCAAATTAATCTTTCCTGAAGTAAAACAACAGACACACGCGGACACACACACGCACATACACACACACACACTGTATAGCTGGCACAATTTACAAGTTATGCATATGACCAGTTATGGCATAATTACAACTGTTCTACTGACACCTTCATCCCCGATATTCTTTTTTAAAAAATATTTCTTGTCATACATATATCTTATGATATACTACACGCATTCTTTTGTGCCTTAGTTTTCATCAATGATGATTCTTGCACAGAATAAATATATAGAGATTTACAACCACTTATAAGTTACATAGCTTAGTTTGCGAAACATTAACCAGGAAACCAGCATAGTACCGAATGATATGGACATGTGTGAAACATTAACCAGGAAACAAGCATAGTACCGAATGATATGGACATGTGTGAAACATTAACCAGGAAACCAGCATAGTACCGAATGATATGGATATGTGTGAAACATTAACCAGGAAACAAGCATAGTACTGAATGATATGGACATGTCATACTTTTGAATGTAAATTCCTCCCGTATGAAGAAGATAGGATATTATTTCATATATTCAAATATTTCCCCAACAGTCGATAAGATTTGACACTTAAATGATTTATTTTTTGCGCCGCCATCAAACAGGTAGGTGTACCTGATACTCTTACCATAAGATGCTCATGATCAAATCATCCAACATACAGGATGCTACATGATACGGAATATATTCCTGTAAAACACTAGCAGCATAACGCTTACAAATAGTTAACAATGTCGAGGAGTGTCAAATCACTAATACCCCTGACATAAACCAGATCAGATTAGGTAATTTTGTCTCAAAGATGGTAAAATAGTCTATCCAAATGCTGCATGTTAGAGATGATTAACATCTTCATTTCTTTCCTGCATGGGGTTATACACGTGAGAAAATGTTATGTGCCCTGCCGGCGGCATACTAGTAAGAAGGAATGATATAAGTTTTCTTTACTCGGTGGAAAGAAAAGTAACTGTGCAGTACTTACAGTTAACTAAATCTCTCTCTCTCTCTCTCTCTCTCTCTCTCTCTCTCTCTCTCTCTCTCTCTCTCTCTCTCTCTCCTACGTGTAATATGTGTATCCACAAGAAAGTGAATGACAGTACGCATATAGCGACATCATACTATGTTGGCAGTTCTGCGCAAAGTTGACTATTTGCTTGTCTGTGAGATACCGTTTTTACTTTGATACTTATAAGCAAGACCTTGATGGTAATAGTTTATATGAAAACCTCTGAATCTGAGTTTACACAATTTTTAATTCAGTCGGCAACAGCACAAGACGATAACTTTTCTACGTACCCTCTACCATTGTCCAAATGAATGAGAAAGCTGTAATTTCCAAAATCTTTGAATATTTCTAGATGATGACGATCCATGTTACCTACAAAACAAAATAATTTAGAATCAAATACAGTGCTCTCTCTCTCTCTCTCTCTCTCTCTCTCTCTCTCTCTCTCTCTCTCTCTCTCTCTCTCTCTCTCTCTCTCTCTCTCTTCTTCATAGGAGCTATACAAGTAACCCGTGAAGTGAACCTTATACTAAGACACGCTCCATGCTGTACCATCATTAATGGCATAAAACTGAAATATAATTGTTTCTAAACAGAAAAGTACTAAAATTAAATGAAATAAATTAAGTATCGATTATATAACAAATTTAACTATTTTAATCTGATCCATGACCATATCTGGGAGGAACAGCGATTCGCTATTGGAACTTTTGGACGATCCAATTTTATGTCGATACTAATTGATTGTTAACGGTTTTAAGATTTTAAATGCTAATATAGCGCTCCCATCCCACCCCACCAAACCCTGCCTTTATAAAATGTATCTACCCCTTGATATGCATTGTGAAATTGCGAGATCTGTTCCCCTCTGCCTTTTTAGTATCAATGACTGCATTTTCTATTTTGTTGATAATTTTTTCACCGTCCAAACATGCAAGCTACGGTACGGAGCATTCAATCACAAACGAGCAGTGTAGATTCTTGCGTGATTAACATTTACTACTACTGACTGGCTCCGAACTAAGGTCGTAACGACACAGCTTTAGTTACTGATATATCAACTTTGATATAATTCTGTCTGCAATGTTTTATTGGATATTTTGAAGTTCCATAAAAGTGAGGCCATTTAATTCATTTATAGTCAAGAGATCGGAGATTTAAGCAGGTTCATATGACTTGTAAATATCTGATTTTGTTTTGTTTCTTTTTGTGGGTTCAAAGCCATTTATCAACACATGATAGGCTATACATGGCGGCCAGTATATTTGGCGGAGGAAGAACCCGGGAAAGCCCCAGGAAGAACAACCGACCCACGGAAAGCTACTGGCAAGCTTTCTGACATACCCACGTTGGCTGAGCCGAGACTCGAACCCACGCGGACAGAATGGAGATGTTAGTGATCTGTAAAGGCAAGCGCCTTTCACCACTCTGACATCCAGTAAATATTTGATAAATGGTATATATAGTAAATCGACTAAAACTAGGGCAGATCCATAAAAAAAAAAATTCACGGAGGCTTGATTTTGAGAAAGGTGTGGTTTATTTAGCTATAAATGGCGATCATTCTATTGTTTTAGGGAAAACGTGTAAGGGGAGAAAGGGTTTGGATTAAATTCGCCGAAGCCCTTCTAAATCCGCGACAGAACTAAACTGAAGAGCAGATAAGAATGGTGGGAGAAGAAAAAAAATGAGTGGCATGCTTAGTGAGGAAAAGGAGAAAGAATGAACGAAGGAAGGAACGAATTTATAAATGAATGCATGAACGAATGAATTAATTATTGCATCGATCAGTGCGTGAAAATAAATACAAATACATTTATCATGTATTTAATGTGATTAATAGAAAGTGTATGACGATACCGTCTCTCCTTCAAATGAAAGATAGTTCATGGCTGTGGTACAATATCAAAGCTATAATTTATGAGTTTCCCTGATGAAAGTAATGTTCTTGCCTTATCATTCCTTTCTCAAAATGTGTACCATTTGTTCACAAATGAAGAGATCGGACCGATATAAACTCTTTGACAAGATGATAGGTTGATTAATAATAAGTAGAAACGCTTCCTTTGAACACGTCGTCAATTTGTATTAGTCGTGATATACGAGAGTGTCCAATTTTATTTTGATAAGATGTGTACGTTAATTGCACACCAAAATAAAAGAAAATTAATTGTTACATTTTGATAAAAAAAATTATATAAAAATGTAATCAATCACAATACCAAAAGTATTTATAATTATGAATTAAATTTAAAATGTGAGACATTATTTTATCAAATTGTGATTAATATCAATTGGAAAAATATCCTGATCTATCCATACATACTATGCCATTTAACATGTCAGATCTAAATATTGATGGTAGGTGGTCGAAATGATTAATTTGACAATTGCATGAGTTTTATGGTCACAAAGGAAATATTAAAATACCTGTATTTTACATCACACAAACTGATGTATTATACAACTGTTTAAAACAAAATGTAAATTAGGACTTCTTAAGCTTATCAAAATTACAGCTGTACAAAGTGATGTACTCTCTCTCTCTCTCTCTCTCTCTCTCTCTCTCTCTCTATATATATATATATATATATATATATATATATATATATATATATATATAGAGAGAGAGAGAGAGAGAGAGAGAGAGAGAGATAGAGAGAGAGAGAGAGAAAGTAAATATATATTTATATAAAGTAAAAAAGACGTTGGTGGCTTTACACCACCTTTTTCGAATATATTCTTATCTGTCTTGACTCTGTGTGTTTGTCCGTGTGTTCTGTAGGCATTATATAAATAAAATTCACCTTGATACGAAATGTTACATATAGGTATATGACATCATAAGTTAGTTTCGCATTTATTTGTTTATTATGGTATTTTGTCATTGATAATCATTAAAAAATCAACTCCCAATTCCTGAAGTTGATGATTTAAAAATGTAATTCTCCAAATCATTTTAATCCAAACAACGAACTGTTTAAGGTTGTACATAGGTGTGCCCCTTCAATGTTTTCTGGTCTGTAGAAATTTTATCTCCGAAATTTAGACTTAAGTTCTCCTTCCTGCCACATGTTGTCATGTAAGTTATATATATATATATATATATATATATATATATATATATATATATATATATATATATATATATATATATATATATATATATCGTCTTGCCATTTTTTTGACTGACATTTAAGTAAGAAACGAGCTTCGCAAAAAAATAAATTTGTCTGTAAATCAAACCAATCAATCAATCAATCAATCAATATAACTAACTCATAGTACTAGTATGTATGTATGTATGTATGTATGTATGTATGTATGTATGTATGTATGTATGTATGTATGTATATCTGTACATATGCATGTATATATGTTACGTATGTATGTAAGTATGCATACATATATGTATCAAGCCCGTCGCTGGCAAGGAAGAAGTGATTCGGCCATAAAAGCATAATAGCATAATGCTGCGTGGGCGGAAGGAGATTGGGGTCTAAGGAAAGGCCGTAATTCCACACCCTTTCTGCGATAAAGTTCTTTAGTGTAACATAGAATACAACATTCCGATCATAGTAAGATTTTTCATTTATAGAATAGTTGTTTTTAAGTGTCATCTCATTCATAAATGATGGAAACTAATATGATATATTAAATCTTATGTGATTTTTTTTGGAGGGGGTGTTCTTCCTTATCTGTTCTTTTATTTTCTAGTATTTATAAATAGTAATTTCTTTATCCTTTCTGCACATGTTAACTGAAGTAAATGGCAATGTCACAGAGTACGTTAGAGAATCTATATCCTCCTGTAAGTACTATACAGTAAACGGAAGTTAATTAAACAACAATTGTAAGTACACGTTCTTTTCCTGGAAGTAATTTTATATCAAAGACCCAACATACTGTATCGCATAGTCTTCAAGATTTTTGTTTTGTTGTCTCGATTAGTTATAGCTTTAATCATGCATAACGAACATGGGTACACATGAGAATCGGACAGTTTAGTTTTCTCTTCTTTGTACAACGACCACTTGCTGTTGCAAAATGATTACTTTAAAATATGCCCTTTTCAATCGCAACCAATTTTACTTAGTCTCCTTTGGTACTACGTGAAAGACAAGCAATAATCACTCAGGAATTTCCTTTAATTGATCCATCGACGAATTACGATTGTGAAGTGTCAGGTATGTAAAGGAGCTGCATGTACATACAGGAAATAATGGAGAACTTTTTTTTAGTAACATTGAACTTTATATCATTGTTTTCTTAAATCAAATGCTATTATTATTTAACGAGAAAGTGACGTCATGTCCGCACTGGTTTTACCGCCAGCTACGGCCGTGTGTGTGTGTGTGTCTGTGTGTGTGTGTGTATCTGTGTGTGTACTCTCACCTGTAAGAAAATCGAATATATGCATATCGACGATATCTAGTAGCATTTTTACATTGTTATAAGGAGAAGTGTTTCGTACTTCCTGGCAGTAATTGTCATCTACTTCCCATTCGGCTTTTCGAAGTTTGCTGAAAAATGTCAGAGTACACTAGATTCATGACGATGGAGTCATAGAAAGTTTCCAAGCTGTCTGTACATGAAAACTAGAAGACATTGGTTACTCTGTAAGTTGAGACCACACTCAAATGGCAAACTTCAACCAAAGCCTTAACAAAACCATTAGCGCCTCTGTGATTGCTATTTTATCGTTAGAAAAGTTACCGCTATGTCTGGCTTTTCCAAAATTTTGCAAACAATTAAATGTCAAAATGGAAAATATTGATCGCTATGTCTGGCTCTTCCAATAATTTGACAAAAAATTAAATGTCAAAATGGAAAATATCGATCGCTATGTCTGGGTCTTCCAATAATTTGACAAAATGTTAAATGTCAAAATGGAAAATATAGACCGCTATGTCTGGCTTTTCCAATAATTTGACAAAAAATTAAATTTCAAAATGGAAAATATTGACCGCTCTGGCTTTTCCAATAATTTGAAAAAAAATTAAATGTCAAAATGGAAAATATAGACCGCTATGTCTGGCTTTTCCAATAATTTGACAAAAAATTAAATGTCAAAATGGAAAATATAGACGGCTATGTCTGGCTTTTCCAATAATTTGACAAAAAATGAAATGTCAAAATGTAAATTATTTTTAAAGCTTAGAAGCACTAAAATGATTAATTTAATAACTATATACACATCTTTTAAATAGTCAATGTTTAGTACTACGCTGATTGTAACATTCTATCCCAACTTATTTATTGTTATCAAAACAATTAATCATTGAAATGGTTCAACTTTTGCAACTGCACTTTCTTATTAACAGTTCGTTTGCTTTTAAAATGTCCTACCATTAGAATTCATACAATATTGTCAGAATTTTATATATTTTTAAATTACGTAATATTACGTCGTATCAATGCACCCCTGAACGCAAGTCCTTCAAGTATATGTACATATTATGATGTGTATTACGATCTATTCCTTATCAACAGCGTCCACAGCAAGAAATGAAACCAAAAAAAAAATCAGTATCTTCGTCAAAATCATAATGATGAGCATAAACATGAATTAAAGAATGTCTACAATATCATCACCGATATACAAGCCACCACCATTACCACCACTACAAACAACAACAAGATTATCAGCAGCAGCATCATCATTGATACCTGTAGGATCGTCTCCATGGACTTTTCCAGCGCTGGCGCAGGACGATCTTGTCGGGCGGTAGGAACACCATAAAGGAACCCTCAATAATGTCGCCATTCCCGCAGAATGAATGTCGACTATCACAATAATACGTGCATTCACCAAAGAAGCATAAGTTGTTGACTGTAAAACATAAATCAATCAATCACTAAATAAATAAAAAAATAAATGCATAAATAAATAACAAGAAATATGCTCATGGAACGCAAATACTGAACCACAAAACGCAAGACTTAACCAGACGTACGAACGGGCGGACGCATAGATGGACAAGAATGGTGAAATATAAACATCGTTAATTAATCAGGTTCCGAGATTATAAACAATTCTCATATTGAATCTCGGACTCAACTCAAACTTCTGGATGGTGATTGGCTGACGTTAAACGCACTGACCAAACAAAACATCATAATCCTGAGACGAATCTGTCTGAATGTGAGAATCTTGTAATCTTAGGGTCTAATCTCAGGGAAATTGAGATGTATAGTCCTTGTAGTGGAAACAAATTGGTTGAGGTGCAAATCGATCAATAAAAAAGAACACAGGAACACGATTATAGGTATCCGAAAGTTAGATTAATTATATTATGTAACTAACTGAGTTACCCTATTTAAAATTAAGTATTTATGGCTATTAATATTATTATTATTATTAGTAGTAGTAGTAGTATCAATCGTATTACAAAGTGTTTGGATACACATTCAATTTAAATCATAGAGTGTAAAACAAGAAATATACTGAGTATGAAGCAGCGACCTTTGGCAGGAGATGACAAAAGTAAGCAATACTACCTATGATTGTATTGCTACTTAGAGGTTCATTCCTCTCGAACTTTTGTTTTTCGGTTACCTAGAAAGCGGCAATTCAAAACAGTTACCGTATATATTCTCATATATAAACCGGGTCCAAATGCAAACAACATAGACCCTGATCTGCCGTCGCATAATACGCCGGCAGATCAGGGTCTATGTTGTTTGTTCTACTGATTAGTCCTTACAAACTACATAGACCCAGATCTGCCGGCACATTATGCGACGGCAGATCTTGGTCTATGCAGTTTGCAGTTGGTATCGTCTTATACGCGAGTGCATACGGTACTTGTATAACGGATTTTCCCTGCCAATTTTGAATATACATGTGCTAAATCTGCGAAACCTTTATTACATTCATCTTGGGTAAAAATAACAATGGAAAGTACGAAGTTTCATTTGTTTTGAAGATTTATATCGGTAGAAGTTGTTTTTTTTGGGAAAACTTATATCGGTAGAATTTTCTAAAATTTAGCCGTTCTGAGAATTTTGTTATAGGATTTGGCTAATATTCATAAATATGTAGAAGTTTAAATAGAAATGAAGCAATATCACAAAGATTAAGGAAACAGAAGTAAAAAAAAAAAAGACAAATAAAACACGGACAAAGGATTATTTGAACAAATCGTTTGAATTCAAAAACAGAGACAGAGAGAGAGAAAAAATAAAAGAGCTGAATCACAGACTACCTCGTCGTTTGATATATACAGTTAAACGAGTGATAGAAAGAAGGAGCAATGGACTCATATAGGGACTGTAATAGCCCACTGAGACTTTCCCATTAATCGTTTATGTTGTATACCAATCAAACGATGAGGTAGCCAGTGGCTGATTGTAATCAAATACACATGATAATAAAACAAGTACCTGATATCTTCATACACATGATAATAAAACAAGTACCTGATATCTTCATACACATGATAATAAAACAAGTACCTGATATCTTCATACACATGATAATAAAACAAGTACCTGATATCTTCATACACATGATAATAAAACAAGTACCTGATATCTTCATACACATGATAATAAAACAAGTACCTGATATCTTCATACACATGATAATAAAACAAGTACCTGATATCTTCATACACATGATAATAAAACAAGTACCTGATATCTTCATCCAAGTTTGATATAAAAAATACGGACTAGTGATAGGGTGAAACTTCATTGTGGAATTCCTTAGTTTAGTCAATAAATTCTTTAATTCGTTTATAGTTTTATGTGTACTTAGTATAGAGTACTAAGTAGTGCGACAAAAGATCAAAGCACTCTGCTGAGTGATTAACGTATTTAAATATAAGCGCCCCTGTCACGTGCTTTGGACCTCTACACGTAGAAAAGAAGAACCCTGAAGTTGCTCTACGACCTGTGCACCTGTAAATTACTGGAGGTGACATGTTTTTGAGTTTTGGTGGCTAAAAATGACCTACTTTTTTACAAACTAATAAATAACCAGTGTCACCAGAGGTGCTGATGTCCAGTAACGAGGAAGATGCACTCTCAACGAGAGTTTCCAACTAAAAAAAAATCACACATCTGTGTACATCTCGAGAAACCGTATACAGTTATTGCAAGAAAGTATGTGACGCATGAAATTACTTCTTTCGCACACAAGAATCATAAAGATTTCATTCTCTCTACACGAAATAATTTTTGTTGTATTCCAAAGAGGTGTTCAGGAAACATTCCTACATCAACTGTTATATATGCCACTGGCAATCGACTTTAATCTGGAAAAATATTTGCATATGGGCCAACTTTTATAAAACGTCTCAACTTTGCGCACTTACTCAGCTCAATATTTAGAAACAAAAGTATCGTCACCGATACATCATTCGCCCGCTCTGTTTTTAATAGTTCTGTATGTAAGGACAAGAAAGACATGCTAGACCCAAATAACATCGATTGATGGGTAATAGCAAACTTGACCTTTTAAGTACCCCACCCCACCTGCAATCAGTTCTTCAATTGCCCCATGAGCAAATCATTCAAGAAATTCAAAGCAACGCGTTGTGGAATACAAGGTATCGTGTAGCAACCCCCTCCCCCCCTTTTTTTTGATCGGTTTGATCTTGACCTTTGAGCTTTTGTCCCCAACATTTTTGCTTATATTTGTGCCGCAACAGCGAACCGTTCACAAAGTTTGGTGGAGGTAAGTGATCTATAAATAAAGATATTGTTTGGAAAGGGTTTTGCTTCTTTTAGTTACTCCCTTTCTACAAAAATCAATAGGTTTTTCTCTAATTCAGAAAGAAAGCTTTCTTTCTTTCGGTACCGTGACCTTGACATTTGACTGCTTTCACCCTTAATCAAGAGTTTTTTCGTATAAAAAAGAAAGCCATCTACAGAGTTTTGTAAAGGTACGCGGTCAATAACTAAAGTCATCTTTCAGAAAGAAAGAAAATAAATAAATAGAGACATACAGACAGACAGGTGGACAATGTGATAACATGATACCCTCTGATTGACGGTGGACGAATAAAAAGTGCAATGGAAGCATCACATTTGACTTCTTTTATTAAAGGTTGGTTATTTAAATTCATACTTTTCATCAATTTTCAGTAAATCTGACGGTGATAACCCACTCCAAAGTTTTGGTTTATACTCAAACTGATCACTTTTATGCAAGCACACGTGTAGGTCCATGCAGATATGGGTAATATCTTCGAAATAGAACCCGTTTGCTACATTGTTTTAAAACAAGTATACTAAAAAATGTGTATTGTTTTTTTATTACATACCTATTTAATCTTACATGTTTGGTCTGAAGTTCGATACAGCTGTTTAATTCGTATTTCTGTATTACACACCCAGATTCGAACTACTTATTTTTCTTCTTTGACGTCCGCGCGTAGATATTTTTAGAGTTTCATTCATACAGTAAAGCTAAAAATATTTAGAAAGCGTAAAAGAGGGGGTATGTAATAAATACAAAACCGCATTCGTATTTTGTTCTGAATCGGGGGAAAGAACTAATTGATATGGCTTATGAATACGTCTCGGCCTGACGGTCTCGACGTATCCCTACGCCATATCAAGCTCGTTCGTTCCGCCGACTCAGAACAAAACATGTATGCAGTTTTGTGTATAAAACAAATATCCTCAAAAACACGTGGTACGTATAAGATTGGTCAAGGCTCATTGTTATATCAACTGTATTGTCTATCGCAAACTCTTACATTTATTACCATTCAAATCGTACACATTTCCTAAGTGTGTATCTGGTTCTCACTTCATTAATAAAGCTTTCAATCTCACCTGGGGAGGTGTAGAAGGTCTTCTGAAGTTTCTTACTGGACAGCCACATGATCTCTGAAGTCATGTTGACAAATCTGCCCACCACCGGAGGCACGGAGTAAAAGCCCAGGAGCCTGGAATGTACACGTAATGTCTATGGCACTGATTAGGAGCAAGAGAAGAAGAGAGCTGCTACACCCCTGTTATATCTATTTACTCTGTGTTTATTTATCTTGAGTTATTCCCATCCCTACCCCCCCCCCCCCACATGCCCCTACATGCCTTGTCCCAACTTTATGTAGGCCTCTTTTCATAACGTCATTATTTAACTTTATGTTATCTGTAAAAACAGAGGTGATATACATACAAAATTTGTCTACCTGTCTATCTATCTACCTAATTTTGCCTTCATGTATATTTCTTCCTGTCTGTTTGTTGGTTTTGTCCGTTTGTCTTTATGTTGGTCGTTTCGTAAATCAGTCAGTCTCCTTGTGAAAACGCACAAAACACCCGGTACCAATTGGGGACGTACCTGTCCAGGTTGAAGGCGGCGATTTCGGCATTATGACGTTCATAATCGTTGAAGTAGAAATGATTTGGGTCTGTCTCGCGTTCTCTCGGCCACCTGCAAATCATAAACATAATTAAAATTTTCAATAAACTGTAATTAGTTATTTCAGACATTCATTGGTTATGAGACGAAGTTGGATATAGACTGCAAAACAATTATAAAAAAAGAATGAATAAAGGAACGGACAGGAAAGATTTAAAAGACAGAAGGGAGGAAATAAAAAAGAAAAAGAAAGAACAAACAAACCCACTGGAAACTTTGTCAGCAAGAAATATCATTCAAACAAAGTTTACCACATGATGCCTTCAGCAACTTGTACGTGAAATTCAATTTTCAATTGTGAAGCTAAATGATAAAAAATCAAACAACGCTCTGCCAAACAAAGCTAGTTTTCTTGGCTTATGCAGCAAAATTAAACAATCGCTTTCCTGACTTTTGAATATTTAAGGTTTATGCTCAGAAATTAACTCGGCAGATAGCAATTAAACAGGTGATACCAACTGAAGCCTTTCGATAGACGGCCCACTTAACAACTAGTATAGGCATAGACCTTGATGTACTGCATACCATTTCACCGAGATCACTCAGAAGCAGTGCTGGATTACACACTAGGCAGACTAAGCACGTTCTTAGGGCACCAACAAAGCAAGGGCACAAAAAAATCACAAAAAAATGAATAATAATAATAAAATGAGAATTTCCAGTTTAGTATTGTTTTTATTTTGAATTCCATATTGGAGGGACCATAATCTTTTCAGTGCTTAGGGCCTCTAAAGGTCTTAATCCGGCCCTGCATACATACATACATACATACATACATACATACATACATACATACATACATACATACATACATACATACACACACACACACACACATACATACATACATACATACATACATACATACATACATACATACATACATACATACATACATACATACATACATACATACATACATACATACATACATACATACATACATACATCAGAAGCATTAAAATAATGTATCCGCTTAGTAATATGTTGAATATTATTATACTGACTGACACCAAACTTCAAAATAAGACATCACATTACTCTCTTGAGAACGCTTTAAAATGTAACATTTAGCCGTCAAACCCTAACACGTGTCGATACCCATGGACAGCCAACCAATAGTATAGCCGGCAACGGCTTGAACCATCAGGTGATTTATAGGTGTACACTTGTCGGACATTCATGCCTAATGTCTGTCACTTAGCTCACTGACGCTGTATATCAAGTTTAAATTCAAAATCGTTTTAACTTCAATTTTTTTCAACCATTGTTACTATTAACACTAATTCGTATGAGGTAAGTATAAAAATAAAATACTCTAATTTTACATGATATGATATGCTAATGAATAGGCGTGGATATCTCTATTCTGACGATAGGGTCAATTTGTTTGACCCGTGATTATTTATCCATGTCAATTCGCTGTAGAGAGAGGCTAATAACCTCACGACCACGTGCATAATGATATTGACCAATAGGTGCTAGGTTTTTCACACCCTTTTTAGATACGGGAAGTTATCTAAGTTCCATCTATTCTTGCCCAAGGAAGAAACGCATTAGTCTCTTAACATCTGAACTTTTAATTCATACTTCCAACTTTCAAAAATTTTAATAGCTTAAGACGCGTGTTTTTATTGGCAATTCTTTCTGAAAGATCATTTTCAGAATTTTTAATACGTCAAAAGTTCTACTTAGAGGTAAACTAGGTTGTGCCAGCACAGAAAATTTGTACAACAAATTAATTTTTGTAGAAAAATGAGATATTTTTCAAAATGCATTTCCCTTTTGAGTTAGTGTACTTACCAGTCACAGCTCAAATGTAACGTATGCTACCTACCAGTCACAGCTCAAATGTAACGTATGCTACCTAGCCGTTCTAGCCCATTCTACTAGTTTACAAACTTCGTCTTAAACACACATTTAGGAAATAATTTTTCGAATTCTCTCAGCCTTTCTGAATGTATCTTGAGCATCAGCAACAAAAAAAAAAAAAAAAAATTAAAACCGTGGTAATTTCAAATGATTTAAAAATTACTTTTTGAAACATTCAGAGTTAGACGTAGATTTGTATAACATTACTCAGATAAATGTGTCCATGCTTTCAACATGCCATGTCTAATAGCCAACATTCATCTTTTGTAGAGTAATTGAGAGAAGACATGGAAATTATAAATATGTGCTCGACCATTATGGAAACAATTTTGACAGGTTGAGTAATTAGCTGCTCATCAACTAGCATTGTTAATTAATTAGCTGTGGTTGAATGTCTGCCCTATGATCCCCATTACAGTTATGTCTGCCCTATGATCCCCATTACAGTGATGCTAGCGAGTACCTGAATGCGTGAGCGTAATATAAATCCAAGCTTAATTACAACAATTATTGCTAAATATATATATATATATATATATATATATATATATATATATATATATAAACACACACACACACACAAATATATATATATATATATATATATANATATATATATATATATATATATATATATATATATATATATATATATATATATTCAAAGTTAATTTGCTATGCACTCCTTGTTAGACCATGGCAATGAACTTTAGCTGATAAAATTAGTAACGTGTGCAACTTTCAGTGATGAGGGTATTGCAAAGTTATTGTCTTTGATACTTCTATTTAGAGTTGCCCTGACATGGCACAGTTTTCCATTTAGAGTTGCCCTGACATGGCACAGTTTTCTATTTAGAGTTGCCCTGACATGGCACAGTTTTCTATTTAGAGTTGCCCTAACAGGCACAGTTTTCTATTTAGAGTTGTCCTGACACGCCACAGTTTTCTATTTAGAGTTCCCCTGACATGGCACAGTTTTCTATTCAGAGTTTCCCTGACGTGACACAGTTTTCTATTTAGAGTTGCCCTAACAGGCACAGTTTTCTATTTAGAGTTGTCCTGACACGCCACAGTTTTCTATTTAGAGTTTCCCTGACATGACACAGTTTTCTATTTGAACCAGTTTCTTGAAATAGCAAGGACACCTATAAGCAGGGCTGCCTTGAAATCAGCTATTACATCATTCAAATTAACACTTGGATTTGCACCCAATAATCTGTAAATAATACCGTCAAAACCAATTAACCAACCATTGTCCTTACATCGTTGCTCTATGGTGTACGCAGAAAACATAAAATATATAGGACATGGGACCAACCAATGAATGGTTAGTAAAGCTTTATGTATGTTATATCAGCAGTCATATGACTAAAAGAGTTCGTGGGGGGAAAAAACTCGAGCCATTGTTATTAAGGCTAGAACTGGGAGACTCCATGACAGTCATGGTGAGTGAGAACTGCAGACATTAGTGGAATCTTATGGTTCCCATTAAACATATTCCTACAGAAACGCTTGAAAAGAACAATAACAGCGTCAGAAACTACAACGAAATAGACGTGTTTTGTTTGAATAGAAAGAATCATATTCAATACAAATTTGAATAGAAAGAATCATATTCAATACAAATCTGAATATCGAATATCTACCTCATCGGCTTAAAAACAGCTCGGGCGCCATTACGGAAAGTAACTCCCATCTTCAACTGGGTTCCCTTTTCCATAGCATCTGTATAAATAAATAAATAAATAAATAAATAAATACATAAATAAATAAATAAATAAATACATAAATAAAGTAGCAAATAATCTGAAATCCTAGCATACTGAATACCAGTATTCCACAAATAAGAAAGAAAAGAAAGGCAGATTAAATATTTGGAATATATTGATCATGTGTAGACCGATATTACTGATAAACTCCATGTGTAGACCGATATTACTGATGAACTCCATGTGTAGACAGATATTACTAATGAACTCCATGTGTAGACCGATATTACTGATGAACTCCATGTGTAGACATATATTACTAATGAACTCCATGTGTAGACAGATATTACTGATGAACTCCATGTGTAGACAGATATTACTGATGAACTCCATGTGTAGACAGATATTACTGATGAACTCCATGTGTAGACAGACATTACTGATGAACTCCATGTGTAGACAGATATTACTGATGAACTCCATGTGTAGACAGATATTACTAATGAACTCCATGTGTAGACAGATATTACTGATGAACTCCATGTGTAGACAGATATTACTGATGAACTCCATGTGTAGACAGATATTACAGATGAACTCCATGTGTAGACAGATATTACTAATGAACTCCATGTGTAGACAGATATTACTGATGAACTCCACGTGTAGACAGATATTACTGATGAACTCCATGTGTAGACAGATATTACTGATGAACTCCATGTGTAGACAGATATTACTAATGAACTTCATGTGTATACAGATATTACTGATGAACTCCATGTGTAGAGAGATATTACTGATGAACTTCATGTGTAGACAGATATTACTGATGAACTTCATGTGTAGACAGATATTACTGATGAACTTCATGTGTAGACAGATATTACTAATGAACTTCATCACCATCTATGAATAGCGTCAGTTCCTATCTTAATTCTACAGCCCAACTCCAACAACGTGAAAAGGAGGAAGGGTGTTAAAATATATACATATTCAATAAAGTTTTCAAATTATAAAGTTAACATATAGTAGTGTTTTCTTCGCTTTTATCTACAGTAGATCTATGTATATGGAACAAGAGTGGATCAGTATTGTGCAGAATTAAGCTCATACGAGGCAACTACCTTAGGTCACATCGCGAAATTTCAGTCATATGTTACTTACATAAAAAAAAACAAAAAACAAAAAAAAACAGCAACGCTAAAACAAATACTAATTCATGACCACAATCCATATGGAAATAGTAAACAACACGTTTCGCTCGTGCATCTCGCATGATAAACTATAAATGGTTTTATATTACTCTGATGCCCCACCACAGTGCCTGAAATGGCAGACAGGCGTATGGACGTACGTAAGGACGGACAAGGGTAACACTAAATGCCCTTACCACTGTCAAGGTTCGGGCATAAAATGCAGTCTAAGCACACGAGATAAACACAATGCAAAAGCAACATTACCATACATGACATTGCCCCTATTTCCCGAATAATTCCAACCATATGATAGAGACATAAGGAAACATCAAGGGATATGTAATAGTATTCATCACGTTATTTCGTCCGCAAATAAAAAAATATATAAATATGCGAAGATCTTGTATAAAATTATAATAAGTCCCTAACCATCACATTCTCAAAAACAAGGATTTTTAGAATATCACTGAACCATCGACACTATATTTAAAATCGTAAGAAACGATTAAGCCAAGCTGACTTTTAAAAAATCTTGACATTTGTCTGTGTGTGCGTGTGTCTGTGCGTGCGTATTCACAATTACACTCACCCATGGATACTATCGCTTGAGTGCGCATGTCCTCCAATAGACCTTCAACGTAAGGTGAATTTGGATTATACAATGCAAACTGGTGGACACCTCGATGAAACAAATCAAAATTAGTAATCTTGTCTCTGTAATAATAATAATAATAATAATAATAATAATAATAATAATAATCATCATCATCATCGTCGTAAAAAATTCATCATCATCATCATCATAAAAGTTCGTCAACATCATTATCATCATTGAAGCTCTTGAAATATACAATATTATCTCTTTAATCGCTGTTTTACTCTCACAGCTTCATTTCGCACAGTTAACTACACTTCTTTAGAAACCATCGAGCATTAATATTTATATGAACTGAAGTAAAAGTACGCTATCATCCCATTTATATCATGTAGAACTTGTAGATAAAATGATGATCAGAAATAAGCAAAGAAAGAAAAACTAAAATATGCACTTAAAGACATTAGTGGAAACGAGGAAAAGAGAGAACAAAACAATGGAGAGAAAACTACAAGCTTACCGGCGCTCCAATGGCGGCAATCGTAGTGCACGTGCTTTAGTCAATCTTCCGGCGCTCAGTTCCTGAACTAGGTCACTGTACGTGTAACCCATATAGCCATAAAAATCCAAGCCCTTATCATTAACGTTACTCAGAAATTCCAATAATTTCTCAACAATTTCGTCTTTTTGCCGTAGCACCTCTGAAATATTTTTCTTGCGCTCTCTACTTGCTAGGGACTCAGAACCGCCATCACTAAATAAGGCGTGTCTACTGTCACTATCAGAATCAGAGGTTCCAGATTTATACACATTAAGTGTCAAATTGGCCCTACTTAATCTATCTATACCCTCGTGCATAAAAAATAGGGAGGAGCTATTCACAGCCACGAGTATAAAAAGGGCCACGAGTCCTAAGGTAGAAATCACTGCACGTGATTTCAGTTTCATTTTTAATCCCCGTTTTGACCTGAAATAATAACAGGTTAAAATATTTAATTCTGAACGTATAAATTAATTGTAAAATCGTATAAACTAATATACAATTGACAGATATACAGTAATTTTTAAATATTTACTTATATACAGTTGACAGATATACAGTAATTTTGATATATTTACTTATATACAGTTGACAGATATACAGTAATTTTGATATATTTACTTATATAGAGTTTACAGATATAAGCTGCCGACGTAACCCGGTCGGGCCAGGAAATCTAATCCACACCCTTTTTAGTCTGGATCCATTCACCCATCGCCACTCCTGCCTTTGCGTTGTAACTTCTAGACAATAAAGTGACGGTTAAATTTCTATAGAAAATGAAACATAACTCGTTGTTTAGAGCTGAATTACTTTGACCACTCTCCCGACTAAAAAATTTGATGTTTCAACCGATCCAATCAATCAACTTGGTATACCGTATTTATTTAACATGTCGTACATTAGGCAATATAAAGACAAAATAAAATAGAACATATCCATAAAATTGCAAGAGAAAATACACAGACAAAATACATAAATAAAATTAATATTTAGTCTTAAAAAGGAATGCAGGTCTTTTCTATGTGCATTCTAGGCGTAAGGATAAAATTTAACCAAGAACTATACCCTAAAAAAAGTTTCCTAGCAGAACAGTCAACAGTCATTGCCTAAATTACTTTATTAATATTATTTCATTCACATTATGTTTGTTTCTTTCTACTTCAGAATTCCCCCCCCCCAAAAAAAAAAAAAAAAAAAAAAAAAATGGACGAGTTCCTTCCACAGCAGAATTATTTTAGAGAAGTTTCAACGGTAGACCAAACAAATGGCAAACTATTGATACAAGCTATTAGCACTGCTCAACAAGATCGAATGAGGCAATTTTTGACAGAACGTTTTAAAAACGTATAAAAATATAACCAGATTTTGACTCACAATTAAAAAAAAAAATAGTTCCATATTCAGGCAAAAATGCACACAGTCAATCCTCAGTAATGGATGGATTTAAAAAGGACATTGATAAGGACATCGATTTGCTTTCTACACAAAATCGATAGAGACTGATAGGAACTGCCAATAGTTTAGATCAGTAACGACTACTTTTCTACCAGGGGATAGGAGAGGTCATCTTGAAAGCACAAAAATCCTCTTACTTTTATGCCTCAGAAAATGAAAACTTTTACTTCGATGGACAAAGTACTTGATATTTCCCACTCGGCCACACATACAGCCATGTTGGGGATCAAAAAGCCATTTGTCGTAAATTGTGGGAGATACTTAAACTGTACTTGTCCGTATTTAAAAATTCATTATAGACTGAAAAAGTGATTTGAATATTGGTCAAATTAGCCGGCATAACTGATGTGTGAAATCCGACAACAAATTATTTTTCGCACGACACATACCTACATTGTCTGTGATAAATGGTTGGAACTTTGATGGGTGTTATTTAATCTCTCGTATAATTAAATTGCTTTAGTTTGCTTTTTTTCCCCCTTCAACATAAAGCAATTGGGATAGGTTCCAAGTGCTTACAAGTTAGAAGTACCTTTCCCGTACAAAGACTATTTACAAAAAATACATAAACACATACATTTATTTAGTAGCGATTGTTTTGGTTCAAGCAGACATTTGAATTGAGACAGATGAAGGTTGATCTAAAAGTTCATGGACGATGCATATGAATCAAAAATTAACTGAGTTACATAAATCCAACATCACGATATGTAATATCGACCAATTTCCAATAAATCTGTAATTTTATGAAAATTTTCCCTTTTGATTAATAAAATATAGTACTCTCTTCTCTGTTAAATACTCATTGGCATTTGGTGTTTGTCCTCTTGCGAATATTATTGAACTTAAGAAAATACCGCTGAATTGCGTCCCTACATTACAGGACGAGTTACTTAAGCTGTTTACTTCATTCTGTTAGAAAATAACATAACTTGATCGTACAGATACTTGTATAAGAAAATACTAAAGGAGACGAATCATGTGCAGAAATATGACGGAAGGAAAGAGGCGCAACAAACCACCATATACGTTTTATTATAACCTCGGTAAACTGCCGATTGAAACAAAGAATATGCTTTCAATTGTATTAAACAAGCTAAGTATGGTATGTTGGTTGTTAGTACAAGTGACACAAGCGATTTTTATAAGGATGACTGTCAATTGGTAATGACGTATAAAGCGAAAGCCCGAGACAAATCAATGGATTAATAACATAGCGTTTACCAAGTGGAAGACAAATAAATGACCGCTGCAATTATAAACTTGTAAGTTTGTTATGATTTGCATCCTGGGTATAGAATTTTTCAGAGAATCCTGACAAAGGAGCAAAAAGAACGCTCAGAGTCAGAAGAATGATCTAGAGACCACGTGGACATTTGTTCGGAGAACGTCATCTTCGCGACATCTGGCAAAAAATGTTGCGTTAGGTCTCCCTAACAGACTGTTATGTAATTATTATAATTCGTAAACTAGATATAACAATTTAATAACATTCGGCGTATGTGGCAAGAACTGGTATGTTTAAAATATGATGACATTTCAGCTGTGTTTAATTTGCGTCCTCGCACATGTATATATTGCAAATACATACAGTTGTAAATTTTGCTCACATCCTTGTTTTCTCACCTTGTTCATGAAATGGATTGATGGACAGATGGATGCTGGTTTATAATGGAGTAGATCTGTGGCACAGATATATATATATATATATATATATATATATATATATATATATATATATATATATATATATATATATATATATATAGAGAGAGAGAGAGAGAGAGAGAGAGAAAGAGATACACACAGACAAACGCACACACACACTTCGCTTTTTTCCTGGTAGGACACGAATTGGAACATTATGGAAACTTAGATGCTTGGGTGACTAAGTGGATTTAAGAATGCTGTACAGATATTGTACCAATGAATTAGTGAAATGCTAAAAATAACCACAAAGCAAAAACAGAACAACACAAAACAATGTACTACAACACATACACACGTACGCACGCACCGACGTACACACAGCAAGAGACGAGCTCGCTTACAGCTTATAGACACGATGTGGGTATTCCTTCGGAAAAAAGTAGCGCATCCTGGACTCAGTGCGTCGGAATTTTATTTATTTTGTCTCAGTAAGAATCCACAACTAAATAACTAACTTTGATGACAACTGGTAATTTGGTGACTTATGTCTTCAGCCCTTTCAGATTTTGTTATATCCATTTAAAGAAGGAATGCTTCGTAAAATTCACAAACTCTCGCTTTGGTTCAGAATCATCCGAAATAACCTGGCATTTATGGTAATATTCTCTTCAAAAGTTTATTTCCATTAAATCAACAAATGAAGGAATGGAACTCAAAAAAATGTCTTCAGTATATAGACTTCGGAAAGATGCACGCTACGTTTCTAAAAGCTCACCGAATAATGACTGAAGGAGAAAAAGTCAACTGCAACTCGGAGATTACGGAATCACCATAACTTCAGATATACATGTATGAATAATACAAAATTCCATCAAATTCGTAGTCATTTTCAATTTCTTTCTGTAATGGACACAAAATGATGTGCTCTTCATTGTCATTCAGTAATCTTCCTGTCTCGTTTATTTTATGCATAATTTATTTACACCAGAAAGAAAACTTTTGCACAATCACATCCAGTAGCGTCAACAAAACCATAGCTGCAAATTAATTTCCCCATGTAACGTCATCAATAATGAGTCATATGGAATGCAAAAAGATTTGTTTTTTGTCGAGCCCGCCTTTGCGGAAACTTGATACAGCGTAGAGATGACTTTGGCGTTTCTGTGTGTGTCCGTTCGTACATCCGTCCACACATCAGATTAAACTCAGTTTAAAGACTTTAGATTAAGCTCAATGTTAAACTTGTTTACTTTCTTTTTATATACAGTATGTCTTTTCTTGGTAAATAAAAGGCTGGCTCAACTAAATATGGGTCTCCTATCTTTTTAGATTTAGAGGGTTGTAGGCAGTAAATGAGCATAGGCGTGACATAAAGTTGGACACGCCTACCGGTTAAAGTAACCCTTTTTTTGTACCGTACCTCTCCAATATTTGTGACAACTAATTTTGAGAAAGATAAAAAGAATTGATCGATTTAGGAAAAGATTATCAATTCATCTATTTAGACAACGGAACTTGAGTGCTGGCACTGCCCATGGCGAACTCTTCAGGATCTCGTTAATTTTTGTAACAATATTCAAATTTATAATTAGGGAGCAAGAGCCGTATCGGTGTTCAAGGCTGACGGTGCAGCATGGAAAATTGTTCAGTGTGTATTCGTATCACGTATATTTAGCGCCAGTCCATGTCATCTGTCACAGTTATCAAGGTTAATTGTACTATATTATATAAACTGTCATATTTCTGTCGACCTTTAAGTCATATTTCCACCTGTTTTGTTGTTAACAAAGACCGACGGGAATGACCGTAGATGAAGGTAAAAGTCAACTGTAATGATGATCAATTAGAGAGGTGTCGTTCTATGCATTTATCTACAACTCGAGTGGTGTTCTTAAGGAGTGTTTAATATAAAGAGCGAATGCAACTAATACTATTGTCTCGCAACGTTAGCATGGTGAGAAATAGCTGTAATTCCCCGTCCCCTCCCACTCTCCCTCCCTCCCCAGCGACGGCGGCGGTAGATGTGGCGTCTTTAACGATGTGGAAATGTTGTGTTGAAGTTTTTTGCAAGTCCGATACAGGGAGGGCGGGGGTACATCTACAAAATGGACACAGGTGTGACACCGAGTTCGTGGAACACATGTTGACAATACGCGTTGACTTTACTATCGTCATCAAAGCAATTGTTCCGCGGAACTCGGTGTCTCGCCAATAGTAACACCTCCTGGCTTTTCTACCACAATCCACCTCGGAACTACTTCGATGGTAACATACAGCGTAAACAGTGGGAAATCGACGAAAAATGGCGGCGTAATCAGTCACATGCTGCAGTGCGCCGGACAAAACAGAGCCATGTCAAAAGCCACATGCTGCAGTGCGCCAGACAAAACAGAGCCATGTCAAAAGCCACATGCTGCAGTGCGCCGGACAAAACAGAGCCATGTCAAAAGTATTATGATATCTTTATGAATTTATTTGCACAAGTTCAGTAAAAGGAAGTTCTCAAATAAGTTCATATTAAAAAAAAAAAAAAAATATATATATATAAAAAATGGAATGCTTCGGCCAATAAGAAGTCATCTCAATCGACAAGTCCGCATAATAACGTTTTGATGATACGTGACCTGCATACGGCGTCATTTAGTATACAAAGTATACTTATATACAATGGCAGCTACTATAATATTTCCGATGTGTTTTTTCCGATCATTGGCGGAAAGGACCGAGCGTGTTTTGATTGGGCGTCTCAACTTTGAAAGGCGTTATGATTCTGTTCACTCGGTTGAAACAAGAACTCTTATCATATTTGGGTAAAAACTGTAAGCATAAAGTAATATTCATCTAAAGCTGCAGTTGCAACCGCTGATGTAAAAGATATGCAACTTTCCAAAATTGTAACATTGTACTTAACATTGTTGACGACGACGACGCGCCGCCGCCTCCGCTGGAAAAGTAATACCTATATCTCGTAATTTACGTGCGAGACAAAAATAATAAAAGGCAATCAGAACATTGCTCGACCTTTTCCGTCAAGTCGAGAAATAACCTCGGATGTAGTTGTAGAAATACGCATAAATTTATATCATATTTTAGAAATAACGAAAACACGAACCTTTGGAAATCGCGAACAAGTTTCCGTTATTTCGAAAAGTGTGTTTTTGTAATAACAAAAAATATTTCGAAAAGATCCTATCTAAATAACGAACCCAGGTATTTTCTTGTAATAATGGCATTATATTTGTAATTTAGAAAATATTTTTTAAGAAAAGTACAAAAAATTTTGTAAAAAAGAAAAACACCATTTTTTTTTTTTTTTTTAAGAAAACATACTTTCCGAAATAACGAAAACATTTATTATTTTGAAAAGTATGTTTTCGCTATAATGAAACTATTTTCGTTATCTCAGAAAGATCTTTTGAAATAATGTAAAAACTTTGAAATGACGAAAAGTTTTGAAAAGATCTTTTTGAAATAACGAAACCACTTTTGTCTCTTACTGGCGCTAAAAAAAGTCACGATAGAAAGTACAAGCGATAAAACATGTATTGGAGGATAGCAAGAGGAAAGTCAGACAACCATCGCAAAATCGTCCATACTTCGTCGGCGAAAATATATCGTCATAGCACAAGACGTATCCAGGTATCGTAACGGGGTTACCTTCATTTCAACAGTTGATAAAAGGTCAGAGATATTTATTTTACAGCAAATCTTCAATCTAGTAGAGGATTATTGTATCATGGCCATCCTGGAGTGTGTCCATGCATGAATAATGTCACGCAATCCCAAACGTCACTCCCAACTACGCCGTGGAAGTCCAGGGTGGCCGAGTGGTCTAAAACGCTCGCCTTTACATATCACGCACATCTCACCTCTGTTCTCTTGGGTTCGAGTCTCGGCTCGGCCAACGTGGGTATGCGAGAAAGCTTGCCAGTAGCTTCCCGGGGTCTTCCTCCACCAAATATACTGGCCGCCATGTATAGCCTATCATGTGCTGCAATATGGCGTCAAACCCACCAAACCAAACCAAACAAACTACGCCGTGAGAGACAAAAGTTCTATGCTGGATTGATGATACACACAGCGTTGCTAGAATCTTTATCTATTACCCCGTGGACGGG
This sequence comes from Margaritifera margaritifera, assembly GCA_029931535.1. Lineage (NCBI taxonomy): Eukaryota > Metazoa > Mollusca > Bivalvia > Unionida > Margaritiferidae > Margaritifera > Margaritifera margaritifera. Next base: position 6,198,421 of record JAQPZY010001662.1, on the reverse strand, counting down.
ACTTGGGGTTAGGGGTTCTGGGGTGGAAAAGGGAGGGGACATAGGTGACTGACAAAGCTGGGGACATAAATTTGCTGTGTTGCGGATTTCTAGGATTTACATGTACATCAGTATGTACGTGTCTAATGTCCACTCATCAATTGCCTAATAGATTGTGCAATAGACTGCATTATCAGTTAAAAGGTCTCTATTGTAACAATTAATCCATATACGAGACAAATATTTGATTTTGTATACCGACATTATTTTTGAAACTTTACCTTTAGTTGGCACCATATAGCCACTATTGTGAGAGGAGGCGTAAAACGCGACTACATACATACATACATTTAAAAAACGTATACCTCGTTTTAATGAAAGGTTAATTATATCAAATTGTCCTTCAATAAAGTCTAAGTTCCTTGAAATAATGCGTAACATTCTTAATTACAGATTTAATTAACATGCATGCAAGGTCTACGTTTTGAAAGATTTGACACTGAGTGCACTAAAAACTAATTATTATGTCATGTATTTTATTTATGTTTGTGTGATGTGAATACGAAATGACCGGGAATATTACACGATTAGCAGTGCTTTAAAATAAGCTTCTGGTAAGAAATGTGAGCTATATGCACTCATATTTTATGGTTGTACAGTCATGAAACTTCACCAACAAAAATGACATTTTGACATTTAACTAAAATAGGATCTTTAGGTAAGATAAATCAAGAATGTATTTCATCAGGTAAATATTGCATTCTTAGCAACAACAACAACAACAACAACAACAAATCTTGTAGACAACGCAGAATTTTGCTTTGTTTTCGAGTTAAAATATTTATATCAGCAAGGAAAAAGGTTGCATAAAGACTGCACGCTCTAGACATGTGCACACGACAGTTAAAATCAGGATGTACCGGAAGGGTATTGGTGTGATTTAGATGTGTTCATTGAAGGGAAAGGAAAGGACTATTAGTAGTAGGGGGTGGGTAAATAGACCAATTGATGGCACCACAGACCTAAACGGGAGTTTAACATGGCGGATGGCACTACAGACCTAAACGGGAGTTTAACGTGGTGGATGGCACTACAGACCTAAACGGGAGTTTAACGTGGCGGGAGTGTGGGTGGGGGTGTGGGGAGGGAGGGAAATAGAATTAATCTTTCTTGAAAAAAGGGTGGTCCTGAATCGGTTTTAAAAAGCAATGTTATATTTCTTGTCGAATGACTGCAGTAGCATTTGTTGTATGCCTCCCAAATATTTAAGATATGTTATGTTTTGCTGCACACGCCTTGCGGCTACAAACAATGTTACAACATTTCCCAAAACCGAAGACGGGAGAACAGTAAAAACACGTCTTGTTTTATCGACAGTCTAAAATGGACTGACTTAAAATACATTGTTACAGTTTTCATGAACGCATGTTTTGGGCTCAAGAATGAGAGTGTAGAATAGGACGGGTTATAGAGTGCAGAATTAGATGGGTCATACTCGAGGCATTCTTACACCGTAAAGCTATGTGCTTGTTTTGTTTTGTTTGTTTGTTTTTTTTTGGTTTTTTTGGTTTCCTTCTGAAAACGGTAGATCTAGAATTTTTTTTCGTGACACATTGCAGTGCCAAAATAGGAAGAAAGCTAAGATACCTGACATGCACAAGAACAACTAAACTCAATATTTTATATAATCCAACTATTTACCTATGAAAGAAAAATCGTTGTACAATTTTTAAGGGGTGCAAGTTTTTGAAAAATTTACAACACTAACGTCACATTTTACATAATCATTGTGACTACTGCCAACATTTGTGGAGAGGCATCTTAAAAACGGGAACAGATACCATGATCATTTCAATCGAAATCATTGTATAAGAAACTTAGTGTTTGTGAAACAGAGAGAATTGACATTACGACGGAGAGAGAGAGAGAGAGAGAGAGAGAGAGAGAGAGAGAGAGAGAGAGAGAGAGAATATTTTATTCCTACTTTTAAAAATATCACGACACTTACCTTTTTTATGGTATATTTTCCTTAAGAAATTTCAAAATCACACATTCCATTTTTAAAAAATCACATCGATAGGAAAAAAATCCTCTTTTTTCGGTAAAATATCACAAGATTGAATTGGAGACATAGTCTACTAAAATCCTTCTTTTGAAAACGTAGATGTAAAATTCTCACAAAATAATACATCCAAACGTTCTGTGATGTATTTTGACTTAAGGCTGATACACTTTCCATTGATCACAAATTATACGATGGGGTTGTGCACAGAACATTAGATTATAATGGTCTAGACTAAAAGTAACACTAAACTTCCGAAATTGTTAGCGGAGACTGAAAATAATCCTGAAAAAAAAAAAAAATGGAAAAAATTGGCTGACTAAAAAATAGTACTAAAATTTCGTAACTCATTAAAAAATATTTTGTTATTTTATATTTTTTTATATACAAACCCAAATAAACCCAAAACCCAAACCCAAACCCAACACACTATCCCAAATGCCTTGTGTGCTGCCTAAAAACCCCAAAAACCTGCTATCAGACGAAAGGGTATGACAAAGGGATGAAATCACGCCAACATACTATCCAACATATAAACCATCCATTTTTTTTACTTTTTTAAAAATTTTTTTATATATCAAACACAAAACTTACACACACTACACAACCCTTTTTTTATTTTTTAAATTTTTTATTTTTTATCCAACACCTACACCACACGATCCATTGCGCTGACCTAAAAATAGGGTTCAGATCGACAGTGAGATAATAGATAGAGGGGGGTGACTTCAGATCGATAGAAAGAGAGAGATAGAACATAATCATTATTATTTCAAATTCAATAAAAAACCACACAACACCATATTTTTTTTCAACAATAACAATAATAATAATTATATTTTTATTTAATTTATATACATTATGTTACTCCTTGTAATAAAAACAATTTCATATAATTCCAATACAGTTCAATTCATTTTTATATTATTACCATTTCATCGTCTTCTTGTTCTGGCACTTCAGTAAGATTCTTGTCTACAATTCTCTCATAACTTTCTTCTGGACTCTCATTGATAAACTCCAACTTAATAAAATGTCCATTATCATCTTGAATCCACTTCCGTTTTTGACAAATCCTGTAAACTTCACAAGGATTTAATCCAAAACACCTTGCCACATCACGAATGGAATCCATTCTACTATATAATCCTGAATTCAAGTCAGTTAATTTCACAGGTCTCACAAATCCTTTAGTGACTTGACTCTTCTTCTCTGTCTCTTCCCATCTAGATTGAAATCTTTTCTGGAACTTCTTCGAAAAGACTGACTTATAAATCCCCTTACAGCAACGGTAGATACTTTCTGTATGACAATCAAAATATTGAGTAGCCTTTGTCATACTTCCAAATCTTCTTTCCTCAGTCTCACCAACAAACTGGCACAACACACTTCTAGCACTTCCAAAATTAACTCTCCTTTTTTCTTTATCATTCTTCACATGCTTGTGTAGACATGTTTGTTCACTAGCAGTCATCACTTTAAGATTTTCTATTCTATCATCATCAAGTACATCATTGAGATGTACCACTCTACTCTGTCTTGGTAGATCCAGTCCATTTACTGCTTCAAAGACAAATCTTCCTCGATTTGTAATTTTCCTCTTTTTTCCTTCCTTACCAGCAACCTGAATATCTATCATTCCAGTTGATCTCAATCTTCCTTTGACTTTCCTTCCAGACTTCAAATGATAGACATTTCCAAGTATGTCTGCAGCATATTTATCATGCACTTTATGAACGTACTTATTCAATTGAATTCCAAAATCTCTTTTTTGTGAACGTGGTGGACATTCTGAAGGCCAATGTCCTTTCTCTTGGTAGATATAGCAAGTATCTTGACTTTTATCTCGATCGCAGTACTTTTCCATCTTCACAGTTTGAAAGTACAATCTCAAAGACTGATTCTGAAGGTACGAAGGTCTCTCTTTATATACTCTCCAACGTCATTCTTTCTACGTCATTCTTGGCTTCGCGGTGTTTACACTTCATGACCCTGAATCTAAAAAACCACATGACCTAAAAGAAACTACTTTTGATAAAAAAACCAAAGTTCACTTTCTGTAATGCTTGTGTGGCTTGAATCTAAACACTGGAGTCATAGTTTCCTTTTCTTTTTCATTCTCACTCTTTCTCTTGTGTTTCTTTAATTTCTTCTTCATAGGAATCCTGTTTTCCTTTTCTTCTTCTTCTTCTTCATTCTCACTGTCTTCCATTCTTCTTACTCTCTTCTTACTTTTCTTGATGATATGTTCTTCTTCTTCTTTTAGGTTTGTTGATTTTGAATCGGTTTCCTCCCTCTCCTCTGCTAGAGTTTCTTCTTCTTCTTCTTTATGAGGACATTCATAAGACCAATGTCCTGGTCCTTTACAATGATAACAGATATCTTTTCTTCTGTCTCTCTTTTGCTGTTGACGTTGTGGACATTCTGGAGCCCAATGTCCTTTCTCTTGACAGATATAACAAGTATCTTCACTTTTATCTCTGTTTTGGTGTTGCCGTTGTGGACATTGTGTAGCCCAATGACCTTTCTCTTTGCAGATATAACAAGTATCTTGTCTTTTATCTCTGTTTTGGTGTTGCCGTTGTGGACATTGTGTAGCCCAATGACCTTTCTCTTTGCAGATATAACAAGTATCTTGTCTTTTATCTCTGTTTTGGTGTTGCCGTTGTGGACATTGTGTAGCCCAATGACCTTTCTCTTGGCAGATATAGCAAGTATCTTGACTTTTATCTCGAACGCAGTACTTTTCCATCTACACAGTTTGAAAGTACAATTCCAAAGACTGATTCTGAAATTCTGAAGGTACGAAGGTCTCTCTTTATATACTCTCCTCTCTCTATATAAAGGTGCCTGGGTGAAAACTGAATCAGTTTCAAAGTAAAGTTCAAGATGAAAAGATCACACCCAAACCATGATAAAACAGAAGAAGAACAAGAACAAACCATGAGGCCACGACGACAAAGGTATTCCGTGCCGCCTGAAACACCCTTAGAGGAAGTACTGGCTCAAGTCCATGCCAGTGACTTTGAAGATGAAATGAGTGAACAACAACCTGAAACCCAAACTTCCAAACCACCACTGTCACCCAAAACCAAAACCACTACTACTACCAACACCAGAACCCCTTACCAAGAAAGTCCTACTACCGTGGCTCCTGAAAATTACTATCGGATTCGAGAGACACAAAAAATCACTTCTCGAAAATTTAGGACCACGGCCTATACACATACGGTTCACTTCAAAGACTTCAAGTCCGAAGTACCTCCCGAGAAAGCGGCGCAGTTCATTAGCGATTTGTGGGAATCTGTCTTAATCAACTTGAAACGGCAATGTGGAGCTAAAGAAGAGGATCGGTTGAGACTAGCCATCCATCATGACCAATTGAAGAGTCCTGTTTGGATTGAATTTAGCAGTCCGGAAGAATTAACACCAGATAAAGTCATGTCCAAAATAGAACATGTGCAACAATCCAACGACAAGTTTACCATCACCGATGGAAAGGCCACACTTTACTTGACTCACGTTTCCCCTCCTTGAGGAAGTGGACGAAGTAGGAAACCGTTACTGGTGGACGATATTCGAAGTACCAAACGCAGTGTCGTCCAAATCGACAATACTCAAGACCAGATGTGCTTTGCTCGGGCTATTGTGGTGGGACGAACATATGCCAACAAGAACGAGAGCAAAGAATGGAAAAGAGCCTGGAATAACATTCGACAGTCGGACAGAACCAAACAACGAAATAAAGCAGAACTCCTGTTGCAACAAGCAGGCATCCCTAACCAGCCAAGTGGTTAACTTTGAGGTTTTGAAAAATGCTTTGCTGTCTGGACAAGTGGAAGACTTTCGAGTGCACACGTTAGAACCTCACAAGATTGTACGCCTACCAAATCATAAAATAGTGACTCGACCTGTTCAAAAAGTGTATCGTATCGTGTACCAAAAAAGAGTGAGACTTCCAGATCACACCACTTTACCTTACGGACACGCCGATTTGGAGAAGTATAAAAAAGGAACCCCTTCCAAACCTAACCCTTCATTCTCACTTTCAACGTTAACCAAGAAGCAAGAAGAAAAAAAAGATGAGTCACCACGACTTGGAGTGTGATGCAGTACCATGCGATGAAACGGATTCTGTACGGTTTGGTATTGACGTTAATGACAACAAGGTGAATGTGGGTCCCTATTTGCATATCAGAATACCTGTGACTTTACTTGGTTATTCCAAGTATGAAAGTCGACTGGAGTCATTCCAAGACAAGTGGCCAAAATTTCTAGAAGGACCTAAACCGGAAGGTTTAGCTAGATCTGGATTTAAATACACGGGAGAAGGAGATATAGTTCAATGTTTTAGTTGTGGTGTGAAACTTTGCCATTGGGAGCCTACCGACTCAGCTTACATTGAACATGCCAGATGGTCTCCGCACTGTCAGTTCTTACCTTTAGTCGCCTTAGAACAGTTCGGGTACGATGAGCCAGATGCCAAACAGAAGAAGAAGTAGTTTTTAAAAAAAATTCCATGTCGGAGGAGAATACTTCTTCTTTAGAAGAATACGGAAACTTTACCAGAGTACATTCGTGGCTTGCCTTTGGAAGTGCGCGAAAAGATTTACCAAGAGTTTGCCAAAGATCTAGCCCGTCACCACTAAGTGTCTATTATTAGACACAGCCTGACTATAAAAGAGTGGGTATGCCTGAACTCTACACGCCACTCGTGAAACGGATTACGTGGAAGGAAAGCATAGATAAAATTTAGACCTTAGAGGATTATAAAAAAGTGATACAAGAACTGTGTCCATTAAATTTTGGACGTTATGTGGTATGTGTCTTAGTGACTTCTTATCTTGGAATTCGTTTTCCAGGACATTCGTTGTGGACTATTTTTGAGGACAAGTGTTTGCCTTGGATTCTTTTGAACGATCCGTGGTTGTTTTGGACTCAATTGTTGAGTTCCAAAAAACAATATGACCCTGTGTTCTTCTTCGGACTTAGTAGAAGAAGATGAAGACTATAAAAACTTAATTTTATCAGTCCACGAAAGACACATTGTACGTAAAGCGTTGAGAGTGGTAATGAAAATTAGTGACGCACTTCCATGTGAAGAAGACATTCGTCACACTTTATCTGTGTATAAAACATTTCAAGAAGTGTGTTTTGCTAGTGAGTTACACCAACACCTTTTCCATTGGAAAGATGTACGACCCTGGAGAAACCTTGGTTTCCAATATTGGTTACAAGAAGTGGCCCAGTTCAGCAAAGATTTGGCCACTTATCCATAAGGTTCTAAAAGTGAAAAAAGGGGAACCTCGATGGGAAACCCTAAAAGAAGAAAAAGAAGAAGAAGTACCTGACACCACCACTGTGTGGTTCCAATACCTCTTGAGGAGGAACACCACCCTTCTTTACCACCACCACCGCTACCGTCAGAGGATTCAAAAAAACAAAAGACGACCAGAAGAATGTCACCCCAAAACACAGTGTCTTTCATGACTAGGACACGAAACTATTGTTGTACATTGACGTGTTTATATGACAGTTTGATGGTTTCCGTAGGAGCCTTCATTGTGTACCTGATGATTTTACTTGGCTATTTTCTCACTCGTACTGTAAAAAATGAATGACTTGTAAAAAAATATGTTATTTGTTGGTTGGTTGGTTACTTTTTTTTCTCTAAAAAATAAACGTGTATGAAAATCGTATAAAATGCCTTGGGTTTTTTGTCTTCTTCTCAAAAATCTTCTTACCTCAATCATGGCTACATCTTCTTCTACCTCGTCTACTACCTCTTCTGTGGTGAAAGTGATTGACGAAAAGTTAGATCGTCAAAGTTGGAATGCTTTGTATCTGCGCCATCCATTTAACATGTTGATTGCTGGACCCAGTGGTTCAGGCAAAACCGAATTTGTCAAACGATTGATCGAACACAAAACTGATTTGTTTGATCGTCCACCTCAACGTATCGTGTGGTGTTACAAAGAGTGGCAACCGTCTTACACGTTATTGAAAGAAAGTCAAGGAGAAACCATTTCGTTTGTAGAAGGCATCCCTCACGAAGACGATGGAATCGTGTCTGACGTGAGTAAAACTCATTTAGTTATTTTTGATGACATGTTAGGAGAAGACGAAGAAGAAATTAAACTTTGGTTTACACGAAAAGGTCACCATCGTAATGCTAGTATTGTGTACATAACACAAAATTTATTTCAACAGAGTAAAGCCCATCGAACTATTAGTTTGAATGCTCATTACGTGGTCTTGTTTAAAAGTCCCAGAGACAAATCTCAAGTACAAGTGTTAGCCAAACAGTTAGGAGCTCCTTGGCTCAATTATTCGTACGACGATGCCACTCAAACCCCTCACGAGTATTTACTCATTGACTTAAAACCGACCACTCCTGACTATTTGAGATTTCGTGCCAGTATCTTTCACTCTTGGAGTGAAGAAGGTGGTCCTGTCATTTACACGGCCCCTTCAGCTCATTTTTAAAAAAAAACTATAAAAACAACCTACGACGTCATTTCTGTCTCACACTCTTTTTGGAGAGAAGATGACTTCCTTTCAATCTCATCCTTCGGCTAAATTGATTCGTGCCTTGTATAGCATCAGTCGTGAAAAAAATGCACAAGTCCGTGCTCATTTGTTAGAAGCGAGTCTGAAAGAAGTGTTACGATGGTTTACTTTGACGGCACGTCAATTACTACAAGGCATCATTCACATCCCTCATCAAACTCAACGTTTTTTTTCAAAAACATAAAGGAGTATTGTTACAACTGGCTGATCCTAGAATCGATTCACGGACTAAAAAACAAATCATTTTAACTCCTGGTGGAAGTGGTTCTTTAGGAGGGGTTATGATTCGTTCCCTTTTGAAATGGGATCCTAATGATACCAAAACCAAAACAACTCCTAAAAAGAAGAAGAAAAGTCCAAAGAAGAAGAAAACCAGCCCCAAGAAAAAGAAAAGTCGTACCCAAAAGAAGAAAACCACACCTACTGCCACCACTAACACCCGACGTAAAACAGGTACTGCTGCCAGGACGCAAACGTACACCCGCAAGACACCACCACCCTTACCATCACCACCAGCAGCGACAAGGTCTCCTTTGGCATCCACTTCTTCCTCTTTGTCTTCTTCACCCCCTTTTACCATGATGCCTGTCAAACCAGACTTAAGATCCGTGTTTCCTAATTTGATGCAAAAATGGAAACCTATTTCAAAAGTGACCCCGTCGGGACCGTCAACTTCAACTGATTTAGCCATGGCAGCAGCTAGCAATAAAGTACCATCCCCTAAAACCAAAGTCCAAGAAAGAACTGGTATCTTACAAAGTTTAGTAGATTTATCCAAACAAGAATTGAGTCGATTTAGTCCTTTGAAAACACCTCAACGTCGAGTCAGACCTGTCGTGAAGTTGGTACGTCGTGCAGACAATCAGTGGAGACGTGTTCCAGTATAAAATAGAAGGGTACCCTGCTAAAAGACTTCAGACTTGTTTTCTACCGACTAAAAAAGATGGCTCCCAAACGTGTACACCACCACCACCAAGAAAAGAAGAAAACCACCAAAAAAGGACGACTTCTTCCCCCTCGTCTGGCGAAACATTGGGATGTCTTGTCTGTCCTGAACAAATCCAAACCTCCCATGCGAAAACAACTCATTCAAACAGCTCCTAAAGAAATCATCGATACCGTGTGTGAATGTTGTTTGAACGTGTTAAAAGGAACGGTACCTTTGTCTAAGATACAGAAACAAAAATTAGGGAAACATCGGAATGTTCTTCGTCAAATGGTGAAAAAGAAAATACCTCTTCAACAAAAGAAAAAAATGTTGGTACAACGAGGTGGATTTCTACCTATGTTGATAGGACCATTGTTAAAAATAGCCGCTCCTTTGTTAGGAACGATTGCTGGACCACTTTTAGGAGGAGTCATGCGATAAAAAAAAAAGAAGGATAAAAAGGACCACCCTTCTCTGAAATGACCACACCTTTTTGGTACCTTTGAATGAAATGGAAGGACGAAAACTGACTTTAGTACCTTACAAACGATGGATGGAATTTCATCGTTGGAACGAACAACGGATTCCTCATTTACCAGTCAATCCTAATCTCAACGAAATGTCTCAGTTACAACAAGAAATACAATCCCTGATGGAACGTAACGATTTGTCCGAAACAGAAAAAACCCAACGGTACGGTCAACTTTTACAACGTCTACAACTCTTTCGTCAAAAAGCAGTCGACGAAACAGCTCCACCCACTCTGAGAGATTTTAAGGCTCTGATGAAAAGCGAACCTAAAGTGACTATCAAAAAAGAAAAAGAAGAAGAAGAAGAAGAAGAAGAAGAAGAAGAAGAAGAGTTTTTACTAACTCCACCTCTTAAAAAAATAAAAAAGTTAGCCACCCCAGATTGGATAAAAAAGAAAAGGTCTACCCCTTTATCCTCAGAAGAGAAAAAGAAAGAAGTGAAGAAAGAAGTCAAAACAGAACCGATGACCCCTGATGATCGAACTCCCTCTTCATTTACCCCAGTAGCACGTCGGACACGTAAACAACAACAATCCAAAAAGATACCTCACGAAGAAAAGAGTATTGGAACTTGGTTAACTTATTCTTCTTGAGGAAAAAAAATCATGGAGAAACTGTTAGCTACCATTTATTACAATCCTGGTCATGCTGCTGGTTACGGAGGAGTTCAAAAATTATATCGAGCTGCTAAAAGTCAATTGAAAAGTGTACGTTTGCCCGAAGTACGACGATCGTTACAAGAACAATCAACGCACACGTTACATAAACCCATTCGACGTAAATTTTCTAGAAGTACTACTCAAGTGGAAGGGATCGATCATCAATGGCAAGCTGATTTAGCGGATGTCTCTCATTTAGCCACTTACAATCGTGGTTACAAATATTTGTTTTGTGTCATCGATGTGTTTTCCAAATTTGCTTGGGTCGTGCCTTTGACTTCTAAAAGCAGTACCGAATTGGTACGAGCCTTAAAATTGGTCTTGAAACAAAGTGGACGTCAACCTTTACGATGGCAAACGGACAAAGGTACCGAATTTCTAAACCAAGCTTTTCAAAAAGAATTGAAACAAAGACACATTCATTTTTTTAGGACCGAAAATCCTGAAACCAAAGCCAGTATCGTGGAACGTTTTCAAAGAACTTTGAAAGAACGCATGTGGAAATATTTTACACATCAACATACTCTCAAGTACATCGACGTGTTACCTCGTTTGGTCAAAGCGTACAATCAATCGTACCATCGTAGTATTGGATGTACCCCCGAAGAGGTCAGCCCTGAAAACGAAGTGTCTGTGTTTGATAAATTATTCGGTTCACCCCAGCAGACCAAAAAAAAGAAGAAAAAGAAAACACCTTTGTTGAAGTTATTAAAGACGGGAGATTGGGTTCGCATCGGAAAAACCAAACGTACTTTTGACAAAGGTTATTTACCTAACTGGACTACCGAATTGTTTCGTGTCACTACCCCCGTCCGTGGACGTGATCCTCCCGTCTATAAATTGGAAGACATGCACGGTGAAGTACTCAAAGGAACATTTTACTTGCCTGAGTTACAACGAGTGACTAAAAAAGAAGATACCTTGTACGACATCGAAAGCATTCTCGAACAAAGAACACGCAAAGTAGGTAAACGACGAGTAGAAGAAGTCAAAGTACGTTGGAAAGGATATCCCCCTAGTTTTGATTCTGGGATTGCAGCTTCTCAAGTCGTCGACTATAAAAAGAAAAAGAAGTAAACTCACAACATGCCATTCAACACAGTAGCCACCCAGACGACTTCAACGACTCCTTCACAGAGTTCTTCTTCTCTTCAAGAATTACAAAAACAACCACTTTGGGTGTGGTGCGGAGAACGTGTGCCTAAAAATCAAATCGTCTTTTTCTGCCAAATCTTTGTAGTGTATTGTGTCATCGGAGCAGCGATTGCCAATTTGAGTTTACAACAAGGAGACAAACAATTGTGGACCATTTTACTGAGCAGTTGCATCGGTTATCTTTTACCCAGTCCCTCTTTGAAATTTACGACCACGACCGACAACAGTCACCACAACAACGCCAGTCCATCTTCTTCTTCTTCGTCCAGTTACCACCACCACCAAAATACTACCAGTCCTCTTTTGGAACCTTTTGAACATCCTTCTTCTGTTCACTTGAGTGACACCTCGGACACCAGAACCACCACTTTGGAACTATGAATGACCAATTTTATTTAACGTTACCTAGTGACAGTTCCATGGATGTGTTTCCCAACAACAGCTTATGTTGTTTCACGGCCAAATTACCTCAAGCCATTCAATTGGATCACGATGCTCATTGGGAAGTTAGTTTGGTAGAAATCATTCATCCTACGCAAATCATAAACATCAACAAAACTCAAAACACTATGGTTGTACAAATCTTGAACAAAAAAATACATGATCACTTGGTAAATAATGATCCTGAAATCTGGAAAGAAGACCCTGAAGATCCAGACATGAAAGGATCATTCAAAAAGTTAGTACCAGATCATAAATCTACTAGTCCTATTGTCTATTCTCAGATTACCCTGAGAATTCCTACAGGATATTATTTTAGTCCTGAACATTTGGTGGACACCATTAGAACCCAGTTTGCACGCCAATTTCAATATGCCATATCAGCAGCCAATAAATTTGTAAGAATTGCTTACCATGCTTTGGCACGACGTGTCCAATTTTTCAAAGAGAGAGGGCAACTCCTTACTGAGAAAGATAAAGGTTTACCTTTGGAAGAGAGAAAATATTTGACCATTGAATTTTGCTCTGGATTGTTTGGTATTTTGGGTGGAAATAAAGATTTTACCGCTGAAAGTGATTTAGAGTTTGGAACCAACGTAGAATTTGGACATAAATTTAAACATCCTATTGAATTGAATGGTGGACTGAATTTAATGTTTGTCTACTCCGATGTGGTGGAGTACAACGTGGTGGGACACACCTCTGCTCCGTTACTGAGAGTCATTCCTTTCAAATTGGATAATAGTGGTGGTGGTGGTTCTAGTGTTACTGTGGACGAAGAGGGTGGAAGTAGTACTACCACTAGTAATGCTAGTGTTGGTGGCAACACCTTTCACGTTCACCGTGAATTTGTTCATCCTCATTATCTTCCAGTCAGTAAATCGTATTTTGACAGTGTCCAGATTAGTATAAAAGGAGATTTAGGACAAAGTGTTCCATTCATTGACCAAGGAAAAGTCACGGTGAAACTACATTTTCGAAAAAAACAAGTTCTCTAACATTCCTCAAAAAAAATGTATCCAGTGTACCAAGGAGTGGCTCGACAACGAGGACATGGTTTAGGAGATATGTTAAAATCAGCTTTTCGGACGGTAGCTCCTATTTTAAAACCGATGGTGACTCGAGGATTTCATGCCTTAAAAGATGCTGCTTTGACACAAGGAAAAGAATTTTTGCAAAACGCCCTCATCGACAAACAAAATCCTAAAGAAGCCTTTTTGAGAGCAGGCAAAAATGTGTTGATGACGACTGGTAAAGATCTTTTAGGTCTCCGAGAAAATCCTATAAATACGCTTCACGCTTCAGACTCTGGCATTACTTCACAGCAGCAAGGACAAGGTAGAAAGAGACGACAACCTCAAAATCCTTTCAAAGTTCATAAAAGAACACACGACAGTAGTACTTCCAGAAAAAATAAGAAAAAAAGAAGAACTGGTAGAGAATTAGACGTATTTGATTACTAAACTGTGAAAATGATGCACCGAGATTCTTGCGAATGTACCAAGTCCGAACTAGAACTGTTTTCTATGCGTCCCACCATGATGACAATGCAAGAATCCCAATGGGTGGAATTTCATCCTGTATCGTCTTTGACGGATTCAGCTCCTATCGAATTTGATATCAAAGGACAAACCGAAGATTACATCGATCTGAATAACAGTTACTTGTACCTGAAACTGCTAGTACAAAAAAGTGACAACAGCCTTCCTGTGGAAGCTTCCCTAGTAGCTCCCGTCAATAATTTCTTTCATTCTTTGTTCAGTGGAGTAGATTTGTACTTGAATAACAAACTGATCAGCAGCAGTTTGGATACTTACCCTTACCGTGCTTATTTGGAAAATCTCTTGTCGTACGGAAAAGATGCCAAGAACACTCATCTGGATGCTTCGGTGGTCTGGAAACCTGACACCGCGGGTGCCTTCAACGACATATCCCCGTCAACAGGGGCGAGGATTGACCAGACTGATGATGCTGCTCATAAAATAATTCCAGCAGATCCCCATAATGTGGGATTTAACGAACGCCGAAAGAAAATCAGAGGGAACAGTTTAGAACTGATGGATCGTTTGCATTTGGACATGTGGTTGCAAGACAAGTATTTGTTGAACGGAGTAGATGTACGTCTGAGACTGAATCGCAGTAGTGCCGCTTTCCATTTGATAGCTTTTGCTAACGAGTGGAAAACCATCATTCAACAAGCCAAACTTTATGTGCGACGTGTAGAAGTCTTACCCAAAGTAGCTAACGACATCAGTCAAACCTTGAGCAGAACCACTGCTAAGTATCCTCTTAGACGCGTGGAAGTGAAAACCTTTACTGCAGCCGCTGGACTCCGATCCATAGTCGAAGATCACATCTTCCAAGGACAGCTCCCTAAACGTTTGATCATTGGTATGGTTTCTAATGCAGCCTTCAACGGAGCCATCAGTCAGAATCCGTTCCAGTTTGAACACTTTAACGTCACCAAGATAGATGTCAGTCGAGATGGCAAGACCTTGTGTACCAGACCTTTTGAACCTGACTTTGGTGGCGAGAGAAATTACTTACGATCTTACTTGACCCTGTATGAAGCCACAGGACAGTTAGGCCGAGACAGTAGCCACGGCATTACGTACGAGGATTATGCAGGAGGGTATGCCTTGTGGGGATTTGATTTCACTCCGGACCAAGGCAGCGATGAAGGACATTTCCACCCTATAAAATCAGGCCCCCTTCGTGTGGAACTTCAGTTTGGTCAAGCTCTAACCCAGACAGTGAACGTCATCTTGTATGCAGAATTTGATAACACTCTAGAGATCAACAGTTTGAGGGAAGTCATTGTAGACTATTAGAAGAAACAAAAGATGCAGAACGTAGAAGAACCTATCGAGATAGATGAGGGATTTTGTGAAGTGATTCACCAGTCACCAACTACCACAAAGGATAATGATAATGACGAAGTCATTTATTTAGTACCTCAAATAGAAGAAAAAAAAGAAGAAGAAGAAGAAAACCATTCCGTTCCTGTGTTTACTGGATTTATGGTTTGTCGATGGCCAGAACACGAAAAACAGTTAGTGACCTGTTATGCTCAGGAATTGAGTCCAATCATTAACAGTTTGATTAAAGAACAATGTTATGGATGTCAAAACGATCATCCCAGTCAGATACAACACGACAAATGTATGATGTTGACAGGTGAAGAACAATTGGATGAATATTTGGAAACGGCCTGGACACAACTCTCAGATGAACACGTGTTGACACAGTGGTATAAAGTCTTACAGACTTCTTCTTTTCCTCCATTGACTTCTCTGGAGATCAAACGGATCGAAGGACTCATTCATCAGAGTGCAGAACCTATCCGACGTGAATATTCTTGGAATTACAAGACAGAACAATTCAAGCATAAAGTCAGGTGTGAATTGATAGTGAGTTATTTCCATTGTTGAAGACAAAAAAATGGATACCAGGGAACTTCATTACTTATTGAATCGCAGTTCCTATACTTCTTCTTGGAATCCTGTGGTATGTGCTAAAGATGAACTACCTCATCGTAAACCAAAAAACGTTCATGCTTATGTCATCAATACTGACGACAGTCATCTACCAGGAACCCATTGGATTGCCGTGTACTTTCCCAACAATCACTGTGTGGAATATTTTGATTCTTATGGATTACCTCCTTTGGAAAAAGACATCATCGAGTTTATGAGAAGAAATGCCGTCTCGACTCGATTCAATAATGTGAGACTACAAGGATCAGATTCTATGGTGTGTGGACAATATTGTGTTCATTATCTTCATCAACGCAGTCTTGGATATTCCTTAGAACATTTACTGACTTATTTTGATAGTGACTATGTTCGAAATGATGCTAAAGTACAACAATGGTTTTGTCAACGTTATGGTTATCTCTTGTCTTTAGCTCACAATCGTAGTGTACATCAAAATGATGATGTAGATGTAGAAAGTTTAACATTTACTTTACCTTCCCAACGTTGTCAACCTTGTAAATATGTTCCTGTTTGAAAATTTATGGTTGAATGGTTAGTATTTTTATGTTAGAATAGTTATTGTTAATTAAAAAATGGTTATTGTTGAAAAAAAATATGGTGTTGTGTGGTTTTTTATTGAATTTGAAATAATAATGATTATGTTCTATCTCTCTCTTTCTATCGATCTGAAGTCACCCCCCTCTATCTATTATCTCACTGTCGATCTGAACCCTATTTTTAGGTCAGCGCAATGGATCGTGTGGTGTAGGTGTTGGATAAAAAATAAAAAATTTAAAAAATAAAAAAAGGGTTGTGTAGTGTGTGTAAGTTTTGTGTTTGATATATAAAAAAATTTTTAAAAAAGTAAAAAAAATGGATGGTTTATATGTTGGATAGTATGTTGGCGTGATTTCATCCCTTTGTCATACCCTTTCGTCTGATAGCAGGTTTTTGGGGTTTTTAGGCAGCACACAAGGCATTTGGGATAGTGTGTTAGGTTTGGGTTTGGGTTTTGGGTTTATTTGGGTTTGTATATAAAAAAATATAAAATAACAAAATATTTTTTAATGAGTTACGAAATTTTAGTACTATTTTTTAGTCAGCCAATTTTTTCCATTTTTTTTTTTTTCAGGATTATTTTCAGTCTCCGCTAACAATTTCGGAAGTTTAGTGTTACTTTTAGTCTAGACCATTATAATCTAATGTTCTGTGCACAACCCCATCGTATAATTTGTGATCAATGGAAAGTGTATCAGCCTTAAGTCAAAATACATCACAGAACGTTTGGATGTATTATTTTGTGAGAATTTTACATCTACGTTTTCAAAAGAAGGATTTTAGTAGACTATGTCTCCAATTCAATCTTGTGATATTTTACCGAAAAAAGAGGATTTTTTTCCTATCGATGTGATTTTTTAAAAATGGAATGTGTGATTTTGAAATTTCTTAAGGAAAATATACCATAAAAAAGGTAAGTGTCGTGATATTTTTAAAAGTAGGAATAAAATATTCTCTCTCTCTCTCTCTCTCTCTCTCTCTCTCTCTCTCTCTCCGTCGTAATGTCAATTCTCTCTGTTTCACAAACACTAAGTTTCTTATACAATGATTTCGATTGAAATGATCATGGTATCTGTTCCCGTTTTTAAGATGCCTCTCCACAAATGTTGGCAGTAGTCACAATGATTATGTAAAATGTGACGTTAGTGTTGTAAATTTTTCAAAAACTTGCACCCCTTAAAAATTGTACAACGATTTTTCTTTCATAGGTAAATAGTTGGATTATATAAAATATTGAGTTTAGTTGTTCTTGTGCATGTCAGGTATCTTAGCTTTCTTCCTATTTTGGCACTGCAATGTGTCACGAAAAAAAATTCTAGATCTACCGTTTTCAGAAGGAAACCAAAAAAACAAAAAAAAAACAAACAAACAAAACAAACAAGCACATAGGTTTACGGTGTAAGAATGCCTCGAGTATGACCCATCTAATTCTGCACTCTATAACCCGTCCTATTCTACACTCTCATTCTTGAGCCCAAAACATGCGTTCATGAAAACTGTAACAATGTATTTTAAGTCAGTCCATTTTAGACTGTCGATAAAACAAGACGTGTTTTTACTGTTCTCCCGTCTTCGGTTTTGGGAAATGTTGTAACATTGTTTGTAGCCGCAAGGCGTGTGCAGCAAAACATAACATATCTTAAATATTTGGGAGGCATACAACAAATGCTACTGCAGTCATTCGACAAGAAATATAACATTGCTTTTTAAAACCGATTCAGGACCACCCTTTTTTCAAGAAAGATTAATTCTATTTCCCTCCCTCCCCACACCCCCACCCACACTCCCGCCACGTTAAACTCCCGTTTAGGTCTGTAGTGCCATCCACCACGTTAAACTCCCGTTTAGGTCTGTAGTGCCATCCGCCATGTTAAACTCCCGTTTAGGTCTGTAGTGCCATCAATTGGTCTATTTACCCACCCCCTACTACTACTATTCCAGGGACTGGGGGACTCAAACTTACGCTACGAGGAAAGGAAAATGGGGTTAAATGTCGAAGGGGACGAGATACAGATTATCAGAAAAACCTGACTTGTTCCGTTCAGACGCTAAATACATATATTTTTTACAACAAAAATGACCCCACCCATCTCTCTTGCATCACGTATATCTTATTCCAACCACTGTATCCACATAATGGAAACATATGTCCTAGTTTACCCATTAAAATGCAAATTTAATATGATAAATTAATAAACAAATAAATAAATATAATGAAGGAAAATAAATGTTCCTACCTCACATTTGATAATAATCCATTTTCCGGATGTGTGATTAGACTGATAGAATTAACAATTTCATCGCCTTAGGTTTACATAGTATAAAAAGAGTATAATTAAGTTACTTATAACTGAGAAAAAAGCTTATCGAATAATTGGTTACGGAGTTTGTCCCCTCTCTGCTCAATCAACGATTCGTACCGCACAAATATCTTGCGACTGATCGCTAGAGAACCTTTGCTTAATATTCCGCATCAGATTGGGCTCAGGAATTCTTTTAAAGGACGTTAAGCATAGAGCATGCGCGCCATTTAATGATAGGTTTGATACGATCTTTCCCGCCCAAAAAGAAAAAGAGAAACTCGAAGTACGTGGAAAATATTGGAATCAGCTGAGGTCCTGGAAGAAGGTTAAGACAGACAAATTATTATTTTTTTTATTTTATAAAAGGTTTAATGCCTTGAATTGAACGACCTGGGGACACTGGAAACAAAAGAGGACAAAACGCCGAAAACAAACCCATGGTCAATTGTTAGAAGGTACACTCCAACTACGTTTATCAGCAGCTTATGTAAGACTTGAGTGGAATTTTGTTGTTGTTTTGTTTTGTTTTAACGGTATACTTAGCGCATTATGGGCTATATCATGCCGAGGAAATGGGAGCTAAGTACCTTTCCCAAAAGCCTGGGCTGACCTGGGCTGGCATCGAACCCGCGACCCCTGAATTACGAGTCCGACACTCTACCAACTGAGCTACCGCGGCTTCCCAATTTATATCGAATATTAAAACAGTCAAAATTTGCCTCCAAAGTTTTGTACATTATTATGCATTCCACACTACAATTTTAGTTTTATCTCCACGTTTTTATGCTTCTTACTTTTTTTTTGTTTACTGTATTATTATCTTGCCATACGTAATCACGTTTGTATAATCTGATCCAGGCTCTAACTATGGAAATGTAAGTAATAAGTAATATAGCGTCAGTAAGCATCATATAAACATTTTTGTATGTTCTATGCATTTTCTACGTTCCCATGCCAGTTATCAATAAAACAAGGGATTCACGAATCATTGTGTCTCACCTGTTGCGGACTCAACCTACCGTATTTATGGTCGTTGCCCTAAAAGAATTCCTCTTGTAATGCCAATTAAGATATATACTTTAAGAGTGGGGCTATAAACACAGTGGCAGCGCGAGGTGGGTTGGGGAGGGGGTCCATCGCCCCCATGCCCCGGGCGAGAGGGACGCCGTCGGGAGGTTGGGGTTTTTGTTTGCAGCTGTAACGGGGGCTTTAGATGGGGGTGGGGAATAGGATTGCAGCTGTAACGGGGTCTTAGATGAGAGCAGGGGAGTAGGATATAGGTTGTCAACTGACATAAAAACCTTTCTCTGTGGCAAAGCAGGGGCCCCACTATAGAACATTGCCCACGGACGCCTCGGTATGGGCGCCTATAAAGAACATTGACCCTGGGCGCCTCGAACCCTCGCGCCGCCACTGTATAAACAGTTTCAAAGTTATGACCCTGGAACCAGTACACGCATGGCAGGGAAAGATCTACAGGAAAACGCTGCAGGTTGCATGTATGACTTGGCCTTTTCATGACAAGAAAGTATATGTATGGTTAAAGGGTGGGGATCTCGGTAGTTTCCAGTGTCCTGCGTCCGTATACTTATCAGCATAACAATGTCATAAACTTTCACACAAAGCTTTAATATTATTGACCATTATGCTTAAGTAGGTAAGGGACCCCTCGCATATCATCGCATAAATATTGGACCTACGGTAATATAATCTCACATTATCAGTTTAATACAGTAACTGATGTTGGAGATATGTGAGTAGCAACAGGGGATGATTTTTTCATAATTATAGAATATATACAAATGGAATGTTTTCTGCATAATTTGAGTGTGCAGATTTCAAAAATGAACCCATCTTTATGATATCTTTTCAAATAAATTCACAGGAAGCATTCAAACACATGTACCGTCCACCATTTTTAATATTGGTCTTTGGCACTAATTGAAAATTCTTGACCTCATGTTATTTCAAGCTGAAATTTGCATATTTCTTACATATATTTTATATAGAAATGTTTTGTGAACATTCAGCTTTAAGAACAAATTGACTTTTTCTATGTTCCAGGTAATTCAGAAGCCCCCTGTGCCTTTTTTGTCAAGCCCCTCCCCCCAACATTTTTGCATGAAATACTATATTTTTGAGTCATCACAAGTTGAAATTATATGTTGCTTTTAAAATGGAATGTTTTATGCTTAATTTGAGTGTGCAGAATTCAAAAATGAACCCATCTTTATGATATCTTTTCAAATAAATTTACAGGAAGAATTCAAACACATGAACCGTCCACCATTGTTAATATTGGTCTTTGGTAACTTTTTGAAAATTCTTGATCTCATGTTATTTCATGCTGAAAGTTGCATATTTTTTACATATGGTTATATATAAATGTGCTGTGAACATTCAGCTTCAAGAATAAATTCACTTTTCTATGTTCCAGGTACTTCTGAAGATTTTCTGTGCCTTTTTATCACACGCCCCCTAACATTTTTGCATGAAATAGCATAATCATGAGTCATACCAAGTTGAAATGGTATGTTACTCTTAAAACCAATAGTGCATATTCATTAGTGTTCTTGTACATATATACATAGATCTGAAATCACAATTTAGTAAATAACAATTGCTATTTTAGAATTTAGTTATCATAGGATATATTTGGTCAGTTTTCATATCTATAAAATAAAGTTGAAGTAAAGACAATTGTGGTATCAGAGATAGAGAAGACACTGGCACTGAGTGGGTTCTCAAGAAATATTTATGATTATGTATTTGTTTAAATCGAGAAATACTACAGATCGATTCTCTATTCCTTGGCTTATGATGACAATATTCATATTGATTTTCAAAAAAATGGCATGAAAATTTTAAATGAATTTGTTTTCATTCTTCAAAATTCTGAAAAATAGTTGAACTTTTACCTCTTTTTTGCCCCTACTGAACATGAATGTTTTAATTTTAATACCAGTGTCTCTAGATAAGAATCGTACCTAGAACAGATGACCTGACATTGATAATATCTCAGTGATCACAATCACATACATAATAATTATTATCAATACGTCCCGTCGAGTCTCTAACCTCGAAAATATATTACACAACAAAAGTTGTACAAATATTTTGTAATAAGTTTGGTATAATGAATGACAGTACGTTGTATAATCCGATTCCTTGCTATAAACGTCTGTCTTTTCATACAATCAAGTTTTCGTGTGTTTTTGAACCCAAATTATGTCGTATTGTTGTCATTGTTTACATTATGTACGTACCCATGTGCCGGGAAGAGTTACCGTTCTTGCTGGCATGGGTGACCTTTAAAAAAGACGTAATTCGTGGGTTTTACGCATATATTCGCACACATTTTACCATTATTCTCGTAAAAAGAACTCCAAAGTATTTAAAAAGTAGGCGTAGGTGAGCGTATATGTTCGTTTATTTAGTTTTTCTGCCTTTTGAAAAATTCGGTTTTCGTTTATTTCCGCTGAATAAGTTGTAGAAATGGCCCAATATCATATACGCTAAATATAGACATTTGACCTTTCAACCATGAATTCATTCAGATGTAATAATGTCGGCTTTTTACATATTAAAGCGGAGAAAGTACCAGGTGTAATGAGGTTGACATTTTGAGAAAATGTTAATCTTGATCGCCAGTGCCCTCTAGCGGCGTCCCCTGTTGCTAATGTGAGTTTCAAAATTTGTTACACGAAACTTTAACATTGTTTAACAACGATAACAAAAATGTTTTTCTCCTTATGCGTGCGAAACAGGCAAGACGGGAACTCCTAGCAACTTTCATATTGATGACGCCGCCTTCAACGCCTCCTGAAAAGTAACTACTATATCCCACTCTGTTTACGAAGGTGAGACAGTTTGATTCAAGTAATAAACATGAATAAGGTAAGAAAGCGAAAGAAATTTGTCGAACAAGAATAACAATATTTCAAAAACAAGCTTTCAAGATCAAAAAAAAAAAAAAGAAGATTGGCGAAAATTGAAAATTCAAAAGAAAAATGAAAAGATCCAATCAAGCGTTCATTCCCGGTATCGACGGTGAAAGATACTTAAAAAAAATACAATGTAATGTACACCTGTAATCAACTAACAGAGAAAGTGAGATGGGCGCCAGATCTAAAACATATCTTTTGCCACCTTGAAATTCTAGTAGAAACAGGCCATTTTATTGCCATGGTGCCCAGGGGAGGGGGTGTACATGTTTACATGCAGTAATTCAAATTATATGTCATTAGGAGAGGAACTGAGCTACAAACTTATTATATCAGTAAGTTATTTTACGGCATAATGAACGGAAACACAAAGGCTTGCTCCACTGAGTATACTATTATAATAAAGCATTACAAATTCCTACAACTAGTGTCACGAATGGGTTACTTACATAAGATATGGTGATGGTTAGTCCTCAGAATTGCATACAAATACAAAAATCTTTGCATCATTGCAATACTAAAATATAAAACTATTAAATGTTAATGTATTCCACTACTTTGCTGTATTTTCTATTTTGGGTATCAAATGGTGGTGGTGTTGGGGAGGGGGTGACTGAGGCACATTCATAAAAATACCTTATTTTGTGGTCGCTATTCAAAGACTTTGATAAAAAATAAAAAAAATCTCAGTTTTAATAAATATCTGCATTAACCTTATCGCCCACAGGTAAACGGTGTAGAAGCTTTCTTGCTGAATAACTTAATGTATAAAAATATTGAGTGAATAATTCGTATTCCATGTAGTCATTTCAATCTAATAGCAGCAAACGTATGTACTTTTACGTATACTAGTATAGTAAAACCAGTAAAAATTCGAACATTTAAAAAAAAAAATTTTTTTCGTTGTTTGAGTGTTATGAATTGCCCTTTCCTATAATTTCAGTAGGAGGGGGTAGGATGGAGGTAGGCAACTGACAAAAACTGTTCTCTGTGGCAAAGCACGGGCGCCACTAAAGAACATTGCTCCCGGGTGCCTGGAACCCTCGCGTTGCCACTGGAGTTTGGTGATTCGTCAGTTTGATATCTTTGCATGGTCCAAGCGAAAATTTTTAGTGGAGACTTTTGACGGCTTTTTACTACATTCAACTTTCAATTTACTACACTCATTTCCCACTTTGCAACATGTATCAACCGTGCACTTGCTTAAGTTCCGGAGACGGGCACAAAGTTCTTAAAACAACAGCAACATGTTCTGTATAATACAACTTAGTATGTTTTAATAAAGACTGTATATCAATGGTACATTTTTGACCTTTTCTATTATTTTTATAAATCTTTGAATGTAAATTAATAAAAATGTGTAAAACAGTTCTGAGTTTGTAAGAATTTAATACCGATTTAATAGAAAGTTATTTATGTTTATCCAATGTGAAAGCAAACAATAAAAGAGTTTCATATTGATGCCAGCCAATCTTTCGATTATTTTTGAATGCTTCTTTCGATTACTTTTTATTGTATCTGTCCATTACTTTTCAAAGTAACATTTTGAAAGCAAGAGCCACACGAGCCAAATATGCCCAAAAGATGACTTCATAAATATCATGGAAAATTCTGCAATTTTGAAAATACAGGTGCGCGCACCTGTCCCATACACTCTGCGAGTAAAATGTTAATATTTTTCCTGACAGTTTCTTTCAAATCTATTAAAAATAGACTATCTATTTATGTGTATTTAATTGTACAGATTTGCAAGCTTACACATGCAGAATAAATAAAAAGTATTAAAGAAGTGCGGTGAAAAATGTCGTAAGTTTAGAAAAGCAGCACAACATTATTTCAGCTATTCGTGCCCATCTTACAAGCAAAATTCGTAGAAGTCGTATTGCTTCCGCAAATACACATGTTCGCCATATATTTAAAAAATATCTTGTAAATACGTCTTGTAAGCTTGTAACATGTCAAATTTCATGTTACACAATGACGGATATCCTAAAGAAATTTCATGTTCCTTGTTGTTTTTCTTTTTCTCTTTTTTTCTCTCTGTAATCTGATTGAACAGTAAAGTGGTCATATATCAAGGAAACCATTGGTAAATTAATGGAAGCTAAGATTAAGCATGACATATTTCTTTGTCGGTACTATTCCTATTTTAATTTCGTCTAAAGGCCACTTACCTGTACTTGTCACCAAGCACTTTACATGATAGATGAAACATCTTTACCAATCACTTTTTTCATATCTCGTCATTAGTTTCGTCTATACTTAATTTGGGCCACTACATACTGTAACAGTTACACTCAACGACAAATTGATATGTTGGCATGGGGTCATCCACACAAAGCACACTAAGTGTAACAAAAATATGTGAGTCTTCAGGGGCGGGCTAATGATTATCGTCCCGGAGGGTGGGGGTGGGGGTGGGGAGGAGCGAAAAAAAGTAGGCAAGGGTCTGTGCGATGGAACCACTGGTGAGGGGGGTGGGGAGGGGCTCAGAGGTCGAAGCCCTGGGAAGCTCCTGCATTTTAAGCATTTTCGGGAATCATTTGTTTCGCGCTTTCAGAGGGGGGGGGGGGCGCATGTTCCCCACACATCCCTGATCCGCCCCTGGTCTTTATTGTCATGTAGTATCTAAAGAGGTAAGCAAGGGTATCGTTATTTAAAGCTGATGTCTCATTGTTGTTGTTGTTGCTATTGATGTTGTTGTAATTTGTATTATTATTATTATTATTATTAGTAGTAGTAGTAGTAGTAGTAGTAGTAGAAGCAGCAGTAGTAGTAGTAGTAGTAGCAGCAGTAGTAGTAGTAGCAGTAGTAGTAGTAGAAGCAGCAGTAGTAGTAGTAGTAGCAGTAGTAGTAGTAGTAGTAGAAGCAGCAGTAGTAGTAGTAGTAGAAGTAGTAGTAGTAGTAGAAGCAGCAGTAGTAGTAGTAGTAGAAGCAGCAGTAGTAGTAGTAGTAGCAGTAGTAGTAGTAGTAGAAGCAGTAGTAGTAGTAGTAGAAGCAGCAGTAGTAGTAGTAGTAGAAGTAGCAGTAGTAGTAGAAGCAGCAGCAGTAGTAGTAGAAGCAGTAGTAGTAGTAGTAGTAGTAGAAGCAGCAGTACCGTATTTACCGCATATCTTGGGACAAGATAAAATAAATGATTTTTTTCCTGTCCCATAACTTATGGTTAAACTTTTTTCCAACTAGATCATATGTCCCAGAACTTAAGAACCGAAACAAATTGTGTTTAATTTGCTGCCCCCCCCCCCCAGCACTTCATGTTACAATAAGGTAGGTAAATTTAACGTTTATTTGATAATAAACTGAAAGAAACTAACCTTGTACTGTTCTTTTTTATTCCTCTTTTTTGTTCTTCATAAGCAATTTATGTATAAAAGACACAAACGTATCCACTATCACTAACGTATCCACTAACACGACATGGTCTGGTAATGTAGAGTACCGGTCGTGTGTATAGATTATGTCCGGTAACAACATTGACACATTATTTTATTGACGTGAATATAGATAAACAAATCATGTTTGGCTGTCCTAAGAAGTTTGAATACCGGTATATTATCAAACTGAAAATTGGATCCAGCAAAATCACAAACAATAGAAAGAGAGAGAGACCGAGAAATAACCGATTGCTTGAAGGCATCAGCAATTCACGCATGATCCGGTGTATGGTGCAAAATAACCAAGAGTGTATTATATCCAGGTTAACAATGTAATAATATTTCGCAAATAAAAATCATTATTAGTAAATACATTAACTGTGAGTGAAAATGACAACATTTTTGCTAGCATGGGTTACCCTTGTACAAAAAAAATATTCTTAAAGACAATTAATGCTGTGTATGATGTTGCACCCATGTATTTACCCTGCAAACATCAATTATAATGACAGGTGGCAAACAATAGATGCTTGGGTGGTGAATAAACACACCTGGTAGAGACTTCGGCTATCAAATACAAAGATTATTTTATTACAAAGCAAGCCGACCCCGGAAGCCGACTTTGGATTCTTTCAAGTATGCAGATTTTTTATATACAGAGTAGGCCGACCTAGGGAAGCCGAGTCTGGTTTCTTTTTACCGGTATTCACAGCAATTTCGAAAATAAATTGAAACAATGGAACAGTTTGAATGGAAAACTTATCACACATTGTTACAATAAAAGTGACTCCTCACATTCATTGTTACCGTACTATTTTAGCATATATAAAGGGGAATACAAATAAAACAAAATAAACCACATTATACATCTCAGCCGTGATGGATAAGTTTGTAGTAAGCAAGCAGACCCTGGAAGCCGACTTTGGATTCTTTTAAGTGTGCAGATTTTTTATATACAAAGTCGGCCGAGCAAGGGAAGCCGGCTTTGATTTCTTTTTAGCAGTATTCACTGAACCGGCGTCAATTGTGCGGCATGATCACAGGAAGTTCAAATAAATTCTGTCACCTTAATATAGGACTCTACTTGGCACTGAACAATGAACAAGTATCAACTTTGCGGCTCGATCAAAGGGTTACGAAAACAAAGTGAGCTCGATCAAAGGGTTGGGAAAACAAAGTGAGGCTGCCTTTACAAGCTAAAGGGTTTGCACTGGCAGATAACTGAGGAAATATTACTTGGGAATTAGATCTGGCTTATGAAAAAGGCAAATATAAATCAACTCAAAACTTTTACTGCATCAAACAGTGTTTATACAGTAAAACAAATTATAATACAAGTACAGGTTGCTCCGACTTGCACGTATTTTGTACGTAGTGCAAACATCTAGTCTCCTATATTGCCCATATATTTATCAAAATTTGTTCTTCAAAAGTTTGCAGTTAAGAAGAAAAGTGTAAACAAACAACACTGACAGCGGTTTTTATTTTATTTATGTAATAAAATATAAGTTTGAGTGCATTTTTTTACCAGCTAAGCTATCGATATTATGATTCAAAAGGTGTCCCACAACTTACGACTCGAAAAAAACGATCTGTCCCAGAACATACAGTGCACAAAATAATTACTTTAAAAATAAATTTATGGTGTCCCAAGATATACGGTGTCCCAAGATATACGGTAAATACGGTAGTAGTAGTAGTAGAAGCAGCAGTAGTAGTAGTAGTAGTAGGAGTAGCAGTAGTAGTAGTAGTAGTAGGAGTAGCAGTAGTAGTAGTAGTAGCAGTAATAGTAGTAGTAGCAGTAGTAGTAGAAGCAGCTGTAGTAGTAGTAGTAGTAGTAGAAGCAGCAGTAGTAGTAGTAGTAGAAGTAGCAGTAGTAGTAGTAGTAGAAGTAGCAGTAGCAGTAGTAGTAGTAGAAGTAGCAGTAGTAGTAGTAGTAGAAGCAGCAGTAGTAGTAGTAGTAGTAGAAGCAGCAGTAGTAGTAGTAGTAGAAGTAGCAGTAGTAGTAGTAGTAGAAGTAGCAGTAGCAGTAGTAGTAGAAGCAGTAGTAATAGTAGAAGCAGCAGCAGTAGTAGTAGAAGCAGCAGTAGTAGTAGTAGAAGCAGTAATAGTAGTAGTAGTAGTAGAAGCAGCTGTAGTAGTAGTAGTAGTAGTAGAAGCAGCAGTAGTAGTAGTAGTAGAAGTAGCAGTAGTAGTAGAAGTAGCAGTAGCAGTAGTAGTAGAAGCAGTAGTAGTAGTAGTAGAAGCAGTAGCAGTAGTAGTAGAAGCAGCAGCAGTAGTAGTAGAAGCAGCAGTAGTAGTAGTAGAAGCAGTAGTAGTAGTAGTAGTAGAAGCAGCAGTAGTAGTAGTAGTAGTAGGAGTAGCAGTAGTAGTAGTAGGAGTAGCAGTAGTAGTAGTAGTAGCAGTAATAGTAGTAGTAGCAGTAGTAGTAGAAGCAGCTGTAGTAGTAGTAGTAGAAGTAGCAGTAGTAGTAGTAGAAGCAGCAGTAGTAGTAGAAGCAGTAGTAGTAGAAGCAGCAGCAGTAGTAGTAGAAGCAGTAGTAGTAGTAGTAGTAGAAGCAGTAGTAGTAGTAGTAGTAGTAGAAGAAGCAGCAGTAGTAGTAGAAGCAGTAGTAGTAGTAGTAGTAGAAGCAGTAGTAGTAGAAGCAGCAGCAGTAGTAGTAGAAGCAGTAGTAGTAGTAGTAGTAGAAGCAGTAGTAGTAGTAGAAGCAGCAGTAGTAGTAGTAGTAGAAGCAGCAGTAGTAGTAGTAGTAGTAGGAGTAGCAGTAGTAGTAGTAGTAGTAGGAGTAGCAGTAGTAGTAGTAGTAGCAGTAATAGTAGTAGTAGCAGTAGTAGTAGAAGCAGCTGTAGTAGTAGTAGTAGTAGTAGTAGTAGTAGAAGCAGCAGTAGTAGTAGTAGAAGTAGCAGTAGTAGTAGAAGCAGTAGTAGTAGTAGAAGCAGTAGCAGTAGTAGTAGTAGTAGAAGCAGTAGTAGTAGTAGAAGCAGTAGTAGTAGTAGTAGAAGCAGCAGCAGTAGTAGTAGTAGTAGAAGCAGCAGTAGTAGTAGTAGTAGAAGCAGCAGTAGTAGTAGTAGAAGCAGCAGTAGTAGTAGTAGTAGCAGCAACAGCGGTAGTAGTACATGGGGTGTAAGATAGTATAAGTCAATATGCACTGGGTGTCTGGAAAGCAAACCTCGAGCGAAGGCCACTTTTGGGTTTCTTTTTCAGACACTCGTGCAGCTTGGTGTGTAACTACTACTAATATATTTCATTCAATAATGTATTCTCATAAGCATGTACATGGTCACAGAGTACATATTACAAATATTGCGTGGTTATTTAACCTTGGGTGAATTATCTTCCACACAGAAAGAAGGAGTTATTATATGTATATCAAAAGGTGATAAACCTAAACAGTATATTTCAAACTGGAAACCCATTTCACTTCTAAATGTATCATACAAAGTTGCTTCTGCGTGTATTGCAAGTAGAATTAAAACTGTGCTTCACACAATTTTACACAAGGATCAAACAGGGTTTCTAAAAGGACGATACACTGGAGAGAACACTAGAAACATATATTATTTAATGTTTTACACCAAAAAGCACAATATTCCTCGACTGCTTCTTTTGATTGACTTTGAAGAAGCATTTGACTCAGTAGCATGGTCATTTAATGATAAAGTTATGTATTTTTACAATTTTGATGAACCGCTGATAAATTGGATACAATTTTGTTTTATGGAAACATCAAATATTGTGTAATTATTAATGCTCAAGTTTCCAATTGATTTGGTATTGAAAGAGGATGTAGACAGGGGGATCCACTCTCCCCATATATATTTACCCTCTGTGGATAGATTTTAGCCCATGTGATAAGAAAAATGACAGTATATTAGGGGAATTAACATTGGTAATATTAATCTATGTACTTTCTCAGTATGCTGACGATACATCACTTACTCTTGATGGTTCCAAGAAATTTCTAATGTCTGCTTTACATCTTTTATATCAATATTCCAAATGTTCTGGTCTTATCATAAATACTGAAAAAACAAAGGTAGTTTGGATACGAAGTAGAACAGGTAGCAACACAAAAAACTGGCCAGAATATAAACTTAATTGGTGTTGTAATGAGTTTGTTGTCTTAGGTATAAAGTTTTCAACTAACTTGGAAACAATTACAACTCTTAATTATCCATCTAAAATTCGTTAAATTAAGAACCTGCTAATTAAGTGGAATAAGATATGTTTAACTCCATTTGGAAGGATAACTGTGATTAAAAGTTTAGCTATCTCTAAAATTAATCATCTTTATTGTCATTACCAAATCCATCCAAACAGGTTCTTAGTGAAATAAATACACTCTTGTACAAGCTTGTATGGCATGGGTCGAAGGAGAAAATCAAAAGAAATATTGCCGTGAAGGATTATCATGAGGTGAGATTAAATATGATTGATATATTTAAGTTTGTGAATGAGTTGAAAATTACATGGCTTAGAAGAATATTGTCTGAGGTATCTCAATGGAAAAGTTTCTTACAATTTTTAGTATCAAATATTGATAATTTCGTTTTATTTGGAACAGATTTTCTTAACTCAGTGAAAAAGGATCTTACTCCTTTTTTGGTTAGACGTCTTTGAAGCATATTTAGAGCTAATTAAATCATTCAAATTGTTCTGAACATTTAAAGAAACACAAATATCGTTTAATCCTTGTATTACAATAGATGGAAAAAGTGTGTTTTAAAAACATGGTTTGTGAATGATTTTATTAATGAGGATAATTCCTGGATAAGTTTTGATAGTTTTAAAATAGATTTTCTATAAGCATTAACTTCATAGATTTTCAAAGCATACTTGCAGCTACAAAATCATATAAAGATAAATTTAGTATCAATTATGATTCAAATCTGCAACAGCCTTTTATAAATATTGCTGTGTATACCATTATCAGAAATAAAAAAAGGATGTAGATGTATATATGAAAAACTGATTGGAAACAATAAAGTACCAACATCTAGAAAAAAATGCAACTTTGAATTTGGCAAGTTAGAAGATGACTGGCAGAAATTTTTCTTGTTACCATATACAACTTCAAAATGTTCAAATCTTAGATGGTTGCAGCTGAAAATATTACATAGAATTTTTTATACGAATGTATTATTCAGAAGAATTCGAATTATCCCAGACGAGCTCTGCTCTTTTTGTATGTTACATGCAGAGACAATTTTTCATATCTTTTGGGATTGTCACATCACTAAGATTTTTAAAAATCACTATAATTGTAATTATAATTGTAGTTGCTAATTATAATTATTAATTTTAATCATAGTTGTAACATAACTACGATTTTTATAAATTATATTTTACAATGGATAAAAAGTAAATGTAGTCATACAAATAATTTGGTATTCACAAACATAAATATCATTTTTGGAATTAAAGATAAAACTCAGGCTGATAATATAATTAATCTGATAATTCTATATGCAAAACAACATATTTATAAATGTAGATTTAATAGAGACAGGCCAAGTTTGTCTCAGTTCAAAAAGATTGTTGCTTTTTAACTTTAATGTAGAAAAATATCGCGCTTATATAAACTATAAATGGGAAAAGTTTGACAATAGATTGTTATTGAACAAACAGGTAATAGAGTCATAAACTATGTTATTGGAAACGTGTGAATATGGGTATACATATGTATATATTTGTGTGTATATGGGGGTGATGTGAATATGCATATATCTATGTATGTGTATTTATATGTGTATGTGTATGTTTTTGTGAATGAGTATACCTATATATGCATGTTCTCATATTTATTTTGTAAAAATGCTAATATTTTCCATATATATTGAGATGTTATCTTTGAAATATATATGTAAACAATATTTCTATTATTATTCTCTATTTTCTCTCTCTCTTCTCGCAGCTTCTGTCCTTTCATCTTATAGTGCCGAAAATTAATTGTCTAAATTATATACATTTTTGTCTTATGGTTGAAATATTGTACCACTATATATGTATTACATGTATGTATCATCTATCTTTATGTCTTATGGTTGAAATATTGTACCAATATATATGTATTACATGTATGTATCATCTATCTTTATGTCTTATGGTTGAAATATTGTACCAATATATATGTATTACTTGTATGTATCATATATCTTTATGTCTTATGGTTGAAATATTGTACCAATATATATGTATAACATGTATGTATCATCTATTTTTATGTCTTATGGTTGAAATATTGTACTGATATATATGTATTACTTGTATGTATCATCTAGCTTTATGTCTTATGGTTGAAATATTGTACCAATATATATGTATTACATGTATGTATCATCTATCTTTATGTCCATAAAACATTTTAAAAAGTTGTTTTTTTTTTAAATCACAGCTTCCCACTCAGAAGAGTAACTGCTCAGTCCCTTGTATGAAAGGTTGACCTTTAAAATCATTTCTGCTTGTAAAAAAAAAAAAAAAAAACAAGTACCACGTTTTTAAAAAGACTTTGATTTCCTTAAGGTATTTGACATGTTCATTTACTGATTATACAAGTAATGTCGACTTAGTATAATGATTCTGCTCTTTTTATGTATATTTACGTATCAATTTGTATGTATCCTTTTTTACCTTTTATGTAAAATGTTTCTCTATCTTCTTATTCTAAAAACAATGAAACTTTTAAGAAGTCTATGTACTCTTTAATTAACAAAATATTAGGCTCATCCACAACATGTGAATGCTTTCTTTTGGTAGGATAATAGCAAAACGAGTAAATGAATTGTAAAACATGAACTATTATCAAAGTATGGGATTGCTTTTGTTTATATGTTTTCCAAAACGTTGTGATTTCTCCCGCGAAGCTGTCTCCTTGCTAGAGCTGATAACAAATAAATTGCAAATTTACCGCAGTGTCCTTTCAATTATTAAACTGTCACTTTATTTATGCCACCTTCGAATTGGTGGACATCCATTTTTATTATTATTATTATTATTATTATTATTATTATTATTATTATAAGTGCAGATGACTATACCAAGAAATATTTAAAGTCAGCAACAAATTGGAATTTTGTTCCCATTTTTTTAAACAGTAAGAAGGAAATTGTAGTTGCACATAAATGATGTGGCAAAATATCATTATATCTAACAGTTTTTCTTGGTATATTATGTATGTATTTTGTGAATAAACATCTTAACCATTTTAAAAAATATTGTGTGGTTATGAAATTCTATACGTACGACATTAAACAGAACCCCCCATTCCCCCCAAAAAGGGTAATCGTCAAGAGTTGGAAAAGAGAAGATGGACAAACATAAATAATTTGTATAAAAAAATTACTAAAGAAGCTGATGAAGAAATTATCAGAGTAAATAAAAAGTAAGTTATGCCTGAAGTATCAAAACGCACGTCCAGTTATTGAAAATACGGAAATTGCAACTCGGACATCACTGACGTTGAGGTAAGTGACTGTACATGACCACAATTATTGAAGCATACCATGATACACTGGTTTCGTGTAAAACTTTGGTACTGAAGATATTCATTTTAAAACATTTGTGAAGCGGTAATAATCGTCTCGAACGCGTATGTACTTGGACGAGCAACGATTTTATGCATACTTTTCAGACGTGTTTGCATGTATGCGCAGGACTTAGCTACGGAAGCTATAACACAGTGCAAACAGAGTGTAAAAAACGATTGCATAGCGTACCTCAAAGAAGCTTTAAATAGTCTTCAGTAACCACTGCAAACATTAATTATCATGCAGAAAATAAATTCAAACTAAAAAGTGATCTTGACAGCGGAATGTTTGCCCCTGTGACAGGGCATAAAAAACATAAAACAATAAAAAGAATATACTTTTCTATGAATATAAAGTTGAAGTACTATAATGAATTGATAAAAAAAAAACATTTTAAAAAAATATATAAAAAAAAACATTGTTCTTAAAATCTGTTTCAGATGCATCTGCGTTAGCTAAGGGTCGTTGATCCACTTCGTTCCACACCAACCCTTGGCATATTTAGCTAGCTGAAACGTTTTTTTTAAAAAAAAAAAAAAGTGCCCTCTTGCGGATAAAAGAGTCGTTGCTCATAGCAAGCCATATCGATTAACCAAAGAGAGAGTTCGTTACGTGACCTGTTAGGTATTCATTAAGGCGATTTCCACGATGTCCACATGTATTGACTCGAATTAAAAGTTGCTTAAAATGTTTCAATTGGAGAAACTTACGTGTACTTAGGCCACTGTGATTATTCCTAACAATCTCCCAATTTAAATGTAACAAGGGATCTGATTGGATCAGTTTCTTTTGGCTG
The DNA here is from genome assembly GCA_029931535.1 of Margaritifera margaritifera. NCBI lineage: Eukaryota > Metazoa > Mollusca > Bivalvia > Unionida > Margaritiferidae > Margaritifera > Margaritifera margaritifera. Next base: position 6,164,120 of record JAQPZY010001662.1, on the reverse strand, counting down.
TATCCAATCCGATAGTGGAGCAGTCGGTACCGTTTCAGCTTGCTATATATTCCAAGGGTTGATGTGGAATGAAGTATCCTCGCACATGACCAGTTTGGTCGCACGCGAGTATAATTTAAGTTCGTCGTTGGAATGAAGTCTCGACGTAAATGGCCGAATGGCCTAACATGTCGTTAATCCAAAGAACGAACGAAATGGAATGAAGTGGATCGACGACCCTTGGCTAGCTAAGATGAGCCAGATGTTACTGATTAAAAGTCACAGACTTTGAGTAACTTTGTAGCCATACCCAGTATGACCACTATTAGAAGCATGATTCACGCATTAGTAGTAACCTTGATTCATGATTCTAATATAACTAACGCCCATTAAATTACCCCTAAACACAATATTTCAACAAAGAGAAGAATGAAAAATAGGTCACAGAGGCCTCCTTTTTCAATATTTGCATAGTACTCATCGAGATGCATCACCTCACATAGTTTCTTGATTCTACGTAGGATAGTATGCATAAAGCATGACAAAAAGTTTCGTGGTCACGAGCTAAACGTAAATTTTTTATCAAAGCCAGTAAAGATTAAATATGGGCCACGATGAGTTTCTTTTGATGTAAGGGTGTACTAACAGAGATGCTTTTCATCATAAATTTCACGATTCTATCATGAACAGAGCCTGAGAAATGAACCTCAAACACAAAAGACAAAATGTAAACCCAAGTAAGTTCAGCGTAAAATATGGGCCATAATGACCTACTTCTGCAATGAGGGAGTTGTACTCATCAAGATGTATCCCTTCACCAATTTGCATGATTCTTGACAAGATGGTATGTACATAGAACGCACACAACCTGTGTGGTGATAACTAAACGCAAAAACTTTAAATGTAGGTCACAGAGATGTTCTTTTTGGTACAGGTGTGGTAGTAATATAAACGAATACAATCATCAAGTTTAAACATTGTAGCAAGAACAGTTAAAACAAAGTTAACGAAGTGTACAAAATGAGTCACACTGATCTAGATTTGTGAAGGTGTAGTCATCATCAAGATACATCTCCACACCAAGTTTCATGATTCCAGGTATAACAGTATAATTATTCAAAATAAGCAACACAAACACGTATTGTTTGATTGTGTAAAATGCAGGTATAAAACAGTATGTATACTTGATACATAAAAGCTATGTGGTCATGAGCTAAACGCAAAAACTTAACCAAACCCAGTAAACTTTTAAATGTAGATCATAGTGACCTTCTTTTTGTGCAAGGGTGTGGTACCAATAGAGCTGCATAACATCGTCTAGTTTGATCATTCTAGCATGACAGTGCTTCTTAAATCATCTTAAAACATAAAACTGAACCCAAGTCAGTAAAGGGTGAAATAGATATAACAGTGGCCTACTCTTGTGATGTGGTTGTAGTACTTGTCAAGATGCATCCACTCACCATGTTTCATTATATCAGGTATAATAGTATGTATATAGAGTACAACAAATATGAGCTTAACGCAAAAACTTAACCAAGAATGTACAAATTATGCACATGTATGTACAAAATTAGACCCCTTTCCGGGATAGGTGCAATGAAACCCACTCCAAACCGTTGTCTATGACTTAGGAAGAAAGAATGGTTGAGATACAGTAAAACTGTACATATGTACATGCTTATATATGTGCGGACGAGGACGCCAACGCCTGGGGTAGTACAGTATATCTACGCTACTTCGTAGAGGTGAGCTAAAAATGCGACAGCATATGCCCAATAGACTTCGGGACAGACAGACAGACAAACAGAAAATGTAAAGGGTATTGGTATAATCAAAACATCCGAGGTCCACGTAAGTATTTAAGTTATTATAAGGTCTTTGAAAATGGAGGTTTTCAAAATTAACAATACATAAATGGAGAGAGCTGTAGTAGTAATAGTAGTGGTGGTAGTACTAGTAGTAGCTGTTGTAGTGATGGTTGTGGTGAAAATTGTTATGGTAAAGGAAATAAAAATAACACTACTAGTAATAGTTGTTGTTCTTGGTGGTGGTGGTGGGATGATGATGATGATGATGATGATGATGATGATGATGATGATGATATATTACTGTTGTCATTTTGTCACAAGTGCGCCTGTCACATACTGCCTCACCCTCATTAATTACACCAGATTGTTTTCTTATCTAATGCATACATTTTACTCACCTAGATATGTACTTGAATAATACTTGCACCAAAAGATCGCCATTTTCGGCAGAAAATTCGTTAAAATGAACAATAATGAACCAATATCGCTCATACAAGTTGTGCTCTGAGCAACAACTGCCCACCGCTGATCGAAAGAAACGCGGGATATGAAATCAGGTTTCTTGTCATCGAGGTTTAATTGTTGATAAAACATTTTACTTCTGGGAAATAACTTTCTTGTTATTGGTGCGTTGTAAACTACTCTTAGAGATTTACAAAATGTTTGCTCTTAAAAATCTGCCTGTGAATGATCCCTGCAAGATGAACTCAGCAGACTTCCAGCATACTCTTAATCCAGGCCAGAACTGTCTAGATTGGCGATTAATAGGTACGGAAGATTAGGCTAGTAGTTACTGAGATCTATGTCTGTTTCTATACAATGGAATAAATTATACATGTCTGTGAAATTATATATTATTGTCAGTGTATTGTTTTGAGTGTAATTATTATTATAATTACAAAAATAAAGGTGATGCTGTGTCTGAGTGAGACTGATTTTTATGTGACATGTCTTGAAAATGTGATTATGATTCAAGCTTAGCAGATGACGAAGATATGCAAGAATAAGTTAAATTTATAATTTAATAGTCAGTCCTTCCACCTAAATCTATCGCATATTCTGCGAGTACCGTATATACTCGCGTATAACCCCCAGTCCAAATGCAAACAACATAGACCCTGATCTGCCGTCGCATAATGCGCCGGCGGATCAGGGTCTATGTTGTTTGTTCTAGTGATTAGTCCTTACAAACTGCATAAACCCAGATCTGCCGGCGCATTATGCAGTTTGCAGTTGGTATCAAATTATACGCGAGTATAGACGGTACGTTTTTCACTGCAAGGCACTGAAATAAATACTGTTTCCAAGAAAATAAATCCTGAAGTTGAGGAAAATATTTCTTATTTACAAAGAAAAGTAGGAACCTAATCAAAACATAAATGTTTACGAAATTTGAGAGAATAATTCCGTTTGATTGACTTGATTAATTTTGTTTACAATTGCGGAAAATACACTGAAAATATACAATTTCTCAAAACTTCATCAAAAAAAATCGCAAATTAATGGTCAAGTCAGTATTGTGTTCACTTAAATTTATCTCAGTTAATATGTACAGGGTATGCATGTTCAATCTGTGTTGATATTATGACAACATTTTTGTGCTCGCGACATTGTGTAACCAGAGAAATTGCATATAGCTCGCATGATTTTGTAAAATGCAGAACTGTCTGCTAAAAATTTGAAAAATTAAAAGCAATTTGTTTATTTCTCTTAAATTTATCTGTGCATTTTTAGCTTGGTTTATTAGCTTTTATGAGACTTACAGTTATCACATTTCTGAGATTTCAGAGAGACCTAGTTGTTGTTTTTTGCGTCATTTGATATTGAACTACTATGTAACATTTGTAGAAAAAAGTACATAAATTGTACACAGAGATTTAAGAGTCAAAAGGAACTTTTTTCAGTGACATTTTACTTCACTTTTGGTAATATAGTGTGGCAAAATATTTATTCGGCTAATGCAGCACACTTTTATCATTGTTTGCTACTAATATCGTACCTGTAAAGCTAATATAGGTAAAGTAGATAATGTGTATAATTGTGTGAATATTCAGATCAATGTAAAGCGCTGTGTCTCAAGGTCATATTTTAAATACATTTATTTACTTGGAGAATTGGGGGGGGGGGGGAAGGGGGTCATTTCATGTATGCTCTCGAGAACGATACATTATATCAGTACTCCAAATTATTTATTGTATGAATACTAGATACAGAAACTATTTTGGCTACTAAATTCAACAATATTTAACTGCCGTTGACGGACAAAAGAACAAGTACCCCCTACATTTTTATTTTAGTTTTTTGTCAACATCAGGAAAGATAAGAATAAGATACTTTGTATTGTAGTTGGACAGTCAGATTATTTTCCTTTATTACAGATTTATTCATATTTACTTTTCAGAAAAATGTACCAGCTTAAAATATACAGACTCCAAAATATTCGCCACTGTGGCGTACTAAGGGTAAATGGCACCCGGGGCGACGATGATGCCCCAAAGGGCCAGAATACGGGGCCCGAATTTTTATTAGCTATTTTGTCGCCCCAATACCTCTGGCGCTCGGGGCACCCCACCCCCACCCCCCTTTAGTACGCTACAGATACGCCATTAAGCTTCAACATAGTTGCATGCCCATATGCATTACTACTCTCCGCAGCTGGTACCTATTAACCTCAGTTCTTGTCTGGATTGGGTAGTGGTAGAGATCTGCTGAACTGACCTTGCTCTGTTCTGGTCTGGATTGGGGAGCGTGGCAGAGATCGCTGAACTGACCTCGCTGGGGTCATTAACCAGCAGATTTTTAAAAGTAAACACTTTGGGAAATCTCTAAAAGTGTACTTGATCAAAAAGTGTACATTTAAGTAAATATTTAACAAACGTTTTTACTGAGGTCAACATCAATATTTCCTGAGGAAAACATCGTCTGCTTTGTTCATTGTTTTCTTTGTAAAAGAGCACCTTATTGTTATTATTATTCTTGATGGTTGAAATGTTGATTCGGCTTGGGTCAAAGAGCGCGTGCAATTCTGATTTTTTTGTACGGCTGGCGCAGTGACGAAGCAAGAAATTGTGTCCCCCCCCCCCCCGCACCCCACCTCCCCCAGGGTAAAACATAATTCTGGGGACCTCCCCAATAAAACAAATGATGCATTTTGCACAACACAAAGAATAAGATATCGATTTTGGTCACATATTTTCAATAACTCTTATATGCATAATATATATGATAAAGAATGTGTTCAACACGTACTTGGTATGGAACTCCTAGACATATGTAGATTCCATGATCCTGAACGCAGTCAATGTGTAAACTACTGAAATCTTATGATGCCGGTTGCAGAATTGTCAGCAGCAATTTTAACATTGCGTTTTTAACAAGTGTATTAACGCTGAGTCAGAATGATGATGTCCAAAAATGTAAATACTTGCATTCAGTAACATAGAACCCCATATGTAAGCATATCATCATATTCTAAAAGTATTTCCGTTTACGTCATTATTCTTCCATAAATGGCATGTGCTTATTTTCTTTGTTCGGTTTACGTAACGTGTGACTTGTATTTTCTGTAATTAAACCTTCGTTACTGACTATTTTTGTAAAAATCTTTCCGAACGGGAAACAGAAATAATGAATGAATGAATACCACAAATGCCCACGCGTCAAACCACCTCAAACAGGCCTGATCATATATATATATACATATATATATATATATATATATATATATATATATATATATATATATATATATATATATATATATACACACATATAAATACATATATATACACACACATATATATATATACACACATATATATGTATACGTATATGTATGTATGTATGTATGTATGTATATATATGTACATGTATGTATGTATGTGTATATATATATATATATATATATATATATATATATATATATATATATATATATATATATATATATATATATATATATATATATATATATATATATTGAACCAACACCGTTCTGATCGCACTTCGGCCAAGCTAAACACGGAATCACAGCGGCAGGGATAAAAATAAAGCTACATCATTTTTAAAACTTATTATACCACAATGGTGTAATTTGTCCTCTGTGATATCTAACTGCCGAACAGTGTTTGAAAGTGGAGGATCATATTTTACCAACCGTGAAAATGCAAACTTAGTACATGCATTACAGACAGCAATATATCATTGGCTCATTCATATCTACTGTTACGTAACACCAAAAGCCATTTTCATGCTTGTCTGGCGAAATAATTAGCTAATAAACACGTTGAACTGTGGATCAGCCGTACTTTTCAAATTTAAGTTCATTAGGAAATGGAACTTCGTAAACCTGGATGTAGGTGCGCATGCGTTGTATGTTGGGTTCGCGATCGTTATCTTAGTTTGGTCAGTATGTTCAGCAATATACAATCAGACTGGAATATCGCTTGTACAAATAAAATGTGATCAAAGTTTATAAGAAGCTGGGTTTCTATGTGGGTGTGTACGAATGTTGCTTTTAAGGGTTCAAAGTAGAGCGAGTTATCTCTATCCAATCTTACAGGTATGTGTATCAAGCCAACATTGTACAATTTACAGCGGAATAAGTTTCATCTGGCAATATAGATTTCAAGATAAAACTGGACAAGTGTATATGAAACCCTGATACAGGAGCGTAAGCTTATTAAGTGACAGATAAACTGGATACGTGTATACGGAACCCTGATACACGACCATGCGATTATTATGTGACAGCAACGCATGCTTGGGAGTTAAAATGTCAATCATTTGGATGTATTATATCTAAGTAAGTAAGGAAGCAAGCGAATAAGT